>OZ020170.1:3514771-3947271 GCA_963971145.1 Sussaba pulchella
GGGTGGTTCTTAATTCGGTGATGTCGGCATTTTTGTGGTATTGTTATTTAACATAAATAATCAAAATAGTAATCAACATAAATAGAAAAAAAATCGGTCGCAATCGGGAATTTGTCGAAAAAGGCTAACACTTGCATGCATTTGAAATTTTGTTGGGGAAATTTTGTTGTTACTTCGAAACTATGCATGATCAAAAAAAAATGTCATTTGACAGTTTTGTGGGAAATTTAATGATCTACAAAAAAGGATTCCTGTAAAATTTTCGTGAATCTAATATTTATTACGCAATTAGCAAAAAACTGGGGGGGGTTTTTTTTTTTTTAAGAATCGATCATTATGTTCAAAACAGGAATGTGACATGAAAAACGGGAATTAATTTTTTGTATGCATTTAAAAATATGAAAATATACGCGGCGTACTCAATGATGAAATGTAAACGACATTTGAAATTTCAATTTTATTGATTTTATTATAAATTATAATATTTATTGATATATGTATGTATGTATTACATATTCATAATATATATAAGTATATATAAATAAATATTATGAATATTATGATTATAAATAAACATAATTATAATATTCATTTATATATGATACAAATTTTAAAAAATTGGGCTCCTATAAACCAATAAAATTTGGTTTTGAAACATTCAAAATTTAATAAAAAAAGAACGGGGCCGAACATCATCATGAAACTTACAGACGATACGTTAAATTACGTGTACTTTGACATATAAATTTTTCAAAAAAATTAAATATGACATACAGTTCGAAAAAAATTTGTAAAACTCAAAAATGCAAAAATAGAAGTCAAAAACCGAACGTAAAATTTTTGAGTATTTTGTGTTAAAACATTTGGACAAAAACCCAACATTTAGAAAGATAGAAAAATTGCACTTGACCCATTATTTCGTAAGTTACGAGCGTTTGAAAAAAAAAGTAGGATTTTGAAAAAAAATCATGACTTTTGAACCATTCGATAAAAAAAATGGAAAAAAATCGTGAATACTCCATTGAGTTGATACAAAAACATATAAAATAATGAGTCAAATCAAAAGGGATCAGGGAAAAACCTCGTCGATTTGGTATGGACTAACCTCATATGTATGTATGTGTTACACGAAAAAAATACAGCCAGTTTTTTCCTAATTACGTAATAAATATTAGAAATACGAAAATTTCCCAAGAAACTTTTTTTTTAAAGCATTAAATTTCCTACAAAACTGTCAAGATAAATTTTTTTTATCATGTATAGTTTTGAAGTAATAACAAATTTCACCAACAAAATTTCAAATGCATGCATATTTCCATATAAAAATTCGATTCCTACATCACCAAAATAAGAACCACCCTAACGTGTATGCACAACTTGAGCGCTGTAGCTTGAACCGTTATCGGGTCATAGACTTTCAAATTTTACAAGGTCATGAAAAAAAAGAAAACAAAACAAACGAACATCGAAATAAAAACATTTTTCCTAAATGAGTTTTCTACACGTTTTGGCACATTTTAACCCTAAACTGAGAATATTCCCATATTTCGGCGTTCCTTCAATCCAATTTTCTTCATTCTTCCATTCAGATCGTTTCATTTGATTCAAAAAAAAATAATAATCAATCTGGAAAATATTTCGAAGCGCTAATTTTAATTTTTCAAAAAACAATCTGCCAATAGTTCGCAAGTAAAAAAAAAAACTACGCGCGCCGGTAATTTCCTCATATGGCGATCAATCTAGTCAGGAAACGAATCTTCGTGACGATCAAAAAAACGTTATTTCGGAATTTTAACGTCAATACCTTCAAATTGTCCTAAAACATCCAGAAATGACGTTTTGACAAAATGTCTGGATGTATGTGCGTGTGTGTGTGTGTAAGGGCCTCACAAATTTCGAACGTCCATAACTCAATAACGGTTTCAGCTACATCGCTCAAACTTTGCACACATATGCAGCCTTATAATGTCCGTGTCATCTGTAATTCTCGCTATAATTGGCGAAGCCGCTCGGATTTGACAGCGTTTTGAAATTTCCAAAAAAAATGTCTGTGTCCACTCTAGCGTCCGCAATTTTTGAGTTATCGGTCTAAATAGTTCTTCACGAAGACAATGATGCTCAAGGATGTTTGGTATTGAATTTGGGCCGAATCCATCGGGGAGTTCAGATTTTATAAGATTTTGAATTGTTTGAAGAATTTACGTTTCGTTCCAACTCGCGTCAGCTTCGTACGATCGAAGCCGAACTCGTTACATATCGGGAACACCGTTCAACCGTGCTGTGTATCAAATTTGGTAAAGATCGGTCGAGAGGATCGAATTTTATAGGACTTTGAATTTTGTAGGAGTTTGAATTTTCCTGAACTAGCTGCAAGTTGAAATTTGCAATTTGCTTCCTCCGCACTTGATCCAATGGACGAAATCCTTTATGAGGAAGCCAGAATTAATCAAGGAAAAGGTACTCAAAGGATTACTCATAAAGGACTTCGTCCATTCCCTCAAGTGCGGAGGAAGGAAATTTCAAGTTTAAAGTTTTTTCTAATTTCATTAAGGCCTTACATACAGTTAGAAGGCTTTAAAAAGACGGATTTTCAAGAATTTTTTTCGCGCAGACTATTCAATTTATTCATTTGAAAATTGGTGTACATATTATAATAACCTTATGATATATTTACATATTTTTTATTTGTAAAAATAATCATCGCGAATGTTGCTATCGCCGATCTCCTAGAGCTTCGCAAAAAAAACCAATTTTGCGGTGATCACGATATCTCTGGACCGGATTATCTGAAATGAAAAAACCAAATAAATTTCGTTAATATAATACATTATCTAGTATTTAATCGAAGGAATTAGCGAAAAAATAATTTTTGACAAAATGGCGACTTCTCAAAATAAAAGACTCGATTTTGAACGAAAATTTAAGCCTTAAATTGTTTATAAAATGGAAAATATTTATCGGAGAAAAAAAATCTTCGATTAATTACTAAAAAATCTAGTTAAAAAGGTTGTGTTAAAATTTGAGACTGATCGGTTCAGCCGTTTTCGAGAAATCTTTATCACCGATTTTGAAAACATAGTTTTGAGAAAAACGCGTTTAAAGTTTCAAAAGCGTTTTACATGTGGTAAATTTCGTTTTTTTTTCAACTTACATGGAGTCATCTATTCCAGGGCCATATAATAATCCGTTCGCATCGTTGGCAGCTTCTAATAATTCGATTTGATGCTGTTCGATTTTTTGAAAATTACAAGTGTATGTAACCCCTTTAATCAAACCATATTTTTTTTTCGTTCTTCAGGAATTTATGCTGCCCGACGTTCTCAGCAGGCGATATCTCATTTCTCTTCACAAAAGAGCGAAGAAGATCGCCTTCGACTTGGATCATTACAACGCTCTCAAAGATCGAGCCTACGAACTTGAAACAACTTTAAAAATCATTCGTGGTCCTTTGTGGGAGCACAAAAATGAGATGGAACGAAAACGTCGACAAAGATCGAGATCTAGCTCGTCAAGCTCGAGCTCGTCGGATTCGTCGAGATCGCCGAGTTCCTCCCCTAGTCCCAGCCCCGAACCTAGTCCCAAACGTAATCGCAATTCGTGAGTACGGACAATATAAATTATCGTGTAAAAAAAAAAAAAAAAAAAAAAAAAGAAAAAGAAAAAAATTAACGATATTACGTAGATATTTCAACGCACTTGACAGCCTGATTTAGAATAATTCGTCAGGATAATGACAATGACGCGAAACGTTTGTCGAAAGTATACAAAATACATCGAAGACAGAATTATAATAGTTACGCCATAGAACTTGACAAATGTTAAATGATAAAATTTCTCTTTACAAAAAAACAAAATTAATTCTCAAGATATCAAACTCAGGTTTTTTTTTGTTGTTGTTGTTGTACAATTATCGACGTTATTGAGGTCTGAAATTTGAGCCACGAAACTGTTTTTTTTTTGTTTCTTCGAATTAATTTTCGTTATCCGATTGCTCGCAATTTTTTGCTTTTTGATATTTTTTTCGTTGAGAAAAGGATGAAGATTTTTTGTTTTTTTCTCATCGAATCAAGTCAAACTCTGACATTGCAAATAATGGATATGAAAATTTTAAAATGAATAAAAAACAGTATCTTGGATTTTATCACGGCTTCATTATACGTCGTTTCGTTGAAAAAAAGAAAAATTACGAACAGAACAAATTCGTTTTCATAGTTCTGAAGTTTGTATTTTTTTTTTTTTTTTTTTTTTCACTTAGCCTAGAAATATTTTGAATTTTTAATATCCTCGAAAAAAAAAAAAAACGAGAAAATCTGTGTAAAGAATTCGTGTTTGAAGCGTTTATTTACGTGTTTTAATGATGCCTTTTTTATGATTCTGATAGATCAAGATTATTTACGATTAATTGATTTGTTCGTATAAATTCGAGCCAACATTTAGAAAGTCGTAGCTCGGCTAGCTCAAGGCTCGAATGAAAAAAATGCGAATCGGGTCCACGGAAGATAAAGCTCACGGGCTTGTCTACGATACATATAACAATACCGTGGTCGCTCTAGTCCATACAGGAATCGGCATGGATTCGATTTAAAAAAAAAAAAAATATACATTAAAAATAATTTTTCAAATGAAAAATAATAATATCGATAATTAAATTATTCACGAATGAATTTTCGATATTTCCGCGATGATTATGAATAATTCGAACGAATTATTGTTTCGCAATATGATTTTAAAAATTAATAAGAATTTAATTATCATTCATAATCATTCGGTAACGAAAATATTAAAGATACATTTTTTTTTTAAATCGAATTCGTGGCCATACCTGCATTCATTTTTATTCACTGTTACACGTACAACGTATGAACCTCATGATCTTGTATATTCGGTTTTGTATTATTTTTTTTTTTCGTTTGTTATTGTTTTTTTTTATTTTTTATTATTATTATTTTTTTTTTATTGTTCAGACGTCAGATTTTTATTTGTGATTTTTGATGACGCATGTTCGAAGTATGTTGCGATATTAACTCGGTTATCTTATAAATGTGTTGAACGAAGAATTGAGTTGATTTTTAAAGTTCAATTTACGACTTAAAATGCGACTAAATAAAATTTCGTGAAATAATAATTCAAACGTTTGTTATTCGATATTTAAATGATATAAACTTCGATCGATGTCGCATGAAGTTTATATATTTCGTAATTTTTCTTATCTGAAACGTGAAAGTCGAATTCTTAAACGATTTGATGTTCGTCGAGGTTTGAACTTTTTCGTTTTGGACCGAAAATTTTGAGAAATGTATTAACTTATAATGGCTGATTATCAATAATAAAAAAAAAAAGAAAAGCGATAGACGAAGCAAGTCCTAAATAGTTCTAATTGTAAGAATCAATGACTAATGAAAGGTTATAAAGAATGCTCATTAAAAACGAGGCCCAATTCTTCGAGAAAGCGAAATTTGCTCGGGAAAAAAAATAAATGAATAAAAAGAGAAAGATTTTGATAATAAAATAGCGTTTCACGAATGATTTCTCAATGATCCTGAGAATAATACGATCGATAGCTGAACAAATGCGCGGATTGAGGGGGGATAAGGTTAATTCGGCGAAAAAGAAGCATGTTTTTAAGATTTTTTTCTGACGATACAAACAGTGTAAATTTATTCAATCAATTTTCATATAATAATACGACATTTGAACAATATTTCCCTAAATTTTCATTCCAAAATATTGAAAATTAAGGGGGTGACAGAGAATCTCCGGAGGCGCTGCGAAAAAAAAGTTGCTTTGCGGTGTTCGTCATAACTCGCAAAAGAATCATCTGAAACGAAAAAATCAAAATGCATTCGTTGAAGGAGATGTTTATCGAGGTAATCACGGGGGGATTTTTTTTTGTTTTGATTTTTGATTTTTTCGTAGCACTTGGAAGCAAAAAAAAACCGATTTTCGCTATAAAAATCAGCTAATTTCTTGCTCGAACACGGACTTCCTCGAGGCGCCTCCGGAGATTCACTGTCACCAGCTTAATTTTCAATATTTTGGAATGAAAATTTAGGAAAATATTGTTCAAATGTTGTATTATTATATGGAAATTGATTGAATAAATTTACACTGTTTGTATCGCCAGAAAAAAATCTCAAAAACATGCTTCTTTTTCGCCGAATTAACCTAACCCCTCCCCCTGCCCCTTAATGCTCATTCAAACGAGGCCCAACTCTTCGCGAAAGCGAATTTTCTCTCTCTATCTCTTTCTTGGTCTTTCGAGAAAAAATAAAACCAAATGAATAAATAATATGATAATCAAGACACGTATTTCAAATTAGTCACATGCTACAACTCACTGCTGTATCTCGTACTAAAAACTGCGTATATAATATTCACACTCGAATTACTTCCACGAGAATTTGTTGAACATTGTATTGGACTATAGAAAAATTTTTCTCTTCGAATAAATTATTTGAGAGAAAATTTTTTTCACTTCGCGAAATATTTCCGGACTAGTTTCACATTCTTACGTCTCGTTATCCGTCGATTTGAACGAAAAACGTGACTTTTTCAGTCTTGAGAAGAAATCATCGTTCTATAACTATCAGGGTGGTTCTTAATTTGGTGATGACAGAATTTTTTTCGTATTGTTTTTCAACAGTAATTCAATATAAATCGAAAAAAAATGTGGAATCTTGTTGTGAAAATTTTTTATTACTTCAAAACTGTACATGATAAAAAAAATGTCATTCGACAGTTTTGTAGGAAATTTAATGCTCTACAAAAAAGGTTTCTTGCAAAATTTTTGTGAATCCAATATTTATGACGTAATTAGCAAAAAAAACTGGGTTTATTATTTTCAAAAATTGATCAGTATGTTTGAAACAAGAATGTGACGTCTAAAAATTGCAATTCATTTTTCGTATGCATTTAGAGATATGAAAAAATACGTGGCGTACTCAATGATAAAATGTAAACAACATTTGAAGTTTCAATTTTATTGATTTCCGTTAAAAATCCTTCTGTAAAATTTTTTTTTAATCAGTTTTTTGCTCTTTATCACCCTTAAATCGTACCACAGGTCAGACGTATTAAAAATCCAATATGATCATATTAAGACACACCCTACTATACGTACATACACACACATATATATATAATATATTTATCAATCGCACAAAACTATAAATTGCCGAAAAACTAGGGCCCACGTTTTCAACGAATCTAAATCGCGAATTATCAATTTATCGAAGTATTCTCGGCTGACTTTTTTCAGAATCGACAAACACTAGCTTAACTATTTATCTAACACGCATTCTCGCGTTTTTTGCACGACAAAAAAAAAAAATTCGTTCGTTGTTGAAAGAAAAAAAAAAGAATTTTATAAAACGAAAAAATTATACATAATTAAATTATATATTTCATAGGTGATATAATATGATGAATGTATATTAGGGTGGCTGGAGAAGAAAAAAATGATCAAGATTTGAAATTGAAAAAAAAATGTTTTATCGAGCCACCCTAGTGTATATGGGTCATTCCATGTGAAATCGACTAATGGTTGGAATTTACCCCTTTCAATTTCGATGAAATTTGGTGGGATGTTTTCTTCAATTACGAAACAAAGTTCTACCAAAGGAAAAAAATTCAGAAATTTTTTTTCAAAAGTTATGGAAAATTCAAAATTTCACTACTTCTCCAGTTCTTCAAGTTTATTTTTTAAATATCTCGAAAACTATCGTAGCTGCAAAAAAAAGTCATCGGATTCGTTTTGAAGTGCATACTTGAGGCTATAGAAAAAAATTGTTATAAAAAAAAAATTTTGAAAAATGCCAAATTTGTAGAATTTTGAATTTTTTAAATTCGTAAAAATTGACGATCAACATTAAATTTTTAGCTCAATTTTTTTTAAATAATACCTTGTACTGATCTCAAAAGATCCTGAAATTTTCAGAACTGTATTTTTTTTTTTTTTCAAATACAAGATTTTTTTAATTTTGACAAAAAAAAATTTTTTTTTTTTTTCAAATATAAGATTTTTTTAATTTTGACAAAAACAAAATTTTTTTTTCCACTTTCATGCTGAGTAAAGCTAAGCAATCATGTAATTTCGTAATTTTGAGCAGTGAAAATTTCAATTAATGATACAACAATGTAAAAACAAAAAGTAGTAAAATTTTGAATTTTGCATAACTTTGGAAAAAAAAATTTTGAATTTTTTTTCTTCGATAAAACTTTGTTTTGTAATTGAAGAAAACATCCCACCAAATTTCATCGAAATTGAAAAGGGTCGATTCCAACCATTAGTCGATTTCACATGGAATGACCCATATATTATATTATATTAATGCACAAAATATTTGCGCCTCGCTACTTAAAATGTTAATCCGTCGACGGTGTGAATCAATGAAAATTCGTGCGATTAGTTCGTGTTTATAAGCAGTCGAAAAAGCATCGCACAATCCTGAGCACTTTCGAAATAAGTTTACGTGTTATTGTCGACGAAAAGTTTATAAATCGAAGCTTGAAAAAATTATTACTGCATGTTCATCGCTTTGTCATCGAATTTTTCATTTTTTTAAATTTTTATTTTTAACTTTTCTTGCGGACACTTCTAAAAAATTACACGTGATGCCGATATGGGGTACGGTAGACCCCAGCAAGTTCAAACGTCTGTTACTGGCGAACTATTCGTTGATTCAACTCGAAAAAAATACTGGATACGCTTTGAAGCTTCTCAAATGAGATCCAATAGGTGTTATCAGATTTTTCGAATATTATCGAATCGAAAAAAAATTATTTTGAAGAAAAAATCCGCGTTTCAACTTTCTTCGGGGTATTTCATATCCTTTAGGGCGCAAAGAAATCAAAGGTTTCGGACTTTTGTGAAAGGTGGAAGAAGATTTTTCGTCGCATTTTCGTAGAAAGTTTAAACTTTTGCAAACGCAGTGTAAAAATTTCATCGAGAAATTTGAATTATTTCGGTCGTAATAGCGAAAAAAAAATATTTTTTCAACTTCAAATGCGTTTTTCTCGAGTCGGATTATTTTTTTCAACAAAGTTTTCAAGATATTAGTCCGAATTTCGCGTACTAAAATCTCTATCGCGATGTTAAGATTTTTTTTTTTTGCACCCCAAAATTTCATTATTTATTTAAGGAAAAAATCTTCGAAAAACCGAAAAAGTTTCGTCATTTTTATTCCAGCGGGCGATATTTTGTTGTTTAAAAAAAAAGCTTCCTCATCGCAATGGCTATGCTATCACGCCTTCTCCATTTTCTTTTGCGCCGGAAAAAAAAAATTTCAAAAAATTTTAACCCAGATTTCGAAAAAACGGATTCATGAAATCCATAAAAAAAACCTAAACTTTTTTTCCAAAATTTTCGCGAGAAAAAAGAATGACAAAAAATGTTCTTCTATCTCGACCGTCACACTAGTCTGACCCCTTAATATTTTCCAATTATCATTTCTCGTTTCTATTTTTTTTAAATTTCATTCCTCAACTATTGGCCATAAAATTAACATACACAAACATAATACATATATAGCACACATATGTATATTTCATACACATATTTATTTATTTTTGTGGTTTTTTTAATACGTTTATTTTTTTTTTGTTTATGAATGTTTATTTTTTATTTTTTATTTTTTTTTGCATATGTATATTTTAGTATGATAATTCTTAAAAAAAATCTCCCTCAAATAAGTTTAATCGTTATTATTATTTATTGTAAGCCGAGTGATATTTTTAGTCATAATACAAAAAAAAAAAATTGTGTAAAACTTTATGAATAATGTTGAACGATATTTTATAAACAAAACAAAAAAATGTTGTGAGCGTTGAGTGTTACGTCTTGTGCCCGCTATGAGAGCACTATAAAAAAAAACGACAAAACAACAAAAAAGATAGAAGGAACTTTAAAAAAAAAAAAAATAATAAATAAACTCGCGTGTTCTGGTGCCAATCTCTGCGAATGACCATTTTTCCCCACGCACAACTGATAGAATTGCTGTTTTTCGCGACGGTGAATAAAGAAAATACACATTTCTAAAATAAAAAGTATGCGAAAGCTGCGAATTTAAGGGGCTCTTCTCGTTCAACGCTTGGTTTTCAAGCCTCATTCTTTGGGAATTAATTATGAGAGACCGGAAAAAGATTTTCAAACACAGTTTACTTCAATGTTTTTAATTATTTTTAACTTTACCCCACCCTTAAGTTGTAGATGGCGCACTTGCGAAACCAACAGCGTCACCACGTGACTCTAAGTTTCATCTTTGTAGTAGAAAGAAAGTTTCAAATTGTAGTGGAAACATTAATAAGAAACATTTGAAAATGAAAAAATATAAATTGAGGTTTCGGTTGTTTCGTCGTACATTTGGTGATTCGACGAGTTATTACAGAGGTCCCAACTTGATTCACACATATATTATGTGAAATTTTCTCAGCTTTTCGGGAAAAATACTTTCAACATTTTTAAAAAATACACATTGTCGAAAAATCGACTTTTATATTTCAAATGCGATTTTAAGTAATTTTTTAAGTCCGAAAATTGTTTTTCTATTTTTTTTCGAAAAGCTGAGCTTTTTCTAACATAGAAGAGGTTGTCGAGTCTAATTTTTTTTTCTATCAAAACACATTGAGAAATTAATGAAAAAAAAAAAAAAAAAAAAATTCACAGAATTACCCATACAGCTAAAATAACCAAGGGAAAAATCTTAAAAAAAAATGGAAGTTCATTTCTCAATAGGGTCTTCGATTTCTCAAAGTTACAAAAAGATCGCTGACATCGACGCCCAAAATCGGTACTCGAATTGGTGGAATTGCTCATATATATTATATATTATGAGCAAAAGAAAGTCGAAGAAAAAACTTAATTCCATTAAAAAATCTGCAATCCCAAAAAATTCAGGAATTTTTGAAATAATCTCGTATCTATAGTAAAGGGTATAATGAATATATGCATTTTCCGGCTTTTTTCATTTCAAAATTTCCATTTCGAAATTCATTGAACAAAAAAAAATAATCGTCAATAGATGAAGAATCATCGAAAATATTGCAACAAACTGCGTTTAAAAATCTTCAACCGTTTTCTCACAATTAATTCCCAAAGATAGCCCTCGGAAACAAATACTTACACGAGAACAACCCCTTAATATCCGAGTGCCAGACATGTGCGTATCGGTATAAATTATAGAAAAAAAAAAGAAAAATATAAAAAAAAAGCTTCCACGTTATAAAGTTCCGATCCGCGCCACGACGATGTAAATTATTGATTCTTCCTCCCCCCCAAAACTTTTTTACCATAAATTGTCGAAAGAGTTTTGTAAATATACATGTATTTGTGTATCATAAATATTTAGTGATTTTTGTGTTCGTAACAACAGAAAAAAAAAAAAAATAAGAAAATGTTCTTTGTCGTTGCGCCGTTCCTACGAGCTTTTTAACGTAACGCCTAAAAATTACTGTTACATGTTAATTAATTAGATAATCAAATTATTGTTATTCGATAAAACGTTGTATATACGTGTAATCGCGACGAAAAAAAAAAGAAAAAATAGATTTAAAAAAAACACGTGGAAATTTCGAAAAGAAAAAAAAAACCTCGAAACGGTATTATCATCACTAATTGCGATTTTAATTGTTAATCCTTCGTAAATCGTTTGAAAATTTTTCGATCTCAACGCCGTAACCGCGTTGTTTCGTTCGAATATCGGAAGAAGAGAAAAAGAAGAAAAAAACGTGTTGACTAAATTTCCTTATCTTCGATGTTAACCGGATCGATCGAAATTATTTAATAATAAAGAGATGAATGAATAACGTCGAGAACGAATTTTAATTGTGTCCGATGTGAAAAAACGTCTCGACGATTTTTTTTCGGCCTCGAATTGAAACTCACTTTCTGTATGTACATAAAAAAAATGAATAAATGCATAAGTATTTAATCGGGATCTTCTCATTCGCCTAAGATTTACCAGAGAAATTAATGAGGCATGATTTTACCGAAAAAAATCCGAAACATCGCAAATAATTGAGAATAAATATTAGGGTGGCTCGAAAAAAAAAAATGTCCGATTTCAAATGGTAAGCAATTCACTACGAATTATCTTGCATCCGTAGAATTAAGGCCGAAGATGAACCCGATCGGATCATTTTAAGGGGTCGCTCACGATTTTTTAAGTTTTCCCATTTGATTAACATGGGAAGAACATGAAGTTTCTCCATTTAAAAAATCATAGCCCCGCGAATTTTGTAGCTACGTCGATCACGTAAGTTCCATTTGAAAGCTCTTTAAAAACCGCTTAAAATGGCGTGAAGACTTTCAAAATCCGATTGCAACTTCCGTCGATAATTTTGTTTTTTCGTAAAAAATAATCTACTGAAGTATTGAATTATAACTGAAGTAGTGAATTTTACTAGAAATCTTTTAAACATTGCATCACAATGTAAAAGACAAAAATCTCGAATGATCGATAGCTCATGAGGATTGAAGAAGAATTTATAAATTTAAAATGGAGAAAAAAAAAATTGGTTTATCATTGAATTTTTTAATTTTCATCGATTCTAGCAGTTTTTACAGAGAACCCAACGTGAATTTGACATATTTAATGTGAAATTTTCTCTGCTTTCTGAAAAACACATTGAAAAAAAATTTCAGA
This sequence comes from Sussaba pulchella, assembly GCA_963971145.1. Lineage (NCBI taxonomy): Eukaryota > Metazoa > Arthropoda > Insecta > Hymenoptera > Ichneumonidae > Sussaba > Sussaba pulchella. The sequence continues at coordinate 3,527,413 of OZ020170.1, forward strand.
CATGCGCAATGCCTGAAAAATAGCTTTTCATGATTAAAGCTCGATTTTAAGAGCTTTGTGTTAGTCCAAACTGAAAATCAATATTTTTTTCAAAAAGTTGAGATAATTCCACATAAAAATGCACTCTGAGTGTAATTTTTATTTTGCGATAAAACACTAAAAAATTAAATTGAAAAAAAAAGAAAAACGGAAATGTTCACGTAATGCCCTTAATTACTACAGCCGAAATAATGGAGGAAAAAATCTAAAAAAATTCAGGTACGTACAGGTCATCAAGGACTACATCCTAAAAAAATTTGAGAAGATTCCAAGGGGGGGGGGGGACCTGAACCAATGCCTATAATTTATAGAATCCTTCATGTACAGTCTGACCTCCAAATAAGAAACCCGACAATAAGAAACTTTCCCCATTTTCTCACTCGAGCGCTTCCCCCACTCCGACTCGAACTCCGAGCTCAAGAATTTCGTTCGCGGAACCCCTGGTTAAGGCCTTACATACAGTTAGAAGGCTTTAAAAAGACGGATTTTCAAGAATTTTTTTCGCGCAGACTATTCAATTTATTAATTTGAAAATTGGTGTACATATTATAATAACCTTATAATATATTTACATATTTTTTATTTGTAAAAATAATCATCGCGAATGTTGCTATCGCCGATCTCCTAGAGCTCCGCAAAAAAAACCAATTTTCCGGTGATCACGATATCTCTGGACCGGATTATCTGAAATGAAAAAACCAAATAAATTTCGTTAATATAATACATTATCTAGTATTTAATCGAAGGAATTAGCGAAAAAATAATTTTTGACAAAATGGCGACTTCTCAAAATAAAAGACTCGATTTTCAACGAAAATTTAAGCCTTAAATTGTTTATAAAATGGAAAATATTTATCGGAGAAAAAAAATCTTCGATTAATTACTAAAAAATCTAGTTAAAAAGGTTGTGTTAAAATTTGAGACTGATCGGTTCAGCCGTTTTCGAGAAATCTTGATCACCGATTTTGAAAACATAGTTTTGAGAAAAACGCGTTTAAAGTTTCAAAAGCGTTTTACATGTGGTAAATTTCGTTTTTTTTTCAACTTACATGGAGTCATCTATTCCAGGGCCATATAATAATCCGTTCGCATCGTTGGCAGCTTCTAATAATTCGATTTGATGCTGTCTGCGAGCCATTCAAATTACAAGTGTATGTAACCCCTTAAGAAAACAGCCCGCGAAGGATTTTATTCGGGTAAAATAAAGCGAACGTTGTGGTGTAAATTGATGTGCGCATGCGCGCGTGAGTATATGTGCGTGCGTGTGTGAATGTAACACAAAATCTACAAGTTTATTAGAAATTTTTCGTATTCATTAAAAAGATACATACGTGTGTTGACAAGATTTCATATAAAATAAAAACAAAGATAAAGACGTTCAAATTTTTTCATATAAAACAGCAAAAGTTTCCGAGACGTAATTAAAAGCGTTTTCGTCTTGTTCCGTATTATTTTGATCAGCAACGCACTCAACTGACGGTGAAATATTTTCGAGAGAGTCGAACTCTGCCATTGAAGATGAATCCTCAGAGATATTGACTTCTTCTCCTTTCATATGAATGTGATAAAACAATTATAGACATAAAATTCGTGAAATAAATGTCAACGCGCGGTCGAAAACGTTTTTGCATGGGCGATGTGAAAATACTAAGTCGAAACTTGTTCGAGGGTGTTTCTTGTTGAGAGGATCGCATGCGAAAACGAGAGAGAGAGAGACAGAGTTATGCAAAATATAATAAAAACTCTTCCTCTTGGGGGCTTTCGGTTTCTTATTTGGAGGTCGGACTGTACATCTTTAATAAATAATAAAAATGAATTTCTTTCGGCCTCGAATTGAACCGCGCTTTCCGTATATAACATAAAAGAAATAAATGCATAAGTATTTAATCAGAATCTTCTCATTCGCGTAAAAATAGCCAGCCTACGTCGATTGTCGATTTTTTATATCGACACGATATTCACATCAATCTAAACGAGCAGCTGATTAAAAAAAAAAAAAACAAATTTAAATATGACTCCAACAAAAAAAAATCCCAAACATTCCAAATAATTTAAAAAAAAATAGATATATGTATGTTTAATGAATGAAAATGAATAAAAGCCCTTAGATTTAAGGGGCAGTGTGTGATCGTTACAATTTGGCAAGAGCTTAAAAATGCCGAACGAAGAATACACAACGAACGAAGCAAAGAGTATCAAAGTATTCGTTAGAATTTTACCGCTGCTGAAACGTTGCGAGAATTGCATGAAGATCAGTCCTGACAAAAAGGTAAAAGCCGGAAGTTGTAAATTTCTTTCTCAAGATTTGAGATGGAAAACGAAAATAGTTCTGCGAAAAACAATTTTTTAAATTAATTTTGTCGTTATCGAGAAAATAATTTTCTGCACTAATCCAAATTATGAGCGAAGCCATTTAAATTAAATCGATTAATCAATCAATTAATCAATTAAATTATGAGCAAGCTTCCAATTGCAGCATGTTTAAGGCGTGTTTTAGGAATAAATTCAATTGAACGAAGTTGACGTGAGTCAGAGCAAAAAATTAATTTAAGAAACTAGAAAATCGCTTCTTCTGTTTTTTTTATTCACGTAAATAATTTTAATCGCACTTTTCGTTAATATTTATTGATTCAACAATGTTCAAAGTATATTTGAGAATTTTTTTCAATCCGATCGCACGAATCAGTTAAAAATGGCGGACGGTCGAAGTTTGTGCAGGGTCAAATTGACCCAGTGTGTGGTTTAAGGGTTAAAACGCTGCATCCGCTGCATCAATCATTACAAAAATTACAGACAATGGAACAATTAAAGAATTTTAGCATGTGGAAAAATTTTAGCGCTATAGCTGAAACCGTTATTGAGTTATTATTATTATTGGCATGATTACGATATCTCTCGCGCCGCGATTTGATGAGTTTTTCTCGTAGAACCACCTTAAATTTTTTTTGGGTAACCTACGAGAAATGTTCATCAGATCGCGGTGCCAGAGAAGTCGTAATCTTCCCTCATTATTAACCCAATCGTGGGGTCGATTTGACCCATGCGAAATTTTCAAAGTTTCCGCATTTTCCCGCCGTTCACTCGTTTATTGTTATTTTTATAATAAATAAATTCCGGAAACTCCATATTTCATATTAAGTAGAAACGCTAAGCTTCATTTATAAATTTTTTCAAATTTTTTGGATGATGATTTCCATTTTTTTTAAGCCGGGAGTCTATTCGACCCCATTAGATACAATTTAAGGCCTTATATACGCGATTTCGCCTATTTTCGAAAGTACTTTTGTAGACGCGGTTAAAAAAAAATGACGCATGTATCGACAACATTTTTTTACAGATCATTTATGCAGATTGTTAAGTATATGTACAAAAAAAATCAGAAATATTAACAAATGGCGAAGATATTAATTAAACACAATAAAGCAATGTATTTTTTTTGGTCGCGCCTTGATGGTGAAAGTTCTCGGCATCGATGTGGGTGTCTGCAAAAGAAAATGAACATATTTATAATTGCACAATGAATATATCTTCAGTGTAAACCAACAATATTATATAAAAAAAATTTATTATAATAAAAATTCGAAATTCAAAATTTTTTAACTCAATTTTCTTTCGGTATTTTATTTTTAATATTTTTTTTGTGTCATTGAAATTTTTGTTTTTGTGGTTCACACGATAGGTGACGATACTAAGAATATGTTGTAAAAATTTCAAAACGATCTGAACCTTCGTTCAAAAGTTAGAACTTTCACAAGGTTCAAAAAAGTAAATCGTGAAAAAACGATTTTTGCGTATATAAGGTCTTAACCGTGCGAAAAACAACGATACACTAATCGAATTAAATACAAATTTACCCCAAATTTGGTTTTTGGTTTTCTTCACACATTTCAAACGTTTTGCTATGAAAAAATATCGAGAATAATTTTCGTAACCGTCACAACAACTTCCTCAATGATAAAAAACAATCGAACAATTTTTGAATCAATAATAATTGTTTTCATACATTCGCAAAATTTACAGACGATTTTCGTGAGATGCTTGAAAAACACGAAGAAAGAACAGAATCCTCTTTACTGGAGTTTCAAAACGGATGGAATTTTTTACGATTGTTCCCAAAAAGAAATTTATCGCGACGTCACAAGCGACATAATTGATAAGTGAATATTTCGACGGATTAAAATTTATAAATTCATTTTTGTCTACAACTAAGCCTTAGCTGGCACACTGGGGTCGAAAAGACCCCGCGCGCTATCAACCGTAATTCAAGACTTTTTTTTTTGTCGAGTTAATTATTTCGAGAGTTTAAAGTTCAATTTTTGGATTAAAATAATGAAGCGGAAATTTCGATTTTATTTTTTCAAAATCGCCAATTTTGCGTTTTATTCATCAACATTTTTTTTTTCTAAGTAAATATTCGGATTTTAACCGAATAACTTATGGCAACCCCTAGAGGGAGTAACAAAGAATATACCATAATTTTTCCAAATGAAAAAAATCGATCGGCTACTCGCAGCAAGCCTTTCCGTCTGTCCGGGGTCGAAAATACCCCTGTATGCCAGCTCAGGGTGGCTCGAAAAAAAAAAAATTCCGATTTCAAATGATAAACATTCACTACAAAATATCTCGTATTTTGTAAAAATATCACACAATTTTTTACGGAAAAACAAAATTATCGACGGAAGTTGCAATCGGATTTCAAAGCTCTGCATGCCATTTCAAGCAGTTTTTAAAGAGCTTTCAAATGAAACTCACGGGATCGACATAGCTAGAAAATTCGCGGAGCTATGATTTTTTAAATGTAAACTCAAATGTAAATGTAAACGGGAAAACTTAAAAAATCGTGTTCGACCGCTAAAAATGGTCCAATCGCGTTCATCTTTGAGCAAAATTTTACAGATGCAAAAAACTTTGCAGCGAATCGTAGAATTTCCATTCGATCAATTTAAAATCCATTCCATTTCCATTTAATTTGAAATCGGAAATTTTTTTTTTTCGAACCACCCTAATGCCAGCTAAGATTTGAGTTACCGAAGGGTTTTGGACGGCGCTAATTGCGCGGTGATGAGTTGCGGCCAAACGGGAACGGGAAAAAGCTTCACCATCGGCGGTCTTCGGAATAATTGGGAGGTAAAATGGCCTCGCAATCGTATCGTTTCAAGTTCCTTGGCTGATTCAGGATTGAATGTATCATTCGACGTTTAATTCCATTCAGCACAGAGGTCTCGTACCCAGAATTCTGGCGGACTTGATGGTGGCGAGAGAAAGAAAAAAGCACGTAAACGAAATTCATTACAGCTTGAGCTTTGTAGAATTTAGAGGAAGAAACTTCAAAGACCTTTTGAAGACTCAATTACGAGGTCTTGATAATATTGATAAACGTGATTCCTTAAAGGTACTTCAAAATATTATCGTCCTTATTGTTATATCGTATATTCCTCCCCCCCCCCCCCCCCCCTTCTGCACTGATCAAAATTAGGAGAGCGAAGAATTATCTTTAAGGACATTTTAAATTCTAATTTTTACGGACTTGGCAATAGTCGTAATCGTAATTCTTCAAAAGTATGCGAAATTCTTGTCGTGCCAAGTATTATACACGTATCACCCTAAGGTCGGTCGAGAATTAGGTTAATTCCCAAATTGAACATGAAAATGATGTCCGAATAAAAAGTATTTTTACTAATTTTTTATTTTAACGAATGAAAAAAATTGAATAATTGAAATATAATTGAAAAATGAATTTAGAATTATTTGAAAACGTGATTCAAAAGTAATGAAAATTTAATTCAAACCTGATCGAAATAGAATTAAAATAAAATTAAAGTAAAATTGTAATCAATTTAATTCAATTAAATAAAAATGAAATGATCTATTCACTTAATAAAGTGATTAAATTAACGCATTTCGGTAAATCGTAGAACTTATTACCGACGTTAAGCAGTAAAAAATCCGTCAATTGCAGAACATCGCAAGAGTGAGTTTAAACTGTGAACAACATGGACATTGTTTAAACACTGGAAAAAATGGGCTGCCACACATATTTAAACGTTAAAATTTTCAATTTTAACGAGCAATAAAATTAAGTAATTGAAATATAATTGAAAAATGAAATTAGAATTATTTGAAAACGCAATTCAAAAGTAATGAAAATTAAATTTAAAGCTATTTGAAATAGAATTGAAATAAGATTAAAGTTAAATTGCAATCGATTCAATTCAATCAAATAAAAATAAAATAAAATGATTTATTCACTTAATTGATTAAATTAACGCATTCCAGTAAATCGTAGAACTTATTACCGACGTTAAGCAGTAAAAGATCCGTCAATTGCAGAACATCACAAGAGTGAATTTAAACAGTGAACAAGATGGACTGCGGCACATACTTAAACGTTCAAATTTCTAATTTTAACGAGCAATAAAATTAAGTAATTGAAATATAATTGAAAAATGAAATTAGAATTATTTGAAAACGTAATTTAAAAGTAATGAAAATTAAATTTAAAGCTATTTGAAATAGAATTGAAATAAAATTAAAGTAAAATTGCAATTGACTTAATTCAATCAAATAAAAATAAAATAAAATGATTCATTCACTTCATTGATTAAATTAACGCATTCCAGTAAATCGTAGAACTCATTACCGACGTTAAGCAGTAAAAGATCCGTCAATTGCAGAACATCGCAAGAGTGAGTTTAAACTGTGAACAAGATGGACTGCGGCACATACTTGAACGTTCAAATTTCTAATTTTAACGAGCAATAAAATTAAGTAATTGAAATATAATTGAAAAATGAAATTAGAATTATTTGAAAACGCAATTCAAAAGTAATGAAAATTGAATTTAAAGCTATTTGAAATAGAATTGAAATAAAATTAAAGTAAAATTGCAATTGATTTAATTCAATCAAATAAAAATAAAATAAAATGATTAATTCACTTCATTGATTAAATTAACGCATTCCAGTAAATCGTAGAACTCATTACCGACGTTAAGCAGTAAAAGATCCGTCAATTGCAGAACATCACAAGAGTGAATTTAAACAGCGAACAAGATGGACTGCGGCACATACTTGAACGTTCAATTTTCTAATTTTAACGAGCAATAAAATTAAGTAATTGAAATATAATTGAAAAATGAAATTAGAATTATTCGAAAACGTAATTTAAAAGTAATGAAAATTAAATTTAAAGCTATTTGAAATAGAATTGAAATGAGATTGAAGCGAAATTGCAATCGATTCAATTCAATTAGATAAAAATAAAATAAAATGATCTATTCACTTAATAAAGTAATTAAATCAACGCAGTTAAGCAGTAAAATATCCGTCAATTGCAGAACATCACAAGAGTGAGTTTGAACAGTGAAAAAGATGGGCTGCGGCACATATTTAAGGGCGAAGGTCGAAGGGCTTTGGCCGAAGGCTCCACGTATCCCTCCAGCCACTTGGGCACGGGAGTAATTACTTTTCACGTGCGAAATACAAGCTTGATCACATCGCGGGCGGTGATCACGGAAGCTAAGGTAACGAGCTCGTATCGAAGTGCTCGGAAACTCAATTACTCGATCGTGATTGAGGAAAACTCACTCGTTCGATCGAATACAACGAAAAGCTTTTTATTCCGCGCAGATTCACGTCGTTGAAATGGCCGGTATCGATAGTCCGGGAAAATCTAATTGCTCGAAGAAAACACGTGACGTTATCGCAGCGAATTCCATGAAATTGGAGATCGAACATTTTTTTACGAATATGGACAAATTTGGGACAAACGGAAGGCGAATTGCTCGAAGCAGCGGTTTGATGGAATATTTGGGGAATTGTCTTGGTCGCGGTTCCATCGTGAGGTTGGTTAATTGATATTCAAGATGTGATATGTTGTTATCAATTTTTAGATGTAAAAAAATTATTGAATATTTTTTTAAGGCCTTATTTACGCGAAAAATTTCGAAATTTTTTATTTTTTCATGTTTGATTTCGTTAGCCTGAATGGTTAGGAATATTTTGAGCTTTACGGAATTGAAAATTTTTAAAAATTGTTGAAGTTACAGCATTTGTAAACTTCAAAGCCGTTTTTCTACGATTCACTTTTTTAAACCTTGTGGAAGTTCTAACTTTTGAACGAAGGTTCGGATCGCTTTGAAATTTTTACAACATATTCTTAGTATCATCACCTATCGTGTGAACCACAGAAACAAAATTTTCAATGACACAAAAAAAATATAAAAAATAAAATATCGACAGAAAATTGAGTAAAAAAATTTCTGATTTTTTTTTACATATACTCAACCATTTCCATAAATAATCTGTGAAAAAAATGTCGATATATGCGTCGTTTCTTTTTTAAACGCGTCTAGAAAAGTACCTCCGAAAATCGGCGAAATCGCGTATATAATAATCGATATTTTCCTAGTCACTAAATAGTTTAGTTGAATAAAAATTATTTTTGCCAATAAATTTCTAGATTTATCGCTCATGTTCGAGTTACGAGAGAGGATCTCGACGTCGCTTTCTCGACTCTTCGATTAGCAGCGAAAATTGGTCGACTCCAGCCTCTCAAGATTAGTTATAAAATCAAGCCACAGGCTACGATGATGATCGAACAATTGTTCGACGAGATAGCACGTTTGAGGAAGGAATTACGTATGAACGAGATGTTTCTGAATCAAGAAGCAATTGCGAACGTGTCGAAAATCAGAGCCGAGGAGATCGAACAGGATTTTCTTCGCTTCTTGAACGGAAGCATCTCCGATGTGAAACTTTTGAGCCTCTCGCAAGCTCAGATTTTGGCCGAGATGATGAAAAATCTCTACGCAAAGTCAGTCAGCCATTTCTTGAATCAATCAAATCTTTGAGAGCTCCAAAAAAAAAACTGTGTTAAATTATTCTCACTGTATGATCACTAGAATCATTGCTGATAAGCTCGAGGCTCGGAAAAATTTTGAAAAAAGCGAGTCTGCACTGAAAACCAACGCTGTGAATGAGTCGAAAACTGTTGTCCGACATTCCGTAAAGGTTTGTATTATCGATTTCATCGTCGCTTGATGAATAATGAGTTATGGAATATTAATATTAATCAGAAAAATGACATTTAATTTAATATTTCATTAATTATACTTATCAATCATTTTTTTCCAAATCATCTTCATATAATTGGATAAGTACTGGATATAATAAATAATCATGATAATAATAATAATAATAATAATAATAATAATAATAATAATAATATGGCTATTATTATCATTACATATATTATATTATATATAATATAATATAATGAAAATAATAATGATTATTATTATTATTATTATTATTATTATTATTATTATTATTATTATTATTATTATTATTATTATTATTATTATTATTATTATTATTATTATTATTATTATTATTATTATTATTATTATTATTATTATTATTATTATTATTATCATGATTATAGGGCTATTATTATCATTACATATATTATATTATATATAATATAATATAATGAAAATAATAATGATTATTATTATTATAATTAATAATAATAATAATAATAATTATGATTATTATTAATAATAATTATTATTATTGGTAATAATAATAATAATTATTATTATTATTAATTGTTATTAGTAATAATAATAATTATTATTATTATTATTAATAATAATAATAATGGTAATTATTTACTTTCACGGCTTTTCCGAATTTTAATTTTTTGAATTTTGATTTTTTTATTTATTTTGATTTTGAAAGCCGTGAAAGTAAATAATTACCTATTATTATATTATTTTATTATAATATTATATTATTATTATTATTATTAATGATAGTAATGATAATTATTATTACTATCATTAATAATTATTATTGTTATCATCATCATCATCACCATCAATTGGCGTTAATTGGGTAAGTATTCTATTTATCGTTAATTTTAAAATTTTGCAGGATACGAACGAAAAAAGTTCAAATTCAAAGGAACGCTTATCTACGCCGAGTGGAGAGACGGTGGTAGAAATCGAAATAAACAAAGTAGGAGCTTTGGATTGTAGCGGTGGGTTTCGCGATACTTCGAAAATCTCGTTAAATTCGAGTCTGCAAATTTCTATAACGGGAACTTAATACGTATTGTAAACGACGTATTGTAAATGTTTTCAATTCGAAGGAATTACTCTCGGTCCCGGTCTTACGCAAAATCCCGCAAACTCAGCACTCAGAGCTTTGAACGCGTCAAAAACTTCGAGAAGTCGATCTGGTGCACGGCTCGATGAAAGACAAAACGAGAAACTCGAAAAAAAAGAATCGCAAGAAAATCTGAAAAAAGCTTTCGAAATTATGCAAAAGATTCTCGCACGATCTATCGAAGTAAATAACATTTTTTAAAGATGAAAAAAATATTATCGAAAAAAGCGAAACATAATTCAAATGGTTGAGACTTTTTTTTCAAATTCAAAATGTAATTTTATTATCTCGGCTCGTTCGGAATATTTTTTTCCGTTCGCTGGAATTATTTTCCTTTGATTATAATTATAAATATAATTATAATTATAATATAATTATATATATTATACTATAATAATAATAATAATAATAATAATAATAATAATAATAATAATATATAATAATCATAATATATATAATTATATTATAATTATAATATAATTATATATATTATAATTAATATATATAATTATAATTTTTTATATATTTATATTTATATTTTATATTTCTATTATATTATATTTTATACAATTATAATATTATATAATAATATATATAATATATACAATATAATATTATATTATAATTTTTATATAATTATCATTATTATTATTCTTATTATTATTATTATTATTATTATTATTATTATTATTATTATTATTATTATTATTATTATTATTATTATTATTATTATTATTATTATTATTATTATTATTATTATTATTATTATTATTATTATTATTATTATTATTATTATTATTATTATTATTATTATTATTATTCCTCTGCAAGCTCATATCTTGAATTAATTTACAGGCAACACCCGAACTCAGGAAGCGTTGGGATACCTCGACAGCAATTTCCCGAGCAACCTGACTTAGTCATAGAAATCAATATTAAATATATGGCATCAACAAAGTTAATGCCCGTAATCTTTTGATGATGCAGCCGATATTGAACAAACGTTGAATTGCATTGAATCCTTAAATCCTCATCGATAAAGTAGTTTTTCTCGCTATCGTAATCTACGCCCTGTAGATTTAACAAATACTTGGGATAAATAAAGCAATGACAGTAATACTTGTAATATTTAATAATTCTTGGAAAAAATAATTGGTGTTATTCGTATTTTCTGCCATTTTTGCAAATTTTTACGATAATTGTAGAATGCACCACCACCGTGCTAAAGCGACGCCCTCTCATCGTCACATCACAGGATTTAGAACTGAAAGTAAGGAAGAAATTTGAATTCCCGCCACTGGGCTTAACGAAGGCGCTGATGTCAGTCAAAATTGTTCCGTTTACCGATTTTTCAAATGAATTTCGCAGTATTCCCACTCAAAATTCGAAAGACTGAAGGCGCCACCGTCGCTGACACCAACGAAAAAATTGAAAATAGTTAAAATTTTCGCCACGAAACTGATCAGGAGGGCGCTGATATTAGTCGACCTTAGTTCCGCTATCGAGTTTCCGTAATTTTTCGCCGATTGGACAATTTCCGAACCAAAATTGCCGAGGGCGCCACCATGCTGCGATAGTGGCGCTCCCGTTCAGTCTTGTGGTAGGTGTTTGAATTGCAAACGGCGATCCTTTGAATATTTCATGATTTATTTTCTTGTTCTCCTGAATTGCAACTTTTATTTCAATTTTTTAATTAAACTCGATATACGCGTATGAAGAACCTACGAGAAAAGAGGTGGTATTGTAAATATGTAACAACGCCAATTACTCGATCTTTACTTTATTGAATATTTGAACATCATCGTATCCTAGAAATAACGATTGGCAACGTTGCGGTAATAACTCCGGTCGCTTATCTACAGCAGCTTTGACCCCACAGTCTTCGCATGATCGTGTAAAGCGGCATAATAAAGCCGGTATGTTTTTTTTAATTTTTTTTTATTAGAAACAGAAATATATACAAAAGAAAAAGAGATATTGGGCTTTAGGACGAGAGTCCCATCTAGCCATAAAGCCATAAAGCCGGTATCACACCGATATAGATTTCGCTGCCATCTGTTGGCAACTTTTGGCGACTTCGTGATCTCTGCAGGCGACTCGTGATTTGTAATTCTCGGTAACCCGGTATATAGTTTCTACGTTCGGTGAGCAATGAGTCGAGCAAAGTTGGATCAAGTTTGACTATTCCATTCCATTCCATCGCGTGGTATAAAATAAATAAAACCAAATGAGATAACATTTCATACAACACGAAAAATTCGATTCGGATGATGGATCACGAGGATGAATTTCTCAACGCATTTTTTACACAAATATCACAGCTCTGTTTCGAAAAGGCTAAGGAATCATTGGTAAGTTCGTAATTGAAATTACGTTCTACTACTCGGTCGGTAACAAAACTTGCAAAGCGCTTTTCTCTGCTACCATTGTTCTCTTGGTCAAAAAATGAGAACGATTGACTGCGTCTCCGAATCTTGCAGTCAACCGTTCTCATCTTTTACACGAGATGTCAACAACGACAGAGAAAAACGCTTTCGGACGACTCGGCTAAAACTGTAGCACTTATAGAATTATGGAACTGATCAGCGATGAGCGCGGGTGGAATAGCGCCATCAGGGTTTGCGACGGAGCGAAAGAGAACGAGAGAAATATGTGGCACATCGCCTTAAGCCGAGACAAATTATACTCAGTCGGTAAAAAAAAAACTAAACCATTATTAAAGTCAATTCCGAATATTTCTGAATAAAAAAACAAATTTTACTTGATTCCTCTCGTAATTGAGCATTATTCAACATTTTTTTTTCATAGAGAAATGGATAGTTTCCTCGAAAAACAGTTAAAAGTCATACATAACCTCAAAAATCTTTCGAAACAATAATTCGAATGAACTAATGAGCTTTTCAGCAAAAAGCGAACTAAAATCTGATGCGAAATTTGACAATACACATTTTAATACTATGTTTTTGTCTGAAAAACTTTTTATTTTCGTAATATTGTTATTAAAAAATTTATTCGCTGTTCTGCTCGCACTCGTAGCAACTCGGCTTCTTAAATTCTGCATTGGGTACGCTCGCTGTACAAATACAAATTTATCAGGCTAATATTAATCAATCAATTGATTAATTTATCATTAGAAAATTTATTATTGTGAATTATTATTATTAATCGATTGGATTAATCAAGGAGAGGGAGAGAGAAAGTATAACGGATCATGGAGACAAAAAAACAGCGCAAATGGGACCTTGGGGAATGTTGCTCACGCATTTGCCACAAATTGCGGTGGCCGAACGATCTTACGCCGATTTAGGATTTCTTCATACCAAGAATAAAGGATTTCTCCGGAAAGACGTGAGATTTTAATTTTATCGAGCCAAAGATTGTTCGTGGGAGAAAAAAATGTTGATTGTCGCATTTCTTGAACTCGTTGGGGCTTAGAATTCTTTAAAAACCATGTACGAGTCTCTGAAGGCGGATTTGCGAAGAGTGGAGGAAATGACGCAAGGGACGGATTCCATAGGAGCCACCGTAGCTGAGGTTTCCAGTCAGCTCTGCCAATTCGTCACGGCCAGATTACAATTGATCGAATTGTATTTACAAATTTTTTTTTGTTTGATTAATTTATCGTCTCATGATTCTCAACGATATAGCTTTCTTTTTTGTTTTTTTGACAGTTATGAAAAAATGTATAACATGAGCGTGAACAGCAAAGTAATGCGCTATCCCGAATTGCTGCAAACTATAGAATCGATAGTGGAAACTCATGCGTTGTGCTGCGCGCACTTGGCTCTCACCGCCATCAAAGCTGCGTTGACGTTAGTACAAAAATTAGACTTCAACATTTTTTATTATATTCAATATTTAGAGCGAAGAAAATCTCGTGGCACTTTTTTAATCGAGTTTTCGGAGTAATTTCCGTTGGACAGTTGAAAATTACGAAATTGGATCAGTTCGAAACGATAAAGAAATTTGAAAAAATCGACTTCGACCGAAGAGAAAATTAGATTTTTGAATAATTTGAGGTACTATTTTGGTACGAATGCTAAAAAAATCGCGTAATTCTGTCACTCTTTCTTTTTCAATAAAGACGGTTGGCATTTTTATTTGCTTATCAAAATCATTCATGATCTGGACAAAACAAAATATCTAAAACTTTCATCACGAAAAAAGTCGAATTAGAACTGATTCATTGTAAAAACGTTGAAAAAGCCAATTTAAAAATTATTCATTTTAAAAATATCAAAAAAGCCGATTTAAAAATGATTCATTTTAAAAACGTTTGAAAAAGCCAATTTAAAAATTATTAATTTTAAAAACATTGAAAAATACGATTTCAAATTATTCATTCTAAAAACGTTGAAAAAGTTGATGAAAAGATTATTCATTTTAAAAACGTTGAAAAAGCCGATTTATAAAATTATTCATTATAAAAACGTTGGAAAGACAAATTTAAAAATTTTTATTTTAAAAACGTTGAAAAAGACGATTTAAAAATTATTCATTTTAAAACCGTTGAAAAGCCAATTTAAAAATTATTCTTTTTAAAAACGTTGAAAAAGCCAGTTAAAATTTTTTTATTTTGAAAACTAGAAAAAAGCCAAACAAAAATTTTTTTTTTTTTAAAACGTTGAAAAAAACAATCCAAAATTTATTCTCTTCAAAAACGTTGAAAAAAAAAACAATTTAAAAAATACTCATTTTTAAATATTGTAAAAGCCGATATCAAAATTATCCATTTTAAAAAAACGTTGAAGAAGCCAATTTAAAAATGATTCATTTTAAAATAATTGAAAAAGCCGATATTAAAATTATTCATTTTAAAAACGTCGAAAAAGCCCAATTTAAAAACGTTGAAAAAGCCAATCCAAAAATCATTCATTTTAAAAACATCGAAAAAGCCAATTAAAAAATTATTTATTTTAAAAACATTGAAAAACCCAATTAAAAAATTATTCATTTTAAAAACATTTAAAAAGCCAATTAAAAAATTATCCATTTTAAAAACGTTGAAAAAGCCAATTTAAAAATGATTCATTTTAAAAATCTTCAAACAGCCAATTGAAAAATGATTAATTATGTCGATTTACGATGTGGCAGATTGGAATGTGAAATTTTGGTGCAATTGATGAAAGCCCAAGTCGAGTTACAAAACTGGAGATTTTTGCCCACCCTAATGGCTCTTTATGGCGTTCAAGCGCGAATGATCGCGTGGGAGAGAACGCTGCAGAACAAAGAAGTCAGTACGATATTTATTATCCTGCTAAAAAATTTTCTCAAAACATTTGCATTTATCGTTAAGGTGACTGAGTCACCTAAAAAGTCGAAGGAAAAATTTTTTTTTTTTTGTGACAAGATCAATCTACATTTTCATTCTAATTTATCTTTATAAAGTATCTATACTCAGCTATCTTTTCAAATTTTTTCAGAACCATATCAAGCATCCGAACGCTGTGATATTTTTCCAAAGTTTGGGAGCTCGTTGTAAGATTCCGACCGAACAACTCAACCGATCGTGGACTTTGACGTCTCATTTTGTTCAGAAAACACATAATTTCGAAGTGAATGTGGGATTTTTTTTTTTGATGCACTTTAAACATTTTGGCAGCCTATAACGTAAAAAGGAAACAAAGTTTGTGGAAAAACAGTTGAATAATAGGTCACCATAACTTCATCGTACCTCGCATTCCAAATTCCCACATTCACCCCGGAATTATGTGTTTTCTGAACAAAATGAGACGTCAAAGTCCACGATCGGTTGAGTCGTTCGGTCTGAATCTTGCAACAAGCTCCCAAACTTTGGGAAAATATCGCAGCGTTCGGATGCTCGATATGGTTCTGAAAAAATTTGAAATGATAGCTAAGTATAGATACTTTATAAGGATAAATTATAATGATAATGTAGATTGATCTTGTCACAAAAAAAAAATTTTTTTTTCCTTCGACTTTTCAGGTGACTCAGTCCCCTTAATTCGCAGCCGTTGAAATTCTTGTAGTCCTGGAAACGCGGTTTTGGAGCAACTTTTTTGAAAACCAATCAACAACCCGCGCTTTACCAATGGCTCGTAAAATTGCGCAGTGCCGTTTTGGACAAATGTTCGTTACATTTTCACACGACTCTCAGCCAACAGGCTAGTCCCGGCGAAATGAGAAACGTAATGAGCAAACAAAACATCGATTACTATCACAAGTAAGTTTTTTCCTCTTCGTCTTCTTTTTTTTTTTTTTTTTTATTCATTTTGTATTAGAGTTCTTATTGCTGTAAAATATTTATTTTTTATTTGATTATTTAGGCTTCCGTAATCTTAAAAAAATTCTTATAATTTAAAATCGTAATAAATCATATTAACGCAAATATTTCGCACTAGTTAACACGCGAAAATATTTATATGAAAATTAAACCGGGGGGGGATGATTACGTACCCGAAATTCTTTAAAAAAATGTTATATATCATGTGGAATATTGTTTAAGGGCTTATATACCTCTAAGCACTCAAGTTTGTCCGCATTTGAAAAATTATTTGTTGATTTAACATTTTTCATTCACTTTTCAACGATAACAAATTTTTTTTATTTTTTATTATTAATGATATTTTCTTATGTAGTACTTATTTTCTGACGGAGGTAATTTTTTATTTTCAAAAATAAAGAAATTACAGTATTTTAAACTTCAATATACCGAGAGAAAAAAATTTTGTTTCATAATTTATAAAAAAAATTTGCAACTAAAAAATTAAAAAAAAATCTATCGTTAGACTATAGAGAAAAATTGTCAAGATTTGAATAAAAAAGTTTAAAAATATGAAAAATTTACTGAGTTATCGTGTCGACCCTGTCAGAAAATATATTTCCGGAAACAGAGAAAAAATATGTCGATATTAAAAAGAAAAGAAAATCTTATAGTCGAAAAATTAATGTAAACTGTGAAATAAGCAATTAATTTTTAAAAAATCATATACCCTTGATAATAATGTGTCAAATTCACCCGTTTTCTAGCTATGTGAGCCCTTAAAAGGGTTTGTTACGTGGAATACCAAAAAAAATTTTTCCTAATTTTAAATATCATAATTAAAAAATAAAATCCTCAAAAATATACGGAAAAAAAAGCATCCCCGCCTTTTTAATTCCGAAACCACTCGACCTAAAATTTTGAAAAAATCAGGCATCACAACGCCTCACTCGAAGCTCACGGGAAGCCTCCAACGAAATTCCTAGGGTTCATAGATTTCTAGAAATAAATTAAATATCGTACGAAACCGTCGGCGCTCGGGTCGATTTCGCATTTGACCGGCGAATTTTTTTCTTCCAGGATCCAAAGCTTCCAAAGAAAGTGGGATCTTCTGGCGATATTGGTTGTTTTCGATGCCAGAGGTGCTGAAAATTTTGGTCCGGGTTATCGGCATCCCGATAGGGAACCAGATTTATCGAAAAGTTTAGTGATCGTCACCAGCTGTCCGAGCGTGAGTCATCGCAGTGTAACAAAATTTGCAATTATTGTTTGAAAATTTGAAGCCCAATCGAATCAACGAAATGTTAAATTTTCCAATGAACTCGAACTCGCGAAATCGAATGGAATTGATAAGACCGTGGATGTGTAACTTCCGGTGTATTAAAAAAAGAAAAGAAAAAAACAAGTAACAAATTCGCACATTTTTGTCTTTCTCTTCGAATGCTACGTAAACGGTGCGATATAGAGCAAAATTTCAGATAGACAATATTGTAGAGAATTCAATTTCCTACAAAATATGTTCAGGAAGGTATACGTCTATCGTCAATAGTTTGGGCGTGGGAGGGCAACAAAATCGCGCGACGAGAAAATCAACCAGCGGAGAATTTTATGAGTTTATTGTTTAGATATTTATTTTAATATTGACAAGTTTGATTTAAATGAAAATTTCGTACGTTATTGAGTATTCGGTAGTCTGTAGAAGACATGAAAAAAATTGGTTTCATAAAAGTCGGCTTGGGTTAAAAAAAAAAAAATAGAAATAAAAAAAAATAATGAATAACTGAATTGAGAGAAAATTCGAAAAATTGAAAAATAGATGCGTAAATATTAGAATTTTCCGTCCTTTCGAAGTTCGAAGACTCTTCGAGCTTTCCTATAATGCATTTTCCAACTTTCGAACCGTTGATCATATTTTAACATTCAAAATTTCGACCCGGAACTTCAAATTTGAAATATTAAATTGGCAACTCAAGTGATTGCGGATTTTATCAATAGGTCTTAGCATATTATTTTCTTTCGTCAACGTGGTTAAAGCACTCAATCTACATTGTTTTCTTGTTGTTCGGACTTCCACCTTCAATTAAGTAGAAAAATTGTATCGATTAGTTATTTAGTTTCGTTTTTATCCCAATTAAAAAATGTAAGAACGAGACGCGAATTTCAGACAAATTTTATTGTATTATTTCCGAAAAGGCGGGAACGCATCGCAGTCACGAAAGATATTACGTGACGTATATGGGAAATGAAGCCTCGAAAGAAAGCCAGTGTCAAAATTGGTTCGCCAAATTTCGTTCCGGTGATTTTTCACTGAAAAATCCGCGTCTCGTTCTTTCATTTTTAAATTGGGATAAAAACGAAACTAAATAACTAATCGATACAATTTTTCTACTGAATTAAAGGTGAAAGTCCGAACAACGAGAAAACAATGTAGATTAGGTGCTTCGATCACGTTGACGAAACGAAAGAATATGCTGAGATCACATATTGATAAAATCCGCAAATGATTGGGGTTTGATTCAACACACACGATTATTGCAGATTTTCATGCAAAAACCCACGTTTCACTGGGAAAATATTCAGAGCTGCATCAAAGAACGTCACCAGGAGCTTCTCAACATGGACAAGATCGTGCAGATGAAAAGCGTGAAAGACGCTTCGTCTTACGCGATGTGCAACATCGATCCGCGAATGACTCTCGTGACCGCCTTCGAGAGCGCGAAGCAGAGGGACAAGGAAACCCCTGTGGCCAATTTCATGTCCGAAATTTGTGCACAATTGAGATGCAATAAAATCTACGAGGGTCTAAAATTATCGAAATAAATTTAACAAAAAAAAAATTCAGATTTGTTTAATTTTTTCAAAATAAAATTCGTGTATTTAATTTAAATTTGTGCTCAATTGAGATGCAATAAAATATGCGAGGGTCTAAAATTATCGAAATAAATTTAAAAAAAAGAACATTCAGATTTGTTTAATGTTTACAAAATAAAATTCGTGTATTTAATTTAAATTTGTGCTCAATTGAGATGCAATAAAATATGCGAGGGTCTAAAATTATCGAAATAAATAATAAAAGAACATTCAGATTTGTTTAATTTTTTCAAAATAAAATTCGTGTATTTAATTTAAATTTGTGCTCAATTGAGATGCAATAAAATATACGAGGGTCTGAAATTATCGAAATAAATAATAAAAGAACATTCAGATTTGTTTAATGTTTTCAAAATAAAATTCGTGTATTTAATTTGAATTTGTGCTAAATTGAGATGCAATAAAATATACGAGGGTCTAAAATTATCGAAATAAATAATAAAAGAACATTCAGGTTTGTTTAATGTTTACAAAATAACATTCGTGTATTTAATTAAAATTTGTGCACAATTGAGATGCAATAAAATATACGAGGGTCTAAAATTATCGAAATAAATAATAAAAGAACATTCGGATTTGTTCAAGGGGGCACATCTGTGTAGATTGCCGGAAAAGTAGGTGAATTTTGGGAATTATTATCTCAAAAACTATTCGTTCGATTGAATTCAAGTTGGTTTCATTTGAAAGTACATACATTGAGGTATGTTGACGATTTTTTATATAAATATATAGCTTGTTCCCAAACTTCAAACGCGTTTATCTCGAAACAAGCTTTTCAAAGTCGGTTCCCACTTTTTTTTAGATAACGGATTGACCGATTCCTTTAAAACTTGGACACAATATGCACGGATGGGTTGTGACGTTCGGCACGTAGGATTTTTTTTAAACTTATTTATTTATTTTTTTATCAACCAAAAAAGGTCGTGAATTGAGGTTAAAAAGTGAATTTTAATTTCAATCAAGCGCCATTTTGTGAAAAAAAAATAAAATAGAAAAAAACCTACGTGCCGAACAGCTCAAGACGTTGCATTTTGAGAATCTTCTTGAAATTTTTGTTCCAGACCAACCGAGTGCGAGAAAAAGTGGGAACCGCAAACCGTGCCGTCGACAAAGTTGTTTTACGCCGGCCGAAATAACAGCGCTCCCATTCAGTATATATTTACATAAAAAATCGTCAACATACCTCAATGTATATACTTTCAAATAAAACCAACTTGGATTCAATCAGACGAATAGTTTTTGAGATAATAATTCCCAAAATTCACCTACTTTTCCGGCAATCTACACACACAGATGTACCCCCTTAATGTTGTCAAAATAAAATTCGTGTATTTAATTGAAATTTGTGCTCAATTGAGATGCAATAAAATATACGAGGGTTTAAAATTATCGAAATAAATAATAAAAGAACATTCAGATTTGTTTAATGATTTCAAAATAAGATTCGTGTATTTAATTGAAATTTGTGCTCAATTGAGATGCAATAAAATATACGAGGGTCTAAAATTATCGAAATAAATTTAAAAAAAGAACATTCAGATTTGTTCAATGTTTTCAAAATAAAATTCGTGTATTTTATTTAAATTTGTGTTCGATTGAGATGCAATAAAATATACGAGGGTCTAAAATTATCGAAATAAATAATAAAAGAATATTCAGGTTTAATTTTTTCAAAATATAATTCGTGTATTTAATTAAAATTTGTGCTCAATTGAGATGCAATAAAATATACGAGGGTCAAAAATTATCGAAATAAATAATAAAAGAACATTCAGGTTTAATTTTTTCAAAATAAAATTCGTGTATTTCATTAAAATTCACAAATAACATTTTATATCGTGAAATTTGACGGTAAATTACAGAATTTTACTTCGTGTCTTCTAAATTCTATGAGGGAAGCAACTGCGTCGTAAAATTTACGGGATAAAAGGTGAATTTTTTTACAAGATATGAAACAATTGGGTACAAATGCGTCTACATCGATAGCCATTGATTATTGAGAGCCTCTTCGGGCATCAAAGGATATGTATTATCCCGATGATACGTATCGGAGCTATCAGAGATTCGTATCTTACCGAAAGGTAATCACAGATAAACAATATCTCTACTATTATTCCATCTTACGTAGTTTTATTTGGTTTTTCGTGGTTTTTCTTATAACCTCGCTATTCATTCGATGAAAATATTTTTGTAATTAATTTTTAAAGTGAATATTTATAATTAATTGTCTTAGGAAAATTGAACCGACATTTTAGCAATGATAAATAATTTAGATGAATTCTTGTTTATGGATTCTAATGTTAAATAGAAATTATAATTAATAACCAATAATATCATATTATTATATTATCGGTATTATAGTACCTGTAATAATATTAATAATAATAATAATGATAATAATAAATTATATTAATAAATATATAAATATTCAATAATTAATTATCATTGTACGGAAATAACCTAAATAACCTAATATCATATTATTATATTATCGGTATTATAGCACCTATAATAATATTAATAATAATAATAATAATAAATTCATACCAATAATATTCATGAATATATCAATATTCAATAATTAATTAAAATTACAGAAATAAGAGAAATAATTTATTTTTCATTATAATTACAACGAATTATTAAAAAATTGATACGATTATTAATATTAAAGATTATTATTAGATTATAATTATCAATATTATTATTGGTACCATAATAAATAATAAATATTTAATTATTTAATATTGAAATAATTTTTTCTTCGAAAGAAATAATATTTAAATTATTATTATTTTATCCATGAGAATTCAGTAATGAAAATATTTCAAATATATTATCATCGAATGAATCGCCATCGCTCGAGCCTCGTTCGACGCACCGATTTCGGGTTTCTACTGTCATCGAATCGTCGAACAATCGCACGGTACAAAAAATGTATCGTAAATACAAATTTCACCGTAAAATTCGATTTACAATTTAATATACATTTTATCCAACAAAGTTTCGAAACAGGGATGACAAAATGTACCAATTTTTTTTTTTTATGTATACAAAGTATTTTTTTTTAATCGTTATTTTATATCGGATTGAAATTCCGTAATTATTTTTTTCGCTGGTTATTTTTTTCGAGTTTGAATAACGTGTAAACGATCAATTAATTTTGATACGATGACTGACGAAAAATCTACGCGTTTTGTGAATTATAAATTAATGAATCAATGAAGAACCGCTTGGAATTAAAACTCGAAATAGATAACCAATGAAAAATGTTTTGGTAGTCGTCGAAAGGTTTTATTTAAGGCCTTAAATACGCAAAAAATTTCAAATTTTTTATTTTTTCTTGCTTGATTCCATTAGCCTGAACGGTTAGGAATATTTTAAGCTTTACAGAATTAAAAAATTCTAAAAATTGTTAAAGTTACAGCATTTGTAAACTTCAAAGCCGTTTTTCCACGATTCACTTTTTTTTAACCTTGTAAAAGTTCTAACTTTTGAACAACGGTTCAGATCGCTTTGAAATTTTTACAACATATTCTTAGTATCATCACCTATCGTGTGAACCACAGAAACAAAATTTTCAATGACACAAAAAAAATATAAAAAATAAAATACCGACAAAAAATTGAGTAAAAAAATTTTAAGTTTCAAATTTTTATTATAATAATTTTTTTTTTCATAATATTGTTGGTTCACACTGAAGATACATTCATTATGCAATTATAAATATGTTCATACTTTTTTTCGTTAAAATCCGTAACAACAAAATATCACATTTAAAAGACATCAAACCGAAAAATATCACAATAATAAATATCTCACTTCCATGATATCAAATGAAAAAAATATCACAGCGAGAAAAAAAAAAAACGTTTTTCGTCAATTTGTAAAACATTCGATCGCGTTCTAAAATATTTCACCCGTGTAATACGGATTTCAACGTTTCGTAAATGGAATCTTCGTTGCCTAAAAAAAATTCGGTTAAAAATGAATTCCAGGGAAAACAAAATTAGATGACAGACAAAATCCGCGCTTTTTCATGCCACGTAATTTTTTTTTCCTCTTTGAGACAATAATTTTTCTCCGCTGTGTATCGTTTAGCAAAGTTGGATCGTTGGTCAAAAATCAAACGAATTAAAGAAGTTTCTTCGTTCAAATGAATAATAAATTCACGAGATAAAGAAAAAAAAAAATTACTTCGACGCTCGAAAACGTTTCTCCAGACTCGTTTATTTTTCTCCGGTGCGACTGTTCTCGCCAGATCGAAGCTACTTTCAACCACAACGACCGGAATAATTCAATTTTCACAATTAAAAACTCCGCAGAGTCTTCTCGAAAGTTTCGAAAGTTCGAAAAATTGCATTAAAAAAATAGTTTCAGCCAATTCTATCCGAGGCGTTGATAATTTTACGATCGATTCATACGTCTAGGATAGATATGAACGCAGCCTCACCAGGATCCGGTGTTGTCAGCACAATCGTGTTCTTTAAAATTGCCTTGTAATTTAAATTTCACGATTTCACGGGTGATATTTTTAAATGTGATATTTTATCGTGTCGTCAAACTTGACTAAACCACTGTTTCATCCCTGTTTCGAAACTGTCGAAAAGTCGTCGGAATTACGATAAAGATTAATAAATTATTATTAACACCCGATGTGAAATCCGTCCAACGATCGTCAAGAATTGTCGTCAATTTCTTCCCACAGCTGCTCGTTATATAGTCGTCTGTAAATGTTATTTATGTATTGTCAATGTTTAAACACAAGACTAAAAACTAAATCCGTCATCTACGAACTATTTTTCGCTAATCGTGCGAGCAATTGAATCTTCAATTCCTTTTTTTTTTTCAATTTTCACGTTTCGACTCGACGTAAGTCGAATTAAGGGGTTACATACACTTGTAATTTTCAAAAAATCAGACAGCATCAAATCGAATTATTAGAAGCTGCCGACGATGCGAACGGATTATTATATGGCCCTGGAATAGATGACTCCATGTAAGTTGAAAAAAAAAAAACGAAATTTACCACATGTAAAACGCTTTTGAAACTTTAAAAGCGTTTTTCTCAAAACTATGTTTTCAAAATCGGTGATCAAGATTTCTCGAAAACGGCTGAACCGATCAGTCTCAAATTTTAACACAACCTTTTTAACTAGATTTTTTAGTAATTAATCGAAGATTTTTTTTCTCCGATAAATATTTTCCATTTTATAAACAATTTAAGGCTTAAATTTTCGTTCAAAATCGAGTCTTTTATTTTGAGAAGTCGCCATTTTGTCAAAAATTATTTTTTCGCTAATTCCTTCGATTAAATACTAGATAATGTATTATATCAACGAAATTTATTTGGTTTTTTCATTTCAGATAATCCGGTCCAGAGATATCGTGATCACCGCAAAATTGGTTTTTTTTTGCGGAGCTCTAGGAGATCGGCGATAGCAACATTCGCGATGATTATTTTTACAAATAAAAAATATGTAAATATATCATAAGGTTATTATAATATGTACACCAATTTTCAAATTAATAAATTGAATAGTCTGCGCGAAAAAAATTCTTGAAAATCCGTCTTTTTAAAGCCTTCTAACTGTACGTAACCCCTTAAGATTCGAATTGCGGATGAATCAATAACGCGCCGAAAAAAATAATTCACGAAAATAGCGAAATTAGGACTGTCAATGGCGATCGAAGCGAGTGAAAAATTGAATCTTATCGACAAACGTTCGTGGGATTAAATTATCCAATTTCTTCGTAAGGACGCCTGAAAAAAAAATTAAAAACTTCGAATTATCGCAATTTTCTTCGAAGATTATCGACGAAGAGAGGAACAAAAATGAGCGAAACAGCGACGAGCAAACGACAATTGCGGAAAAATGGGAAACTACGTTTTGTTTTTTTTTTTTTGGGGGTAAAAACTATGGCGACAAAAAACGACGATACAACGAGCATCCAACTTAAAAATAATGATACAATAATTGTGTTATAATTAAGACGGTTATGAAATAAAATAAGGAACTACGATTAGGACACGAAGGGTTTTTTTTTTTTAGATGTCAAACATCGCCGTTGGATTTTCGTACCTATTGAGAAGTCTCGTTTGCTTGCGACGTCTTCGAATTAAATAAGCGACTATTGCCGAACCTCCGGCGATGGCGAACAAGCAAAATATCGCCACAACTGGAAAAAAAATACATGTTCGTGATTGATTAGGGTGATCCTTGATTTGTTGATGTCGGAATTTTTTCGGTTATTGTTCTTTAAAAATTAATCGACCTAAATTGAAACGAAAATTGGTCGCAATCGGGAATTTTTTTAACGAGTCTAAACCACTTCGTCGAGCAATCGAATTTTTATATGGAAATATACATGAGGTAGTCCATAGAAAATCGACAAGGTTTTTCCCTGATCCCTTTTGATTCAGCTGATTATTTTTTATATTTTTGTACCAACTTAATGGAGTATTTACGATTTTTTTCTTTTTTTTTTTATCGAACGGTTCAAAAATTATGATTTTTTTACGAAATCGTATTTTTTTTTTTTTTTTCAAACGTAACTTAGGAAATTGTGGGTGAAGTGAAATTTTTCTTTATTTTTAAATGTTGGGTTTTTGTCAAAATTTGTCAAAAAAAAAAATACTCGAAAGTTTAAAGTTCTTTTTTTGACCTCTATTTTTGCATTTTTGAGTTTTACAAATTTTTTTCGAACTTTTGGTCACGTTTGATTTTTTTGACAAATTTATATGTTAAAGTACGTGCCGATGACAAAGTTTTTTTACGCCGGCCAGAATAACAGCGCTCCCATTCGCTGTATATTTATATAAAAAATCGTCAACATACCTCAATGTATATACTTTCATATGAAACCAATTTGAATTCAATCGGACGAATAGTTTTCGAGATAATAATTCCCAAAATTCACCTACTTTTCCGGCAATCTACACAGATGTACCCGCTTAAAGAGTACCATAGGGGCATTCCATGACAGATCGATCAACTTCTGGCGGTCATTTTTTAGATCGTTTTCATAATTTTTTATTCGAAAGTACTCATCGAAATAAACGAGCCCAATTTTTTTCAGATTTAAAAAAAAATATATTTTACGAGATTTTTTTTTTTTTGAAATAAAAAAAACAAGCTGCAAGCTGAAACTTGCAATTGGCTTCCCCTGAATTTTCGGTAGTGCACGAAATCCTTCTATGAGGAAGCATCTCTCGATTTATTTCATTTTATTTTTTTTTATCTTCGGCTTCCTCATAAAGGAAGTTCCGTTCACTACCGAAAATTCAGGGGAAGCCAATTGCAAGTTTCAGCTTGCAGCTTGTTTTATGCAGGATATCCGTAGATCCTTCTCACCGTATAGAAACCGACTCGAACGTATATAAAAATTCAATGTGTCCCAAAATTCGAGCGCGTTGTTTAATTCCTATCTAATCTAGTAACAACTTAAGCTGACGGTTAGTTTGAGCGTGTGTATAAATTAGAGCACGTTCAGTCCAGTGGTTTTGAATTTTCAAGGGTTGGAACTTAGAAATTTCTAATTGCTCTAGAACTCGATTCGTTCGTCCGATCTCGGCCAAATTTGATATGTATTATGACACAATGACATCCTATACTTGCAGAGAATTATGGTTCGATTGGTTGAAGTTAACGACAAATAGATCAAAAAAGTTGATTTTTTGAAAAATTCAAAAAATCATAAAATCTAAAGTTATTGATGGATTCGGCTCAAATGCAATACCAACCGTCCTTGTACTCAATTCTATTTGTCAAAAACTATTTAGCCGAAAATGTCAAAAATTGCGGACGCTAGCGTGGCTACAGACATTTTTTGAAAAATTCAAAACGCTGTCGAAGCCGAACAAGTGCGTCGATAATCGCGAAATTTACAGATTACATAGATATTAGAAGGCATCACATGTGTGCAAAATTTGAGTACGGTAGCTTGAACCGTTCTCGAGTTATGAACGTTTGAATTTTAGAGGGTGGTTACATACACACACACACACACACACACACACACACACACACACACACACACACACATACATCCGGACATTTTTTCCAAATGTGTTTTCTGGATGTTTTAGGACATTCTAAGCCTATTGACATCAAAATCTCGAAAAAAAAATTTCGGACCGTCACAAAGCTTCCTTTATGAGGAAGCAAAAACAAAAAAATGCCCGTTTTTTTCGCCTAAAAAAATTCACAGAATTCTTATGATTTATAAAAAAATTTTCAAACGCTATTGCAAGATGGAGCTTTCAAAACTACCGGAGAAAAAAAATAAAAATCAAAAAATTGTATACGTGACAAACGCAGCACCAATATCCACACTAGGGCGGCTTGAAAAAAAACTTTTTTTCTTCTTTCAATCAAAATACATTTACGCCAAAGTATCTTCAATCAAGAAAATCGTGTCCAAATATGAGCCCGATCGGAGCATTTTTAGGGTTCGCGCAAGATTTTTCTAGTTTTCCCATTTGATTAACATGGGAAGAACGAAAAGTTTCCATTTAAAAAATCGTAGCTCCGCCAATTTTACAGGTACATCGATCCGGTTAGTTTCATTTGAAAGCTCTTGAAAAATCGCTTAAAATGACGCGCGGACCTTTGAAATCCGATTGCAACTTCCGTCGATAATTTCTTACGAAACAACAAAATTATTGATGGAAGTTGCAATGGGATCCCAAAGATCCGCACGCCGTTTTAAGCGGTTCAAGATATGGTTCTGAAAAAATTTGAAAAGACAGCTAAGTATAGATACTTTATAAGGATAAATTAGAATGAAAATGTAGATTGATCTTGCCACAAAAAAAAAAAAAATTTTTTTTTCTTTCGACTTTTTAGGTGACTCAGTCCCCTTAAGGGGTTACATACACTTGTAATTTTCAAAAAATCGTTTTATCATCAAATCGAATTATTAGAAGCTGCCAACGATGCGAACGGATTATTATATGGCCCTGGAATAGATGACTCCATGTAAGTTGAAAAAAAACGAAATTTACCACATGTAAAACGCTTTTGAAACTTTAAACACGTTTTTCTCAAAACTATGTTTTCAAAATCGGTGATCAAGATTTCTCGAAAACGGCTGAACCGATCAGTCTCAAATTTTAACACAACCTTTTTAACTAGATTTTTTAGTAATTAATCGAAGATTTTTTTTCTCCGATAAATATTTTCCATTTTATAAACAATTTAAGGCTTAAATTTTCGTTCAAAATCGAGTCTTTTATTTTGAGAAGTCGCCATTTTGTCAAAAATTATTTTTTCGCTAATTCCTTCGATTAAATACTAGATAATGTATTATATTAACGAAATTTATTTGGTTTTTTCATTTCAGATAATCCGGTCCAGAGATATCGTGATCACCGCAAAATTGGTTTTTTTTGCGGAGCTCTAGGAGATCGGCGATAGCAACATTCGCGATGATTATTTTTACAAATAAAAAATATGTAAATATATTATAAGGTTATTATAATATGTACACCAATTTTCAAATTAATAAATTGAATAGTCTGCGCGAAAAAAATTCTTGAAAATCCGTCTTTTTAAAGCCTTCTGTATGTAAGGCCTTAAAGAAACGAAAGTCGTGACGGTTTTCAGAAATATTGACTCGATAACGTTTTTGTCTCATTGATCATTCTTCGATGGTCTTTTGCGAATATTATTCGAAATTGCTTACCAAAAACGCCGATCGGAGACGTGGAATCGTCTGCGGCCGGTGTTAAACATTTGCCAAAGGAATCCGCGGTTCCATTGACCGCGTAACAGTTTAAATTTAATATCTTGCAGAACAACGGAAACAAATCGACGTTGTGAAAAGGTTCGAGCTCGCAATGCGGAAGAAACGCGGGTCCTTGGGCGAAAAATATCGGATGCATGTTCGAATTTTCATTGTCGTAACCGTGAATTCCAAATTCGGATTGATTGTTGACTGAAAAAAAATTGTTGTTAAGGATATTATTGTGTAAATGTTGAATTATTTTTTGAGTGAACTAAACGCTAGGGAAATCTAATGAAAAATCATAGAAATCATTAGTATTATTACGTCCCAATAATTTCCGTATTCCATTTCTATTATAATAATTGTAGTTAATATAATTATATTTTTTATACTAATTTGATCAATAAATATATCGAGTCAGCAACATTTTAAATTTTGATAATAATAATAATAATAATAATAATAATAATAATAATAATAATAATAATAATAATAATAATAATAATAATAATAATAACAATGATAATTATTATTATTATTAATAATTATAATTATATTTCCAGAGAAATAATAATTATTAATTATTATATTATTTCATATAATAATAACAATAGTTATTATTATTATCATTATTATATGAAATAATATAATAAAATAATAATTAATATTTATTATTTCTCTGCAAATATAATTATAATTATTATCAGAGAAATAATTATAATTACCATTATATTGAATTGAATTGTAGTAATAATAATAACAATAATAATAATAACAATTATTATTATTATTATTACCATGAATAATTATAATTACCATTACATTAAAATGAATTGTACATAATAATAATAATAATATTTCTCAGATAATAATTATAATTATATTTCCAGAGAAATAATAATAATAAATTATTATTATTATTATATTATTTCGTAAGATAATAATAATAATAATAAAAATAATAATTACCGTTACATTGAATTGAATTGTACATAATAATAATAATAATAATATTTCTCAGATAATAATTATAATTATATTTCCAGAGAAATAATAATAACAATAATAATAATTATTATTATTATGTACAATTCAATTGAATATAATTATGATTATAATTATTCCTCTGATAATAATTATATTTCCAGAAAAATAATAATAATAAATCATTGTTATTATTACATTATTTCGTATGATAATAATAATAATATTTCTCAGATAATAATTATAATTATATTTCCAGAGAAATAATAATAATAATAATAATAATAATAATAATAATAATAATAATAATAATAATAATAATAATAATAATAATAACAATAATAATAATAATAATAATAATAATAATAATAATAATAATAATAATAATAATAATAATAATAATAATAAGAATAATAAGAACAATAATAATAATAATAATAATAATAACAACAATAAAAATAATAATAATAATTATGTACAATTCAATTGAATATAATTATGATTATAATTATTCCTCTGATAATGATTATATTTTCATAGAAATAATAATAATAATTATCATATTATTCCGTATAATTATTCTAATGCCAGAACTCAGCGAAAATCGTTAGGAAGAAATGAGTAATAATTTTTTTTCGTCGACAAGTCCCACAAAACTAGGGTGATTACGATGGTCCTAGATTGTTCCGGTAATTATCACAAATTCGAATTTACCAGTTATGTTATACGTGTCCTTGTAATACTCGATACTCTCGTATAGATCCTCGAATCCGTAACCCTCGTTGGCGCTCACGAGTATGTCTCCTATCCTAGGATTGTTGCTGAAATGATATCTCTTCGGTATGTCTTCGTGTTTGTACACTCGAAACTTCGACGTTTCATTCGCCACGGATTTCAACGTTTCGTAAATAAAATCTTCGTTGCCTGAAAAAAATTCGGTTAAAAATAAATTCCAGGAAAAACAAAATTAGACGACAAACAAAATCCGCGCTTTTTCATGCCACGTAATTTTTTTTTCCTCTTCGAGACAATAATTTTTCTCCGCTGTGTATCGTTTGGCAAAGTTGGATCGTTGGTCAAAAATCAAACGAATTAAAGAAGTTTCTTCGTTCGAATGAATAATAAATTCACGAGATAAAGAAAAAAAAATTACTTCGACGCTCGAAAACGTTTCTCCAGACTCGTTTATTTTTCTCCGGTGCGACTGTTCTCGCCAGATCGAAGCTACTTTCAACCACAACGACCGGAATAATTCAATTTTCACAATTAAAAATTTCGCAGTCTCCTCTAAAGTTTTGAAAGTTCGAAAAATTGCATTAAGGGGTTACATACACTTGTAATTTTCAAAAAATCGTTTTTTTTTTTTTTTGTAATTATTAGAAGCTGCCAACGATGCGAACGGATTATTATATGGCCCTGGAATAGATGACTCCATGTAAGTTGAAAAAAAAAACGAAATTTACCACATGTAAAACGCTTTTGAAACTTTAAACGCGTTTTTCTCAAAACTATGTTTTCAAAATCGGTGATCAAGATTTCTCGAAAACGGCCGAACCGATCAGTCTCAAATTTTAACACAACTTTTTCAACTAGATTTTTTAGTAATTAATCGAAGATTTTTTTTCTCCGATAAATATTTTCCATTTTATAAACAATTTAAGGCTTAAATTTTCGTTCAAAATCGAGTCTTTTATTTTGAGAAGTCGCCATTTTGTCAAAAATTATTTTTTCGCTAATTCCTTCGATTAAATACTAGATAATGTATTATATTAACGAAATTTATTTGGTTTTTTCATTTCAGATAATCCGGTCCAGAGATATCGTGATCACCGCAAAATTGGTTTTTTTTTCGGAGCTCTAGGAGATCGGCGATAGCAACATTCGCGATGATTATTTTTACAAATAAAAAATATGTAAATATATCATAAGGTTATTATAATATGTACACCAATTTTCAAATTAATAAATTGAATAGTCTGCGCGAAAAAAATTCTTGAAAATCCGTCTTTTTAAAGCCTTCTAACCGTATGTAAGGCCTTAAAAAAATAGTTTCAGCCAATTCTATCCGAGGAATTGATAATTTTACGATCGATTCGATACGTCTGGGATAGATGTGAACGCAGCCTCACCGGGTTCCGGTGTTATCAGCACAATCGTGTTCTTCGAAATTGCCTTGTAACTGAAATTTCCGATGTAACTCGTTATATTGACGATACGATCGAGGGTCACGCTGATCATACCGTGATCGCTCAGATGAACGACGTTTACGTCCGTTAAATTGTTCTTCGACAATTCGTCGTGAAGATATTCCGTTATTTCGTCCAATTTAACGAGCATTTCGTTCACTATCGGGGCGTTTATACCGTAAACGTGACCGTGCAAATCCGGTTCTTCGATGTAAAGAACGCCAAAATTAATCGGCGTCGTTGGATGATGGAACCACGATATTATTTTGTCGACGCGATTTTTCCAAGGTACGGAAATATTGAAACTTTCCACGAATGTTGGCAAAGTATCGTTGTATTTGTACTCCGAACCTGGCCACATTGCCACACCCGAGTGTCTTCCGTTGCCCCGTTGTTCGTTCATCGTCTGAAAATTTTTTTTAATCGTTATTTTTCAATTGTTTCAGCCTCGTGGAATATTTTTTGGCCGATTGAGGGGTGGTGAGGTTAATTCGTCGAAGAAGAATCATGTTTTTGAGATTTTTTTTTGGCGATACGAATAGTGTAGATTTATTCAATCAATTTTCGTATAATAATACAACATTTGAACGATTGTTTTCTAAATTTTCATTCGAAAATATTGAAAATTGAGCGGGTGACCGTGAATCTCCGGAGGCGTTTCGAAAAAGTCCGTGTTCACGATAACGCAAAATCTAATGGACGAATCGTTTTGAAATTTTGCACACTGTTTCTTCACATGATTCACCAGGTATTGTCGATAGCTTTTTTGTTTTTTTTTAATAATTATTAATTTTACAGCGAGAAATTAGCTGATTTTTATAGCGAAAATCGGTTTTTTTTGCTTCCAAGTGCTACGAAAAAAACAAAATTAAAAAAAAAATAAAAATCCCCTCGTGATTACCTCGAGAGACGTCTCCTTTAACGAATGCATTTTGATTTTTTTGTTTCAGATGATTGTTTTGCGAGTTATGATGAACACCGCGAAGCAACTTTTTTTTCGAAGCGCCTCCGGAGATTCACTGTCACCCGCTTAATTTTCAATATTTTGGAATGAAAATTTAAGAAAATATTGTTTAAATGTTGTATTATTATATGGAAATTGATTGAATAAATTTACACTATTTGTATCGCCAGAAAAAAATCTTAAAAACATGCTTCTTTTTCGCCGAATTAACCATACCCCCCCTAAATATGAATCGTTTCGTTTATCTTTACATAATCTATTATTCTCTAGAAATTTGATGATGTATTTTTACAGATTTCGATCTTTATACTGCGATAGGTGTTTATTTTTAATCTTATATTGTAGTGGAATAATAAAATGTATGATAATTGATAATAATCATAATAATAAAATAAATATTATATATTGACTATATTAACTATATTGATAAGATTGATAATATCGATTAATTAATAATTATAATATCATATAATAATATTGAATATTAGTGAATTACATTATTATTCATATTATGATGAGATATTAGTTTATTATTTCAGATCAGACCCCGGATCTCAAGATTCCAGCAAATTTCTTTGGGATAATTAATAATAATAACAATAATAAGATATATATTAATATATTATACGAAAATATAAGATACATTAATATATTATATTATACATTAATACTTATATTACATATATTGATAATATGTATTGATTAATAATTATTGTATAATAATGTTGAATATTGGTAAATCATATTATTTATTATAATTAATGACGTTATAATTTGTATTATTATTATGTATTATTTCATTATTTTAGATGAGCTGCCAGATCTCAAGACTGCAGAAGATTGCTCTCAGATAATTAATAATAACAATAATGAGAAATATTAATATATCATATGAGAATAAAATATATATATTAATAAATTATATTATTTATTATAATTAATTATATTATTATTATATATTAATTCATTATTTTAGATCAGATGCCAGAAGATTTCTCTGAGATAGTTAATAATAATAACAATAATAAGATATCTATTAATATATCATATAAAAATATAATATAGATATTAATAAATTATATTATATTACATATATATCGATAATATCTATCAATTAATAATTATTATATAATAATATTCAATAATAGTAAATTATATTATTTATTATAATTTATCATATTATTATTATATATAATTTCATGATTTTATATCACACCCCAGATTTCGAGATTGCAGAAGATTTTTCCCAATTTAAAAAATTCAGAATCCATCAAATTATGATTATAATTTTTTCCATAAACTTCAATATCGTCGATGTATCGTTTGCAATGAAAATAAAATGTCAACTCACCCAAATAGGAATAATATTCTTGTCGAATGTAAATAATTCCGCGGAATCGACGATTGTTTTATTAGCTTCGAGAACCTTTGCGTCGATAACTCCATGAGTTTCGACGTAAAATCCCGTGGCTATGGTGTGATGATTCGGAAATGTTTTCGTCACGAAAGCATTGATCATGTGATGAGCGTGAGTTCCTTCGTTCTTCGCTCGATTCATGTACGGATTTAGTTTACGATCGAAATAATCGTACCTGTGAAACGTTTTCGAGTGATTTATTTTTTTATTTCTTTTTTTTTTTCGTGGGAGTATTAAGGCGGAAAAAATTGTGTACGCGAGATTAAATTGGCCTGAATATTATGCAAGATTTGAACAAGATTTATTCGAACTTGCTTTGGCAGTTAAAATTGCGATATCTTTACCGTACGATTGTTTTTTGTGCGAGACTTTGGACGACCCGATTTTTAGCTACATTCTTGAGACTTCTGTATTGAATCTTTTGGTTCAATTCAGAGTCTTACATTGTTATTGGATAGCAAATATATTTATTTCTTTTTATCTTTTATGGAAATTATTTGCTCTGATTATGGTATTCGCGAAATCGAGCCATTAAGAGCGGATTGGGACAAGAACTGGGATGAGAACTGGGACGAGATTAATCAAGATTACGTTTTTTTTTTTTTTTTTTTCATATTACTTGTAATTTTCGATCGAATGCAACCGAATGAAAAATATTACACGTAATTCATGATGGATTGTATACAATTCTCCACGTCAGAATATGAGGCATTCCACATCAACATGACCATTTAAAAAGATGTATGCTATAGTACTCTTTGAAACAAAAATATTGATATGTATTAAATTTATGGTGGCATTGATAGGGATAAAATTACAGGGAAATGCGATTTTTGCGTTTTTTTTCTCGCTGATTTTATTACATGGAAATACTGTGTCCTAGCGAAAAATTGCTAAGGATCAATTTTGTTGTATTTGTTGCAAGGATAACGAAAAAAAAAATTGTAGAACGCCAGATTTTACATTTTTCATGGAAAAAAAACCTATTTTTAAAATATAAATCGATTTTTCGACGATTATGACATTTTTAAAAATTTTGAAATATTTTTTTTTGGATTCCTCGAACTTTTTCTAAAAGGAATGCGTCTCTTTTCAGATGTAGAAATTTAATCTAAAGGCTCAGCAAAAAAAAAAAAAGAATATTGAAAAAAAAATGTATGCAAAATTTGAAATAAAAATGTTGTATAATGCGAATATATTTCTTAATATTTATTTACAAAATATTCGCACCTTCAAGCGATATAATACGTGTATAACATTCAAATATTTCAAATCACAAATTTCTTCTGATTTTTTCCATGGTTGAATGTATTTTTGTTCGGGGCTGTCTTCTACGACAGGTCCAAAAATCGATTTATATTTTTAAAATAGGTTTTTTTCCATGAAAAATGTAAAAATCTTGCCTTCTAAAATTTTTGTTCGCTATCCTTGCAACAAACGCAACAAAATTGATTCTCACCAATTTTTCCCTCCGACACACTAATAAAATCAGTAAGAAAAAATAAGCAAAAATCTCATTTTCCTTTAATTTCACGCCCATCAATGCCAGCATAAATTTAATACGCATCAATATTTTTGTTTTGAAGAGTACTATAGCCTACGTCGATTGCATGAAAATTCAAGATATTAAGGTTTTTAAGTGGTCAAGTTGATGCGGAAATGCCTCATATACAGAGTGGTCCACGCAACGTGCGCATCGTTATAACTTACAAAGTCTGCGTTGCACGAAAAAATGTTACGTACAAAAGTTACATGGTTCAAAAGGATGCGATACGCAGTGCATCAATTTTTTTTTATAGTTCGAGGCGTTTCAAAGATTTCAAGGACAACTTTCTTTTTTTTAAACAGATGACTATATTTTTTGTAGCAAAATATGGTAGAGAATCGAATTCTGACTAAAGAAGAATTGACCTTTATTAATCTTAAGCCTAATATCTAACGAGTAATTTAACTTTATTACTTGAAAATTTTCTTCGCGTTATATCAAATTGGAGATTCAACCTTATCACAGATTTTCGCAGGACAGCGATGTTTACGTGACAGCGAGTGACTATTGGCTCATCGCAACTAAAGCAAGTGTCCTGCGGTAATCTGCGATAAGGTTGAATCTCCAATTTGATACAACGCGAAGAAAATTTTCAAGTAATAAAGTTAAATTACTCGTTAGCTATTAGGTTAAGAGCTAATTTTGCATAGTTTGCTATAAAAAATATAGGCATCCGTTTAAAAAAACAAAGTTGTCCTTCAAACCTTTGAAACGCCTCGACCGATAAAAAAAATTGATGCGCTAACGTAGTGCATCCTTTTAAACCATGTAAGTTTTGTGTACAATATTTTTTCGTGCAACGCATACTTTGGAAGTTATAACGGTCCACACGTTGAGTGTTTTTTGAAAGATTACAAAGTAACGAATAAATAACGATTATTCTCCGTTACTTCTCAAATTTGATATGTTTTTTTTTGCCTCCCACCTAGATAAGAACTTCACAAAAAAACAAAAAATTTAAACCTCGAGTCGACTTTTTCAAACGGATATCGACACTTATATCAATATCATTTAAAAATGGTCTTAAGGTGAACAATTTTGTTTTTTCGATAAGTTTTTTTCTAAGGCGCGAGCATAAAAATGTCAACTTTGGGAAATAACGAACACCCTAATGAGGATAACCGAGAGAATATATGGAGAACACATGAAGAATGAGATTACGTACATTTTTTTTAAATTACCCATAATTACAGCATAGGAGGAATACAAAGATTACACAGAAATGATTACCGAAGATTACTTTTTATATGTACAGAAGATTACTCGAATAAATAAACCATCGTTTTTTTTTTTTTGGCCAAAAGATAGAACGAGAGTCGGATGACGTACCTAAATCCATCGTAGGAAACGACAAGAAGCTTCGGATGTTGTGAAATGGATTGCATCTCTCGAATGCTCAACGACGCAAAGACGATGCAAACAATTACGATCGAATAACCCATTGCCGATATGTGGTTCGACTCGTCGACTACAGAGTTAACGTTTCTTCGACTCTTGCCTGGGATAAATAAGTTTTTCAATAAAATTGAAAGGAAAAAAAAATTATTGGTTAATTTTTCATAATTTTTTTGTGGCAATTTTGTTTAGAGCAACGACTCGCAATTACATGCTTCGTATTGTCGGAATGGTGTTCACAATAAATTGGATCAATGTTTGTTGCAGTATAAAATCATGCTATTTTTACGAAAAGAAACGTATTAATTTTATTATCATTAACCCTTCAACGTCGCATCATAAAATAACATCACGGCCGCCACACTGGCGGAATTCCACTCTGTGAGATTTCAAAAAACAATCGTGAGAAAACTATCCGTCGAAAGCGGTTAAAAAAATTACAGAACATGCTTCGAACATTCTAGATCATGTATGAAAAGTTTATTCATGAGAAATGAACTGTCAACATGTTGAAAAAAATTCATAAAAAGGTGAAAATGAAACCAAAACCGCTAGTCGTCGATTGATCGACGATGAATTGAACTCGGTCGGTTTTTACAAAACGATTTTGAGAAAACTATCCGTCAAAAACGGTTAAAAAAATTACAGAACATGCTTTGAACATTCTAGATCATGAACGAAAAGTTTATTCATGAAAAATAAACTGCCAACATGTTAAAAAAAATTCATAAAGAGATGAAAATGGAACCAAAACTGCTAGTCGTCGATTGATCGACGGTGAATTCCACTGAGTCAGTTTTGACAAAACAATTGTCAGTGAACTATCCGTCCGAAGTGGATAAAAAAATTACAGAACATCGTTTGAACATTCTAGATGATGCACGAAGAATTTATTCATGAGAAACAAAGTGGCGACACGTTGAAAAAAATTGAAAATAGAAATAAAAGCTGCCGGCCGTCGGTTGATGGATGAGAAGATTTTACCCAGTGCGACAATGACGAGTTAATATTTTTATAGCAGCAGCAAATAAAAAATATGTGAAAAGGTTATAAAATAGACCAACGACTTAGAAATACAACGATTCCGAAAGAATACTAATTATTTTGATAACCATGACACAGAAAAACGGGATGAATGTTCATTGTAACAAGAGATTATAATTTGTTTAAATTTCATTGGTTTTATTATCGTTATTGAATTTAAAAAAAAATTATAATTACATTTTTTGAAATTATAACTATTTTCATAGAAGTGTGAAAAGATAATAAAATAGTTATCGACACTAAATTGAAAAAATAACGGCTTCAAATAACATACTTATCGTTTTCATAACCGCGATAATAAAATACAACAGAAATATTCATTGCAACGAATTAAAATTTTTTCAAAATTAAATTCATACAATTATTGTCTCTTAAATTTAAAAAAAAAAAAAAATTTCTTTTTTCCAAACACGGAAAAGATAATTAATCGTTGTGACTAACGACTCGAAATTGTAATGGGCTTGAAAAACGATACTGCTTATCATCAGAACCGAGATAATGGAAAAACTGATAAATGTTTATTGCAGCAATTTATTGCTGCAACGAAATTTTTGTTTTTTTTTACTTACGACGCAGATGTTTCGTAACTTCATGCTATGATAAAAGTATTGAATAATCGTAAAGTAAATTTCGGGAGTTCTACATCAAGTCTATCGCAACGTCGGTCTACGTTTTTGATCTATTAATAAATGTAACATTTACGGCCAGTGTCAGATCGTCAACGGTTCGGTACGTGTGATCCGGCCGGCCACGAAAACGTTGT
Source organism: Sussaba pulchella (assembly GCA_963971145.1). Lineage (NCBI taxonomy): Eukaryota > Metazoa > Arthropoda > Insecta > Hymenoptera > Ichneumonidae > Sussaba > Sussaba pulchella. Next base: position 3,566,746 of record OZ020170.1, read on the forward strand.
GTTAATCCTTGTAAACACGTTTTTCTTTCTGTCACATTGGCAACAATCAACGTGAATACGGAGATTAGTAGGGAGATAGCCAATGGGCGGCGTTTTCAAGGAGGAACATCTTATAGCGCTGAATCGTAGCGGCGAACGCGCGGCACTAAAAACTCCCCTTCCTACGATACCACTGGGCTGCGTTCTGAAACCCAACTCGAGTCAACTATAGTATAACTATAGTAATAGAATTATAACGACGCGAGTTAACTATAGTTGACTCGAGTAGGGATTCAGAACGCAGCCCTGGTCACGGTACCATTCGCGATGTTCACGGCCTATAGATGGCGCTACGTATTGCAATATGTAACGGATTCCGATACGCGGTTCGCGAACGCGCCGCTAGAACGGCGCTGGCTATAGAAAAGCGCGGGCTTTTTCAATATAGAGGAGAGACCAATTTATTCGAAAGGCGTGCTGACTGTAATTAGATGTAAACCTTTATGTACCAGAATTGAAGATAATCATGTAATAAAATTGTCTTAACAAATACATAATTATTCTATTATGATAAATCGGAACTATTATATACATACAACACGAAATCGCCGTCGTCGCACAGTCTTCTCTAGTGACATTGTGCAGGGTGCCCAAAAACGCGACCCGTCTCGAGTTTTATGATTATATTCTGCAGACAGCGTGTAACGTTACACCCTCGTTTAGGCGCGACTCGAATCAAGAGGTACCACGAACAAGGCCGAGCTCTCTTCCAGACGCTCGAGAATAAAAGTAGAATTCTTAGAAATAGAAAAGTGTTAAGCTTTTCCTGTAGCAGTCACTCGACGCCAAACAGCGACATGTCGTCGCCAGGCGCACTTGAAGAGGATCACTCATATCGCGGGTGGCCTACGAGCCTCAACTCCTAAGGGCTGGCGCGTTGCAACACATAAATTACGCGTACTCATAGGGCCTAACTCTTATAGAAAGGCGGGGGCGACGTAACGTGATGCAGCGGATTGCATTAGGGATTGATCGGCTAATCTTGGGTCCTAGGGGCGTAACCTCGATGACCAGCCTATTCATAATCAGTGGAGATTTTTCCGATCGAAAAGATAATCAGTTAGTTCCTTGAGACCAGTCGCGCAGAGCCGTTGTAAAATTCGTTTTGTCCTCGAACATTTTTGTATCTCACGAGAGAATAAACATACATACATAATACATCATTACATAATTTACATAATTACATAATTACACAATTACACATAATACACACACATACATAGTATACATAATTTCATTATACATCGGCGTTACACTCTGTCATTTTATTTCGAATAACCCTTTCTCGCACGAGGTGAGCTTTGCTCTTTACCGCGGAACGTTCCCAATATTTGCGTTTGAACTTTTGCGCGCGCAAACAGGGTTCGCCCGTCACAAATATGGCCGGTCAAAGTATCATGGTCACATACAAAAAGACTAGAGGACAGGAGACTGCACTTGCCTGGATTTCGCTTCGAAAAATCGTATGAAAATCGGTAGGACCTCTTAGTTCCACCGCTGCCGAGACGAGCACTGCCAGCGTTAATAACCAAATTAAATCCTTCGCATAATATAACTATATAGGTATATCGTTTCCAGAGAAAGTAAATGACCCGTGCTTTGTTTCCGGATGCTTCCAGAGCAAATGCTTTATAAAACCGTCAAGGATTGTAATCCGAAAAATAAATTCTGATATCATTTAATTCGAAAACTAATTATAACTAACTAATCAACTAATTAACTAATTAATTAATTATTATAACTTATTATTTATTGAAAACTAATTTTTATTCAGGGTTCAGTTGACTGAATGTGATGAGCGAAAAATCTGAAAAAAGAAGAATTGATCATTGATATAATAAAAAATATAACATACTCAGTTTTGCGCTTCACTTTAAGTAACATAATTTATTTCTTTTACAGAACCGATTAACAACCAGAGAAGATGCCGAAGCGTTGTGCAGTCGATGGCGGCAAGTCGCAGTCCGCATCAGAGCGAAAGCGGATGAAACTGCTGGGTATGAAAGAAATTTCGTTGTTTTTTTTTTTTTGGGCGGCTACCCTATAGTATACGTACCATTTATTTTATAATATTGTATGAAACGTAATATATCGATAATAGTTTGATTTAACAGAAAGATCGAGATAACAGAGCGAAATTCGGAACGCATGGGACAGGATACGTATGGCGTTCGCCATCAAAGCCTACAACAACGATTTCGAAGAAAATCGAAAGAGAAAAAGAATGTATAATTTTTATTATACACTTGTCAGTGATTACATGGCTTGTCTGGACGCAAAAATACATGATTTCTTAAGAAGTGTAACCATATACTTTTTTGCCTTATTTGTTTGAAAAAAAAAAACTATATTTTTAAACAAAATAAAAATAATCACGTGCGGTCCCGGACCTGATAAACGAGCCTCAGAAAAATCTACGCAATCGATTGCTCCGATTCACTTCCCAATCGAATGTAACCTCACTTATCGCCGAGCTGGCTCTACGGTTGCGTCACAGAACCGTAGTTCGAGAATCGCCCAACAGGAGCGCGGTCGACAACATCGACCCCTAGCAATTCTGGCAACTGCAAAGTCAACCGAAAATATCAACAGTTGAATTTGGACAGCTTTGCAACTATAAAGTCAACCGTAAAAAAGAATCCTAATGGTCGATTCAACGGTTGTTGAAACGCAGGATGGTTGACTTTCGAGGATGAACAGTTGAGGAGCTGTCCAAATTCAACCGTTGAACTTTTACGTTGACTCAACTGTCTTTTTCAACCGGTTGACCAAAATGGCAGGGGAAGGCGACGGCGCGAAATAGCATTCTCTACAGACTGTACGGAAAAGTACAGACACTAACGACTGAGCGTCTTTAGTGTCCAAGCAGTGACATTTTCATTGAAATGGGGGCAGGGATTAGTCAATTATTTTTCTGAGAATTCCTGAGAGAATTTTTCAGAGAAATAACCTATTAATCTCTGTTGACTGGGACGCTGAACGAGAAAGAAATTCGTTCTGCCAACGACCGCGAGAGCGCTGTGTATCACTATATGAAAATCTCCAGCCTTGAGCACCGACCATGGGACCAATTGTATGCTAATCCGCCGAAATCCATTGAATCGTATCGAATTCGAAAATATTGTTGCATAATTGTAGATTCAAGGAGGATATGTGCGAAAGTAATTTATGGGTTGTAGTGTCGGGAATTATCTGGGAATGGTTGCCAACGACTACTCAACCTTGTGAGATTATTCGGGCAGTTTAGATCGTTTTGATTGGGACCCACAGTGGGTGTAGAAAGTATTGGTAGACTCATAATTTTTCGAAAAAATTTTCTTTTTTTGCTCGGCATCGATCGTCGATCGAACATTTAGAATACTCTTGTTAAGGTCAAATAATATATGGCCGTCGGTAAGTGGATGAACAACAGCAACGATTCCATCAATCAGACCGGTATTTTATTTAGTTGTAATCAGCTAATCAACCAAATCATAAAAATCTCAAGGAAATTTAGGAGACACTACCGATACCGGAAAACATACTTTCTTTATTTATTTGTTTATTTATTCACCTATTTATTTATTCATTGTCACTGCCGATTCTTTTCAAGGTCACCCCAATGTTCGATCGAAAAAGTAACCATCCATTCCCAGCGGAAAAAAAATTATTCATCTCACAATAGAAGAGTTCCAATACTTTTTACACTAATTGTAAGTAAACATTTTCGTCGAAAAAAATGAGCCGTTTGAGCAGAGACCAACGAAAATGTATTGCGCCGATTCGCGGCGCCGCGACAAAAGGCGCAACTTCCGTTTTCAGCCATAGAAGTTAATCGAGGCCGAATTAAAGCAGCCCACGAATTAATTTCACGGATTACGGAAATATTTTGAGATTCCACACTTTTTTCTGACGGCTGAAAAATTCAGTTTTTTTCGGTATTTTTATGTAGAATTTTAGGTATTATTTTTTTTCCCGATTTTTATGTATCATTCGCTTAACAATCAGTTATTCATTAACTATTACATATTTTTATCTTCGTATATTGTATATTTTTTTCCTCGAAACGGAAGTACAATAAACAGAGTAATTTCGTCAAAAGCATCAATCATCGCTACGTACATTTTGTTTTAGCGATCACAGTAGAGATCACATTAAACATTTCTTTATTTCCTTGTTCTTCGTGTCAAATACATTTTTCATTACCTTGGATAAAGAAAAAACAATTAACTGTATGGAAATGTGTCAGAGATAAACATGAGACGTATATCTTAGACGACCTTACGCACCGAGTTCAATTTCACATGGTCCTTCCTTTACCGCGACAATGTGCGATTATATATACACTGGAGTGGTCCTTATGATGGCTTCGGACGAATTTTGACCCGCTCCCCCCCCCCCCCCCCCCCAGATTGGCTCCAAATAATTTTAAAAAAAGTTCCCTAAATTAGCAGCCCGCCATCTTTAAAACCGGCCATTACCAGCAGGGGTCATTTTTCCCCTTTAAAATACACAGGATTTACCGACTCTCTAATAATATCCCTATTCGGGTCTCTTGAAATCATCTTAAAAATCCAAGAAGTATCTCAATGAGTCCGTGGCACCTTTGTGCATGAAAAAAAAAATCTTACGGTTCGATTTTGAAATGGTTATGGGTCGTTCCACGCCGATATATAAAAATATTTTTCGGGTTTTTTAAATTCCCGAATAATTTTGTCAGAAAATTTTTTAGATTTGAAATATCAATCCTAAAATTCAAAATACTGATCTTGAAAGCCATATTGGTCATTCCGACTCAATTTGTTTTTTTTTCTTCTTTCGTTTTTCCTCTAGTTGCCGAATAATTTTATCAAAAGAAAGTTCAGAATATCCGATCTTATTCTGAAAATTGAAAATACTGGTCTTGAAATTAATATGGGCTATTCCAACTCGAAACACTATTTATTTTGGATAATTAAATTTTAATGGAAAATAAAGAATGTTTCTAGTTGGAATGGCCCATATTAATTTCAAGACCGGTATTTTTAATCTTTAGAATGAGATCGAATATTTTGAACTCTCTTTTGATAAAATTATTCGGCAACTAGAGGAAAAACGAAAGAAGAAAAAAAAACAAATTGAGTCGGAATGACCAATATGGCTTTCAAGATCAGTATTTTGGATTTTGAGATTGATATTTCAAATCTAAAAAATTTTCTAACAAAATTATCCGGGAATAAAGAAAAACCGAAAAACATGTTTATATATCGGCGTGGAACGACCCGTACCTATTTCAAAATCAAACCGTAAGATTGTTTTTTCATGCACAAAGCTGCCACGGGCTCATTGAGATTGAGATTAGATTTTTAAGATGATTTCAAGCCACTCAAATAGGCATGTTACTAGAGAGTCGAAAAATCCTGTGTATTTCAAAGGGGAAAAATGACCCCTGCTGGTAATGGCCGGTTTTTAAGATGGCGGGCTGCCAATTTAGGGAAATTTTTTTTAAATTATTGGGAGCCAATCTGGTGGGGGAGCGGGTCAAAATTCGTCCAAAGATAATATAAGGACCACTCTAATATACACGGACCAAGCCCGCGATGACGACGAGTACGAAGTTAGAATCCATTGCAACAATACACGCCTATGCTCATCCATCATTCTCTTTAATTTTCTTGTTCGCCATTATTTGTCGGTTTCTCGTGCATTCTCGAGAAAATAACGATGACGAACGTACGCTCGTGTGTTATAAACGTTATCAGAGGTTCAGGGTGCATCGGATCAACGGAGTTATGTTTGTACGGCGATTACGTTTTTAGCTCGCAAAAAGTAAGATACTACACTTATCGGGGATGCCAATGAGACTCGGTCTTCTGTTATACACGATTTTCCGGGGTATTGAGAAATAGCCGATCAGCCCAATTTTTCAATCCTTGCAAATGCAACACGAGTTATGTTCGTTATAACTATTTATAGCGTTCAACAACCTGATCGGATTTTCGTCGGTGTTCGATCTTTGCCTGTGTAAACATTTGTCGCGTATATTCGGGTGTTATCCCACTTCTTATATTCACGGCGAATCGGCGATGATGAAACATACGCTCAACCACAAAATTGAAGGAGCAAGAAATTTTCCCAATTTTTCACGTGTTTTTTGCAGGGCTGTAACTTTGCGAAAAATCGTCGTATTGAGATGAATGAAGAAGCATTATGAAGCTTGACATCTCTAGTTTCGAAACCGTATGATGAAAGATTTTTTTTTGGCCATTGTCCATGCCACGATCAAGAGAAATGTTGCAAAGACATTTTTTTTTCATTATTTCCGTTTTTCCAAGTTGTCCCCGGACTCCAAAAATTTTTTTCTGAGGGCACCAATAAAACACAGTCATTTAGCCTGATTCTTAACCTTCGATTTGATATTTTTTTTCTGTACAACAATTTTTCGCTGAGATATCGGCCGATGAATAAAAAAACATCTTTTTTCGTTTGATCATCGATATCTCATGAACGGGTAATCTCATAGCAAATCTGGTGGCAGTTTTGAAAACTCAAATGAATTGCGTATGAGCTTCAGTTATTGTTTTTGGACAAAAACGATTTTTTCCATCCCTTGCGTTCACTTGAAAAAGCGGCAAAAAAGCACCTTTTCTGGTTATTTAGAAAGTTCACCAGTACTTTGCAAATATTGCGGTTAGAACAAACCATTGTGCGTCCGCACTTAGCTCAATGTATCCCCAGTAACCCTATTAAATTTCAAATTGATCCGTCCATCCGTTTTTCTACCCCGAATTGTTTATTTTAGGCTTCACTTAAAAAAACGCCTTTTCTGCTCTTTGAACATCATCGGATGATTATTGCGATAAAAGAAAAAAAATTCTCTGCTTTTCTCAACATTTAGCATTGAATACTCATCAAGATTGTTTTTGAAATTAAAAAAAAAAAATGTCTTAATCTGAATGAGTATTAAGAATGTTCGGACACCGTTTACATCGAATTTTTTGAAAATTTTCAAATGAGAAATTTTGTTTTTTTTTTTTAATTAAAAAAAAATAACTGAAGCTCATACGCAATTCATTCGAGTTTTCATAACTGCCGCCAGATTTGCTATGAGATTACCGGTCCATGAGATATCGATGATCAAACGAAAAAAGATGTTTTTTTATTCACCGGCCGATATCTCAGCGACAAATTGTTGTACAGAAAAAACAAAAAAATCAAATCGAAGGTTAAGAATCAGGCTAAATGACTGTGTTGTTGGTGCCCTCAGAAGAAAATTTTTGGAGTCCGGGGACAACTTGGAAAACGGAAATTTTGAAAAAAAAATTTCTTTGCGACATTTCTCTTGATTGTGGCATGACAAATAGCTAAAAAAAATATTTTATCATACGGTTTCGAAACTAAAAATGTCAAGCTTCAAAATGCTTCTTCATTCATCTTAATACGACAATTTTTCGCAAAGTTACAGCCACGCAAAAAACACGTAAAAAATTGGGAAAATTTCTTGTTCCTTCAATTTTGTGGTTGAGTGTATCAAGCAAAGACCGAGCGCGGTATAAAAGTTGTTTCGTACGACCGGTCCATCACAGTACATTCGAGCAAGTTGTCGCGATGACAATGGATGTCCGCAACATTGATAACACCGTCCTCAGATGCATTCGCATCGGTTGCTGGTTGTTTTGTTTAATCGGTCTTATCAGCGCCGATCGTTCGCCAGGTATCTCGAACAATTATCAACCCGTCGCAAAACTTATTGCCGGCTATGATTGTTCAACGGGTAAATACGTTATTCATTGTTTTATATTTATCACCAAGATCCTTCGTGTCCCGGATCAACTCGGTATTACGCCGAAGTCAATTGCAAACCTGTATTTAAAAATTCGAACGATCCTTGCCCGGTGAAATACGATTGTGATCATCTGAAGAATTTGCCCGGCGACAAGTGGTATGGTCAATGGTCATGAATACGCAATTGGAGAGAAGCTCAAGGAAGAAGATTCCAATCCGTGCGACATTGGCTGTACGTGTGTTCAAGGTCGAAACGGGTATGAATATTGTGAAAAAAAATCTCTCGGCGGTTAGTTCCTGTCAAAATATGTAATCTCGTGGGCTAATTTGATGAAGGTTTTTTTTTACATTACTTTTCTCTTATGGTTATTGGCGTTGGTTACACGACCGGAGTTTATGTGCGCAATAGTCGACTGCTTTTATGGCCAGCTGACACCTGGTTGCTATCGAAGGCAGTCTGCGAGTGAAATGTTGCCCTGGCGAAGAAGTTTGTCGTGAGTATATACTTGTATATTGAGCTGTGATTCGGGAAAAAAAAATTTTGGCCGTTCTATCGACAGGGGAATAATAATTTTCAATTCAATTCAATGCGCGTCAATGAATAGAAAAAGTGATAAATACAATTATTACGGAACCTCTTAAAATAGTCCGATTACGCTCAGATTTCGCTAGACGTTTTCTGATATTTTAGATTTCAAATCTGAGAGCTGCCGCCTTCCCCCCCCCCTGAAACAACCTAATCATCTATAATAAAATAACGATAAGATAATTTTCATCAATCTTTTTTGATCAAATTTTTATATTGGGGCATTCCATGGCATTGCGGGTAGTCGCGTACCCCTGACTCAAATTTTTTGCCCCATGATTTTTTACATTAATATACATCGAAAATGAAGAGACACATGTTTCGAGGTTTGCCGTTTTAAGCGCCCGCTATTGAGATGCAGTAGATTGAAGGTTTGAAATTATTGACAATATTTCGAATTTCAAATCGATATATCTCGACAACGGCCAATAATAATTAAAAAAACCAGGGAAGCTTTTTCTTTTATTTTTACACGATCTATGCAATAAAAATAAGTACAATCATGTTGCACTGTTTGAACTATTATTAATTAACAATCAATCGACTAAAAATTGAATATCTCAAAAAATACGTATTTTATTTTTCTTATTTTTTTAATCTAAATTTTGTGAATAAAAACAAAACGATTGAGACCACCCTCAACTTGGCTATGGACTTAGTTAAGAAGTTACAAAAATCGAGAAAAAAAAATCGAGAAGAAATAAAAAACCGTCGAAAAAAATGTACGTGCTGCAAACATCTTACTCGACCGACTTATTGGAAAAAGTTTTATATCAAATTCTGCAAGATAAATGTAGACAAATTAGTTTTTATGATGTACGCGGAGTTTGGTAATTTTTTAACCACCATTTTCGAAGAAAAGCGTGAAAAACAGAAAGATTGGTATTTCGAGGGTAAGTATGGGACAAAATTGAAACTGAATATTTCGGAGAAAATCATTCGGCATTTAATAGAGTGGATTTTTACGGTTTTTTAAATATATTAAAGTTGTTAATTGTTGCTACCATCTAAAAGATACGTAAATATTCATTTCACAGCAGAGCATTCGAACCTCAAAAATGACAGTTCGAAGTTTTTCGACCTTCTTTTTTCCACAACGAAGGGGAAAAGGATTTTATATGATATCCGTCTGATCGATTTCTCGATAAAATGAATTCCGAAAAATTTCCATGTTTCGCTTTCTTTTTTTTGCAACCTTTCCCCTGAAAATGGGTATTTTTCAATGATTCTTGTTCTAAGTTACTCGAGGATGACCACATAAAGATATCCATATGAAACAGAGCCAAAAAAAATGTATTTATTAATTTTTATTGACGATGACAAAACTTGTCCCATACTTACTCCATCTAAGGGGTAAGTATGAGAATAATCCTCTTCTTATCTCCTCGTTTGGGAGTTGCAACGGTTATAGAGCCAATCGAAAAAAGCGGAATCCAAAATCATAAAAACCGTGTTACAACTCCCGAACGGAGAGAAAAGGAGAAAATCGATTCCAAATTATTTCGACTTAGAATAAGAAGAAACCTCAGCTTTGCGTTTGCGGTAGTGAGTTTGGAACACCCTGTATATCACAGTCTGCAATACTGCATTGATTCCAATGGCAATCACTTTGAACACCTTCTGTAGATAAAGTTAATTTCACATAAAAATAAAATTAATGTCACTTCTTGATCTTAAATGGACTTGAACGACTCTGACCCCCCAATGTTTTTTATGTAGTTGCTCTACAAGATGGTTGAATAAAAAATGTACCGTACCATTTAAAAAAGTGGAGGTGACCTTTATTGTGCGTCAGCGCCTCCACTGAAATATTAAAAAAATTGTCGCATTTGATGAACCCTTTTGCGACGTACATTTTTTGTTTGGAATTTTTTTTTGGTGAAGTCGATAATTACAGAGATATTTGAGGTGGCAACAGTTATTGACCCACCCTGTATACGCGGACGAAGCCCGCGACGACGACGAGTACGATGTTAGAACCCGTTGCGTCTACATACACGCCTCTATGCTCATCCATCATTCTCTTTAATTTTCTTGACCACTGCCATTTGTTTGTTTCTCGTGCCTCCTTGAGAAAAAATACGGATGACGAGAATTTACTCGGCCATTATAATCGTTATCAGCGATTCAATACGCATTACATCACCGAAGTCGTGTTTATACGTTGATTACGACTCTTGCTTGCGAATTGTAAGATTTAACAACATCGCATTTGTGCGGAATACAAATGAGAATCGATCTTTTGTTATTTACGATTTTCCGGCGTTTTAAAAATAACCGACCGGTTTAATTTTCCTTATATTCCTTATATAATTTCCGTGCTATATTCATCATAATTATTTATAGCGTTCGACAACCGAACCGGATTTTCCCCGCCGTTCAGTGTGCGCCTGCGTAAACATTTGTCGTGTATAATGGCGTCTCTTATCCCCCTCTTTATATTCACGGCGAATCGTCGATGATGAAATATATGAGCCGAGACCGACGTCGGCATAAAAGTTGTTTCGCACGACCGGTCCATCACAGTACATTCGTGCAAGTTGTCGCGATGACAATGGATGTCCGCAACATTGATAATACCGTTCTCAGATGCATTCGCATCGGTTGCTGGTTGTTTTGTTTAATCGGTCTTATCAGCGCCGATCGTTCGCCAGGTATCTCGAACAATTATCAAACCGTCGCAAAACTTATTGCCGGCTATGATTGTTCAACGGGTAAATACGTTATTCATTGTTTTATATTTATCACCAAGATCCTTCGTGTCCCGGACCAACTCGGTATTACGCCGAAGTCAATTGCAAACCTGTATTTAAAAATTCGAACGATCCTTGCCCGGTGAAATACGATTGTGATCATCTGAAGAATTTGCCCGGCGACAAGTGTATGGTCAATGGTCATGAATACGCAATTGGCGAGAAACTCAAGGAAGAAGATTCCAATCCGTGCGACATTGGCTGTACGTGTGTTCAAGGTCGAAACGGGTATGAATATTGTGAAAAAAAATCTCTCGGCGGTTAGTTCCTGTCAAAATATGTAATCTCGTGGGCTAATTTGATGAAGGTTTTTTTTTATATTACTTTTCTCTTATGGTTCTTGGCGTTGGTTATAAGAGCGGAGTTTACGTGTGCGGTAGTCGACTGCTTTTTTGGACCGGTGAAACCCGGTTGCTATCGAAAGCACTCGCCACGTGACTGTTGCCCCGGCGAAGAAGTTTGCCGTAAGTATATATGCTTGTTGAGGTTTTATTTAGCAAAATAAATGTTTTGGCAGTCCTCTGAATCGATGTACACTCAACCAAACAATTGAAGGAACAAAAAATCTCTCAAATTTTTTACGTGTTTTTTGCGTGGCTGTAACTTTGCGAAAAATTGCCGTATTGAGATGAATGAAGAAGCATTTTGAAGCTTGACATTTCTAGTTTAAAAATCGTACGATGAAAGATTTTTTTTGGCCATGCCACACTCAAGAGAAATGTCGCAAAGACAATTTTCTTTTTAAATTTCCGTATTTCCAAGTTGTCCCCGGACTCCAAAAAATTTTTTCTGCGGTCACCAGTAACATAGTCATTTAGATATCAAGCTGAAATTTGTCACACATGTAGATGGTTCACGGCGCATACCATGATTCAATTTTTAGAAAAATCCATGCAGTTTTTTCGTTTTCACGCGATTTTAAAAAAATTTAAAAATTTATTTTTGGTCTCTAGCTTCAACAATTTTAGAGATACCGAGCTCGAATTCAGTATAATGTTGAACGACTACAGGGTGATGCTCGTTACTGAATTGGAATAAAATCCATGCAGTGCTTTTGTTTTAAGAAATTTTGAAAGATGTAAAAAAATGGTGTGCGCCCTCTAGCTGGCACAATTTTCTAGATATCGGACTAAAATTTGGTACGAAGCTGCATTATTATCAAGAGACGTTTCGGATTGAATTCGGGCAAAATCCATTGAGCCATTCATATTTTATGTCATTTTGAAATTTTTCAAAAATCAACGTAAGTGCTCTAGCTTCCACAATTTTCGAGATATCTTGCTAAAATTTGGTACAAAATCGTACTATCATCGAAAGATGTTTCGCATTGAATTTGGACAAAATCCATCGAGCCATTCGTATTTTATGTCGTTTTGAAATTTTTCAAAAATCGACGGGCGTGCTCTAGCTTCCACAATTTTTGAGATATCGGATCGAAACACGGTACAAAGTCGCACTATTATCGAAATATGTTTCTTATAGAATTTAGACAAAATCCATCTTGGCGTTTAAATTTAATGCGACTTTCAATTTTTTTAATTTGACATGGAATTCACCATATATTTATTCTGGACTAGATCGATTTCAGAACGAATTTTATATAAGAACAAGGGTGCAAAGTAGAACCTTGCACATTGCTTCCTCATAATTTTTAACATTTGCCGAAGCTTCTTCTATGAGGAAGCCAAAATTGATCGACACAGTTCCTCATAGAGGAAACTTCGGCAAATGTGAAAAATGATGAGGAAGCAATGTGCAAGGTTCTACTTTTTTCGTTTAATCATCGATATCTCATGAATCGGTAATCCCATAGCAAATCTACCGGCAGTTTTGACAACTCAAATAAATTCTTAATTGAATTCAATGCGTTGCAATGATTGTTGTTTCAATGAGTAGAAAAAGTGATTGATACACAAATAGATCGATCAGGGTAATAATCATATTTACGGGAAACATCGATTTCAACGGGTCAAAAACAATTTTTTTTTCAACGTTTTTATAAAATTTAAAGTCTATATTACGATTGCGAAACCTCTTGAAACAGTTCGATTAGGCTTTCGATTTCGTCAGATGTTTTACAAAATGATATACTACGAATCTGACGGCTGACGAAAATATTTCTCTATCCAAAATACCCTGAGGTACGTCTGTAACAAAATAATGACGATCAATCTTTGTTGGTGACGTTTTTATATCGTAGCCGAAAAACCGGATGATCGCGCGATCTGCATGGTCGATGGCAAGATGTACAAAGATGGTGAATACTTTGAGTCTCCATCGGAACCGGAAAAATCCTGTTACTGCCAACCCGGTTACAAAGGTACCTATTAAACGCGATTTCCCGTATAATAGTACATTACGATACAAGTGCGAAAACATTTTTCTGACGAGTGTTGCAATCACACGAGTCAAGAAAACGTTTTTTGCCTGAATATCGTAAGCATTTTTACGAGCATACATCACGAGGCGCGTAAATGCGGTTTGACGCGAACGAAGTGAGCGTAAAAATCGCATTTTACTCGCAGCGCGTCATAAAGATAAGATTTTTCTATAGGTTTCAGCAAAAAAAAAAAAATTAACAAATTGTTTCCTCGCCAGGCGAAAATGTCGAGCCATTCTGTAAAACCCATATCGACATATGCGGAACTATGCTCCGTCACATCGATGATATACGCGATAATTGCGTGCCGACGTATTATCATCAACAGTCGCCCGGCACGAGTTGCAGCGTGGCCTACCGGTGTCGTAAGTTTTTCGTTATTATACGAGTAACATATATATATGGGGTATTCCTGGGAATTTCGGCAACTTCGGACAGTTGGGTCAAAATTTTTGCCCCCCGATTTTTTCCATTAATATGTGTTGAAAATAAAGAGACATGTATTTCGGCGTTTTTTATTTTGAGCCCCCACTTTTGAAATACGGTCAAATGAAGTTTTTGAAGTATTGACCACATTCGATCATTCAAATCGATATATCTCAGCAACGGTTAGTGATAACTCGGAAAACCACGGGTCTTTTTTTTTCGTTTTTGAACGCTCTATACAACGAAAACATTTACGATTATGTTGCACAAATTCAACAATAAGTTATAAACAATTCAAAATTAAAAATGAAATAAAACAAAAAACGCACTTTTAATTTTTGAAATGTATTTTTTTTTAAATTCCTTGAACAAAAACAAAAATTTAGCCACCTTGAACTTTTGGGCCGACGCTTCGTTCGGGAGTTATAGATTTTTTTGTCACAAAAAACCCGTAAATGTTTACCCGGTTGTTAAGAAAAAAAGCCATAACTTTCGAACGAAGCGTCGGCCCAAGTCCAGCCGAGTCTCAAAATTTTCGTTTTCGTTCAAGGAATTTGAAAAAAAATATATTTCAATAATTAAGGGTACTTTTTTCTTCATGCAATTTTTTACTAATAAAATACGTATATTTACCGGTTTTTTATGATAAAAAAAGCTATAACTTTCGAACGAAACGTCGGCCCAAGTCGGGCCGGGTCTTAACATTTTTCTTTTTGTCCAAGGAATTTAAAAAAAATCAATTTCAATAATTAAGTGCACTTTTTTTTAATGCAAATTTTTACTAATAAAATACGTAAATTTACGGGTTTTTTGTGACAAAAAAATTTATAACTCCCGAACGAAGCGTCGGCCCAAAAAGTTCAAGGTGGCTAAATTTTCTTTTTTGTTCAAGGAATTAAAAAAAAAATACATTTCAAAAATTAAAAGTGCGTTTTTTGTTTTATTTCATTTTTAATTTTGAATAGTTTATAACTTATTGTTGAATTCGTGCAACATAATCGTGAATGTTTTCATTGTATAGAGCGTTCAAAAACGAAAAATAAAGACCCGTGGTTTTTCGAGTTATCACTAACCGTTGCTGAGATATATCGATTTGAATGATCGAATGTGGTCAATACTTCAAAAATTTCATTTGACCGTATTTCAAAAGTGGGGGCTCAAAATAAAAAACGCCGAAATACCTGTCTCTTTATTTTCAACACATATTAATGGAAAAAATTGGGGGGCAAAAATTTTGACCCAACTGTCCGAAGTTGCCGAAATTCCCAGGAATACCCCATATATATATGAAATAATCCATACTAAATCGACAAGGTTTTTCCCTGACCCCTTTTGATTTAGCTGATTATTTTATATATTTTTGTACCAACTAAACGAAGTATTCACGATTTTTTTCAATTTTTTTTATCGAACGGTTCAAAAGTTATGATTTTTTTTCGAAATCGTATCTTTGTTTTTCAAACCCTCGTAACTCAGGAAATAATGACTTAAGTGGAATTTTTCTTTTCTTCTAAGTGTTGGGTTTTTGTCCAAATTATTCAAAAAAACAATACTTGAAAATTTTAAGTTCTGTTTTTGACCTCTATTTTTGCATTTTTGAGTTTTACAAATTTTTTTCGAACTGTGTGTCATATTTGATTTTTTTGAAAGATTGATTAGTTAAAGTACACATAATTTAACGTCTTGTCTGTAAGTTTCATGATAATGTTCGGCCCCGTACTTTTAAAATTGAATTTTGAATGTTTTAAAACCAAATTTTATTGGTTTGTAGGGGCCCAATTTTTAAAAATTTTGGTAACACTTTTCTACAATGTATAATTTTGAAGTATGGTTCACTCGACTGTACCGAAAATTGGTCGAGTTACTACTTTTTGAAAGTACAATGACAAAGTAAATATATTGTTTTGTTCTTTTCAAATTTAGAGACAGTTTTCTAGAGAAATTATTGTTTTTATTTTTAAATTGCATGGTCATAGAATTTGAAGCACGGGATTGTCATTGTTTGACAAATATAGGGGATCAAATTTAAAAAAAAATAATAATTTTCCTAGAAAACTTTTTCTCAATTTGAAAACAACAAAACAATATATTTACTTTGTTATTATACTTTCAAAAAGTAGTAACTCGACCAATTTTCGATACATTCGAATGAACCATACTTCAAAATTATAAATTATAGAAAAGTGTTTCCAAAATTTTTCAAAATTAGGCTCTTATAAACCAATGAATTTTGGTTTTGAAACATTCAAAATTTAATTAAAAAAGAACGGGGCCGAATATCATCATAAAACTTACAGACAATACGTTTTATCACGTGTACTTTAACATATAAATCTTTCAAAAAAATCAAATATGAGATACAGTTCGAAAAAAATTTGTAAAACTCAAAAATAGAAAAATAGAGGTCAAAAACAGAACTTAAAATTTTCAAGTATTTTTTTTTTTATAATTTGGACAAAAACCCAACATTTAAAAAGAAAGAAAAAATTCACTTATGCCATTATTTCCTGAGTTACGAGCGTTTGAAAAAAAAAAAAAAAAAAATACGATTTCGAAAAAAAATCATAACTTTTGAACCGTTCGATAAAAAAAATTGAAAAAAATCGTGAATCCTCCATTCAGTTGGTACAAAAATATATAAAATAATCGGCTAAATCAAAACGGGTCAGGGAAAAACCTTGTCGATTTGGTATGGACTTCCTCATATATATACAAGGTGTCCCGAAATAACCGTCGCAAACGATAACCATGGGAACCCGCGTAAGTCGAAATAATTAGGCGATGATCCGCTTCTTTTCACCTCGTTTTGGAGTTATAACGGTTATAGAGCCAATCAAAAAAAAAAAAGCGGTAGCCAAAATCATAAAAACCGTTATAACTTCCGAACGAAGCGAAAAGGAGAAAATCACCACCAAATAATTTCGACTTAGCATGAGAAATAACCTCAGCTCTTCGTTTGCGGCGGTGAGTTTGGGACACCCTGTTTATCCGTGCACAACCTCGGAGGAGCCATTGAGTGAATCAATCGTTGATCGATGATTACAGAAAACGCCAATGACACGGTTATCGCACGAACGTCCGATTCTTCGGAACAATCGAAATCCGCAACCACCGTCGAGCCCGCGGATCCTGGTGGGTCTTCCATTTTATATTCTCTCAGAACCGCGACATTCGACTATTATTGCAAAATCAACAGCGCACACGATTTTTTCGCCGATTGTTTCAGATATGACGTGCAACTTTGGCAATCTCACGATGCACGTGGGCGATGAACTCAATCAGGCTACGGATTACAGTTCGGTGTGCGTCAAGTGCGTCTGCGAAGTACCACCCGTACCAACGTGTCAACGTCTTCCCGACGAAGAGTGCGACGTCACCAAGCATCCGACTTTCGCCTGACAATAAATTTTCCAAACGAATAAACGCCCGCCCTGGCAATTTTTCGCAACTGCAAAGTCAACCGAAAATATTAACGGTTGAATTTGGACAGTTTTAAAACTATAAAGTCAACCGTAAAAAAGAATCCTAATGGTTGATTCAACGATTGTTCAACCGCGGCTATTTTTTTTTTCTTGGTTGACTTCGAAGATAAACAGTTGAGAAGCTGTCTATAGTTGTATTATAACTGAACTATGATAACTCTTATAGTTAAATTCTGTGTATGAAAAAAAAAAATAAGCTAACGGTATATTTCTAACTGTCGAATACTACAAAATTGTATTAATCACAACTTACTGCTCTAACCAATTTGCGTATAAAATGACAGCGCGTCACACACAGGGGTTATGTTCGTTCGCTCTACACGAATCTAAAGGTAGCTTGGCCAATGGTGAGCATGATAGCACCGCATTGGTCGGTTCTCGGTATACCGCAGCGCCACCATGGCAGCCATGTATGGGCCCACCTCAAGCATCAGGTTTGTGTAGGAGTTCGGTCTCCTGTCCTCTAGTCTCTCGCTGGTCGTATCGTATACAGGCAAAGAAGAAATATTTACATGGAACCAGAGTATAGCCACTAGTATACGCGAACGTGAAGATACATACTCTGATCCTGCTCCGGGGAGTCGCTAGATGGCGCTCACTTCCGCACTCCCCTTACTTCACCCTGATGCATCCCGAACACCAACGAAGAACCACGAATATGAACGAACGTCCGGCATTTTTTTATCACCCGGCTTGACATCTGTCATTCTTTGTATCCAACTTGATTCAACTGTCGTTAATACTTTTTTTTTTGAGTGGGAATATATTTTTTGTTGGAAATGATTAGACATCGTGAGAAACATCGGTGTTGTGTCGTGAATTGTCACTTTCGTCAAGTGAAGTCTCGATTTCCGAAAAATCAATCGTTGGTTTGAAGTGCATCGTCGCCACCGGTAACCTCGGATTGCAAAATTTAACGTACGAAGAGATGCGGAATACGCTCATTGCACAACTTGTTACGTCCTCGCTCCTATCCGACGCCCGAGAGCGACAAAAAAAATTGATGAATCATATTCGCTTCGGGAGAACAAGAGGCAATCTTTTAATGATATTCCTATCGCGCGCGTGTGAATATGTGTAGCTGTCACACGCGCCGATGGACAGCTCGCTCTCAATAAATAACGAATAATATTGCCTTCTTCGCGACCGATTCTCCGAATGAGGTATCAGGTTTCAACGCGCCGCGGAGATACAAAGCCGCGACACCGGAAGTAGCAATATTACTTGTCACTTTCGGCGATAACTTAAGAGAATTCGCGTAGGCGAAGATCTGCTACCGAACGGATGCGTAGCCCAAAAACGTGCAAAAAATCACGTATGCCAATCGATATTTTTTATGCGACAGAATGAGACAGAACGATAAGCCCTTTTATTGGATTAAGAGAAACAGAGACACTATCCCACAGTATAAAAGCCCGGATTTTTAGCAAATTAATCAGTTATTCGACCAAACTCAACAGTAACGTTACTCTGGGAGAACGCGAGCTCATCTTTGCGTCCACCGATTATTATTTCGGATTGGACTTAGAATCGTTTCGCGTTCATCAAACTTCGACTCTTTGCGTCCACCGTTTCAATTCACGGTTTGGACTTAGAATCGTTTACGCGAACGGTCTTGATATATTTTTGTGCCCACCGTCTGTTTTACGGTTGGGACTTTGGAATCGTTAAAGTCAAACAATAAAAAAACGAATAGCTCAAAGCCGATTAAAGTGAAGTAACTGAAATTTTAATGAAACTTAAATAAATACGAAAAAGGTCCAAAAGAGTCCAGACATTTGAATCAAATGAATATTATCAAACAATTACAAAGGGACCAAAGAGTCCAGATAATTGGATTAATTGAATATTACCAAGCAATTACAAAGGGACCAAAGAGTCCAGTTAAATGAATTAAATAAACATTTGAAGGGACCAAAGAGTCTAGTGGATTGAATTAAATAAAGGGCCAAGAGTCCCTCTCAGGCTGCACTAAGAAACCTCATACGTCAACGGTGTCAGTGATTTATTGCAGGAGACCAAAGAGTCTCTTTATCGCGAAAATACCGCAAGAACCTTCTGCTCTTCGGTACCCCTACAGCACATCATATTGTGGCAGTGCTGCAAAAATGTTCCAATATTGCAGTTGCAACGATATGTTGCACATTTATTGTGGTTAAGTTTTGTGTACGATATTGCACTTAAATATTACAGCGATATTATATTGGAAACTGTCCTGCAATATTTTGCAAAAACCTTGCTTATAATTTGCAGTAATATTAGAACTACAGGATTTTTTGAAGTTTCATGCAAAACATACATGTAAAACGAAATTCTTTTTATTATCTTTATTTATTATTAGCTTTTTTCCTACAAATTATGACCATGGCGCAATGGTATCACATAAAATTCGGATTCTGATTGTCGAAACGACATCGATAACTAGTCTTTTTCCAGTGCTGAATGATCAGCGAAGATAGATGAGATGTATCCAGTTGTCAATCAGTGCAAAAAAAACTATTGTTAATTTAAAGAAAAACATATATTCTATAAATATAAAATATATATGTATTATGTAATCATTCTCTACTTATAAATGTAAAAATGTAATGTAATAAACCTTATGGATCATACTATTATAACATCATATTTGTACTGATTATAACAGTGTGGATTTGTTTGCATGCACATCTCTATTTGTCTACTTTATACACCTATTTTCAGTTCGTCACGATAAAATCGTTGAATCAATTCTAAATTGGTGCAGTCCTGCCTCGATATTGCAAGATATATTTCATTGAAATGTTTTGAAAGGATTATGGCAAAATTTTGTATACAGAGTCTGCATTATTCCCACAATATTTTTGAAACAGAATTGCAATGTTGCGAAGGGGCGGACATAGATACACTCCAGCAGTTTTGCTTTAACGTTCCGTGCTATATTTCAATATCTCATAAAAAGATTCTTGCAAGATTGTTGAAAAAATTCAGGCTGTAGGGGTACCTTAAGACCCGAGTGTCTTCTTTCGCGCAAGTGGCGAAGCGCCCAATTTATATATTGAAATAATAAAGCGTGGACATACGACAAGTGAAATTGTACCGCGACTTTTAAGCGAACGTTATAACATTTTGAGTATCGACATTGTGAAATCAATTGTGCGAACATTTTATAATTGAAGTTGTACTGTGACTCTTGAATCGAACATTAAAAATTGTTGTGTGACGTATAACCGCTCGTGCCTCACTCAACCACCTGACCCTCAACATCTGGTTGTTCGATCGAGTATCAACGAAATCCATCAAACCGCGGTCTACAAGTGGAGATCGGTTTTGATTAAACACTGTTCTTCCACCCACATCAGGTAAAGTCATTAGTTCGTACATGATAAGGCAAGGTCTCCGTCCCCGCAGTAAAAGGCTAACGCCTTGACACAAAAGAGAGACCACCCCTTTGTGTACTTCGTTCACCGAATACTTATAATATTCGAGACTGGACGTAACAATAGCGCGGAGGATAAAAATTAATCTTTCTAGGGTGGAGTTTAGAAATACCCATTCATCGAAATAAAATTGATTGAAATTGAAAATGAGAAAATTCACTCTTGGAGTTTTGCCGAATTTTTCGTGAATCAGCCTACTGTGCGTCGTATAACCGTCGACCGCCAAAACCAAAGGTCTGTAGACTTTTTTTTCCTGTTTCTCTTTTCCATGGGATTAGAAGGATTGTAAGAGACGAGGGTTCTACGAAATACTGTGTTGTTCCGGTGACTAGATTGTCAGTGTTAATCGTAACGATTTATTTAAGCGTGAGAGACGGGAAACTATTTCACAAAAATTAAGCCGCAATATTCGAATGGACCATTAGTAATTGGTGGATTCTTTATCATGAACATTACAGAAGAGACCTGTGTAGGCTTGGTGACTCGATGCGTACAATGGAGAGCGCCAACAGAATGACAACGAATTGTGTATTGTATTAGTCAGGCTAATGAAATAAATGGATCGGTCAAGTTTGTGACTTGCTAAAAAATCTTGTCTTCTTTTCAGCTATTTCTTATAACAGAAGCAAGCTTTACATATTTTGGAAAAAGTACAAATTTTATCACTATCTGTTTTTTAGTTCCAACGCAATAAATGATAAACTGCGTCAAAATCACAGACTCCCATAAGACTCAATGTTAAGTGCTTTGAAATTAAATTATTAATTTTTTCTTTCAAAGCCAACCAAGGATTACAAAAATTTAACTGAGTCATTGAGGAAAATGTTCACTCACATTGGAAATGTTCAATGACATCTCTGCGAATTTTCATAATTTTTTGTTCGTTAGTTGACTTACCGAGGTTACTCCCTTCAAGTGGTAATATTTATTCAAGCGTTTGATTGATCGTAAGCGCTTGATCGCAAAAAATTACGGAGTATCTGTCTCAAAATCGATTGGGCCGACCGGCGAGGAAATAGCTATCGTTGGCGCAAATCGTTACATCCCACAGCACGAGAAATATCGATGAAATTTTTCTCATTTCAACACTCAAAAAAAAAAAAATTATTGACTTAAAGAAAAACACGGTTGATTCAATAACATCGACATATCACGGGCTGCCGAGAACATGTTGTAAGGATCGATTTGATTTCGATTCTATGTGCCGCTCGAGGATCGAGCGAGATAGAGGGGCAAGCGGCGAATTATTCGCCTCCCCTGCCCGGGAGCGAATAAACGAGAGAATTAGAAAGGTGAAGATTGCGATATTGGGAAGCAGTCGCGTTTCGGCAGCCCTGTGGCCTAGTCATTAAAATTTACTTTGGCCAAATATACTCGGATCCGTACTCATGTCAAGACAATCACGAGTAAATCACCAATAGAACTCGTAATTATAAAAGATAAGTAACCGATATAAAAATAAGTTACTCCGAAGCACTTATAATTATATATATTATATTATTTGTATAATTTATGTCATATGCAGTTATCGTTTATATGTATCTTCTTGTTGTGTCTGTTCCTTCAATTTTGTTATGCTAATATGATTTATGTCCGAATAACGACCGCATAATTTATAATTGTAACGCCTCTTTTCTTCGCGTATATTCGTCATTGCCTTAAAATCGAAACTCAAATATATATAGAATTTCAAACGCACGAATGTTAAAATTATTTTCTTGTTCCACTGTCATTTCCATCTAATTGTCATTCATTATACATAGTAATTCAAAATCAATAATTAAATAGAAAATTTATTACATTTAATGTTAAAATTATTTTCTTATTCCACTGTCATTCCATTCAATTGTCATTCATTATACATAAATCAAAATAAACAATTAAATAATAAATTTCATTACAATATGTAGTTACTTCAACAGGATTTAACATTAGATGCATTTTTTAGAATCGGTTCTAGACGTCTTCTAACAACAACTTTGTGTCATTGTTAGGCCATGCTCTGCCTTCCAAACGACTCAACATGCGTTTGCATGGATTGCTTTTACGCTCGTTCCAACTGAATATTCTTTGGACGATGCGGTTTAAAGCATTGAATGGAGAACATATGGGGTATTCCTGGGAGTTTCGGCAACTTCGGACAGTTGGGTCAACATTTTTGCCCCCCAATTTTTTCCATTAATATGTGTTGAAAATGAAGAGACACGTATTTCGGCGTTTTTTATTTTGAGCCCCCACTTTTGAAATACGGTCAAATGAAGTTTTTGAAGTATTGACCACATTCGATCATTCAAATCGATATATCTCAGCAACGGTTAGTGATAACTCGAAAAACAACGGGTCTGTTTTTTTCGTTTTTGAACGCTCTATACAATAAAAACATTTACGATTATGTTGCACAAATTCAACAATTATTTATAAACAATTAAAAATTAAAAATAAAATAAAACGCACCTTTCATTTTTGAAATGTATTTTTTTTTTAATTCCTTGAACAAAAACGAAAATTTAGCCACCTTGAATTTTTGGGCCGACGCTTCGTTCGGGAGTTATACATTTTTTTGTCACAAAAAACCCGTAAATTTACGTACTTTATTAGTAAAAATTTGCATGAAAAAAAAGTACCCTTAATTATTGAAATTGATTTTTTTTTAAATTCCTTGGACGAAAAGAAAAATTTTGAGACCCGGCCGGACTTGGGCCGACGTTTCGTTCGAAAGTTATTGCTTTTTTTGACAAAAAAAAAATGGGTAAATATTAGGGCGGCTTGAAAAAAAAACTTTTTTTTTCTTTAAATCAAAATACATTTACGCCAAAGTATCTTCCATCAAGAGAATCGTGTCCAAAAATGAGCCCGATTGGACCATTTTTAGGGGTCGCGCAAGATTTTTCAAGTTTTCCCATTTGATTAACATGGGAAGGGCGTAAAGTTTCCATTCAAAAAATCGTAGCTCCGCCAATTTTATATGTACATTGATCCCGTTAGTCCCATTTGAAAGCTCTTGAAAAACCGCTTAAAATGGCGTGCGGACCTTTGGGATCCCATTTCAACTTTCATCAATAATTTTGTGGTTTCGTAAGAAATTATCGACGGAAGTTGCAATCGGATTTCAAAGGTCCGCACGCCATTTTAAGCGGTTTTTTAAGAGCTTTCACATGGGACAAACGGGATCAATGTACTTATAAAATTGGCGGAGCTACGATTTTTTTAATGGACACTTTTCGTTCTTCCCATGTTAATCAAATGGGAAAACTAGAAAAATCTTGCGCGACCCCTAAAAATGGTCCGATCGGGCTCATTTTTGGACACGATTCTCTTGATGGAAGATACTTTGGCGTGAATGTATTTTTATTGAAAGAAAAAAAAAAGTTTTTTTTTCAAGCCGCCCTAATATACATACATATACACACGAACAATATTCGTAATAATACATACATAAAGCAATGAACCTCCACCATTTTTCTATTGTCGGTGAATATTTAATATAGTTTAATTGGTAAATTTTATTGGATTTTATCAGAAGATTCTATAAATATGCAGTGCAATAAAAAAACCAAAAAAAAAATTATTTCAATGACGTTAGCGAGAATTTAACCCGCGATTTTTCGATCGCAAGTCGAGTGCCTTACCAGATGAACCGTTGGAATGTTCAGAGAAAAGTTATGAAAATTCTATACAATTCTATACGGTATTTATCAAATCACGTTCCAAGAAGGAAATTATTAAAAATGCTTAATTTTCTACCGATTTCGTGTTATTGAACCGATAGATCGATTTTTTCCGCAACTGGGAAAAAATGTGTGTTTATTACCGAATGACGGTAAATGGGTCTTGTGATAATAAACGACGTTAAAGCAATGAAAAATACGTAAGGTTGGAACATCAGAACGTCATCGATGTGTAAGAACAGCCAATTATGAATAGCGGTCATTATGGATAAATATTTCTGGGTCCGCCGGCTTAATATTTCTTCGATTGAAAATTAAGGTACCAGAGATTTCAGTTGACGCAGCAAAAATCCTGTTTGCTCGTCGTGACGAAACTCTATGCGTTACAGTAGCAAACGAGTTAGGTCGTACCGACCGAACATTGGTTCCCTCAACATATCATCCATGACATAAATTTTTACGCTGCCATAACAAATATTTTTTTGCTGGTGGAACTATTCATTTGCTACCCCCACCGATCGTGCTGCTACCGTAGCACAACTACGGTCAGCAAATGAACTTATGTTGCGGCGGGTATTAGGCATAAATGGTCGTTGGCAAAAAAGGCCGGGACAAAATAGCCGGACCAAAAAGGCCGGGGAAAAAATGGCCGACGGAATAAATGGCCGTCGGACAAGATGGCCGCGGAAAAAATGGCCGAGGATAAAATGGCCGGGGCAAAATGGCCGAGGATAAAATGGCTGGGGAAAAAATGGCCGGGGATAAAATGGCCGAGGAAAAAATGGCCGGGACAAAAATGGCCGAGGATAAAATGGCCGGGGAAAAAATAGTAGCGTGGTTAAGGTTAGTTTCGGTCAGTTTGGGTTAGTTCAGATCTGCTTTTATCGATTTAGTTCGGGTTATTGAGGTTATTTAGGTTATTATACAGTATTTAGGTTGTACAGTGGTGGTGGGGGCGGGGGGGGGGGGGGGGGGGGGGGGTTGAAATTATACGGCCGTCTTTTTGATTCGGGATGGAATCACAATACTGTGAATCATCGATACAATTCTGTTGATCCACAAACGGGCGCTCATATACTAAATATTACGCCAGAGTCGTTCATTTTTTCGATCAGCCATTTTTTTCGTCGGCCTTTTTTTTCATCGGCCATTTTTTCAGTCGGCCATTTCTTCGGCGGCTTTTTTTCCGGCCATTTTGTCCCCGGCCATTTTGTCCCCGGCCATTTTTTCCCCGGCCATTTTTTCCCCGGCCATTTTTTCCCCGGCCATTTTTTCCGCGGCCATTTTGTCCAACGGCCATTTATTCCGTCGGCCATTTTTTCCACAGCCTTTTTGGTCCGGCCATTTTGTCCCGGCCTTTTTGTCCTACGGCCATTTATTCCTAGATCCGTTGCGGCGACGTAAGCTTGAATAAATATTACCACTTGAAGGGAGTACCCTCGGTAAGTCAATTAACGAACAAAAAATTATGAAAATTTGCAGAGATGTCAGAACATTTTCAAAAATGACTCAGTTAAATTTTTGTAATCGTGGTTGACTTTGAAAGAAAAAATTAATAATTTAATTTCAAAGCACTTAACATAACATAACATTGAGTCTTATGGGAGTCCGTGATTTTGAGACAGTACGAGTTGATTCATTACGTTGGAACTGACAAACAGATAGTGATAAAATTTGAAGGATATATAAACGAATATCCCATGAACATTTTACTTTTTCCAAAATGTGTAAAGCTTGCTTCCGTTATAAGAAATAGCTGAAAAGAAGACAAGATTTTTTAGCAAGTCACAAACTTGACCGATCCATTTATTTCATTAGCCTGGCTCATACAATGCACAATTGGTTGTCACTCTGTTGGCGCTCTCCATTGTACGCATCGAGTCACCAAGCCTACACAGGTCTCTTCTGTAATGTTCATAATAGAGAATTCACCGATTAATAATGGTCCATTCGAATATTGCGGTTTAATTTTTGTGAAATAGTTTCCCATCTCTCACGCTTAAATAAATCGTTACGATTAACACTGACAATCTATTCACCGGAACAACACAGTATTTCGTAAAACCCTCGTCTCTTACAATCCCTCTGATTCCATAGAAAAAGGAAACAGTAAAGAAAAAGTCTACAGATCTTTTGTCTGTACCCTGGCGGTCGACAGTTACGACGCACAGTAGGCTGATTCACGAAAAATTCCGGCAAAACTTTAAAAGTTAACTTTCTCATTTTCAATTTCAATAAATTTTATTTCGAAGAATGGGTATTTCTAAACTCTACCCCAGAAAGACCGATTTTTCGTCTTCGCGCTATTTACCTGGTTACAGTTTGAATTTGACTTTTTTTTCAATGGAGGTATGAGTGATTTAATGGTCCAAAACATTCCATTCTCTTGAATTACAATATTTTCTCTCCACACTGGCGATTTCAAAACGATTCAATTGAATCTCGTGTTTCTTTCCATTATAATGAAAAGAAATACGAAATTTTGCCGATCAAGAATTCCCGGCGAGTCAGTCGCCACTTAATAATGAAAGTCTTGTGCCAGTGCCCCCTGAACATGTGACAATTACAGATATTGTCTGCCAACTTCTCCTCATTTCCCGTCGATTCTACTTTTTTATGTAAAAAAAACGTCACATTAAAACGAATTAATGTCATTGAAATCGAAAGATAGTTTTAATGATGACAATTTCTTTGGAAGGAACGTGAACTTTATTTCGTAGAAAAGGCGAAAAATTCGAGGTGGGCCTTGCACTTCACAAATTTGTAAAGAAATTAAGATCTGCAGTCGTACCTGCGGAAGGGTCCTTGCGACTCAGGGTTGATTTAGGAATGAGTGAACTTGACGTTGGCCTCGCGCTACTCAGGGGTTGGAAATAAATACTCAAAACACGTAATTTAAATTCGCTTTATTTACTTTACTTTAAAACGTGTGACAAAAAGAATCGTCGGAGCCGTACAGTAATTTATTTCGTTCCGTAGATTTAAAAGAAATTGTTTTCGGTTGGTCGTAAATCGTTGTGAGTGACGAGAATATGCAAATTTCGCGTTCATTAAACTCGTGGGCCTGAGCGTGGAGAAAGGGCAAGTTTTTTCGAATATTATTAACTGCGAACATCCCGTTTGCCACTCCCGCATTTTCGGGAAGCACGGGGTGAATCGCCCTTATCTTATCCCGGGCCTGAGGCACGATTACGCGCAGTTACGAGAACGTAACGGGTCAAGCGTACGCACGGCGACCGTTAATGGTGATTATCGAAGCGATTACGATCGTACGGAAATGAAGGCGAGCCGGGCGAAGATACAAAATCGTCGACGGATTCGAACGTGTGAATTCTTCGCGGGCCATGTGATATTGAATTTTTGTAATTGGGAATTAATTGCATACGGAGCGAGCATTTATCTCGTATATTACTGACAATAACAATCGGAACGTTGTTCGTACGCATCGACGAGACGATTGTTAGTTTTAACATGTTTGTATTATTCAATTGTTTTTTTTTTTTGTTCGGTGGCACCATTACTCTGAATCAACGAGTCCATTAGGGTGGGTCAAAATAAAACTTTTTTTTTTTTTTTTAATGTCACCCACGAAAACTAGTTCCTAGCTACCTCTCCAAAGTACTCACCGAGTATAAGCTCTTAATATTAATGGGAAGAACTGGCTCATCGTCGTTTTCCATTTTCAATGTAGTCTCATATAAAAATGGTCATATCTTATCACCAATAAATTGTTAAACCAGTTTCATCATGAATATTAATAGGAAATTGAACGCTCTACAAAAATGATCTCTTATATTTTTTTCATTAATCGAACCATTTAAAAGATATTCAAGGTCAAAGATTGAAGAATTTATGAAAAAAATAACTTTTTGTTTTGAATTTTGTAACTTACTGAAAAATAATTATTGTCAAATGAGTATCAATTATTTCTGTAGAAAATTGAACGTTCTACAAAAAAGGTCTTTTGTGGTTAATCGATTACTCGAACCATTCAGAAGATATTCGCATTAGAATTCCAATGCTTACTGAAATTCTAATGCGAATATCTTCTGAATGGTTAGAGTAATCGATTAACCGTAGAAGACCTTTTTTGTAGAACGTTTAATTTCCTACAGAAATAATTGATACCCATTTGACAATAATTATTTTTCAGTAAGTTACAAAATTCAAAACAAAAAGTTATTTTTATCATAAATTCTTCAATCTTTGACCTTGAATATCTTTTAAATGGTTCGATTAATGAAAAAAGTATAAGAGACCATTTTTGTAGAGCGTTTAATTTCCTATAAATATTCATGATGAAACTGGTTTAACAATTTATTGGTGATAAGATATGACCATTTTTATATGAGACTACATTGAAAATGGAAAACGACGATGAGCCAGTTCTTCCCATTAATATTAAGAGCTTATACTCAGTAAGTACTTTGGAGAGGTACCTAGGAACTAGTTTTCGTGAGTGACATTCAAAAAAAAAAAAAAAGTTTTTTTTTGACCCACTCTAGAGTCCATGTTACCGTGGTATAAGTTTCGGTCTTTGCCAATTGTCATGTCGTGTCTCGGAATTTTCAAAAATTGTGAATTTATTGCGGCATTCGACGTTTGCGAGCTATTGTCCAAAATCTTTTCGGTTAACGACAATCTGCGTTGATCAAAAGTCAGCCCGTGCGCGATAATTGTACAATCCGACCAAAAATAATTACGCCGATCGGGAGTAAGCCCGTCGACATATCGGTTCATTTATCGGCCAGAAATTTCGCTGTAAACTGGACTAACGACCAAAAGTCAGTCTGCTTTCATAACCAAAACTTGTAGACTTATCGAATTATTGAGTAAACTTGTCGACTTAGCGCTGTAACTACATGTGTTCTAATGTCAATTGGCCCGATCACGATGAAAATAAATACGGTAATTGTGATTAAACGCTTCAACCCGCACCGGCAACGCTACGCGGCTTTCCGACATGAAACGTGTAACACGTCCGTTAATTCGGTTTGTAATTTTCAACAATAACCCAGCAGCTCGGAGAATAATTAATTATTCGTCTCGTGACCAATGGAAATATAAACGCGAGTCTAATGTAAATTGATGCTATTTCAGATGTTCGTACCAATTACATACACCGGCTTCCTAATAATCGAACGACCGCGACCTGCTGTCATAACTCCCAATCGACTTCGTTACCACCAATAACCGATAATTAATTTCCGATTATCCTTAAACGCAAAAAAGATCAAAACATTTTTGTCACAATAAATAAACTATTGAAAATTAATGCGCAGCTTTATTTTGCATTTGACAATCGTAAAATTTTTTACTGTGGACAGTGCAACTCGATGGGGTTTTTCTGCACACCTTTATTACATGTATATATGTATAATATTTTCTATTCATAATAGCAAAAGCAAAGCAAAGCGAATATAATTATATATAATATAGATCGGCTCCGATTTCGACGTAATCCATGCACACGATTTACCAAAGGTCGATATCTGGTTACCAATTTTCGACGAGAACAACTTCGTGGTGATTTTTATTTGTTTCACTAAAATTTGGTTTATTGAATATTCGTCAAATGAAATAAACGATCCGTCGGCATGGGATTCGACGTCGTTATTATTAGATATTAAGATCATTATTATTAGGCTGGGATAATGTCCATACCCGACCCGATTGACCCTGGACTGGAACAAAAAAATTTGCCATCGACTGATAAGATATATGCCACAATGAATATGAGCAAGTCCACCAATTCGAGTACCGGTTTTGGGCGTCGATATCAGCGATCTTTTTGTAACTTTGAGAAATGGAAGCTCCCATTGAGAAATGAACTCTGATTTTTTTTTAGATTTTTCCTTTGGTTATTTTCGCTGCAATTGTATGGGTAATTCTGTGAGTTTGTCATTTTTTTCTTGTTTTCATTAATTTCTCAATGTGTTTTAATAGGAGAAAAAATTAAACGCGACCACCTCTTCTTTGTGAAAAAAGCTCAGCTTTTCGAAAAAAAATACGAAAACATTTTTGGGACTTAAAAAATTACTTAAAATCGCATTTGAAATATAAAAGTCGATTTTTCTCAAATGCATATTTTTTAAAAATTTTGAAAGTATTTTTATCGAAAAGCTGAGAAAATTTCACGTAATATATGTAGAAATCAAGTTGGGACCTCCGTAATAACTCGTTGAATTACCAAATGTGTGACAAAATAACTAAAACCTCAATTTATATTTTTTTCATTTCCAAATGATTCGTATTACTGTTTCTAAATACATGGAAACCATATGATCAAAGATGAAACTTAGCGTCATGTGGTGACGCTGTTAGCTTTGCAAGTGCACCATCTTCAACTTAAGGGCGGGGTAAGGTTAGTTCGATATTAAAACAAGCTGAAACTTGCAATTTGCTTCCCCTGAATTTTCGGTAGTGCACGAAATCCTTCTATGAGGAAGCATCTCTCGATTTATTTTATTTTATTTTTTTTTATCTTCGGCTTCCTCATAAAGGAAGTTCCGTTCACTACCGAAAATTCCGGGGAAGCAAATTGCAAGTTTCAGCTTGCAGCTTGTTTTATACAGGATGTCCGTAGATCCTTCCAACCGTATCAAAACCGACTCGAACGTATATAAAAATTCAATGTGTCCCGAAATTCGAGCGCGTTGTTTAATTGCTATCGAATCTCGTAACAACTTGAGCTGACGGTTAGTTTGGGCGTGTGTATGAATTTGAGCACGTTCCGTCAAGTGTTTTTGAATTTGCAGGGGTTGGAACTTAGAAATTTCTAATTGCTCTAGAACTCGATCCGTTCGTCCGATCTCGGCCAAATTTAATATATATTATAGCACAATGACATCCTATACTTGAAAAGAATTATGGTTCGATTAGTTGAAGTTAACGATAAATAGAGCAAAAAAGTTGATTTTTTGAAAAATTCAAAAAATCATAAAATCTAAAGTTATTGATGGATTCGGCTCAAATGCAATACCAACCGTCCTTGTACTCATTTCTATATGTAAAAAACTATTGAGCCGAATACGTCGAAAATTGCGAACGCTAGCGTGGCTACAGACATTTTTTGAAAAATCCAAAACGCTGTCGAAGCCGAACAAGTGCGTCAATAATTGCGAAACTTACAGATTACATAGACATTAGAAGGCATCACATGTGTGCAAAATTTGAGTACGGTAGCTTGAACCGTTCTCGAGTTATGAACGTTTGAATTTTAGAGGGTGGTTACATACATACACACACACACACACACACACACACATACATCCGGACATTTTTTCCAAATGTGTTTTCTGGACGTTCTAGGACATTCTAAGCCTATTGACATCAAAATCTCGAAAAAAAAATTTCGGACCGTCACAAAGCTTCCTTTATGAGGAAGCAAAAAGGATATTTTTGATAATTTTTCTTGACGATACAGTTGATATACATTTATTGATATAATGACTAACTCAATAACGTTACGTTTGAAGAATATTCTATAAAATTTTCATTAACTTTAATGAACAACTAAGCAATTGACGGAGAATCTCTGCAGACGTCTAAGAAAAAAAGTTGTATCGCGGTGCCCATTATAACTAATTACTGGAGCATCTGAGACGAAAAAACCGGAGTGATTTCAGTAGCTGCTAAGTTTCTGCAGGGGATGAAGGCAAGTCTTTATTTTCGAATTGATTTTTTAATTTTTTACAGCATTTAGAAGTCAAAATACTGGTTTTTCATTTAAAAAATTGAGAAGGTTTCCATTTCAAAATACGATGAAATAAAAAAACTCGACGTCATTACCTGCAGAAACTTGTCAACTAATCAAATTATTTCGGTTTCTTGATCTCAGTATTACGAATCATTTGAAAATGAAAAAATATTAATTAAGGTTTTAGTTGTTTCGTTATACATTTGGTGATTCAACGAGTTATTACAGAGGTCCCAACTTCATTTCTACATATGATACGTGAAATTTTCTCACCTTTTTGAGAAAAATACTTTCAAAATTTTTAAAAAATATGCATTTGAGAAAAATCGACTTTTATATTTCAAATGCGATTTT
Organism: Sussaba pulchella; assembly: GCA_963971145.1. Classification (NCBI taxonomy): domain Eukaryota; kingdom Metazoa; phylum Arthropoda; class Insecta; order Hymenoptera; family Ichneumonidae; genus Sussaba; species Sussaba pulchella. The sequence goes on from OZ020170.1 coordinate 3,599,295, forward strand.
AAGTAATTTTTCAAGTCCCAAAAATGTTTTTGTATTTTTTTTCGAAATGCTGAGCTTTTTTCACAAAGAAAAGGTGGGCGCGTTTAATTTTTTCTTCTATTAAAACACATTGAGAAATTAATGAAAACAAGAAAAACATGACAAACTCACAGAATTACCCATACAATTACAGCGAAAATAACCAAGGGAAAAATCTAAAAAAAAATCAGAGTTCATTTCTCAATGGGAGGTTCCATTTCTTAAAGTTACAAAAAGATCGCTGATATCGACGCCCAAAACCGGTACTCGAATTGGTGGACTTGCTCATATACAATATATCCGTCGATATTTTCGAGTTTGTCTCTGAATTACATAATAACATAATGAAATTACATAAAAAAAACAATAAATTAATAACATAATGGAACTGAAGATGATAATTGAAAGTGAAATATAATTCGAACAATATAAAATGGCATGGAGTAATGATGTAATCGATTACAATGAAAGTATACTTAACCTGTGAAACATAATGATATCATGTGGATTGTGCAAATTTAAAAGGAACAATGTACTATAACGACTGGCGACACTGATAAGGACATTGACACGGACACTGACAAGGACAGTGACACGGTAATAAATTCACGAACAAATTTGACGAATGAAAACGCGTGAACGAAATAATGACAGAAATACGTTATCACTATGGGTGAATGAACTATATATTGGAGAATGAATGATAATGAAAATTAAATGTTATGAAATGAATGGCGTGTGAATGATATGAACTTGATTATTGGAATCCGGCCGAACCCAATCGAAAGAAGAACAATATCAAAATAAATCCAACGAACGGAAAAGATTCGTTACAACCCTCGCGCCCATTGAGGGGACTGAGTCACCTAAAAAGTCGAAGGAAAAAATTTTTTTTTTTTTTTGTGACAAGATCAATCTACATTTTTATTCTAATTTATTCTTATAAAGTATCTATACTTAGCTATCTTTTAAAATTTTTTCAGAACCATATCAAGCATCCGAACGCTGTGATATTTTCCCAAAGTCTGGGAGCTTGTTGTAAGATTCAGACCGAACAACTCAACCGATTGTGGACTTTGACGTCTCATTTTCTTCAGAAAACACATAATTCCGAAGTGAATGTGGGTTTTTTTTTTCGATGCACTTTAAACATTTTGGCAGCCTATAACGTAAAAAGGAAACAAAGTTTGTGGAAAAACAGTTGAATAATAGGTCACCATAACTTCATCGTACCTCGCATTCTAAATTCCCACATTCACTTCGGAATTATGTGTTTTCTGAACAAAATGAGACGTCAAAGTCCACGATCGGTTAAGTTGTTCGGTCTGAATCTTAAAACAAGCTCCCGAACTTTGGAAAAATATCACAGCGTTCGGATGCTTGATATCGTTCTGAAAAAATTTGAAAAGACAGCTAAGTATAGATACTTTAAAAGGATAAATTAGAATGATAATGTAGATTGATCTCGTCACAAAAAAAAAATGTTTTCCCTTCGACTTTTTAGGTGACTCATTCCCCTTAAAGTCGATCAATTAAATAACGAATAACTCAAAAACAAATTAAATTGGTCTGAATCAAATCGGTTAAATCGATCTACACCGAAGTATCGAAAACCAAATCAAAGTTGAATAATTACAAAGGGACCAAAGAGTCGAGATAATTGAATTAAATAAAACTTCAACGAAAGTTAAGCAATTACGAAGGGACCAAAGAGTTCGGATAACGGAATTAAATGTATATCTAGAGGACCAAGAGTCCATCTCAGGATGCACTGAAGAGACCTCATAAGTCTACGGTGTCAGGTGATAATTTCAAAAGACCAAAGAGTCTATATTCTGCGTGAATACCGAAAAAACATTCTGATAATCGGTACATTGAGACCCGAATGTCTTCATCCACGTAGGTAACGAGCCGCGTGATTTATATGGGATATTCCATACGAAACGAACCCCCTCTTCAGCCGATGTTTTTTTATTCTCTCGAAATTGAAAGGAGTTGAAGTATGACAAGAAATAGTGGTTGACTCCAAATCTTAGGCCTCTAGGTTTATTTCTCACTATACTTCTGTAATTCGTATTTTTACTACTTTCGAAGGTATCGAGGCGTGGTGAGTCTTTATTTCTGAATTGAATTGATGTTGTCACGAGTATTTTGGAACCGAATTTCCCTGTTCTTTCAGATAAAATTATGAGACCCCAGTATCAAAATGTTTTCTTATGATTTGAGGCAAAAAAACACAAAAAACTTCATATCTGGAAAATAATATTTTTTTTCTTGGTCCCAATTTTTTGTAATATTCCCATGATTATTCTGAAGCTACTGTATACATTTCATGATGGAACTCAGAAATTTACGGTACCCAGAAATCTGGGAATATTATAAAAAAACAGAAATACCCGTATTTATGTATTTCTGATTTTTCATAATATTCCCAAATTATTATTATATATTAAGGAATATTATGAAAAATCAGAAATACAGAAATACGGGTATTTCTGATTTTTCATAATATTCCCAACTTTCTGGGTACCGTAAATTTCTGAGTTCCTTCATGAAATTTATACAGTAGCTTCAGAATAATCATGGGAATATTACAAAAAATTCGGACCAAGAAAAAAAAAATTCTTTTCCAGATATAAATTTTTTTGTGTTTTTTTGCCTCAAATCATAAGAAAACATTTTTGATACTGAGGTTTCATAATTTTATCTGAAAGAACAGAAAAATTTCGTTCCAAAACACTCGTGACAACATCAATTTAATTCAGAAATAAAGACTCACCGCGCCTCGAAACCTTCGAAACTAGTAAATACCAATTACAGAACTATAGTGAGAAATAAACCTAGAGGCCTAAGATTTGGAGTCAACCACTATTTCTCGTCGTGCTTCAACTCCTTTCAATTTCGAGAGAATAAAAAAACATCGGCTGAAAAGGGGGTTCAGTTCGTATGGAATATCCCATATATTGATATTCAAGGGTGGCAATAGCCCCTTTCGAACAAAACGTATTGTACTACATTTTATTTGTTTACCGACATTGTCAAATCAACCGCGTGAACATACGACAATTGAAATTGTACTGTGAATCTAAAGCCGAACATTAAAAATTGTTGTGTGTCGTAAAACCGCTCGTGCCTCACTCAACTACCTGACCGTTCTGGTCTGGTCGTTCGGTCTATTCTCAACATGATCCAGAAAAATCGCAGTCTACAAGTGGAGATCAGTTGTAATTAAACACCGCTCTTCCACCAACACCGAGTAAAAGTTATTAATTCGTACACGATAAGGCGAGGTCTCCGTCCCCGCAGTAAAGAGCTAACGCCTTGACGTAAAAGACAGACCACCTCTTTGTGTACTTCGTTCGTTCGGATACTTATAAAATTCGGATCTGGACGTAACACCTCATACATAATTTTCTTGCCGCGAAGAGTATCGAAAGGGGATTTTCCTCATGAATAACGTTCGACTTTCGATTTTGAGGGATTTGAAAATATTTCATGTCAGTCCGAATTTCGAATGAGGACCACCATTTTTTTTTTTTTTTACGGAATTACTGATCCACACGATTAGGAACAAAGAAAAAAAATGGATTTCCAATAAACACCTAATTGCTACAATACGTACTTGAATATGCATCTTCCGTCATAGGTGCGTAACTCGTGGGATCTGCATCTGTAACAAAAAATTTCGTTGTCGTGACTAGATATAAAGAGCGTTGACTCCATTACCATCGTTGTAATGACTACTTTATTGACTAATACGGGCACTTAGTTTTTAACTGAATGAATCTGCGAGTTGTTATTGCTAAATGCAATTACATGACCGTGAGTACAAACATTTTCTGACATTGGACAGTCAAAGTTAGCTCACAAATGCATCAAATTGATACATATGAGTTAAAATGCAAGTTATCGGACAACTTTGGGTTTCACTATCGGGGATTGTGATGAAATTTGTGCACCTTAATGTCCATCTTAAATAACATGTTCCCAGCCATTTTTTTTCACATATTCACGGGAATAAGAAAAAACATTGGAATTCAGTTCGCGAAGTTAAATTTTCTCACTTTTTCGATTAAAATGGCGGATTTTCGTAAAAAAACTCTTGTAATTCCATTTAAACCGAATTTCAAATTTGAAAAGCTATTTTTCGGCCGATGCTCCCGTTTCGGGATTCTTTAAAATAATATGGTTGTAAGGTTAAGAACATTTCACGGAAATATGTATGTATCAACCTGGATTCTCACTAAGTTTTTTTGTTAAATTAATCAAAGAACCAACGAAGAATTTAAATTTCTTGATCTCTCTTTTTTTGAAATGTTGATTTCTTGATTTTGAAATTTCATTCCTCGCCTCGATTTCTTTCTTGCATCGAATTGCTGTTTTTCTGATTGATTCAGAAAAAATCACATGTATTCCAAATTGAAAAATACAAATTTGATGTGAAATTTCATGAGCTTTTCTTGACGAATATACGAAACCCTCACAAAAATTGGGAAATGGGCGAAGGACAGTCGTTTCAGTTTAAAAGTCGATTGTTATGAATTTTTGCGTCTGAATGAGAAACGGATATTTTTATCGAAAAGCCGGGAAAATTTCACGCAATATTGTCATATTTTGAGTAAGAATCTACATCATTTTTCTTTGAATCAATCGAAGAACAAAAATTCAATACGAAGAATTCAAGAAATTTCAATTTTTGCTTCCTCATAAAGGAAGCTTTGTGACGGTCCGAAATTTTTTTTTCGAGATTTTGATGTCAATAGGCTTAGAATGTCCTAAAACATCTAGAAAACACATTTGGAAAAAATGTCCGGATGTATGTGTGTGTGTGTGTGTGTGTGTGTGTGTGTGTGTGTGTGTGTGTGTGTGTGTGTGTGTGTGTGTGTGTGTGTGTGTGTGTGTGTGTGTGTATGTATGTAACCACCCTTTAAAATTCAAACGTTCATAACTCGAGAACGGTTCAAGCTACCGTACTCAAATTTTGCACACATGTGATGCCTTCTAATATCTATGTAATCTGTAAATTTCGCGATTACCGACGGACTTGTTCGGCTTCGACAGCGTTTTGAATTTTTCAAAAAATGTCTGTAGCCACGCTAGCGTCCGCAATTTTTGACATTTTCGGCTAAATAGTTTTTGACATATAGAATTGAGTACAAGAACGGTTGGTATTGCATTTGAGCCGAATCCATCAATAACTTTAGATTTTATGATTTTTTGAATTTTTCAAAAAATCAACTTTTTTGATCTATTTGTCGTTAACTTCAACCAATCGAACCATAATTCTCTGCAAGTATAGGATGTCATTGTCCTATAATACATATCAAATTTGGCCGAGATCGGCCGAACGGATCGAGTTCTAGAGCAATTAGAAATTTCTAAGTTCCAACCCTTGAAAATTCAAAACCACTGGACTGAACGTGCTCTAATTTATACACACGCTCAAACTAACCGTCAGCTTAAGTTGTTACTAGATTAGATAGGAATTAAACAACGCGCTCGAATTTTGGGACACATTGAATTTTTATATACGTTCGAGTCGGTTTTTATACGGTGGGAAGGATCTACGGATATCCTGCATAAAACAAGCTGCAAGTTTTGTTTATTGTTCGGTTAATTCTAAACGAAATCAATATTTTCTATAAAATTCACCACTTAGCTTTACGCGAAAAATAATGAAAACATTCATAAAATTGGAACAACGGCAGGAGAATAACGTTTCGAGTTTGAAATTTGGTTTCAATGAACTCTCGAGGGTCTGAATAAGAAATGATATTTATGTCAAAGAGCGGAGAAAATTTCACGTTCAAAATCGATTTAACATACGGGGTATTCCTGGGAATTTCGGCAACTTCGGACAGTTGGGTCAAAATTTTTGCCCCTCCCAATTGTTTCCATTGATATATGTTGAAAATAGAGAGACACGTATTTCGGCGTTTTTCATTTTGAGCCCCGACTTTTGAAATACGGTCAAATGAAGTTTTTGAAGTATTGACCACATTCGATCATTCAAATCGATATATCTCAGCAACGGTTAGTGATAACTCGAAAAACTACGGGTCTTTTTTTTTCGTTTTTGAACGCTCTATACAATAAAAACATTTACGACTATGTTGCACGAATTCAACAATAAGTTATAAACAATTCAAAATTAAAAATGAAATAAAACAAAAAAAAGCACTTTTAATTTTTGAAATGTATTTTTTTATAAATTCCTTGAACAAATACAAAAATTTAGCCAACTCGAACTTTTTGGGCCGACGCTTCGTTCGGGAGTTATAGATTTTTTTGTCACAAAAAAACCGTAAATGTTTACCCGGTTGTTGAGAAAAAAAACTATAACTTTCGAACGAAGCGTCGGCCCAAGTCCGGCCGAGTCTCAAAATTTTCGTTTTCGTTCAAGGAATTTGAAAAAAAATATATTTTAATAATTAAGGGTACTTTTTCTTCATGCAATTTTTACTAATAAAATACATATATTTACCGATTTTTTATGACAAAAAAAGCTATAACTTTCGAACGAAACGTCGGCCCAAGTCGGGCTGGGTCTCGAAATTTTTCTTTTCGTCGAAGGAATTTGAAAAAAAATCAATTTTCATAATTAAGGGTACTTTTTTCTAATGCAAATTTTTACTAATAAAATACGTAAATTTACGGGTTTTTTGTGACAAAAAAATGTATAACTCCCGAACGAAGCGTCGGCCCAAAAATTCAAGGTGGCTAAATTTTCGTTTTCGTTCGAGGAATTAAAAAAAAAAATACATTTCAAAAATGAAAGGTGCGTTTTATTTCATTTTTAATTTTTAATTGTTTATAACTTATCGTTGAATGTGTGCAACATAATCGTAAATGTTTTCATTGTATAGAGCGTTCAAGACCGAAAAAAAAAGACCCGTGGTTTGTCGAGTTATCACTAACCGTTGCTGAGATATATCGATTTGAATGATCGAATGTGGTCAATACTTCAAAAACTTCATTTGACCGTATTTCAAAAGTGGGGGCTGCAAATAAAAAACGCCGAAATACGTGTCTCTTTATTTTCAACACATATTAATGGAAAAAAATTGGGGGTCAAAAATTTTGACCCAACTGTCCGAAGTTGCCGAAATTCCCAGGAATACCCCATATATATTTTCATTTCGGTGAAGAAGTAAAACAAAATCCGTGACAAAATTCTAAAACGGAAAAAAAAAAAAAGAAACATGACAGACCTCTGTCAACTGTCAAAATAATTGAATAAAAAATTTGGAAAAATTTATCTTATTTTTTTTTTGTTTTACTACAAGTTGCTTCAATCTTATGAAAACCCCGTGAAGTTAACCCTATAGTTGTGTAACAATCGGCGTTCAGGCTCATACATATTTTTCTGCTGTAAAGAGTAACGATAGATGATTGTCTCTATCGAAGAAACTTAATTCTTGATTTTTGGTCGTTTAAAAATATTTCGATTCAATCCGAGATTCAATCAAGATCCACAGTTTTTTTCAACAACTACTTCTATACACGACTTCGAAGATACGAGAAAATAGAATTTATGACACGTTGTGCGTAAAATGCGATTTTTACGCTCACTTCGTTCGCGTCGAACCGCATTTACGCACCTTGTGACATGAAAATTTTTACGATACTCGTGCGAAAAACGTTTTCTTGAAGAAAAAATTTTTTCGCACTTGTATCATAATGTACTTTTTTAAGATCGATAATAATGTGGTGTGTACATACTGTCTTCTGCAGTCTCCGTTGCCCGCGTCGTAACCGCCATTTCCGCATCTGTAACAGAAACAATAACAATGTCGTTACTCGATTAAGACTTGATTACATTTATCGACTGTACTGATCGCTGTGATCATTACTCCTTTAAATATGAGGTACGACGATGTTTTCCGACAATCGATAGATCCGTCAGTCGCTGTAGACGGAAATCATTACATGACCTTTAATAAGAACGGTTGTTGCCACCGGACAGTCGAAATTTTAAAAGCCGTAACCGCGACTATCACATATGTATAGTTTTTGTCGCTTCAAAGAGTGACAAAAGCAAATTGTTGGAATAAAAATAAAAAAAAACTTTTAAATTGTGGCACGCAAAATTATTTCAATTCAGTCCGAGCTTCGAATATAACTCGAACTTTTATTCAAACGACTTCTACTCGACATAAATTGGAAGAGAGAAAAGGAAGAGTTTATCAGCATAGGAAAAGACGGATAATCGTTATGAAACATACTCTTTGAAACATTGTCCATCATGATATATCTTGCGAGACTCGCATCTGTAACAAATGAAACATTCGTTGTAGTTACCGATACAAAGATGGTCGTTTTTGTCGATCGACTGCGTAGCAATCGTTGCATTTATTACTAAATCAACTGTCGTCGTAATTTTTTTCGGTCCTCGATCGATATGCGATATGTGCCCATACTCGAATACAATTATATGATCTCAAATACAAACATATTCCGACAGAGAATAATCAAAGTGGATTTGGAGATGTATCCGATTATTACAGATAAAGTAATCGACGAAAAATCAGCCCCTTTGAGCAGTTTACCAGAAAAATTTTCCCCCACGATTTCTGGCATCAAAATACGAGGACAATAAAGAGGGGTATGTCGCGATTTTTCATTTCAAGCGTTTGCTATTGAGATACAATAAAACACAGCGTTTCAATTATGAACGATACTTAATCATTCGAATCGATATGTTTCGATAACGGCCATTAATAAATTGAACAATAAGGTCTGTTATCAATTCTTTTCCGTACGGGCGATGCGATAAATATAGTCACGATTGTGTTTCACGAGTGTTCAACTTATCAATTATCAGTTGATCAATTGAACATTGCATAAATTAACATTTATTTTTAATTTTTCAGAATATTTTTTCTTTTTCAATTCCTCGAACAAAAACGAAAAAATGTAAGCCCATGCTCGACTCAACTGGATCATCCGTTTGATAGCTATAACTTTTTGTGATAATGAAATCTTTTAATTCGATATATTTCACAGTGATAATTGATATTTAAAAAAATTCATTTCGCTGCATCTTTTTATGCAACAAAAAAACTTTTTATATGAAAATATCTCATTCATGTAAAAGATCGTAGGAAAAAATGTTTGGTCAGCTGTTCAAAGCGGCCGCTTATACGTAAAATACCTCATATTCATATTTCTTTTCACTGTTAAGAGTAATAAAAAAATATATAAATTCTATCAAAATTTTAACTTTCGATTTATCCGCACTCAAACGTATTTCGATTAAGTTCGAGTTCTAAATAAAATTCATAGCTGTAAAAAACAATAGCTACTTAAAAAAGATGAGAAAGAAGAAAGAAAACAAAATTTTAATACAAGATTATTTTTTTTTCGGACTTACTCCTTCTCACCATCTAGCCAGTGATTGTAAACTCCGTGATTGCCGTAGCTGTGACACATAAAAAAAATCGTTGTCGTTACTAGATATTACAGGAGTCGATTGCTTTGATCAACGTAATTACTAATTTTTTTTTAACTATCACGGTAATTCGGTTACGCGAACAAGGAATCAGCGATTCGCCGTAGCGAGTTGCTGTAGAAGACTTCCGAAGTAATCGCAAAAATGCATGCGATTATTATGAAACCTTGGAGGTATTCCACCGGGATTTGAACACTTTTGGAACCTGCATGTTTTTAATCAGGTAAAAAAATTTCTTTGACATTGAAATTTCATATGTTGATTTCCAATTTGTGTGAAAAACGTATAGATCAGAAGATGATCGTTATTAAAAAGTTTTTTTCCAGAAAAATTTCAACCGTTGACGAATTTTCAGCGCACATCCTATTATAGAAGAAATTTTTCTTCTATCCTTTTCGAATATTCCAATTTGAAAGAAAAATGTTTTTTCAACAATTCCGATTTTCATCCGTAATTCATCCAAAAACGATATTTTCGTTGATTCCAAATAATTTTCAGTTAATTTTAATTGTTCTACATTTCGTGATTGGCGAAAAAAATTGATGTCTGAATTAATGGCAATCATTCAATTGAACTTCTTCCTGACAATTGATTAATTATAATTCTATGTATGTGGTAAAAACAACGTTGGTTTGAAATATGATTTCTCGTTAGTTTCCGAGTCCCGTATGATTTTCGAAACGTGATTGAATAATACCCGAATTTTCATCATTTTCGACATTTCCATTCTCATTCCAGGTTTAATTATGAATTTATGTACGATTCTGTCGCAATTTCATGTACACAAGAAATATTTTCTATCGATAAACACGAAATGTATAAGAATTTGATTTGACTGGCAAATAATTGGAATGCGCTCGAATATGATTTTATTCAAAAATATGAACGAAAAATCCTAATTAATGAGAAAAAAACTCTCAATAAGAAGTTTCGAAAAATATAAAAAGAAACGAATTTTCTGATAGGAACAGCGCCAAAAAACCTTAAATTAAACGAGATTTTTCTCCACATTTTTAATACCGATTAAAAATGGCCAACATCTTCAACGGGACAAATTTATCACATAAATAACCGAAATAACATTTAATGACGATTAAGAATTTAACGTATGTGTTTCTAAAAAGTATGACATGAAAAAGAAATATGGGAAAAAAACCATCGCTGTGAGTCAATTTTTCATGAAATCATGAGCGTTTGAAAAAAAAAAAACAGTGAATTTTCGAAAAAATCATATCTCGAAAACGAGTTGCCGAACAATTCTGCAAAAATCATGAATAGTTTTTTTCGGAGGAGAATTTTCAATTGAATTTAAAAAATGCAAATTCCAAAAGTCGTTGAATGATACATAAAAACATCTCGAGTCACCCTGATTTTTTAATGATTTGATTTTCATTAAAAAATCAGAATGAAAGTTTCTCTGAAAAAGTGCTGATTCACAAGATTTGGACCACAGCGAAGGGCGGTAATTTCGATCAAGAATTAATCGCTGCAGTACATACATCCGACGACATATCCTGTCATAACCCCGCCGCTGCTGTTTGGGGCATCTGTAAAAAGAAAAAAAAAAGAAGATTCGTTATCGATACTGGATATAAAAAGCGTCGATTCAGAACCGATAGCTGTAATGAGTCCTTTGTCACTTGTTACGGTAATTTCTTTCGGCACTCGAAAAAGCTTCGAGTTGCCATAGTCGAATGCAACGACATGACCGTAAGTACAAACATTTTCTGACATTCGAAAGTAGTAGAAGTCAGGTCCTAGATGCGTAGAATTAATGCATATTGCGTTTTCAAAAGAATAATTTTTTATAGTCACTATTGAGACGTGTAACAATTTGATCAAGTTTCGGTTCCGAACGAGTGACCTTTGAGGAGTGCCTATAAAAAATCGTTGCGTCAATATTTGGGGCGGAAGGCCTTCCCCGTGCTTATAGCCCTATTCCCTTTTTCGAAAATAAGATAATCAAAGAGCTCAGAGAAACATCTTCTCCATCGGACCCTACAACGATATGGTGATAGATCCATTTCTCGCCGCTAAGTGGCACAATGTATCATTATTGATTCGAATCCGAGATCGTTCTTAGCATAGATACTTACAAGGCGAAGGCCTCACCTGGGACACGCAAATTGGAATAAAACTGAGATCAATCGATAGTACATTGAAAATCATTAGACACGTGTTCCTGGTTCTTTGTAGATGGGCCCTAGTTTAATTATTATGAATTTTTATTTATCTTTGTTGAAGTTATCTTTCACCAAGCGCCGACAGCGCAGTGTTAAAGTGCCAGTCTAGCAATCACGCTGTCGCTGGTTCAAATCCTTTTGTCGGTGATTTAAAAATTTTTTGATGTGTAAACATCTTAGCTCGCGCCCCCTCCAAAAAAAATTTCATACGGTGGTAATCTCAGAAAAGATGGGACGAAAAACCGAACGGTCTGACGTCACGCATGAGGTATAGGCGAATTTGTCTGTAGAGTAATCACAGAAAAAGGGGACGAAAAACCGAACGGTCTGACGTCATGCACCAGGTAGAAGCGAATTTGTCAGTAGAGTAATCTCACAAAAATGGGACGAAAAACCGAACGGTCTGACGTCATGCCCCAGGTAGAAGCGAATTTGTCAGTAGAGTAATCTCACAAAAATGGGACGAAAAACCGAACGGTCTGACGTCACGCACGAGGTATGGGCGAATTTGTCTGCAGAGTAATCACAGAAAAAAGGGGACGAAAAACCGAACGGTCCGACGTCACGCACTAGGTATAAGCGAATTTGTCAGTAGGGTAATCTCACAAAAATGGGACGAAAAACCGAACGCTCTGACGTCACGCACGAGGTACCAGCGAATTTATCTACAGAGTAATCACAGAAAAAAGGGGACGAAAAACCGAACGGTCTGACGTAATGCACAAGAAATGGGCGAATTTACCTGTACAGTAACCTCAGAAAAGATGGGACGAAATATCGAACGGTCTGACGTCACGCACTAGGTATAAGCGAATTTGTCAGTAGAGTTATCTCAGAAAAGGTGGGTTGAAAAACCGAATTTGTTAGTAGACTAATCTCAGAGAAGATGGGATGAAACACCGAAGGGAAATACATCATGAGCGAGGTATAAGAAAATTTCTACATGAAACGACCGCATGGAAACAGTGATGGCCCAGCGACGTGTGTCAAACACAACAAATCTGGCGTGTGCGTCAGCTGAGGCACCGAAGGGATTGTCGAGTTGCTCTGTGGTGTATAAGGGTTGTGAATCGTGAATCGTGGATCGTAAGTACTGTCAAAAATTATCGAGTGTAAATAAATCATATTTTAATAAATTATCAGTGTGATGATATGCTCATGTTGAACATAGTCTATGCAACGTGATCTTATCGTAATCCAGATATGTAAATATATATTTCTTCAATTGTTATCCAAATGTACTTGAGGTTAATCATGTCAATGATAATATTGATCAGTGATCACATCTACATATATAGACTCGGTTCGAAAAATTCAGTCGAAATGAAATTCGAAATTCAATTCGGAATCAACTTCGATTTGAAAATTAATTCCGATAGAAACGATTCTACAAATCGATATGGAACGACCATCGATGCAGTCTTCCTCCGAAAATTAGAAACGTTAACGTCTCGGGTATATGTCTCTTACTTCAGTTATCATAAGCCAATTGCGTTAATTCTACGCAAAAGCTAATCCAGCGAATAGAGAATTGTTTGTTAATATTGAAAATGTAATGTATACAATTTCATTCCTCCCTTCCTTCCTTTGCAGTGAACTGTACATTCAATACACATACACGCGATGTTTACACATAACCATAAGAGTCTTAATTGGACTCACAACTTTTTTTTTTTCATATGCACGCAAGAGACGAGAAACAAATATGGTCCGAGGGTCGCAAGAACAGTGGAACAATTGACTGAAGAATATGCGAGTGTCATTGTAACGTGCTCAAAATCTTGAAAATTAACGCGAGAGCTTTTTATCGAATATCAAGAAAAAATCGTCAAACCTTCCCGAGTAAAAATATTCCACTGGCTAAGGTATGGCTAGCATCTGGCAGCTCGTTGCCAGATGCTAGCCATACCTTAGCCAGTGGAATATTTTTACTCGGGTTACGTCAGTGAAAACAAATTCCTATTACTTCTTGATTCGTGGGGAGGACAGGCAGATGCGCTTATTTACGACGACATCTTCACTAACGAATTAGACGAAGTAACTTGCACCGTTAAAGTTATTCCTCCCAAATTCACTCCTTTATGTCAACCCTGTGTTGTGCCCCGCAATTTTCAAGTACATTTTGTCATTATAAATTTATAAAAAAATAAATTCACGAAACAATTATATGTTTCTCACGATATAATTGTTTCTCACGATCGAACATCGCTGACTCCAAGTCAGGCGATACGGAAGGAGACACGATACTTCCTTTGCAGACAGCTAAGTGATAAAATTATAAAGAATAAATTAAAACGAAACCGCTTACGCGAAGTAACGGAAATACGGATTTCCGTTACAACAATTGAATCCTTTTCGAAAGACCGTGCCCTGACCGTGCTGACAAAGAATCATGCGATTGGCTGGCAACGGTCAGACCACAAAATTGCAAAATCAGCTTTTCGACGACGAGCCTCGACGAACCGAAAGCTCGCCATCAAAAAGTCAGTCTTGAACGAAAGATCAAGTCGAACGGTCCTCTGATCATCAGACTCCCGTGCCGCGATAGAATTTCCTCATCGATACTTTGTAAAAGCGCGAGTAGAAATATCTAATAGAAACCCGCGGCGCGGTAAACGTGATACGTCGCACCGCGATAATAAAGTGTTAATCCGAGTAATTGAGAATAACATCTGCTGCCCGAGTAAAAATATTCCACTGGCTAAGGTATGGCTAGCATCTGGCAGCTCGTTGCCCGCTTCCGCGGGGTTTGGGCAGGGTTTGGGAGCTGTGTGGCTACGCGCTGTATTTTAAAGCATCACTTAGGAGCCGGGTCGTGTGTCTGGCAAGTGTATGGCAGTGCCAGACGGTACAGATTCGCTTGCACCCGTGAGCGCGTATGGTGTATGGCTAGTGTATGGCAGAGCCAGAGAGGCGCGTATGGTGTATGGCTGGTGTGTGGCTGGTGTATGGCAGAGCCAGAGAGGCGCGTACGGTGTATGGCTGGTGTGTGGCTGGTGTATGGCAGAGTCAGGCAGGCGCGTATGGTGAATGGCTGGTGTGTGGCTGGTGTATGGCAGAGCCAGAGAGGCGCGTACGGTGTATGGCTGGTGTGTGGCTGGTGTATGGCAGAGCCAGGCAGGCGCGTATGGTGTATGGCTGGCGTGTGGCTGGTGTATGGCAGAGCTATAACCGAACTCATACAAAAATAGAAACACTCTCGACGAAAATGCGAGAGAAGAACAATAGTTTTGTTCAATGCTCCATAATATCATATCTAGATATTACAATACTATCGAAATAAATAGACAGCGGCTGCAAAAAGAATTGACGGTGTAATTTGGGAACATATAACGAGGCATACGGAGCAGTGATGGGCAAATCTGTACTTCAGAAGTACGAGGTACAAAGTACAGCTGTACTTTGTACTGCGGGAACGCCGCAGTACGCAGTACAACTGTACTTTGTACTGCGGGAACGCCGCAGTACGCAGTACAACTGTACTTTGTACTGCGGGAACGCCGCAGTACGCAGTACAACCGTACTTTGTACTGCGGGAACCCCGCAATACGCAGTACATTTGTACTTTGTACTGCGGGAACGCCGCAGTACGCAGTACAGCTGTACTTTGTACTGCGGGAACGCCGCAGTACGCAGTACAACTGTACTTTAAAGTACACATGTGTAAAAAACCCTAAAACCATAATAAATTTAAAGCGTGTCTGTATTTTCTGAGTTAATACTTATTTGTGGCAAGAGATCCCGACATATCCCTCCTGACCCGTAATCTGAAGATTCGAAGAGACACGGGCCATCCGGGGACACAACACCTGCGACGTTCATTTTTACCGACAAATGAAAAACATTATCAAAAAACTGCAAAATGCATCGAATTTATTTTAAAAAAAACGAGAAATCAACACTCGCGAGGATGCCATAAAAATTCATTCAATTATCCACCACCAATTAAGTGCTCCAATATTCAATGATATCGTGAAATAAGCTTGGTATGCTTCGAACTATTGCTAGACAAAATTTGGGATGGTGGCTAACTGACTTTCGCCGTTTTGCCTTTTCCCACTTGGGTTTCGTCCCAGTTGGGTTTCATCCCAGACTGACTTTTTTCGCGAGATGAAGTGATGACGTCACCCTCGAATTATCTCGAGCGTCGCGCGGTCGCCCGAGCTTCGTTGATGCCCGAGCGCTCACGAAGGCGCCAGACCGCGCGTCAGATCAGTGAGCCTCAATCCGTCCGTTTTGATCGTGCGTTTTGAAAAGCACCTTGTCGTTGTTATTCCCGAAAACCTTACGTCATGTTGAATCTCATGTTCGTTGCTCATATGATATAGTGATGTGCTTGTAATGATGTAATTGTATATTAATTTTTTATTCGCCTAGAAATTTTGGTGAGGGCTATTTGCTACGCTGTCTAGTATTAAAATTTTTTTTTTCCCATTCAACTATACAACGAACAAATAATAAATATATGAACTGTGAATTGAACAACCACAAGGGATCTGAAGGTTCATGGAAGACCACGTAAATTTATTTTACTACAACCGATTCTGATGCTAGGAGGGAATAAATTTCTGACACACTGGAAATGTTTATGTCGAAGCTGAGAATGTTTCCGTGTTGAGTACGGCGTTAAGCGGTTATTATGAGTACACGGAAGTGAACCTGTAAGCTTAAAAAAAAAATAAAAAAAAAAAATTGGTGACTTTTGTTTTTTTTACTAAAAACGAAAATTCTTCCGCTACAATCAACTAGAAACGATTCTGTATTGATATACATTTTCCGATTTGGGTTTCGATAAAGTCGAGGGATGGATTTTTTTTTAAGTCCCATAACTCAACGAAACCCAAATCGGAAAATGTATATCGATAGAGAATCGTTTGTAGTTGAATGTAGTGGAAGAATTTTCGTTTTCAGTAAAAAAAACACAAAAGTTACAAATTTTTATTTTAATTAAAAAAAAAAATTTTTTTTTAAGCTTACAGGTTCACTTCCGTGTACTCACAATAACCGCTTAACGCCGTACTCAACACGGAAACATTCTCAGCTTCGACATAAACATTTCCAGTGTGTCAGAAATGTATTCCCTCCTAGCATTAGAATATAATTGAATGGAAAAAAAACATTTTTAATACGCGTAGCAAATAGCCCTTACCGAATTTTCTCGGCGAATCAAAAATTAATATATAATTACATCATTACAAGCACATCACTATATCTTATGAGCAACGAACATGAGATTCAACGTGACGTAACGTTTTCTCGGGAATAACAACGACAAGGTGCTTTTCAAAAGAGCGCTAAGTACTCGCGTGCCATACATTTCTTGGAGCATGGACGGATTGAGGCTCACTGATCTGACGCGCGGTCGGGTGCCTTCGTGAGCGCTCGGGCATCAACGAAGCTCGGGCGACCGCGCGACGCTCGAGATAATTCGAGCGTGACGTCATCACTTCATCTCGCGAAAAAAGTCAGTCTGGGATGAAACCCAACTGGGACGAAACCCAAGTGGGAAAAGGCAGAACGGCGAAAGTCAGTTAGCCACCATCCCCAAAATTTCCTTCGCCAATGTGAATCAAACCTGCTTTCCGCTAACCCAACTCGAGAAAACTGCGATTGCAACGGGGTTGCATCCGGAGTACAAAAGTTTATGAAACCTTAAAAAAAAGAAGCACTCGCGGAATTAATTCAAAGTCGGTTATTCCGAATATATTGCCACTGTCTTAAAGTAAAAAATAACATTTTGTGAGTCTTTCAAGAGATAATAATATTCCTAGCCCTCATGAGTTGCTCTGTTTGGAAAAAAATTATAAATAAGATTTTACGTGTTATACTGAGAAAACAAAATAAATATAATGAAAATAAACTATTGTTGTTATTCATCCAATATTTCATTTTGCTTGTGTTAGCTGCATTCTAAAATATGTATCAATAATATTGTTAACTATTCGAAATACGTGAACAATTTGAAAACCTCTTTTCAGGATCTTATGGTTTCGATTTATCTGTCTGTGTATCGTCCGTCGCAGTCTTTTCACACAAATTTCATAGAGGCATAAATTTATCGATTTTTTCTGTTTCCTACTTCTTTCCTCAAATACACATCCCACCAATCGACCTCTCGGTCGATCACAAGAGTATAATATCAAGTGAAACAGAAAAAAAGGATCCATAGATAGGTCGGAGAGGCGATTCATTCCAAATTTTACTTATGTAATTCGTTTTTCGACAGTAAAATTTTCTGCACTTGTCGTAGTTTTCGAACCGAAGGACCAAACCGATCTTGACTTCCAAAGTCTCATTTTGTTCGTAACGAACTATATTCCGGTATGAAAATAGCGCTTTGAGATGCAAGGTAAATTATAGTTATGGTGACATATCGGTGACCTATTTTTCTATAAAACTTGTTTTCTCTTGATAGAATAGGTTGCCAAAATTTTTAGGGAGCGATTGAAAAAGAAATCTCACACTTATACCAGAATAAGCTCTCTTACGAAGAAAATAAGTTGTCGGAGTCAAAGATTCGTTGACCCCTACGGTCTGGAAGCTGCGACAAGTTAAAAATTTGGTGGTAGTTCTCGCAGCGGTCTCACAACGATTAATTGTTTTTTTACATACCTCGGTACACAAATTTCGCCGGGGCCGTGTTCCATGTCTTCGCTGCAGCTGTAACGAAAAAAAAAAATCGTTTTTACCAGATAAAAAGACAGTCGATTGTATCGATCAACTGCGAATTGACTGCTATAATAACTATTCTATCGAATTCAGTAACAAGCATCTTTCCGTAGCCGTACAACATTCTACTGAATTTGAGCTCGAAATCCCTAAAATTGTGGGAGCTAGAGACCGCAAAATTTGTTTGCGTACTTTTTTAAAATCGCCAAAAACAAAAGAACTACATGGATTTTTCTAAAACTTAAATCATGGTATGCGCCTTTAACCCTTTACACGTGTGACAAATTTCACCTTGATATCTCAAGCCGTTCTCAAGTTGTAAACGTTCAACCAATGTTACATATCCGGTCATTTTTTCTGAATGTGATTTTTAGATGTGTTGAGACGTTATGAAAATGTTTTTATGAAAATCTCGAAAAAAAAAATTTCACCAAAACAAAGCTTCCTCTATGAGGAAGCAAATTTTCATTTTTGCATCTTTTATTTTGAATTTCTGTTCTTTTATCATTTCTGTATTCGAAAAATTCCGGACTTTAGAGCAACGGTGAATAAGAGCTTTTTAAGTTTCAAATTTAATTTTTTTCAATTTTCATGGTTCAAGAAACTGATATTTTTTCCCAAAAGTAAAGACAATTTCATATCGAAAACTGATTTTAATATATTTTTTTACCGCGAAAGCATGTAAAAAAAAATATTCGAAAAAAAAAATAAAACGAAAAAAATAATGAAAAATACGTTAATTGACAGCTGCAAAGATAATAGAAAAAAGTCTGAAAAAATTTGGCAATTTGTTTTTCAACATACACTTTACACTTTAGGCTATCATGAAAATTTCAGATAGCAAAGTCCAAAATTGTCCGAAATTAGATGGATCCACTCATATGTATTCAATTTTTTTGCTGTGAAGAGTATCAAAACAGAATTTTTCCCGTAAAAAAAGTTTGATTTTCGATTTCTCGAGACACCAAAATATTCCATGGCTGTCCAGGTTTTGAATGTGGACCAAAGGTTCTTTGGAAAACTACTGATTCGCACGATTTGGAACAGCGTGAAGGAAAGGAATTTCGATTAACAATCAATAGTTACGATACATACTCAGGGCGGCATACTCCGTCATAACCGCGTAATGTTTCTCCCTGGCATCTGTAAAAAAATGTCGTTGTTAATGGATTAATTGAGCTTCTATTTCGTACTAATCGTTGTAAACTACTCTGTTAACGGTTACGGTTATTTCTTTCGGCCCTTGAATCTGCGAGTCGCCATAGTCGAATGAAATTGCATGAGCTGAGAAAGTTTATCTGATTAGTTCTCGGACAACTTACAGAAGATCCAACGCGAAAAAAAACGATTTTACTGTGAAATTTGCTCAACCTTACGACAAAGATATTTAAAAAATTCACAGGATTGGAGCAACGGCTGAGAATTAAATTTTAAAGTTTGAAAATCGGTTTGAACGAACTCTGGAGTGTCTAAATAAAAAAAAATATATTTTCGTTGAGAAGCTGAGAGGAATTAAGTCGAAAATAGATTTTATATCAATATTATTATCCCCATTAAAATGTGGGAAGGATACTTAAACAATGAAAAAATGGAAATTACCGTAACCGGCAACTATCAAAAATATTGAATAAAAATCTGAAAAGAATCGGGTATTTGTTTTTCAACATGCTCTCCATGTTAACGAAACATGAGTGTTCTTATCCAGGAAATTTATATCCTGATATTTAGGCGGACAAAAATGGTTCGAGACAGTCGGAGGTTCGAATTTTTTTAAACGATTACTTCTTCGCAGGAATTCAAATGTACGGGAGAAACAGAATTTTTATCAATGATTGAACGTCTTTGTACATACTCGTCAATACATCTTCCTTTGCCATTGTAGTGACCGCCATTCCCGCATCTGTGACAGAAAGAATAGCGTTATCGTTACTCGGTATAGAGAGACTTGATTGCATTAATCGACTGTGTACTGATAGTTTTGATTACTTCTATATCAAATTTGATGTACGACAATTCTTTATGATAATCGATAGATCATTGAGTCACTATAGTGAAAAACCATTACATGACGTTGGATACGAACATTTTCTGACCCCAGACTGTCAGGGAAAGTTTAAGGATGTAACCGATTATCGTATATAGATAATTTTTTTTTATCTGAGCAGTGACAAATTTATATTAGAATTAAAAAAATTGTGCCTTTCCAATTCTGGCACACAAACGTATTTCAAATCAGTCCGAGTTTTGAATATAACTAAAGATGTGATTTAAACGACTTCTACTGGACACGGAATGGAAGAGAAAGACGGAAGAGTTTATCAGCATTGAGAAAGAGAGATGATCGTTATGAGACATACTTCTGCAAACAGACTCCATCACGATATATGGCGCCATTCCTGCATCTGTAACAAATGGAAACTGTGTTGTGGATACCGGATATAAAGATGGTCATTTTCGCCGATCGACTGACAATGAGTGTCAATCACATTAATTATTACCCTATCTGTGAATTATATGTGCAAATGAAAGTTTACAACCTTGGAGAAAAACCCTATCTGACACACTCTGCCAAGAAAAAGTAACAAGATATGAATTTTTCAATTTTCGACACAAAAAAGTATTTTGCGTCGATTCGAGTTTTAAAAAAAATCCAGAACTTTCTTTGAAAAATTACTACTTGACAAGAATTTACAGAGCGAACACAAAGAAAATTTTGATCGACGAGTAATCGTTTTTGTACGTACTTCCATGTACAAGGTCCCCCTTGTGGCTTTCGTATCATGCCCTTCGTGCATCTATAACAAACGGAAGAATAAGATTTCGTTACTAGATGTGCAGAGGATCCATTGCATCAATCAACTGCGTTTCAGCAGCTGAAGTTCCTTATTTATCAACTATAACGTTCGTTTGATTTTCCACGCAATGTAGATGGGGCATTCCATGGCATTCCGGGTAGTCGCGTACCCTTGACTCAAAATTTTCGCCCCACGATTTTTTACGTTAATATACATCGAAAATAAAGAGACACGTATTTTGGAGTTTGAGGTTTTCAGCGCCCGCTATTGAGATGCAGTAGATTGAAGGTTTCCAATTATTGACGATATTTCGAATTTTAAATCGATATATCTCGGCAACCGTCAATAATAATTTAAAAAACCAACGGGAGCCTTTTCTTTTGTTTTTACACAGTCCATGCAATAAAAATAAGTACAACCATGTTACACTGTTTGAACTATTATTAATTAACAATTAATCGACTAAACATTGAATATCTCAAAAAACACCTATTTTATTCTTCTTATTTTTTTTTATCTAAATTTTGTGAATAGAAACAAAACGATTGAGACCACCCTCAAATTGGCTATGGACTTAGTTCAGAAGTTACAGCTTTTTTTGTGGTAAAAAACACGTTTAATTTGGTTCATTTCTCAGCGATAATTCATATTGCACTGTGAACTACTGGCCGCTCGTTGTAACGAACATTTGTAACATATATACGCATACATAAGCATATATAAGTATACCGATATAAATATATGGGGGATTCCATGGCGAAACCGGAAGCTGCGTACCGTCGAATTAACATTTTTGACCCACGATTTTTTATATTGATATACGTCGAAAATAAAGAGACACGTGTTTCGGGGTTTGACGTTTTTAGCGCCCGTTATTGAGATGCAATGGAATTAAGTTCCTCAATTATTGACGATGTTCAGTATTTCGAATCGATATATGTCAACAACGGCCAATGATAAATTAAAAAACCAGGTAAACTTTTTTTTTTACACGGTCTTTGCGATAAAAATACGTACAATTATGTTACACCGTTTCAACTATCATTAATTAACAATTATTCGACTAAACATCATATATCTCAATAAACACCTATTTTGTTTTTCTTATTTTTTTTCTCTAAGCTCTTTGAATGAAAACAAAACGATTAAGACCACCCTCAACTTGGCTGTCGGCTTAGTTTAGAAGATACAGCTTTGTTTGTCATGAAATGAATCAAATTAAATGTCTTTTTCATGACAAAAAAAGCTGTAACTTCTAAACCAAGCCGATAGCCAAGTTAAGGGTGGTCTCAATCTTCTTTTTTTATTCAAAGAGTTCAGAGTAAAAAAATAAGAAAAATAAAATAGGTGTTTTTTTGAGATTTTTAATGTTTAGTCGATTAATTGTTAATTAATAATAGTTCAAAAGGTGCAATATAATTGTATTTATTTTTATCGCATTGACCGTGTAAAAACAAAAGAAGGAGCTCACCCGGGTGTTTCAATTATCATTGGCGGTTGTTGAGATATATCGATTTGAAATACGAAATATCGTCAATAATTGGAAACCTTCAATCTACTGCATCTCAATAGCGGGCACTGAAAACGGCAAACCCCGAAGCACGTGTCTCTTTATTTTCGACGTATATTAATGTAAAAAATCGTGGGGCAAAAATCTGGAGTCAAGGGTACGCGACTACCCGGAATGCCATGGAATGCCCCATATATATACGCGTTTCCATAGTTGGATAGTTACATTACTTTTAACACAAACATGATCTGACACAAGAAAGTCAAATTAAATTTTTTTTTCAATGTTTCCGATTATTATATATGAGGTTTTCCACGAAAATCCGGCCTCTGTGAAGAGTCGACTGAAAAATGTTCTGTCGCAATTTTTCCCGTCAATATACGTGGAAAATAAAGAGAAGCATATATCAGGTTCTTCTTCAGTTCGATCGGTTGCTATTTACGTACCACGAAATAAAATGTTTCTATTATTAATAATATTCATTCAATAATAAATCGATATATCTCAATCAAGGCCAGTGATAAACTAAAAAATAAGACTTTTTCTCTTTGCTTCGACACGGGCTTCGTTATAAAGATACTTGTGATTATGTTGGATCATTGAAAAAAGTATTATCTATCAATTTAATCAATCAAATTCTTCTTTTTTTCGATTCCCTGAACCAAATTGAGGCTCCAATTGGTAACGACAGCTTTTTCGTCATGAAAAACACGTTCAATTTGATTTATTTCTCAGTGATAATCTATATTGCACAGTCAACGATTAGTCGCTTGGCGAGATAAATTGCATTGAACTAAAAAATAATAGTTTTTTGATGGTACAACACAAATGAGCGAACAAAAGACCTGCCTTGATTTTCAAATTATTATAAGTCGTTGTTGAGATACATCAATTTGAATTACTTAACATCTTCAATAATGAAAGAACTCTGATGCAGTGTATCTTAAAAGTGACAGCTGAAAATGGAAAAACGCCTTAAACAGGGCTCTTTATTTTTCACGTATATTAATGTGGAAAATCTTGAGGATACATTTTACACCTGTTCAATGCGGCCGTTTTTACGAGGAATACCGTTTATACATATTTCTTTTTGCTGTGAATAGTAACAGATGATTTATTCAATTGAAAAGGTTTATTTTTCGATTTTCCTGCACACAACAGTATTTTGTAGAAGTCCGAGTTTTGAATCGAATTCAAATGTGCTTTGAACAACAATTACTTAACAAAAATTGGAAAGCAGAAAAGGACTTACTCCGTTTGACAAACTCCCCACCAGTCGACATATCCGCCATCCCCGCATCTGTTATGAGAATAAAAAACATTCATTATTGTTTTTAGATATGAAGGGAGTAGTTTGCGTCGATGAACCGGGTATACTGTTCTTTCAACTATTACTGTAATTTTCTTCCGCACTCAACGGAACTGCGAGTCGTCGTAGTCTAATGTTATACGCCAATTTCGTCTTTTCCCCTCGGCAGCACCTTTTTATTTAATTTATATGTTTTTACCGAAAAAGATACATTAAATACTATTATAAAATATAAAAATAAGTTAAGCCGTGCTCCGCGTTGAGCAATACCCGTCCACCGCGACCAGCGCACCAATCGACGCGTCTCCTCGCGGAGCCTTGCGTCGCGCACCGCGACATCCCCCCTCCGCGACCGCTAGCCAATCAGGCGCGAGCGACCTAGTATAAGTAGAGGCGCTGCGACACCCAAACCTCAGTCGTTTCGGAGACTAGTGCCGAACAGGTACTACTTCAAGAACTCTGTCGCTTTTACGACCGGTGCCGAGAGGTGCTACATCGATAATAAAAGTTGCACTCTAAACCTTATGGTTTTCCTTTACTGTTCCTTATCCCATTCTCTCCTTGCCGGCTTGTGGCTGCAAAGCTACAACCGACTCTCAAAAAAACAGTTCGTTTCCGAACTTCTTCGACAGTCCTTGTCAGGATTTTTGCAAACATAGGGACCCGGGCTGAGAAGCTCCGGCCACTTATCCTGAACACACTTAAGGGGTTATATACAGTTGTGATGGATGAAAAAAGTCATTTTTTAATTATTGCATATTATTTAAGTATATACTTTCGAGAATACTCTCACGAAATTTCATAACGATCGAAGCATTCAAACCGAAGTTATAGCTATTTATAGCGCACTACCCGCACAGCGGGTGGGACAAACTTGAAACTTTGAACGCGTTTTTCTCAAAACTATGTTTTCAAAATCGGTGATCAAGATTTCTCGAAAACGGCTGAACCGATCAGTCTCAAATTTTAACACAACCTTTTTAACTAGATTTTTTAGTAATTAATCGAAGATTTTTTTTCTCCGATAAATATTTTCCATTTTATAAACAATTTAAGGCTTAAATTTTCGTTCAAAATCGAGTCTTTTATTTTGAGAAGTCGCCATTTTGTCAAAAATTATTTTTTCGCTAATTCCTTCGATTAAATACTAGATAATGTATTATATTAACGAAATTTATTTGGTTTTTTCATTTCAGATAATCCGGTCCAGAGATATCGTGATCACCGCAAAATTGGTTTTTTTTGCGGAGCTCTAGGAGATCGGCGATAGCAACATTCGCGATGATTATTTTTACAAATAAAAAATATGTAAATATATTATAAGGTTATTATAATATGTACACCAATTTTCAAATTAATAAATTGAATAGTCTGCGCGAAAAAAAATCTTGAAAATCCGTCTTTTTAAAGCCTTCTAACTGTATGTAACCCCTTAACGACGGTAACCCCCGGCTGAACAAGCTGTGGCTACCAAACCTCCGTCTTTAGCCTCCGATTCTGAACGACGGTAACCCGTGGCTGAACAAGCTCCGGCAGTCCGACCACATCACTGATACTTTCCTCCGAGTCACATCCAGAACCTCGATCCAACGCTTAAAACCCATAACCCGTTAACTATACGTTAACGGCAAATGACATTCGCCTCCCCCCTCGTCTTTCGCCAGTGTCACTAATGCAATCACATGACTTACAAAAGATTCCTGATAAACATAAACTGTTCGGTTCAATACAACTAATTAGTGACACACGACTGTCAAAGTTAGTTTGAAAATGCATCCGATTATTTCATTATATGTATTGTAACGTATAACGCTACATACAGTTGCCGCTCCAACAGCCTAATGGCCACCGCGGTCAGCTCCGCGATTATCGAAAATATAGAAAAATAATAGAATAGAGGAAACGGCGAAACACGGCAAATAAAGACAACGGCCATGGAGGCACGCGCGGCAAGCGCTCCTCGAACAATAGAAAAATTGATAATCGACAGCGGCCTTGGAAGGTCCACGGTCAACGTTTTCGTACGCGTGGCAACGGACAGACTACGGCAGAAGAGGGGCCTCCGACCAATCAGTAGACAGGATGAGACGGTTGGAAGGACTCGGACCGGTATAAAAAGGCCGTTTCGATTATCAATAGCCGCGAGGAGGGGGTCAGGCGACGCATCGATCGCACCGCGTAGCCATCGATCGATTGATCAACGGCCACTTGACGGCAGCACCATCCAGCGCATCCAGTCCGAAAGGATTTCGGACTTTGGACTCTCACGGTTGCTAAGTCCGAAATCCATCCGGACTTTGGGCTTCCACGGTTTCAAAGTCCGAAGTCCATTCGGAATTTGGACTCCCACGGTTGCAAAGTCCAAAGTCCCGTCGGACTTTGGACTCCTCCGGTTGCAAAGTCCGAAGTCCTTTCGGACTTTGGACTTCCACGGTTGCAAAGTCCAAAGTCCACCCGGACTTTGGACTCCCACGGGACTTCAATTACAAATGTACTTCAGGGCTGCCCAACACTGCTCTCGGCCCAAATTTAGTTACTGTAACTAGGATCTACCGTTACAGTATATTAAAGGGTCCCTTCGGATAATTATTTTGGAATTCCAAAACTCTCGTCTAGTAGATTCAAGGTATATGAAAAATATGTAAGCAAAATTAAGGAACTGGGCGACACCTGGACGTCGTATACGGCTATTTTGATGAAAGCCTAACACCTCACGGACAGAAAATGTAGAAAAGTGATAAAATAGAGTTCATAAGTTAACGGGTCTAACTACCGAGTGGCCCGAAAAATCGTTTATTTAAAAAAAATCTTTATTCAAAAATTTTATTTTTTAAATAAATTTTACTTTATTTAAACTTTATTTTAAAAAAATCTATCACCTCGAAAATATGAGTTCGGATCGATTAGTTTTTAGACACATAGTAGTTGAAGGTATTATAAACGTCTGTTATAAATCAACTTATACACGTAGTAATATTGTATATCAAATACATAGAAATAAACTTCCAAGCAATAAAGAAGTATTCAAGGTATTTCGTTTTTCAATTTACGTAATGTAAAGTTATCTGCAAGAGAAAGTCGTTCTTTGGTTGCAGTTATCACATGTTCTGTTGGCGAGGTGTAGCAATTTAGAATTGGAGAAATCTTCCCATACAAATGAATCGAACTAATCGAAAAATTTAGTTTCATTCAAAGGGGAAATTTCAATCGCCCCGAGGAATAACGCACGGATCTGCAATTTTACCCAGATTCTTTTTCTATACGTTGATCTGCTAGTACGGGAGTTTTTAAGTTCTAAAATGACCATATTAAGGCACAACTTGACATATATCTGGTATTCCACGTCAACTCAGACACCTTTGAGCCTTCGGTCAAAATGTTTGCCTACCAATTTTTTACATGAATATATGTTGAAAATAAAGAGACCCGTCTTTTGGGGTTTTTTATTTTGAGGCCCCGCTTTTGAGATACAGTCGAATGGAGTTTTTCAACCATTGACCGTGTTTGGTCATTCGAATCGATGTATCTCAGCAATGTTTAGTGATCAAGGGAAAACCCACAGGTGTTTTTTTGTCTTTGCACGCTCTATAAGATAGAGATATTCATGATTATGTTGCGCCGATGTAACAATTATTTATTAACAATTAAAAATTAAAAGTTAAATAAAACGAAATATGCTCATTTTTTAATTTATTTTTCTTAAATTCATTGATTAA
Source organism: Sussaba pulchella (assembly GCA_963971145.1). Classification (NCBI taxonomy): domain Eukaryota; kingdom Metazoa; phylum Arthropoda; class Insecta; order Hymenoptera; family Ichneumonidae; genus Sussaba; species Sussaba pulchella. The sequence goes on from OZ020170.1 coordinate 3,626,946, forward strand.
AAATAAAAATGTTGAGACATCACCGGAATTGGGCATCGACTTGGTTCGGATGCTACAGGATTTTAACGGGTTCGTTTAGTGATAAATTGAAAAACTATTGATGTTTTTTTTTTGTTTTTGTACTCTTTACATGATAAAGTCATTCATAATTATGTTGCACCTATGAAGCAATTGTTATTAACAATTAAATCATTTAAAATTGTATAAAACTAAAAATGCTTATTTTATTTCCACGAATTATTTTTTTACGGATTCTTTGAACAAAAAAAAAATTCAAGACCTTACAGCGCATGGTCCGACGTTTCGTTCAGAAGTTATGATTTTTTTCTCATAAAGAACCCGTTTGATGTAAAATAAATACATTAAAGCTATAATTTCTTATTATACAGTTAAAAAGCTGTAAATTCTGAACCAAGTCGATGCCCAATTTCGGTGATGTCTCAACATTTTTGTTTTTGATCGATGAATTTAACCGTTTGAGTCCCAAGCAGCGCGATCGCGCTGTTCAGATTTTATGTCGAGAAAACCCAGCATCGTTTGCGGTTAAGCGCGATCGCGTTGTTCGGGATTCTTCGACAGTGTTTTTTCAATATCCCCTGGGACTCAAACGGTTAAGATAAAAAAATTAAAAAAATCAAATGAGCATTTTTTGTTTTATTCAACTTTTAATTTTCATATGTTAATAAATAATTGTTAAATAGCCGCAACATAATCGTGAGTATTCTTATCGTATAGAGCGTGCAAAAACAAACGAAAAACACATGTAATTTTTTCCATTATCACTGACTATTGCTGAGATATGTTGATTCGAATGACCAAATACGGTCAATGGTTGGAAAACTTCATTCGACTGTATCGCAAAAGCGGGACCTCAAAATAAAAAAACCCCGAACTACGGGTCTCTTTGGTTCAACATATATTCATGTAAAAAATTAGTAGGCAAACATTTTGACCCAAGGTTCAAAGCTGTCGGAGTTGACGTGGAATACCCCATATATACAATGTTTTGCTCTGCGGGGTATCGAAAAAAGATTTTCCTCATGGAAGAAGTTCGATTTTCGATTTATCAGGGACACGACAATATTTCTAGTCTTTCCGAGTACCGAATAAAAACGAAGGTTCTTCCAAAAAATTACTCATCGACAAGAATTGAAACACAGAAAAAAACGAAATATAAACAATAAATTGCTACAGTACATACTCCGGTCGACAAAATCCATCTAGACTGCGTTTCATGCCTTCATCGCACCTGTAAGATAAAAAAATGTCGTATGTTACTGGATATAAAGAGCTTTGTTTCCATACCAATCGGTCTTATGATTACTCTATCAACTGTTCTGGAAATTTTTCTCAGCACTTGATAAATCTGCGAGTTGCCATATGAATATGAGGAGAAACGCGCCAAATTGCTCGATTGAAAACCTTATAGTCCCCGATGTCGTCGAGGATTCATTTGGCTTCGTCACAAAGGAAGCTTTGTGACGGTAAAAAAAATTTCTGTCGGGATTTTGATGTCAATACGTCCAAAATGTCCGAAAATATACTGAATTGACAATTGGTCAGAATGTGTGCGTGTGCGTGCGAGCTTGCGTGCGTGCAAAAATGTACGTTTTGTTCCAATTCACGTCAGCTTCAAACGATCGAAGCCGAACTCGCTACATATCAGGAACATTATTCAATCGTACCTTGTATCGAATTTGGTAAAGATCGGTGGAGGGGATCGAATTTTATAGGACTTTGAATTTTGTTGGAGTTTGAATTTTTCTAAACGAGCTGCAAGTTGAAACTTGCGATTTGCTTTTTTCCACACTTGAGCTAATGGACGGAATCCTTTATGAGGAAGCCAGAATCGATGAAAAAAAAAAGGTACTCGTAGGAATCCTCATAAAGGACTCGAATCCAGGGCCGTAACTGATTTTTTCATGGATTCTTTCGCTTTTGGATTATCAGGAAGACGAGCACTAATCTACTCTCACGAAAAAAAAAATCCGCAATTCCAATCGTGTATCGGAGAAAAAAGTTTCGTTCAATTGAAAAATGGCGCAAGAGTGGTTACCGCGTTAAAGAAAAGCGCGAGAGAAGGGCAAGGAAGACTCTACAAAATCTATTGAAAAATCAATGAGGTCGTAGGATCCAAAAGATACTAAAACAAATCATCGACCACATTGGGGGATAAAAGAATTCCAAATGGGCGATATGACGAGTTTCTCTCCATATATATAATTCTCTGTTATTCCCGGATTTTTCGGCTCACAGAAATATCATATTTCGAGTCAATCCGAGGTTCGAATAAGATCCGAATGTATTTCCGACTTATTCACAAGAATTCGAAAAGCCGAAAGACAAGGAATATTTATCAACGATTAAGCGTCTTTGTACATACATTTCGTTACATTGACCGTCGGGAAGGAAGAAGCCACCATTTTGGCATCTGCAACAGAAGAAATAGCATTGTCGTTACTCGGCATGGAGAGGCTCGATTGCATCGATCGACTGTGTACCAATAGCTGTTATTACTGCTCTATCAACTATTACGGTAATATCCATCGGCACTCTATGAATCTGCGAGTCCCTATTGTCGAAGGAAATTAAATGACTTGGGATTTTTGGACTTTGACGAGTAACCGAGGCAAATTTTTAAAATTGAAGATTTTTAATTTTTGAATTATGACACGCAAAATTATGTCGAGTCATCGATCAGGATAAAAAAGACAGATAATCATTATCAGACGTACTCCGGCTGGCATGCCATACGCTTGTTATCAAATATCTCGCCCGCGTTGCATCTGTAACAAAAATAATTAGTCGTCATTACCAGATATAAAGAGAGTCGTTTGCGGCAGTTAACCGCGTACCAAACGCTAAAATTACGATACCATAAATTATTGCGGTAAAAATTGTCTGACTTTTGTTTCAAATAGAACCCAAACTTTCTTTAAACAACTACCATTGACGAGAAAGTTTTTGTACATACTTCGATTCACATTTTCGCTCTGGCATCGTTATTTTCATACCCACCCCGCAACTGCAACAAACGAAAGAATTTGATTTCGTTACTAGATGTAAAGAGGATCGATTGCGTCGATCAACTGCATAGCAGTCGCTGTGATTACTTATAGATTAATTCTTACGGTCGTTTGGTTTTGCACTCGATAGACATGGACGTTGCCATAGTCGAAAGAAATGATATGACTTTCAATACGATTCAATATTCCGGCACTTGACATTTAAAGTGAGCTTGAAGGTATTTTTGATTATGATAAAGACACATTTTTTGTCGTAAACGGCAACGAAGAAATATTTTTTCATAAAAAAACTTCAATTTTCAAATTTTGGCAAAGAAATATAATTTAAGTCAGTTCGAGTTTCAAGTAAAACGTAAAGTTTTTTTTTTTTTTTTTTTTAACCAGTACTCCTTGAGACGAATCGTGAGGGTGCACAGTGGGGCAGGATCGCACTTTTTTGGCCAAAAGTCAAGGTTTGAACTTGAATCAATTGAATATATTTTCTACTATCAAACACCTTGAAGTATCTGTATTTGGAGTTTCTTATAAATCAGACGCCCTGTGTTTCGTTGATAAATGGTTAAAGTCGAAAAATGGAATTCGATTTTCTAAACTTGGTGACTAAAACGAAGGGATAGAATTTCATGATATTAATCGAAAAGCAATCGGTTTTTGATTTTTTTGAATTCAATTTGGATCAATACATCTAGAAATCGGCAAAGAATCTACAAAACTCATCTAAAATTTTGAAATTCACATGTTTCATTCACAAAATATTCGATTTTCCCCCGACACGTTTGTTGCCGAAACTTCATTCCCTCGCATTCCCCTTTAAATCCAAGAAAGTAAGGTATCAATGGGTTCCTTAGGATGTCGACTTTGACGTAGGGGTGCCCTCTTTTGCCCGAATTCATATCCTGCTGAAGAAACAACGAATAACTGCGCGCTCACGCACGGAGTCGTCCGCGCGTAACAGCACGCGGCGCTACAAGTTCATACTGGTTTCAGCCGGACTGTGACTTGAATTTAAGACTCAAGCGACCATTCATTGCGCATTGCATTGAGCAGCTCAACTCTTCACTATTGTGTTAGCAATCTCTTGCGTTATTAATTACGGCTGAATCTGTATTGTATATGGGGTATTCCTGGGAATTTCGGCAACTTCGGACAGTTGGGTGAAAATTTTTGCCCCCCAATTTTTTTCATTAATATGTGTTCAAAATAAAGAGACACCTATTTCGGTGTTTTTTATTTTGAGCCCCCACTTTTGAAATACAGTCAAATGAAGTTTTTGAAGTATTGACCACATTCGGTCATTCAAATCGATATATCTCAGCAACGGTTAGTGATAACTCAAAAAACCACAGGTGTTTTTTTTTCGTTTTTGAACGCTTTATACATTGAAAACATTAACGATTATGTTGCACAAATTCAACAATTATTTATAAACAATTCAAAATTAAAAATGAAATACAACAAAAAATGTACCCTTAATTTTTAAAATGTATTTTTTTTTAAATTCCTTGAACAAAAACGAAAATTTAGCCACCTTGAACTTTTTGGGCCGACGCTTCGTTCGGAAGTTATAGATTTTTTTGTCACAAAAAACCCGTAAATTTACGTATTTTATGAGTAAAAATTTGCATGAAAAAAAAAGTACCCTTAATTATTGAAATTGATTTTTTTTCGAATTCCTTGGACGAAAAGAAAAATTTTGAGACCCGGCCGGACTTGGGCCGACGTTTCGTTCGAAAGTTATAGCTTTTTTTGTCATAAAAAACCGGTAAATATTCGTATTTTATTAGTAAAAAATTGCATGAAGAAAAAAGTACCCATAATTAGTGAAATTGATTTTTTTTCAAATTCCTTGGACGAAAAGAAAAATTTTGAGACCCGGCCGGACTTGGGCCGACGTTTCGTTCGAAAGTTATAGCTTTTATTCTCAACAACCGGGTAAACATTTACGGGTTTTTTATGACAAAAAAATCTATAACTCCCGAACGAAGCGTCGGCCCAAAAAGTTCAAGGTGGCTAAATTTTCGTTTCTGTTCAAGGAATTAAAAAAAAAATACATTTCAAAAATTAAGGGTACATTTTTTGTTGTATTTCATTTTTAATTTTAAATTGTTTATAAATAATTGTTGAATTTGTGCAACATAATCGTCAATGTTTTCAATGTATAAAGCGTTCAAAAACGAAAAAAAAACACCGATGGTTTTTTGAGTTATCACTAACCGTTGCTGAGATATATCGATTTGAATGACCGAATGTGGTCAATACTTCAAAAACTTCATTTGACTGTATTTCAAAAGTGGGGGCTCAAAATAAAAAACGCCGAAATAGGTGTCTCTTTATTTTGAACACATATTAATGAAAAAAATTGGGGGGCAAAAATTTCGACCCAACTGTCCGAAGTTGCCGAAATTCCCAGGAATACCCCATATACTATTAATACACAAGTATACCGATTAAACTGGATACCCGATATACCGATTTTCGTGAGGAATAAAACATTTTTGAGTGTTTTCGGTCGCCATTTCAGATACGTCATTTTGAATTTTGAATTTTTGTTCTCAAATTCGGAATCGGTGACCCGAAAAATTCCTGTGTACCGATTTTCGCGAGGAATGAAACATTTTTGAGTGTTTTCGGTCGCCATTTTGGCTACGCCATTTTGAATTTGAAATTTTTGTTTTTAGATTCGGAATCAGTGACTCGAAAAACCTCTGTGTACCGATTTTCGCGAGGGATGAAACATTATTCAGTGTTTTCGGTCGCCATTTTGGATACGACATTTTGAATATTTCATTTTTGTTCTCAAACTCGGAATCAGTGACCTAAAAAACCCCCCGTGTACCGATTTTCGTGAGGAATGAAAGATTTTTGAGTGTTTTTGGTCGTCATTTTGGATACGTCATTTCGAATTTTGAATTTTTGTTCTTAAATTCGGAATAAGTGACTCGAAAACCCCCTGTGTGCCGATTTTCGTGAGGAATGAAACATTTTTGAGTGTTTTCGGTCGCTATTTTGGATCCGCCATTTTGAATTTTGATATTTTGACATTGGATTCGGCATCAGCAACGCCGAAAACCTTTGTATACAAATTGACAAGTGAATCGGGGTTATATATTCGATTTTTTGCCACTTTCCGTGGATTCTGGCCCACTGTGGGGTGGAAAGAAAGAGAGAATTTCGATCAATGATGATCTGTTTTTGTACATACGGCATATAACAATTGCCGTCGAGACCGCGAGTCTGACCAGTCGGGCATCTGAAACGGGATAAAACTTTGTAGTCGTTACTAAATACGTGAAGATTCGATAACATTGATCGACTGAGTCCCAAGCGGGGTAATTGGTCTTCTATCAACTATTGTGTTAATTTTCATTGGCACTTGATGTTTCAGCGAGTTGCAATAGTCGAGTGCACTCACATGACATCTCGAATACAAGGATTTTCCGCCTCTTTACAATCAAACCAAGTCCAAAGATACATCCGATTATTATGCATATTGCTTTTTCAAGAAAGAAGCTATGTTATAATAAAGCATCGTTCATGTCCTTATGTTCAGGGAAAGAGGACGTTTAGACGATAGCGATCGCAAATTTCAAGGGTTTTACGTAAATAGTTCTTTACAATAACATTTGTACCCAGGGTCCGTTGGTACTGCATTTGGGCCGAATGTATCTAGAAGTTCAGATTTCATAGGATTTTGAATTTTTCTAAAATTGTACTTTTGCTGTAACTTACTCCGAGTATGGAATATTACTTAACCATGATACGCATGTATTTTTTGGTGAGCCCGTTCTAACGGAATAAAATTCATATGCTAAAAAAGCTGCAAGTTGACATTTCCAAGCTGGTTCCCAAGAATTAAAAACAAAAGGGAAAGCGGTGGCAATTTTTTTTTTTTTTATGCCGTGAAGAGTTTAAAAAGGAAGTTGCTCCGAATGAAAGAGTTTAATTTCGTTTTTTCGGGTGACAAAAATATTTTAAAACAATCGAAAAAAAAATGACGGACAATATTGGTCAACGTTTAATGGTTATCGTACGTACTCATCGTGACAATATGCATCATCATTGCCCTGGTATCCGCCGTTGCTGCAACTGTAACAGGAAAAAAAAAGTTTACTCGTTACTAGGTATTAACTCGATTGCATCGATCGACGGCGTACTGATCGCTGTCATGACTACTCTATCAACCATTGCGGTAGTATCTTGGGAACTATTCGTCGAAAACTACTGCAAGACTTTGAATAGGAATATTCTGACACTAGATGTCAAAATAACTTCAAAGATTTAACCAATTATCGTATATGAAGAGTAACGAATGCATATTTTTAGAATTAAAAAATTTTTATTATCGAATTTTGGGCAGGCAAAAGTATTCCAAGTTAGCCCGAGTTTCAAATATTATCCAAAAAAATTTTCCAACGACTCCTACTCGACGCGAATTGAAAGAAAAGGAAGATAGAGTTAATTAGGGTTGAGAAAGAAAGATGATGGTTATCGGGCATACTTTTTTACACATGTCCCTCCGCGAAGTTTATGAAAAATCTCGCCGCTCTCGCATCTGTAACAGACAAAAAAAAATTTGTCGTTGCAACATATTGAGCGTATCGATTGAGCGGCAATTAACTGTGTACGATTTGGTATAATTAATATTCTATTAATAATTATGGCAATATCTTTCGGCACTCGGTCGATCTGTGAGTTGTCGAAGCCGATTGAAATCACGTGACCTTGAATACGGTTTTATCTGACATTCGACAGTCAGTCGAGTCAGTCCGAATAATAAATCAAGTCCAAAGTTTTGTGAAACAACTTCTACGCGACAGCCGTTCGAAGAGAAAAAAAAAAACAAAAGGTGATCAACGATTAATCAATTTTGTACATACATTGAGACACAATGCCCCGTTCCACTGCGTTTCATGCCATATCCGCATCTGTAATAAAAAAAAAAATTTTTGCCTTTGTGCGTTGATGATAAAAACCCCGATTCCGTCAATAAAAAATCCAATATCCGTTCGTTTGACACTTGAAAATATTTGAATACAGTCTGAGTTGCGTATAATATCCAAACTTTACAAAAATTATTACTCCATGACGAAAATTTAAGGAGAGAAGAAAGATAAAGTTGCGATCAACGATTGATCGTTTTTGTACATACTCCGCACGGCAATGTTGATTTTCCATGAGGAACCCGCCGTACCTGCACCTGTGAACAGAAAAAAAATCGGTGTTGTTACTCCACGTAAGCAGCCTCGGTTTCGTCGATCGACCTTGTGCTAATCGCAGAGATCACTACATTATTAACTATTACGTTAATTTCTCTCGACAGTCGATGGATCTCCGAGTCGCCATTGTCGAATACAATCACACTACCGTGAGTAAAATTATATTTTTTTGACATAAGACAATCAAAGTTGTTTCAAAGTTTCATTCGATCATTAAGTATATATGGAGCAATCCGTCCCAAGTCGACAAATTGAAACTCTTTCATTTCCCGATGTGGTCGATGATTTTTTTTTTTAGTGTCTTTTGAATTCTACGACCTCACTGTATTTTTCCCAGACTTTCATCCCCCTTTGATTAACTCTTTCAATAAAATGGCATTGGGATAGATGCTCTTAATATGCTTAATATATCGAAAAATCGATATTTCGATTATTTTAGATGGGCAAACGATTTTTGGATTTTTTTGTTATGCAACATAATAGAAAATAATCAAAATATCGATTCTCGATATTAAAATTTCGGTAATAATAGAATTTTTTCAAAATTTAAAGAGAATTTTTAAAAATATTAATCCCACTCCAATTTTAAGAAAAAAGTTTCTCAATTTCCATAAAGGATTTGAGAGAAATATTATATCCAATTTAAAAAATGACACAATAGCAGTGACCTCTCTATAAAGAAAAAAAAATTAGTTATGTCGTGGGATCTGATAGGTACTAAAACAAAGCCTCGATCACTTCGGGGGATAGAAGATTCTCAATCCGGTGATTTGAGGCTTAACGGCTCATATATATTTGTTTCTACTGTGAAAAGTAACGAAAGATGATTCCTACTCAAAGAGTTGAATTTTGAATGTTTGGCGCGAAAAACTATTTTAAGCCAGTTCCAAAGTTCGAATGAGATCCGACGTTTTCCCGAACGACTACTTTAGTCATAAGTATTCGAAGAGAGAAAAAAAAGGAAATGCAATCAACGATTAATCAGTTTCACACTTACGTCTTACGACAATTACCCGTCCAATCGATCGCCGTACCATCGTCACATCTGAAAAAAAAAAAAAATTTCATCGACGTTACTACGAGAGACACCATTGCGTCAAGAGACTGCTTATGAATCGCCGTAATCACTACTTAATTACGGTAGCTTTTTCAGGCACTCGAGGGATCCTCGAAGGGGGGGGGGGGGGAGGGAGGGATCGAGGGATCTGTGAGTCCTTATAGTGGAATAGGATTGTATTACTATCAATACGAACATTTAACGAACACTAGACAGTCAAAGTGAATTCTAAGACGCGTCCGATTCTATATGAGATATCCCACACGAAGTCGGCCAATATGGAACCCGACCCCTCCCGATTTAATTCATGATTTATTTATGGCTTCCATTTAACCCTCGGGATACCATTCTTCATTTGTAGAATTTTGAGATCACTCTGAATCTCGTGGAAAATCAAAACTACCTCGGACTAAGTCGAGGGAGGTAGGGAAAAAAGGGAATTTTGATCACCGATTAATCGTTTTTGTACGTACCCCGGACCACAGCTCCCGTTCGGACCATGTTTCATGTGAGACGGGCAACTGTAACAATAATAATTCCGTTGTCACTAATAGATATAATAAGACTCGATTGCGCCGCTCAATTCCGTATCAATGACTGTAATTATTTATCGATCAATGCTTAATGTAATTTTTTTTCATACTCGATGGATCTGCGAGTCACCATAGGCGAATATATTTACATGATCTTAAATACAAACTATTTGAAATGCCAGAAAGTCAAAGTAAATACAAAAATGCGTTCGATGAAACACCCAATCTCACCCAATTTCCAGCGGATGACCGAAAATATTTTCCCGACATTTTTTACATGAATTTATGTTAGAAATCAAGAAATTCGTATTTTCGATTTTCAGAGGTCGCTATAGAGGTACAAGCGAATGAAATTTTTCAACTTTTGATGTTTCTTAATCAATTTAACCGATTCTCCTCAACTATGTAATATATAATACAATATAGCAAGTTAATATACTTCATAACTCCGAAATTTTGGAAATATAAAAAAAAATTCATAAAAATTACGAAATTACGCTATAATTATTTCAAAGAAATAATTGTGTATTTTTTAAACACATGGAATCGTGAACGAATATCCAATGATTCATCCTTTTTTAGAAATTTTTTTCTATAAAATCGTTATTTATAGTTATGGCACTTTATTTGACTTTAAAATAGACCGATTACCGATTTCAAACTAAATACTTTTTTGTAACGCCCACTATGAAGCTTTTTTTATTCTCAAAGTATCATATTTCGAGAGTATTACCCTCAAATGAAATGATAAAAACGAATAATTGAGGAGCTTTCAACAAGAAGGCGACAGGCGCTCGAAAATACTGATAAGGATTGTCCAAGCGGTGACGTCACGATGAAAAATCGAAAGTTCGAATTTGCGATAATAAAAGATACCCCTCGAGAGATATCAAGAAATGAATATTAGTCTCCATTTACAATTTTTCCGAAATCCTCATATATTTAAAATTAAAAAATAAAAACTGCATAATTTTCGCATTGAAAAATCCATGTTTTCACATACTTAAATTACCGTGAAAAATTATTTTTTCATTGTAACAACGAAATTTTTGTACACGATTACTGGGGAGGTTCTAGCGGTGAATATAGTGAAAAAAAATTATGCAAAAGTTTATTAGAAATTAATGTTAATCTAATCCGAATAAAAAACCATGTTTTTCGAGCTAAGCTTCAAAAAAGTGTCGACGGAGGTTTCGTTCTGAAAAGAATTTCCACCTCTCCCATTAATTTCAGTATATTTCCGATCTTTTTGGAAAGTTTCAGCTTTGTAACATCTTTATTATGAAAAAAAAGCCTGGGTCTCGGGAAATACGCGCACGCTGGCGCGTTCGAGACAATGTACACTTGCATTCGCAACGCGCCGCGCGTTCATGTTCGACCCAGGATTTTTTTTCATAATAAAGATGTTACAAAGCTGAAACTTCCGAAAAAGTTCGAAAATACACTGAAATCAATGGGAAAGGTGGAAATTATTTTCAAAACGAAACTTCCGTCGACACTTTTTTGAGGCGAAGCTAGAAAAACATGGTTTTTCATTCGGATTAGATTAACATTAACCCGTTCCCGTTGCACTGGGTTGCGCTGTAGACCCGAGCGATTTTTCTTCTGTCACATATCTCGGAAACCAAGTAGGGGAAAAATCCCTATCCCCACTCTAAAAAATCTTTACGACGCTAGGACCCTCTGCGCTGAGCCACGTTCCCCCAGTGTGTTCCTAGCCGTCGTAGTCAAGAGTTAGATTCCGCCTCGGGTCCGAAGCGACCCAGTGCAACGTAATCGTTCGTGCAAAGCCGTTTGGAGCATCAAGGTAAGCTATTGAAATTTTTCGAAATTCATGCTTATTTCTGGAAGAATATACACTTTTCTAGAGTATTTTATTGATTTTTCATATTTTATAGCGTCGCAACCTTCGGCCACATGTGAAGAAAATAAATTATTTGGATGTCGAGAGCGAAGACGAAATAGATTTCGTCAATGAACAATCAGAAGGATCGTCTGAATTCTCTTCCTCCGACGACTATAACAGTGAGAATGAGCCCGAAGAAGAAATAGACGAAGATAAGTCGGCGGTTTGCGATGAGCATCGATATTCGGTGTGTCAAGACTGTTTATGGTGAAAAAGTACCGTAATTTGATATGTAAGCTAATTATTTAGCATTCTCACCGTTTCGTACGATTTTTTATGATAATAAAACACGTTTACTTCGAAGAACGCTGAGTTGATTCTTTATACTCTAAATTTCCACTTTCGAAAAAGTCGCAACTTGGCACCACAAACTTAAGCATTTCTTTCACTTCTATCAAGTCCGTGATTTTTGCCGTGGAAACCAGTTTCTTGAACTTGATAATGCAATTGAAAATTTTCGGATATCTTAATTTGTTCAAAAGTTATGAATTTTTTAGTGAATGTCTGCATTTTCGAGAGGTGGGTGTGTTCAACAATGAAAATGAAATATTTAAACAAATTTTTTCGCAATCTTCATGGTGTGCCCTTAAAGTAGAAGTGTTCAAGAGTATATATGAATTTTATCAGATTTTTTTTATTGAAAATTACGAGTTTTAAAAGGCCTCGGGTCTCCAGCGACCCAGTGCAACCGAATCGGGTGCCGAAAATAAGTGCAACCGGAACGGGTTAATTTCCAATAAACTTTTGCATAATTTTTTTTTTACTGTGTTCACCGCTAGAGCCTCCCGAGTAATTGTGTATAAAAATTTCGTTGTTACGATGAAAAAAGAATTTTTAACGGTAATTCAAGTACGTGAAAACATGGATTTCTCAATGCGAAAATTATGCAGTTTTTATTTTTTAATTTTTAAAATATGAAGATTTCGGGAAAATTGTAAATGTAGACTAATATTCATTTCTTGATATCTCTCGAGCGGTATTTTTTATTATTGCAAATTCGAACTTTCGATTTTTCATCGTGACGTCACCGCTTGGACAATATTTATCAGTATTTTCGAGCGCCTGTCGCCTTCTTGTTGAAAGCTCCTCAATTGTAGAAGATATAATTTTTCTTCGTAAAAAATTTAATTTTTGACGCCATTGACCCTTCATAATTTTTGTCCACCATTAGGAAAATCCGTTAAAAATAATGTCCGTGATATCCTCATTCTCAAGTGTTAAAATTGATATCCTGAACTTTTATGAGTCATTCGTAACGATATTGTTTACTCGGCAACGGTTTAAACAGGGCTGGTGTCATTGTCGCCCAGCGTGTGACCAGCGCGATATTTATCTAGGGACGTGTGACCTCGAAGGGTTAAACGAAGCGCGAAAGAAGACAGTGCTAGTTTTGTCTCACAGTTACCCGCAATGACAGTACAAATTCTGAACGAAACCAAGATCCCCTCTGTGCAATGTCTCAAAATTTTTTTTTTTTTTTTTTTCCAAGGTACGAAAAAATTTAATATGTACTTTTTGTTTCATACCACTTGCAATTTCTGAATCGGTTTTTAACAGATGTTTCATTGGTGCAACATTATAATTGTAAATGTTTTAGAGTATACTACTCGCAAAGAAAGGGAGAAAGCTTTCCTTTTCTCTCGATTCATCACTTATCGTTGTTAACGATATATCGGTTTGAGTAACTAAGAATCATCAATAGTTCTGTAAAAAACGTTATTCGACCGTTTGTCGATAACGACCTCTCGAAATCGAAGAACCCGAAATTCGGAGCTCTCTACTTTTAACATTAATTAATATGGAAAATCGGTGACATGACATGATAGAACAGTGAAGCACCACAAAATATCACATGGAAAAATATCACGATAACAAATGTAACACTGACATAATATCACATGAAAAAAATATAACAACGACAAAAAATACTTATTTTCAATTTGGAAAATCTTCAGCCACACAGTTGATTTTGTCCAAAGCAGTACTGTAATTGTATCGACTGAAGTTTCGCGCTGGATGTTGCAATATTATATGACATCCTGTATCCTATATTCTTGAATGTGTAGTATTGCGAAAACATGAATGGTATACAAGAGTGGGAATGATTGCTAGCGTTGAGGGTTTATTGTCTGTTCATCGCCGAAACTATTTAATATCGATTGGGTAGCCGATCGACGGCTATAGTACCATGCCGTTGAAGTTTATCAAGTCCCAGAAAGGAAAGCTGCTCTCAGTGGAATATGGCTGTGTATATTCGCGACATCGTGAAAGTGATGATAAAATTACTTGCCGTTGTACTTTATATTAGAGCAGAAGTTGCAATTGTTACATTTTAAGTACTTCTGATAAACGAACCGGTAACTATCGTTCTGATTATTCGTCGCACGTGACTATAGATATTTATCATCATAAATAATCTGCAAAAATTAGAAGAATGAACTATTAAAAAAAAATGATTATATTTCGTGGTTGTTATATTTTTTCGGTGTTATATTTTATCCGTGTGATATTTTGTCTGGGTGATATCTTGTTTTTGTGATATTTTGTCCGTGATAAAGTGTCGATGTTCTTTTGTCGTGTTGTAATATGTCGTGGAACCGCTAAATCGTCGGGCAATAGTACATTACGATACAAGTGCAAAAACATGTTTCAAGAAAACGTTCATCGTCCGAGTATCGAACGAATATTTATTTCACGAGGTGCGTTTTAGGCACAGCGTGTCATAAACATTTTTAGTGAACTGTTCCAAGGTTATTTCTTTGAGTTCCGATGGCATACGTCATATACATGAGGTATTACACGGCAAATCGACCAGTCAAAACCAGACCCCTGCCGATGCCGTTCATGATTTTTTTTTTTTGAGCTTTCATCCGAGTCTCAAAACACCCTTGATTTTTCGCAGAATTTTCCAGATCACCCTGGAGGTCGTAAAGAAATTATTAGCTACCCCCAATAAGGGTAAAAGCGTACTCGACGTAATAGAAAAAATTTTTTTTTTTTTTTTTGTAATTTGAATAGTTAAAAAAAAATACGCGTGTCAAAATTTCAGACATTTCACAATTTGGAAATTTCATTTTTTTTGTTGAATAAAAAAAAATATAGTTGCAATTACGATTTCACACCGATATTTCGGCAAACTCAATTTTTTCATTTTCCGAAATCAAAACGAAAATCTGAAAATTTTAATTATCTCGAAGTACGCTTTTACTCTAAGTTAGGGGTTAATTTTTGATTTTTTTACGAGTTCGAAGGTAATTCAAATGTTCTGCCAAAAATATAAAGTATTCGACGGTCGACCGAAACCCAAAAAGAATTATGAACTTTTAAGGGGTTACATACACTTGTAATTTTCAAAAAATCGAACAGCATCAAATCGAATTATTAGAAGCTGCCAACGATGCGAACGGATTATTATATGGCCCTGGAATAGATGACTCCATGTAAGTCGAAAAAAAACGAAATTTACCACATGTAAAACGCTTTTGAAACTTCAAACGCGTTTTTCTCAAAACTATGTTTTCAAAATCGGTGATCAAGATTTCTCGAAAACGGCTGAACCGATCAGTCTCAAATTTTAACACAACCTTTTTAACTAGATTTTTTAGTAATTGATCGAAGATTTTTTTTCTCCGATAAATATTTTCCATTTTATAAACAATTTAAGGCTTAAATTTTTGTTCAAAATCGAGTCTTTTATTTTGAGAAGTCGCCATTTTGTCAAAAATTATTTTTTCGCTAATTCCTTCGATTAAATACTAGATAATGTATTATATTAACGAAATTTATTTGGTTTTTTCATTTCAGATAATCCGGTCCAGAGATATCGTGATCACCGCAAAATTGGTTTTTTTTGCGGAGCTCTAGGAGATCGGCGATAGCAACATTCGCGATGATTATTTTTACAAATAAAAAATATGTAAATATATCATAAGGTTATTATAATATGTACACCAATTTTCAAATTAATAAATTGAATAGTCTGCGCGAAAAAAATTCTTGAAAATCCGTCTTTTTAAAGCCTTCTAACTGTATGTAAGGCCTTAATCGGCAGGGGTCAGGGTTTTGACTAGCCGATTTGCCGTTTAATACCTTATTTGTCCTGGACAAAAGATAATTTTTCTCGTTAAAAAATTTAATTTTCGTGTTCTCGACGCACAAGAGTATTTCAAGACGTATGGATTTATGAATCAAGTAAAAATTTTCTTCGATCAACTACTGTGGACAAAATTGAAAGAGAGGAATAAAAAAGCATTTTGATGGATTGTTTTAATACATACAGATTAATGCATTTTCCTTGCTGATCGAGGAACTGACCATCCGGGCATCTATAACAAAATAAAAATTTTTCGCTGTCGTTATTTTCGTATACATATATTCGCTGGTCCCGATCGCTGTAAATTATATGTGACACTATTATGGTAAACACTTTAGACGCTTCGTGTATCCGCGAGTCACCATAATTGACTGCAATTACATGCTCTTGAAAACAAATATTTTCTAACCCTTGACAGTCGAATTGCGTTCGTAGATTTTTCCATTAATCGCATGTATATTTCACTTTTTTATGGACGCATAAGTATGTGACGGTTAAAAGATTTTGTTACTAGGGATTTCGATTTCAATGGGTTGAAAATGTTCTAAAGCATCCAGAAATTACATTTGCAAAAAATGTCCGTAAACATATTATAATTCGGAAACGTTTCGGGCTCGCCGCTCAAATTTCGCACAAGTGTGCGGCCTCATAATGCCTATGTCACGTGTAATTTTTGCGGTAATTGCCGCAGCCAGTCGGATTTGCCAGCGTTTCGAAAAATTCCGAAAATCCTCGGTTACCGCTCTAAAGTCCGCAATTTTAACGTGATCCAGGCTCGATAGTTCGTCACTGATAGAATGATGCTCACCGATTTTCGGTAATAAGTCTCCGACAGAATCAATCCGGAAATTCAGATTTTATATCAGATTTTGAAGTTCCCGGAAAAATTTACCTTTTTTGTATTACTCACGTCGGCTTCGACCAATCCTAACCGAACTTGGTACGTTCGTGGGATATCCCTTAACCGTAGGATGCATGCAATTTGGTAGATATCGATAGGACGGACTGAATTTTTTTTTTTTTGAACACAAGCTGCAAGTTTCAACTTGGTGAACCGCTTTCTCATCATTCAAGAAGCTGGAAGTCGAAATTTGCAAACTGCTTCCTTAGAATTGACGATATTGTACAAAAAATTTTCCATGAAAAAGCCAGAGTTGATAAAAAAAAGTTCTCCGTTGAAAGCGATATGCAAGTTTCAACTTGCTTTATTTTTCTTGTGAAGAGTAACGAAAGGGTATAGTTTTTCACTAGATAAGTTTACTTTTCGATTTTTCGGCACGCAGGACTATTTCAAGTCAGTCCGAGTTTCGAATTAAATCCAGAGTTTTTCTCAATAACTAATACTTGACAAGACTCAACAGTAAGGCGAGAATTTCGATTAACGATTAATTGTAATTGTACATACTTTTGTTGACACCGTCCGTCCGCACCACGTTCCCGACCCCGCGGGCATCTGTAGCAAAAGTAAATTTTTTAGTCGCAACTAGATATCAAGAGACTCGATTGCGCCAATCAACAGATTGTCAACTGACGTAAATAAACGGATTAATAGTATATTGTGTATCAAGGAGGCAACAGGGCGCTTTTAACGGCTAGCGCGGATGTTAATGCAACGAATATTGAATTAATGATGAATTTTCATTTATTGTTCGAAAGAAATAGAACCGGGATAAAATATTTTGTGGTCCGTTGAAATACGCCAGCATAATTGATTCCAGGTTTAGTTTTGTTTTATGCTGGCGCTTCGACTCAATAAACGTCCCGTACGTCGATTCGTACAGTTTTTTCGACTTCGATGGCACAAGGTTTTCTTTTGCGTCATCCGCGTCGTTGCGAAGATCGGATGGCGTGGATCCTAACCTAAACCTAAAAAAGTCGAACCTTGCACATTGCTTCCTCATAATTTTTTTAATTCGACAAAGCTTCCTCTATGAGGAACTGTGTCGATCAATTTTGGCTTCCTCATAGAGGAAGCTTTGTCGAATTCAAAAAATTATGAGGAAGCAATGTGCGAGGTTCGACTTTGCACCCTTGTTCTTCTATAAAATCGGTTCGTAAATCGATCTAGTCCAGAATAAATACATCGTGAATTCCACGTCGAATTAAAAAAATTGAAAGTCGCATCAAATTTAAACGCCTAAATGGATTTTGCCCAAATTCGATACGAAACATCTTTTGATGATAGTGCGACTTTGTACCAAGTTTTGATCCGATATCTCAAAAACTGTGGAAGCTAGAGCGCGCGCGACGATTTTAAAAAAATTTCTAAACGACATAAAATATGAATGGTTAAATAGATTTTGCCCAAATTCAATACGAAACATCTTTCAATAATAGTGCGACTTTGTACTGACTTTTAGCCAGATATCTCGAAAATTGTGGAAGCTAGAGCACTTACGTTCATTTTTGAAAAATTTCAAAATGACATAAAATATAAATAGCTCGATGGATTTCGCCCAAATTCAATCCGAAACGTCTCTTGATAATAGTGCAGCTAAGTACCAAATTTTAGTCCGATATCTAGAAAATTGTGACAGCTAGAGTGCGCACACCATTTTTTTACACGTTTTAAAATTTCTTAAAACAAAAGCACTGCATGGATTTTTTTTCAATTTAGTGACGAGCATCACCCTGTGGTCGTACAACATTATACTAAATTTGAGGTCGATATCTCTAAAATTGTGGAAGCTAGAGACCAAAAATAATTTTTTGAATTTTTTAAAAATCGCGTAAAACCAAAAAACTGTATGGATTTTTCTAAAAATTAAATCATGCTATGCGCCGTGAACCCTCTACATGTGTGACAAATTCCAGCTTGATATCTTGAGCCGTTCTCAAGTTATGAACGCTCAACCAATGTTACATACATACACACACACACACACACACACACATACATACATCCGGACATTTTTTCCAGTTGTGTTTTTTAGATGTTTTGGGACATTCTCAACACGTTTTCATAAACATCTCGAAAAAAAAATTTGTCACGAAAACAAAGCTTCCTCTATGAGGAAGCAAAACATCGGATGTTTTTAGGTTACGCTACAGATCGCAGCGGATTCGCGGCGCTGCCGAACCACTCGGGTTCGTCTCCTGTTATTGGTGCGCAAAAATAGATGAAAAAAATCTTTACCACCGCTCAACAGAGATGAGTCACCGATATTTACGTCCTAGTGGTTATATGAAATATTTACGTCCTGGTTACCATAGCAACCGCCGGAAGTTCTGAAAACGCCATCTTTACATCCCGCAAACATCCCCGAAAAAACGAGGAAAACATGGCTGCGTTATAAAAAAAAAAAACATTTCAAAGCAACTTTCGACGGACATTTTTTTTCGGCTTTCCAACGAGAATATCAATTCGGGCTCTCAAAGTCCAAAAAAATTGAATTTCAAACTTGAAAAAATATTTTTCGGACGTTGCTTTAATTATGGGAATTTTTCCAATATTTTTCCCTATCAATGTCGATGTAAATTTTCTTTGTATTAATCGAAAAACGAAAATAAAATATAAAAATTTGAAAGAATTTTGATTGTATGTTTACTCTTTGATCAATGTTAATTCCAAATTTAAAACCACATTTTTTCATTAAGATTTTTAAGGTTTTCCAACGGAAATATTGGATACATTTCCTAAATGTAGGCAACGGCGTGAAAACAGCTTTTTAAGTAATAGTATGAAAAAAGTAATAAAATGAAAAATAAAAAACACTCCAATTGCCAGCTGACAAAATTATCAAAAAAAATGTGAGATATTTTGGTAACTTGTTTTTTAACATGCACTTCAATCTGCGTGAAACCCAAAAAGAGCCCGGATGGTGAAATCGATAGTTGCCCAAAAAATGCCTTTTCGGCTCATAAATTTATAAAAAAATTGAAGGACCACTCAAAAAATGCCAAAACTTGTCGAATTTTCAGGAATCTGTATCTCCGCGAAAGATAGTTGGATTTAAATTATCCACAGCTCGTTTGAAAGCTTGAATCTTCTTCTCTTTGAATCAAACGTTTTTTTTAGAAGCTTGTAGTCAAAAAAGTATTTTTGACTTCGAAAGTGAATAAGTCGGTAAAAAAAAAACTCACGTCGATCGATAAAAAAGCATTTTCAGGAAAAGATGTACAAGCTTTTAAACGGCACCGATGAATGTTTCAACGAAATATTTTTTTTCATCCTGCATCTTCCCGAAATTCCGTTAATATGTTGGGATACTATTTTGAGTTATTTCAGCCCTTGGCACAGAGCGTCAGGGCATGATAAAAATTGTTGAATCTTTGATTCGAAATGAAGTAGATTAAAGATTTTGAAGTTTGACTTTTTTTCGCGGTAATACACATGTCTGTAATTTCGACGAACTTTGGCTTTTTCCGAGTAGCTCTTCGATTTTTCAGAGAGCTGTATATGGGGCATTCCATGGCAAACCGGATAGTCACGTACCCTTGACTCAACATTTTTGCCCCACGATTTTATACATCAATATTCATCAAAAATAAAGAGACACGTTTTTTGGGGTTTGCCGTTTTCAGGGCCCGCTATTGAGTTGCAGTAGAATGAAGGTTTTTAATTATCGACGATATTTCGTATTTCAAATCGATATACCTCAACAACCGCCAATGATAATTTAAAAAACTGGGTGAGCTTCTTCTTTTTTTTTAACACGGTGAATGCGATAAAAATAAATACAATTATATTGCACCGTTTGAACTATTATTAATTAACAATTAATCGACTAAACATCAAATATCTCAAAAAATACCTATTTTATTTTTCTTACTTTTTTTGTCTGAACTCTTTGAACAAAAACAAAACGATTAAGACCACCCTCAACTTGGCTATCGGCTTAGTTTAGAAGTTACAGTTTTTTTTGTCATGAAAAACACGTTTAATTTGATTCATTTCATGACAAAAAAAAGCTGTAACTTCTAAACTAAGCCGATAGCCAAATTGAGGGTGGTCTCAATCGTTTTGTTTTTATTCAAAGAGCTCAGAGAAAAAAAAATAAAAAAAAATAAAATAGGTGTTTATTGAGATATTTAATGTTCAGTCGATTAATTGTTAATTAATAATAGTTCAATCGGTGCAACATAATTGTACTCATTTTTATCGCATAGACCGTGTAAAAACGAAAGAAAAAGCTCACTTGGTTTTTAAAATTATCATTGGCGGTTGTCGAGATATATCAATTTGAAATACGAAATATCGTCAATAATTGAAAACCTTTATTCTACTGCATCGCAATAGCGGGCGCTGAAAACGGGATACCCCAAAACACGTGTCTCTTTATTTTTGATGTTTAATAATGTGAAAAATCGTGGGGCAAAAATTTTGAGTCAAGGGTACGCGACTATTCGGTTTGCCATGGAATGCCCCATATATATGAGCAAGTCCACCAATTCGAATACCGGTTTTGGGCGTCGATATCAGCGATCTTTCCGTAACTTCGAGAAACGGAAGCTCCCATTGAGAAATGAACTTCGATTTTTTTTTAGATGTATCCCTTGGTTATTTTCGCTGTAATTGTATCGGTAATTCTGTGAGTTTTTCATGTTTTTCTTTTTTTTTTATTAGTTTCTCAATGGGTTTTGATAGGAAAAAAAAAATTAAACGCGACCACCTTTTCTTCGTGAAAAAAACTCAGCTTTTCGAAAAAAAATACGGTAATTATTTACTTTCACGGCTTTTCCGAATTTTGGAGTTTTAAAAAAATTTTTTTTTCGAGGATGTTTGTTTGGTCGTCCAAATCAAAAATCAGGTGGGGGAGGTGGAAAAGTGTTATGAGAAAAATACAAAAACATTTTTGGGACTTGAAAAATTACTTAAAATCGCATTTGAAATATAAAAGTCCTATTTTTCTCAAAAGCATATTTTTTTTAAAATTTTGAAAGTATTTTTCTCGAAAAGCTGAGAAGATTTCACGTAATATATGTTGAAATCAAGTTGGGACCTCTGTGTAAACTCGTTGAATCACCAAACGTATGACGAAACAACTAAAAGCTTAATTAATATTTTTTTATTTTCAAATGATTCGTAATACTGAGATCGAGAAACCGAAATGATTTGATTAGTTGATAAGTTTCTGCAGGTAATGCCGTCAAGTTTTTTTACTTCATCGTATTTTGAAATGGAAACATTCTCAATTTTTTAAATGAAAAACCAGTCTTTTGACTTCTAAATGCTGTAAAAAATTAAAAAATCAATTTAAAAATAAATACTCGCCGTCATTACCTGCAAAAACTTAGCAGCTACTGAAACCATTTCGGTTTTGAAGTCTCAGATGATCCAGTGATTAGTTATAATGGGCACCGCGATAAAACTTTTTTTCTTAGACGTCTGCAGTGATTCTCCGTAAATTGCTCAGTTGTTCATAAAAGTTAATGAAAATTTTATAGAATATTCTTCAAACGTTACGTTACTGAGTAGTCATTATATAAATGAATGTATTTCAACTGTATCGTCAAGAAAAATGATCAAAAATATCCTTTTTTTCAATATCGAACTAACCTTACCCCGCCCTTAAGTTGTGCGCTTGCAAAACTAACAGCGTCACCACATGACCCTAAGTTTCATCTTTGATCATATGGTTTTCATGTATTTAGAAACAGTAAGACGAATCATTTGGAAATGAAAAAAATATAAATTGAGGTTTTAGTTGTTCTGTCACACATTTGGTAATTCAACGAGTTATTACAGAGGTCCCAACTTGACATCTACATATATTACGTGAAATTCTCTCAGATTTTCGAGAAAAATACTTTCAAAATTTTTTAAAAATATGCTTTTGAGAAAAATCGACTTTATATTTTAAATGCGATTTTAAGTAATTTTTCAAGCCCCAAAAATGTTTTTGTATATTTTTTTGAAAAGCTGAGCTTTTTTCACAAAGCGTGGCGTGGTGGTCGCATTTAATTTTTTTCCCCGTCAAAACACATTGAGAAATTGATGAAAACGAGAAAAACATGAAAAACTCAAAGAATTACCCATACAATTACAGCGAAAATAACCAAGGGAAAAATCGAAAAAAAAATCAGAGTACATTTCTCAATGGGAGCTTCCGTTTCTCAAAGTTACAAAAAGATCGCTGATATCGACGCCCAAAACCGGTACTCGAATTGGTGGACTTGCTGATATATTTCTTTTTGCTGTGAAGAGTACCGAAAGAAGTTTTTTGTCCGACCCCCGTCGAAAACGTGGCGTTTCGCGCATAAGCTATAGGCGGAAAGTGACCGTTTCCAGCGCACTCCGCCAGCGGGCGGAAAAGTTATTTTCCGCCCGCTACTGCCGGGCGGAAAAGATCCAAGTGTATAATGTAATTCAAATTTACGTCACTGGTGTCAAAAATCCTTTCATTTTATTTCATAAGAGAATACTAAATAAATTTTCCGAGAAAATAAAAAATTTCATGTATGCTGCTTTCCTTCTTGTTCATACGAAATCAAAAGTTGCATTTGGTCCAGTCAAGGGGGGTCCACCCCCCTGAAACGACTTGTTTTCAACAAGGGTAGGACAAAAATTACGGTGTGCACCATGGGCGGAAAGCGATTTCCCCTCGGTAGGCAACTTCACACGCCGCGTAATCGCCGCCTTTCCGCCCTTGATACACAATGGACTATTTTCTCGGCTCAAAAGTTGAAATTTCGATTTTCAGCGCGGAAAAATGTCTGGAGTCCGTCTAAAGTTCAAATCGAATCCAAAGTATTTTGGAACAACTCTTTCTTCACAAAAATTTTAAGAGCGGAAATAAAGGAAATTCTTATTAACTATTTATTGTTTTTGTACTTACTCGTTATGACATTTTCCATCCTCGCGTGTGTATCCGTAATTTCCGCATCTGTGGAAAAAAAGATTTCATTGTCATTACTAGATATAAAAGGACTCGATAGCATCAATTAACTGCGTACGAATCGTTGTAATTGCTACTCTTTCAACTATTATTGTAATATCTTTCGGGGCCCTATGAATTTGGATGGCCCCATAGTCGAATACAATTACATGACTTACGAAGATGTTCTAACTCTACAAAGTCAAAGTAAGTTTGAAAATTCATGCGATTATCATGTACAAGGTAAACGCTAATTATTGGACAACTCAGGTTGGTACAGAAACATATAAAAATATCAGCTAAATGAAAAATGGTCACGCGAAAACCCGTCCGAGTCTGTATGAAAAATCTCGTAAATACATGCATTTTGCTTCGAAGCGTGTCAAACACAGATTTTTCCCATTAAAGAGGTTCAATTCCCAATTGTTCGGAATGCACAAAAATGTCCATTAGTCCGAATTTTGAACGAGATTAAAATTATTTTGTTGAACAACTGCTACTTGACAAGATTAAAAAAAAAAAAGAAAAGCAAAAAATCCCGTACATACTTCTTACGACAAAATCCTTTGAAATCATCTGTCTCGCCTATCTTGCATCTGTAGCATAAAAAAACGTTGACGTTATTTGATATCAAGAGACTTCACCCCATCAAGCAAATGTGGTTCAAGATATATCGGATTATTATATAAATAATTTTTTTCATCGATGTGAAGAGCGAAAAGATATTTTTTTTTTTCCATTGCAATAGTTTTATCATCGGTTTTCCGGCACGCAAATTTATTTTAAACCAATCCGAGTTCTTGGATCATATTCGAAGTTTTTCCAAACAACTGCTCTTTGGCAAGAGTTAAAAGAGAGGAAAGAAAGGGAATTATTATGAATGATCTATTCTTTTTGTACTTACTTTTCAACGCAGTAACGCCCATCGCTATCGAGATATTTGCCGCTTCTGCACCTGTAAAAAATATTTCGATGACATTCGTATATCCAAAAGAGCTTGATTGCGTCGATCAACTCCGGACTTAAACATTATGAATACTGCTCAATAAATCGTCAACGCAATTTCTTTCGGCACTCGGAGGATCTGCGAGCCATCATAATCATGGATTATATGGAATTACATGACCTTGAATACAAGTATTTTTTCACACAAAACAGTCAACGAGAGTTTGAAGGTGCATTCGAAAACTCAAATTTTTCCAAAATTTAAAAAAAAAAATGAATTAGCAACATCGATCCTACTCGATTTTTTTTCTTTCTAATCTTCAATTAAAATAAATTATCTGGAAATTTTTCTTTATTCGATTCATAATTGGCTTCGTGAGGAAAAATGGGGTGGATTGAGGGCATTAATATTACTCATTAATAGAGTCTATAAATGGCATGAAGAGAAAAACGATTTAGTGTAATTTAAATTTTCCGATAGCTTCTAGGCTTGGTGTAGGTCTTTATAAAAAGATTAGAAGCTCAAAAAACAACGATCGAACATATTTGTACAATCGCAATAAAGCTTGTATTGAATTTTTGTTCTTCAATAAATTATCAGAAAACTTTTGAAGAATCCAACTCGAAAAATATCTATTTACTGTGGAATTTTCTCAGCTTTGTGATAACATTATTGAAAACAATCCGAAAGTTCAAGCAACGGCCGAAAAACATCATTTGGAGTTTTCAATTGGGCTTTCGTACATTTTCGAGCGGTGACATAAAAAACTCATATGATTTCCGATAAGCTAAGACAATTTCATGTCAAAAACATATCTTAAATATATTTTTTAAACCGCGTAGGATGTAAAAAGAATACTTGAACGAAAAAGAAAACGAAAAAAATAAAAATATAAACACGTTGATTGTGAGCTGCCAACATAATATAAGAAAAAATCTGAGAAGATTCGGGCATTTCCGATGAATCCATTCATATGTATATATATTAGTTTTAAACAGTGACAAAAGATAATTTATCTGATTGAAAAGATTAATTTTGAATTTTCCGGCACACCAAATTATTTAGACTCACAAGGAGACACTACGCCATCGGCATTTTTGTAATTTTTGATACTTATCGTACTGAAAGGTCAGCCCTCGAATAACAATTCCCTAAAGCCGTTAGACCAGATAGCCAGAAGTTTACGAGGAAATCGACTTTGAAATATTCCGAGCAGCTTATGAAGACTAAAGAAAATGCGATGTCTAACCGGCCGAGTAGCCCAGCGGCTAGCGAGAAAGACTAGAAATCGAAAGCTCCCCGGTTCGATCCTTACCGTGAAAAGTTTTTTTTTCCTTATTCATTTTACTTTTCTCTGAAACGCGTAAAATTTACGTGTAAAATTGTTCGAGGTCTGACCTTTCAGTACGATAAGTATAAAAAATTACAAAAATGCCGATGTCGTAGTGTCTCCTTGTCAGTCCGAGTTTTGAATAAAGTTGAAAATTTCTTTGTACAATCACTACCCGACATAAATCGACGGACAAAAAGGGATGAAATTTTCGTCAACGATTATTCGTTTTTGTACATACCCATTAGGTCCTATCCCGAACTTGTCCATCTTGAGGCTGTAACATAAATAAGTTTAATTGTCGTTATCAGATAAACAGAAACTCGATCACGGTAATCGACTCCGTTCAAATCCCTTTGGGCACTTAATGTATTTGCAAAACCCTATAATCAACTGCGATAACATGCCCTTGAATACAAATCTTTCCTGATACTCGGCAGTCAATATGATTTCGAAGATGCATCCAATCATGACGTATATATTTTATTATTTGCTATGAAGACTAACTAATGAGGATTTTTCTCATGAAAGAGAAAAGAAGAAGTTTAATCGTAACACGGGAGAGACCGAATACTGATCAACAATCGACCGTTTTTGTACATACCTGCCACGACAAAGTCCGTTGGAACTCCGTGTCTCGTTAGGTTCGCATCTGTAACCGAAAAAATGTTGTCATTACAAGGTGGTTCTATCGCGTTAATTAACTCGGTACCGATCGATGCCATAACGTCGTTATCGTGGAATGCAATTACCCGATCTTGAATACTCGACAGTCAATATGAAGTTGAAAATGTATCCGATTATTATGTATATTAGTATATTAAGCAACGAGTGGATGATTCCGGCTATCCGCACGTGAAGCTTATACTATTTTTATCGTTCTGGAAGACTATCAAAAGAAAATTGTTCCCATTAAAATTCTTGATTTCATGGCACTCAACATTACTTTAAGTCCGTCCGGATTTCGTATCAGATTTATCGATTTTTTTTTAATAATTATTATTTGGTAGGAATATGGAGAGAGGAGGAAAAAGGAATACCTATCAACGGTTAATTGGTTTTGTACATACTGGTCACGACATCGTCCGGGACTGGGAACTCCGCTATTTCGGTACCCGCATCTGGAAGAAAAAAAAAGTCGTGGGTCGTTACTCGGAATAGGAAGACACAATTGCGTCTAGCAAATGCATATCGCCCGCTACAATTGATACCCCACAAAGTATTACGGTGATGTATTTCATGACTCGATGAATCTGCGAATCGCCTTATTGCGATTGCATTAACATGACCTTGAATACAAAAATTTCTTGACTAGAAAGTCAATGTATCCGATTATTATATACAAGGTATACCGCGGCTAATCAACCAACAAAAACGCGGCACCATGTCGATTTCGACGAAAAAACCATTTTCATCCCAATGTATGTGACGAAATATCAGATTTTTCCCGCTATTTTTTTTTTTTTTTTTTTTTTCGTTTCAGTAATGAATTTTTTTTTTTTTCCATTTTGTCAAGAAGAAAATTTTGCATGCAAATATTTTCAAAACAAAACATTTACATAATGTCGAAAAAAATTTCGGAACATGCGTTCTCAACTAACCTCTTTTAGGGGGAATAAAATAAAAAAAAAAGAGATTCCGAAGTTCGTCGGATATTTTTTTCCCACGTTTTCCACGGAAAAAATGTTTTTTTTTTTTTTTTTCAAATTTTTTGTTCAAATGTAAACATTCAAAGCCCTGTCATCAGCATTTATCACTGCATTTATTTCTTAGAACGAAGAGTTTAGTTGTAGAACTCGGTTGAAGAAGAAATTCCCAATCGAATTTGTGTCTCAAAGATATTTAATTTTTGGACTTATCGTTGAATACATTCACTGTAATTAACAATGTTGAATTTTCAATTTATCGGCGCATTAAAATATTTCAAGTCATTCGGAGTTTCAAATGAAATCCAATGGTTTTTTTTTCAAACAACTGCCACTTGACAAGAATTAAAAGCGAGAAAGCAAACGGAATTTCGATCAATAATTAGTCGTTTTCGTACATACCCCAGTACACATACATCCACATTATTGCGCAAATAGCCCGTCGGGCATCTGTAACGAAAAAACATTTTGTATCTCTCGTCGACCAAGAAATATTCAATGGCGTCAGCAATCTGCGTACCAATCGCTATAAGTACGTGTGTATCAATCATTACGGTAATTTTTATCGACTCTCGATGGATCTGCGAGTCCCCATAACCGAATGCAATTTACATGACTTTGACGCTAATTATTTTCCGATACGACACAGTCGAAGTGAGTTTGAAGACCCAACTGATTGTTATATACCGATTTTTTTATTCTGCGACGAAGGGTAATGTAAAAGACGATTTTGTATATTGGTAAAATGTCATATGAAAACTTTGGGCACACAAAATTATTTCAAGTCAGTCTGAGTTTTAAATAAAATCTAAAGTTTTTTGCTTCAACCATTACTCGACAGCCGTTGAAAGAGAGAATAAAACGGGAGTTTTAATCAATGATTAATCGTTTTAGTACATACGGAAATCTACATTCACCCATAAAATTGCGTACAAAACCGTCCGGGCATCTGCAAGAAAAAAAATGTCCATTTTACTTATGAGAAAAATTATAATTTCAGCCTGGGCACAGTCGAAGAAACAAATTTTGTCATACCACTTCGAAATATACGGTGAATGTAAAAATTATTCGGGCATCGACCCTTTGTCGGATAAATCACTTTTCCACTGAGAATTTATGATATTTTGACGCTCGAAAATGTAGGGCACTCTTGGTAAGGGTCAGCAGCAACGATTCCATTTATCAGAACGATATTTTATTCAATAATCACTGGGGAATTTATTAAATCATAGGGATGCCAGCGAAAATTACGGGCAAAAAGTATTTGGACAGACGAGATCACTTTTCGGTCGTTGGTATTAGTGAGCATGAGCTTCTCAACAATTCTTCGTATGAAAAAATAGCATTAGTAGGCTTCTCAAAGCCAACGAGATGGGTCGGAAAAGGTTCCGAAACGATTGAATAGGAGCGAAAAATTATAATTAGGCTTCATAACCAGTGCGAATGGTTAGAAAAAATCAGTGGAGCTGTGGGGAGACCTCGAAGTGTGATTTGGGCTATAACAGATCGATACGGGAAAACCAAATCGGTCAAAAAAACAACACGAAACGGTAGATCATCGGCTGCAAGTGAAACTACAAAACGTTTCATTGTCAGACAAATGGAGATAAATCCTCGTTCAAGTGCTACCCAGCTCCGGAATCGGTTGGAAACTGGGCTCAAGATAAGCGTGTGTGCAAGCTCGGTGAGAAATGTATTGCGACAATCTGGGTTGCATGGGCGAGTACCCAGGAAAAAATGCTGGATGAATGAGACGAATAGAAAAAAAGACTTTGCTTCGCCAAAGAAAATATTGACCGGCCATTGGAGTATTGGGAACGAGTTATATTCACGGATGAGAGCAAGTTCAACATTTTCAGATCGGATGGAAGGGCAAAAGTATAAAGAGAAAAGAATACCGCGTTGGAGAAACGAAATTGGGTTTTGACAGTAGAGCACGTTAGGTGTTCTGTGGACGTGTGGGGCTGTATGAGCGCAACAGGAGTAGGGAAATTGGTGTTTATCGATAAGATAATGGACCACAAAATGTATATCGATATTCTGAAGCAAAATTTGCAACCGTCCGTCGATAAAATGGGACTTCTACTTAATTATTTGTTCATGCAGGATAACGACCTAAAGACGAGGCGTTGAATACGAGACTTTGGCCAGAGCAACACCCCCGAATGCCTCGAAACCCCTTCTCAGTCACCAGACATTAATCCCAACGAGCATCTGTGGAATGTTTTGGACCGAAATGTTCGAAACCGGCCGATACGAAATAAAAATGATTTGAAAATCCCGCTGTCCGCAGAATGGGAGAAGATCAGTCGTACCGTCTGCGAAAAATCTGTCCGATTGTTGCCAAATCGGCTCGAGGTAATAATAAGACATTGTGGAAACCCTTAAAATCTCGTTGAATTCGACTTTTTATTTGTGTGTCCGAATACTTTTTAACTCCCGGCTGAAAACGGGAGTTATGTGTTTCGTCGTGAGCAACGTGAATTGGCGTTTTGTCGGTAACGCGTTTTTGGCCAAACGGCTGATTTTCTTCTTACAAATTGATGTACATCGGTGTCGGAAGTCACAGAGAGGGTTTTGCTTCCATAATATTTATGATCAGATCTCAACTCGCGGAGATATTAAATGTAGAAATTTGAACGCTTTCGAACGTTTTCTTCAAATCGCAATTTTGATCGGTTCGACTGCATGCATTGCAGACTTCACGGCATCGTCAGCTGTGACAGCGCGTGTGTAAGTGCAGTGGAACGTATCCGTGTATTTTGCATCGAGGCTCTGGACGATATCGCTGAGTGCGAGAGAGACAGCGCGATTGGTCGATCGTTTTAACCTCGAAACAGAACTTTCAACGGAAATTTTTTTTTTTTTCTCGAGTGATTCAGAGTGAACATTTTTTATCAATTGATTTCACGTATAAACGATATTTTTTTAAAGAGTGCATTTTCCATTTAACGTTCAATAATTAGCTAGTTAGCAGGATTCATCTACTGACGATTTTAACAAGCACGTCGAATTAATAATTCTGGATACTTGTATTCGGGCGTGAAATTGAGATGTATGTGAATGTGGAGGTTAGGTCGGATGACGTGGTTATGCCCGGTGATATTGTTTTATTTATGGCCATCAACTGATTTCACGTACGAACGATATTGTTTAATGAGTTCATTCTTTTTTATTCAACGTATGATAATGTTATCAGGATTGTGAAAAACGTGAATATTGATGTTCAGCTGGACGATGTGGTTATGCCCAGTGATATTGTTTACCTCGGTGGAATTGGCAATTCGAAAGAAAAAAATTGTTGTCGGATTCAATTTTTTTTACTTTATCTTCCAACCGACAAAACTTTAGACACAGCGATTTGTCAGAATGCACAATATGTATATTTGTTTTCATTATTTTTCCTATATGAGTCAGGTCCATTTCGAAGCTGCATTCATTCAATGTTCACCTGCTCAAGACATATTCAAAACCTATAATGACTGGGAAGGACGAGCGGAATGCACTGACATCTGGTCAAGGCTACGTCGAGCCGCGCTCGAAAACTGTGCAATGCGCAGACATTTGGTCTAGGCTACATAGAGCCGCGCTTATAATCTCCATAATGCACTGCAATTTGGTCAAGGCTGTATTAAGCCGCCCTCAAGACTCCACGATGGGCTGACAATTTGTCATGGCTACATGGAGCCGCGCTGAACAATCACATGATGCGCTGACATTTCGCTGAGACTGTACTCAACTGCGCCCAAGGACAACCAGCATGTGCCGCAGCTCGTCGATACTTTCAAAGTCTTGTCTCATCAAATTTCTATACAGTGGTCACGTTTTACGATATTGAATCGATAAACAATAGTACATTATGACACTAGTAGGAAAAATTGTTTTGTGACGTGGACGTCTTGTTCGAGCCAAATGATTCCAATCATTGGCGGACGTGGAGAAAATTATATCAAATTATCTTTGAAAAGTATGAAATAAAATAAATTTAAAAAATTTAAAAAAACTCCCGGCTGGAGTAAAAATCGAAAACAAAAAAAATTAGAACGAAAAAAAAGTAATCTGATAGAAAGCATGGATAAAATTCATGAATCTAAAAAGAATACAACAAATTAATAAATTTAAAATGGAAAAAACAAATTAGTGAAATTAAAAGAATGAAATAAATAAATAAATTCAAAAAGGATGAAATAATTCAAGAAGTCATCTTAGTTTATTCGTAGTTTGAATTATGATCGTTCGTTTGTATGAGTTCAATTTTTTGAATCGTGGTAATTTTCTCACTGCCCTCAATTCAGTCGGGAGACGTCATTCATTAACCATAAATATGATATAGGATATAGATGTTTGACAGTGCAAAGAAGACGCCATTAGATAATTGAACATGAAGACGATCTGGATTTAGATGTTCGACGATACGAAAGAAAACGTCTCCCGACTGAATTGAGGGCAGTGAGAAAATTACCACGATTCAAAAAATTGAACTCATACAAACGAACGATCATAATTCAAACTACGAATAAACTAAGATGACTTCTTGAATTATTTCATCCTTTTTGAATTTATTTATTTATTTCATTCTTATAATTTCACTAATTTGTTTTTTCCATTTTAAATTTATTAATTTGTTGTATTCTTTTTAGATTCATGAATTTTATCCATGCTTTCTATCAGATTACTTTTTTTTCGTTCTAATTTTTTTTGTTTTCGATTTTTACTCCAGCCGGGAGTTTTTTTAAATTTTTTAAATTTATTTTATTGCGCTTATTTTTTGCTGCCATCCTTATGATTTAATTAATCCTCCCGTTACAGAAAAATGAAATGTCGTTCTGATAAATGGAATAGTTGCTGCTGACTCTTACCAAGAGTACCTCAAATACTTTCTACACTCACTGTATTTTTTTCCGCTCTAGTGACTGACATGAGAAGATTTCATGTGATAAACAATGTTTATTTTTGCGCAACAAAATATTTGAAGTCACTCGTAGTTTCAAATAAAATTCAATGTTTCATTTAAATGACTACCCCTTGATTCTTGTCAAGTCAAGTTGTAGAGCGAGAAAAAAAAAGAAGTTTCGATCAATAATTAGTCGTTATCGTACATACTTCAGTCGACATAGTCCGTTGTCGTATTTCTCCTGGTACGGCGGGCATCTGTAACGAAAAAACATTTTGTATCGCTCCTCGATATAGAAAGACTCAATGGCGTCAGTGACTTGCGTACCAATCGCTATAACGACGCGTGTATTAATTATTACGGTAATTTCTTTCGACTCTCGATCGATCTGCGGGTCCCTATAATCGAATGAAATTACATGATTTTGATACTAATCATTTTTCGATACCACACAGTCGAAGTGAGTTTAAATACCCAACTGATTGTTATATACGCATTTGTTTATTCTGCAGACCGATTCCATTTCGAATCAGGCAGGTTCTACACTTCAAGTCACAGAATCTCCCGACGACGAAATATGTTGTTTTTCAGGGAAAATAAGGTCCCACGTATTTTGCCGATTCGTGAATATAATTTTTTTCACGGAGTTATGATTATTTCAATCTCAGGAGTGGTTTTTCGAAAAATCGTGGATTTTTTTTTAAATTTCCTATATTTTTGTCAATAATCAAGAAATTTCGATTTTTTTTTTCTGATTCCAATGTGGTTTTATGACTCTTTTCGAAATCCACCGAAAAATTTAAAAAAAGTTCAAAATTGACAAAATATCGGTGGTTTCTTTGAAAATCTTAAAATTCAATTTTTCCGAAAACCCCATTTTATTTTTTTTCGCTGATTTTTTTCCTTCATTCTACCCATCTGAGGAAGATACTCTGTGAGTTTCGTCCGGGCTTTTTTATTCGTTTGGCAACGAGACGATTTTTTTTTCATAAAACTGAATTTTAAATCTTTTCTTGCCAAAAAATGCAGGATATGCAGGACTGTTTGGACAAGGAATAGTCCCAATAAAAATTTCCCATAAAATTAGTCGAACATGTCTCACATTATAACCCATTTTCCATTGATAATGCACGAGAAAAAGCGTTTTAAATTCGTTTTTTGCCAAATAAGCTATATCTGTGATCGTTTCCAGAAAACGATCATAGATCAGAAAACTCTTCATTTTTTAAACAGTTTCCGGATCAGCCTGCAGCTCGTGAAAAATCTTATCTATCCCCCACCAAGTCACCACAAGTCAGGGTTGAGATTGGCCGATTAAGTTCACCATTAATTTGCCTACCGTTTAACCCTCGAAGCACGCTCGCTTTCCTGCAGAATTCGTGGACCACCCTTAGACGCTTGAATAATGAAGAACAAACCCCGTACCAAGCGTAAACACGGACTTCGACATTGTTGCAATTTTTCTTTTTTTCTTTATTTGACTTAAGAAGTCGAAAAGGGAACAAATTTTCCAACGTTCTACATTAAGATTTATATTGCAACTATTTTCGCTTCCTCATAAAGGAAGATCTGTGAGAGTCCAAAAATTTTTCATCGCGATTTTGTTGTTAATAGATTTTAAATGTCCCGAAACATCGAGGAATAACATTTGGAGAATATGTCCGAATGTTGTGCGACAATCGAAGCAGGCGCTCGAAGTTGACAAGGTTTCCAACTTTCTAAAAAATGTCTGTATGCCCGCTAGTCTCCGCAAATTTTAAAATGTTCAACATTTTCAGATCGGATGGAAGGGCACAAGTATAAAGAGAAAAGAATACCGCGTTGGAGAAACGAAATTGGGTTTTGACAGTAGAGCACGGTAGGTGTTCTGTGGACGTGTGGGGCTGTATGAGCGCAACAGGAGTAGGGAAATTGGTGTTTATCGATAAGATAATGGACCACAAAATGTATATCGATATTCTGAAGCAAAATTTGCAACCGTCCGTCGATAAAATGGGACTTCTACTTAATTATTTGTTCATGCAGGATAACGACCTAAAGACGAGGCGTTGAATACGAGACTTTGGCCAGAGCAACACCCCCGAATGCCTCGAAACCCCTTCTCAGTCACCAGACATTAATCCCAACGAGCATCTGTGGAATGTTTTGGACCGAAATGTTCGAAACCGGCCGATACAAAATAAAAATGATTTGAAAATCCCGCTGTCCGCAGAATGGGAGAAGATCAGTCGTACCGTACTGCGAAAAATCTGTCCGATTCATGCCAAACCGGCTCGAGGTAATAATAAGACATTGTGGAAACCCTTAAAATCTCGTTGAATTCGACTTTTTATTTGTGTGTCCGAATACTTTTTGCGCTTATTTTTTGCTGCCATCCTTATGATTTAATTAATCCTCCCGTTACAGAAAAATGAAATGTCGTTCTGATAAATGGAATAGTTGCTGCTGACTCTTACCAAGAGTACCTCAAATACTTTCTACACTCACTGTATTTTTTTCCGCTCTAGTGACTGACATGAGAAGATTTCATGTGATAAACAATGTTTATTTTTGCGCAACAAAATATTTGAAGTCACTCGTAGTTTCAAATAAAATTCAATGTTTCATTTAAATGACTACCCCTTGATTCTTGTCAAGTCAAGTTGTAGAGCGAGAAAAAAAAAGAAGTTTCGATCAATAATTAGTCGTTATCGTACATACTTCCGTTGACATAGTCGGTTGTCGTCTTTCTCCTCGTACGGCGGGCATCTGTAACGAAAAAACATTTTGTATCGCTCCTCGATATAGAAAGACTCAATGGCGTCAGTGACTTGCGTACCAATCGCTATAACGACGCGTGTATTAATTATTACGGTAATTTCTTTCGACTCTCGATCGATCTGCGGGTCCCTATAATCGAATGAAATTACATGATTTTGATACTAATCATTTTTCGATACCACACAGTCGAAGTGAGTTTAAATACCCAACTGATTGTTATATACGCATTTGTTTATTCTGCAGACCGATTCCATTTCGAATCAGGCAGGTTCTACACTTCAAGTCACAGAATCTCCCGACGACGAAATATGTTGTTTTTCAGGGAAAATAAGGTCACACGTATTTTGCCGATTAGTGAATATAATTTTTTTCACGGAGTTATGATTATTTCAATCTCAGGAGTGGTTTTTCAAAAAATCGTGGATTTTTTTTTAAATTTCCTATATTTTTGTCAATAATCAAGAAATTTCGATTTTTTTTTCTGATTCCAATGTGGTTTTATGACTCTTTTCGAAATCCACCGAAAAATTAAAAAAAAGTTCAAAATTGACAAAATATCGGTGGTTTCTTTGAAAATCTTAAAAGTCAATTTTTCCGAAAACCCCATTTTATTTTTTTTCGCTGATTTTTTTCCTTCATTCTACCCATCTGAGGAAGATACTCTGTGAGTTTCGTCCGGGCTTTTTTATTCGTTTGGCAACGAGACGATTTTTTTTCATAAAACTGAATTTTAAATCTTTTCTTGCCAAAAAATGCAGGATATGCAGGACTGTTTGGACAAGGAATAGTCCCAATAAAAATTTCCCATAAAATTAGTCGAACATGTCTCACATTATAACCCATTTTCCATTGATAATGCACGAGAAAAAGCGTTTTAAATTCGTTTTTTGCCAAATAAGCTATATCTGTGGGCATTCTGGAGTTTCATTTGTTCTTCCACTTTACGGAAAAGTCGAACTCGTATCGATTCGTGAATTCTTTAGGATTAATTTCGGTGATTTTGCGAAAAACAAATTTAAACCGCGTTTTCCCGTGCATCATCGATGGGAAATGGGTTATAATGTGAGATATGTTCGACTAATTTTATGGAAAATTTTTATTGTGACCATTCCTTGTCCAAACACTCGTGCACATTCTGCATTTTTTGGCAGGGAAAAATTTTAAATTCGGTCTTATGAAAGAATGGTCTCGTTGCCAAACGAATAAAAAAGCCCGGACGAAATTCACGGAGTATCTTTTTCAGATGGGTAGAATTGAGGGAAAAAATCAGCGAAAAAAATAAAATGGTTTTTTCGAGAAAATTGACTTTGAAGATTTTCAAAGAAACCACCGTCATTCGGTCAATTTTGAAGTTTTTCCAGATTTTCCGGTGGATTTCGAAAAAATACATAAAACTACATTAGAAACAGAAAATAAAATCAAAATTTCTTGATTATTGACAAAAATATAAGGAATTTAAAAAAAATTCCACGATTTCTTAAAAAAACCACCCCTGAGATTGGAATAATCATAACTCCGTGAAAAAAATTATCTTCACGAATCGGCAAAGTACGTGTGACCTATTTTTCTCTGAAAAACAACATATTTCGTCCTCGGGAGATTCTGTGACTTGAAGTGTAGAACCTGTCTGATTCGAAATGGAATCGGTCTGCAATGAAAGACTATTTTCCATAATGGTAAAATGTTATTTCGAAACTTTCGGCACACAAAATTATTTCAAGTCAGTCCGAATTTCAAATAATATTTAGTTTTTTGCTTAAACTATTACGTAACAGCCGTTGAAAGAGAGAACAGAACGAAAATTTCAATGAATGATTAACTGTTTTAGTACATATCGAAGTCTACATCCACCTAGAAAATTGCGTACGAAACCGTCTGGGCATCGGAAAGAAAAAAAATGTCATTGCCAATATTTAAAGAAATTCGATTGCGTCAATCTAACACTGTAGTGACTACTCTACTAATCATTACAGTAATCCCTTTCAGCATTTGATAGATCTACGAGTTCTCATGGTCGAACGCAATAACATGACCTTGAATACAAATATTTTCCGACCCTAGACAGTTGAGGTGAGATTGATCCGTTTCTTATGTGAGCGGCCTACTCCACATTAGATCAGACTCCACGGGACCTGACTACTTCCGGTTCAGCTCCAGATTCTTAGGTGGCTTCCAGAAAACGATCATAGATCAGAAAACTCTTCATTTTTTATACAGTTTCCGGATCAGCCTGCAGCTCGTGAAAAATCTTATCTATCCCCCACCAAGTCACCAGAAGTCCGGGTTGAGATTGGCCGATTAAGTTCACCATTAATTTGCCTACCGTTTAACCCTCGAAGCACGCTCGCTTTCCTGCAGAATTCGTGGACCACCCTTAGACGCTTGAATAATGAAGAACAAACCCCGTACCAAGCGTAAACACGGACTTCGACATTGTTGCAATTTTTCTTTTTTTCTTTATTTGTTTGACTTAAGAAGTCGAAAAGGGAACAAATTTTACAACGTTCTACATTAAGATTAATATTGCAACTATTTTCGCTTCCTCATAACGGAAGATCTGTGAGAGTCCAAAAATTTTTCATCGCGATTTTGTTGTTAATAGATTTTAAATGTCCCGAAACATCGAGGAATAACATTTGGAGAATATGTCCGAATGTTGTGCGACAATCGAAGCAAGCGCTCGAAGTTGACAAGGTTTCCAACTTTCTAAAAAATGTCTGTACGCCCGCTAGTCTCCGCAAATTTTGAAATGTTCCTCTGAATAGTTCTTTACATATGGGGTATCCCTGGGAGATTTCGGCAACTTCGGACAGTTGGGTCAAAATTGGAGCCCCCCAATTGTTTACATTAATATGTGTCGAAAATGAAGAGACACGTATTTCGGCATTTTTTATTTTGAGCCCCCGCTTTTTAGATACAGTCAAATGAAGTTTTTGAACTATCGATCATACTTGGCCATTCAAATCGATATATCTCAGCAGTAGGAAAGTAAGGCCGGTTTTGAGCCACTTACCACGGGGATCTGCCTTACCGGCAGAGTTTAGCCGAGACAGTCGGTAACTGCCCACTTCTACCGACGGTGGGAGGGCTTCCGGTATTACAGAGCCATTTTTCACCGACAGCCGCCAATTTGAAAATTCTCCAAAAAATCACGATCGAACGTTGAACGACGAACGATGAGCGTTTTACTTTACCGATCAAACGTTGAACGACAAACGTTCGAAGGATGATCGTTCTACTTTACCGACAGCCGGCCACCCTCCTGCCCCGCCATCTGGCGCCCTCCTGTCGGACAGCCGGATATTTATCTAAGACTCAAAACATCCTTCACCGACAGTGGGTATCCATCGATTTCCCTGCTGCCCTCCGTCGGTAAAAGATGTCTTAAGTCTCAGATAAATATCCGGCTGTCCGACAGGAGGGCGCCAGATAGCGGGGCAGGAGGGTACCCGGCTGTCGGTAAAGTAGAACGCTCAGCGTTCAAACGTTCGTCGTTCAACGTTCGATCGGTAAGGTAGGACGCTTGTCGTTCGTCGTTCAACGTTCGATCGGTAAAGTAGGACGCTCATCGTTCGTCGTTCAACGTTCGATCGTGATTTTTTAGAGAATTTTCAAATTGGCGGCTGTCGGTAAAAAATGGCTCTGTAATACGAGAAGCCCCCCACCGTCAGTGAAAGAGGGATCAGCCTGGCAATTATCGACTGTCTCAGCTAAACTCTACCGGTAAGGCGGATCCCGGTGGTAAGTGGCTCGAAACTGGTCTTACTCCCTTACTATCACAGGTTTAACAACTCGCACACACTCGCACACCCTTGCGAGCACTCGCACACATTCGGACACACTCGCACACCCGATAGAGGAGAAACATTGATGAGCCTTCGACGAGAACTAAAGGAACACGTTTGTTGCTCTTCGATCATCTTTGACTAATTGCTGAGATTGAACGAAAAATTTGCTATCTTTATCGCAATTTGCAATTGAATACGCCGACATTATTTTTCAAAATTAAGAAAAATAAATAAAAATTGGAGAGTAATTTTAAAAGTCCACTAGACTCGAGCGGGATTTTTTCGCAGTTGGTTTCCAAACGCGCGGTTTCCGCAGAATCTGGACGACCCCTAATTAATGCGATTAATATTAACTGTAAGAGTTATAATATGGAAATAGAAACTTCATCACATCACTGGTAGTTTATCACTTTTAACATCGAATTTTCTGGGAATATTCAAATCAGAACATTTTTCTGTAATTTTTTTTCTTCATTATGGAAAAAAAGTTGTTGACTATTTAATCTTAAAATGTGAGAAAGATTATCATTTTTCTTTTTCAATCTGAATAATTACTTAATGACAATCAAAGAGCCATAAACTCGTAACTTCAATCCTTGTTAAAGACTGATCAATCGGGCAAGAAAAACAGAGGGCCGGATCAATTCCTTATTAAACAGAGTTATTGGAGAGTTATTTAGATGAAAAGTCCTACAAAAATTTGTACTTTTGGCAGTATACTGCCGAAATAAATATATTCACAAAGTAAGGGTGGATTTTCAAACTATAAAAAAGTGTTTTTTTATGCGGTCTCAAGTGAATGCTAAGAGTATAAAAAAATGTTCCCCTCCTAAGCAATAATCATCGCTCATGGAGTATTGATTTCACTATTTAGAACCTTCGGTTGATTTGCTGTACGATTTTTCGGTTTATGAGATATCGACGATTGAATGAAGAACGGTACTTTGTATTTCAGCAGCTGGTATCTTAGCGACGAATCGTCGTATAGACAAAAACAAAGAACCCACAAATTTAATCTCAAGAATCAGACTAAACAAGATTAATAGTGATTGAGTCACGAAACATTTTTTTTAGCCTTGGGACAACTTTAAAAAAGAACAAATTTTAAAAGAAACTTCTTCGCGATATTTCTTTTGATTGCGCCATGAGTGATGACTACTGAATTGTTCATCATACTATTTCGAAACCAGAATTGTTAAGCTTCAAAGTGCTCTTTATTTCAACTCAATACGACAATTTTTAACAAAGTTACAGAATTTTCGAAATGTCCCAAAAAAATGTAAAATATTTTTGCTGAGAGTATCGTCAAGAATAATTAGAATAGTAAGACGGATAATGTTGATAAACTAATGTTCATTTACTTACGGTTCGTCTTCACTTTGAACTCCTGTGTTCCAACCGCTCAATAGGATAACCATAACGGTGGAAACCGGAAAGCCGTATAGAGAAGGTCTCATGACGTCTGATGTCGTACTCCCTCGAAAGGTAGTGTTTTTTTTCTAACAAATTCACTTCACTTATCAACGCAGCACGAGGATCTTCTGGTCAGTCCACGTTGTTCGTGGCTCACACTATATATACCCGATGACCACGAAAATCCCACGTCACACGCTACACGAATAAGTGTTATCTTTGATTAGCCCGCCTTCGAGCGTCCGTGGTGCTGTCCCATTGGCTCCCCTCTTTTCGAAAGCTTCGTGTTAAGTCGTCAAAGATAAATATATTCCGGTAAAAAAATCGAATAAATCGAGTGGGAGTTACAAAGCTTCAGGTCTAAATAGTCTGTAAGAATTTCTCATGTGCAGTTATTGTACATATGGAATTCGTGCAACAATGAAAAGTATTATAATTTTTTGGATAAATCTTTTTTATTCACGAAACCTTTTTTTTTTAACCTTATGAATTTGTGCGATGAGGCTCTCAATTTGTCAATCCCACCCGAATAATAAGGGTAATACAATTACAAAGAATATGCATTCGTATTCGCAATAACTTCATTTACGTGATCTAATGGAATAAAATGACAACATTCGTCGCACGTCTAAGTTGATAGGAAGCCCAAAATCGTAAAAATATCCCTTAAAACGGGGAAGGTGGAACGATGGAAAATTCCAGCACGATACATATTTTTCCCGGTGAGAGCCCTGGTTCCCGCAGCAAAAATTCACGATGTTTGACGAAATTCGAAATACGTCCAATTACGAAGATACTCTTGACTTAAAAATGTATACACTGATGACACTATTTTGGAGGAGATCCCAAATTCCCAGGAGTTTTTTTTTCTACGGCTTCGCACGCATGAATTCTTGGATTTGAAAAAGAAAAAAAGGGTGCAAAGTAGAACCTTGCACATTGCTTCCTCATAATTTTTCACATTTGCCAAAGCTTCCTCTATGAGGAACTGTGTCGATCAATTTTGGCTTCCTCATAGAGGAAGCTTCGGCAAATGTGAAAAATTATGAGGAAGCAACGTGCAAGGTTCTACTTTGCACCCGCGTTCTTATATAAAATCCGTTCGTAAATCGATGTAGTCCAGATTAAAAATATGGTGAATTCCATGTCAAATTTAAAAAGTTGAAAATCGCATTAAATTTAAACGCCAGGATGGATTTTGCCCAAATTCTATACGAAACATATTTCGATAATAGTGCGACTTCGTACCAAATTTTAGTCAGATATCTCGAAAATTGTGGAAGCTAGAGCACCGACGTTGATTTTTGAAAATTTTTTAAATGACATAAAATATGAATGGCTCAATGAACTTTGCCCAAATTCAATCCAAAACGTTTCTCGATAATAGTGCAGCTTCGTATTAAATTTTAGTCCGATATCTAGGAAATTGTGCCAGCTAGAGTGCGCACACCATTTTTTTACACCTTTTAAAATTTCTTAAAACAAAAGCACTGCATGGATTTTTTTCCATTTCCGTAACGAGCATCACCCTGTAGTCGTTCAACATGATACTGAATTTGAGCTCGATATCTCTAAAATTGTGGAAGCTAGGAACCAAAAATAAATTTTTGAATTATTTAAAAATCGCGTAGAAACGAAAAAACTGCATGGATTTTTCTAAAAATTGATTCGTGCTATGCGCCGGGAACCCTCTACATGTGTGACAAATTTCAGCTTGATATCTTTAGCCGTTCTCAAGTTATGAACGCTCAACCAATGTTACATACATACACACTAGGGTGGTCCTTATTTGGCTTTAAAAAAAAAAGTCTCACTCCCCACCTTCCAAATGATTCTATACCATGAAAAATGAATTTTCATATTTTTTTGCGATTTTTAAATTCACCCTCTGCTTTGCCTGAATTCATTTGAAAGTTTTTAAAATAATTTATATCATATTTCCAAGCTTAATACGAAAACGATGGCGGCAAAAAATCTGAAAAAAATGTATATTATAAAAAACTATACCACAAAAACAACAAAAAATGTTGGCAGCTGTTCGGCAAACATAAGCTAAAGAAAAATCGACATTGAATTTTTTTTAGGTGTCACGCAACCGGTAAAAAAATCTAAAACAAATATCTGTCATAAAAAATGATGTCAGAAGGTAACGAAAAAACTTTTGCGATTGTACACAAATTTGAAGTTAGCGGAAAAAGTTTTTGCAAGAAAGGAAACATTTTTTTCAAGGTCAAGTCAAAATTTCAGGATCACCGATTTTTCCAACTTTTTTTGACTAAAAAAGTAGTCAAGTAGCGTGTTGGACATGCACATGATAGGGTTCCGTAGCGTAAAAGGTACATTCTGAAATTTTTTCAGATTTTTTGCATCGACAGTTTGAAAGTTAGAGGGGGGGGGGGACCCTCTGATAACGACTTTGAAAGCTAATGTCTCGTAAGCGAAGGGTTAAAATGAAAAAGTCTCAAAACGTTATTTGTTGAATTTGAGGAGACCTATCTAAGGACACCACACTCAATGGCGCAAGCAAACAAAATTTCGAGTACACGTTTCAAAGTGCGTGAGAATTGTAAAAAAAAATTTTCCCTCGAAAATATTTTTTATTGTTTTTAGGTCGACGATCTTCATCTGTGTACCAAATTCAATCTCAATCGGTACATAACTGAAAGGCTGGGAGGGCTGTGACATACAGACAGACAGACGGACGGACTTGGCGAAACCATAAGGGTTCCTAGATTTCTACGGAACCCTAAAACTCTCAGTGATGTCTATGACATATGAAATGTTCATCCAAACCGATTGACCCGTTGAAGAGTTTTACAGCATTTTCTTAATTGGATCTTCAATTTGAAAATTGAAAAAAAAATTATGTGATATTTCCAATATCAATGCAATTTGGAACTCAAAGTTGAAGGTTCCCGTTTGTCAGTGGCTTTCATCTTCTCTTACCAGTAAGGAATCAAAATGAAACATATTGGGTATTTCACGGTACTTATTTTAGGAAATTTATTAAAAAATTAATAACTATTGCACGGATCAACCGATTTAAATAAAAATTGAATATGTCGTAGACGTCACTAAGGTTCTTTACTGGAGAAATCAGCGAACGTAAAATTTTGACATAACCTTAAAAATTTTTTTTTATCATTTTCTAAAATTTTTTTCGTGTACTTCAAATTTTCGTACAATCACCACATTTTTTTCGCCCTTTCAAACATCATTTTTTACGATATATATTTTTTCTAGATTCTTTTACCGGTTG
Source organism: Sussaba pulchella (assembly GCA_963971145.1). Taxonomy (NCBI): domain Eukaryota; kingdom Metazoa; phylum Arthropoda; class Insecta; order Hymenoptera; family Ichneumonidae; genus Sussaba; species Sussaba pulchella. Next base: position 3,670,630 of record OZ020170.1, read on the forward strand.
CGTGACACCTAAAAAAAAATCAATGTCGATTTTTATTTCTATTTTTAGGTTATGTTCGCCGGACAGATACTCACTTTTCTTGGTGTTTTTGCCTCATAGTTTTTTACAATATATATTTTTTTCAGATTTTTTTTCCCGACCTTTTTCGTGAAAATAGGAAATATGACATAAATGATTTTAAAAACTTTCAAATGAATTCAGGCAAAGCAGAGGGTAAATTTAAAAATCGGAAAAAAATATGAAAATTCCTTTTTCATGGTCTAGAATCATTTGGAAGGTGGGGAGCGAGACTTTTTTTTTAAGGACCACCCTAATACACACACGCACACACACACACACACATACATATATCCGGACATTTTTTCTAAATGTTATTTTTAGATGTTTTGGGACATTCTGAACACGTTTTCATGAACATCTCGAAAAAAAAATTTTTCACGAAAACAAAGCTTCCTCTATGAGGAAGCAAAAAAACCATTTATTCCATTCAAACTCTACGGAACATAATTCAAAAACTGATGTTTCAAGGTAGTAACGAATATTCAGCGCAGCGGTTAGTTGAAGCGTATTAGTTAGAAAAAAATACGGGTCTTGTATTTCCAGATTTGCACGTCTAGATTTGGTGTCAAAAAAAAATTAGCATACCGACAATGGGGCAAACGAAATATAAAATCACTTCTATCCATCGGGATGGTGGCTAACTGACTTTCGCCGATCTGCCTTTTCCCACTTGGGTTCCGTCCCAGTTGGGTTTCATCCCAGACTGACTTTTGTCACGAGATGAAGTGATCACGTGACGCTCGAATTATCTCGAGCGTCGCGCGGTCGCCCGAGCTTCGTTTATGCCCGAATTTGAAATTTAAAAAAAAACACAAAATTGGTCATTTGAAAATTTTTAAAAAATTCGATGTAAACGGTGTCCGAACATTCTTAATACTCATAAAGATTAAGACAATTTTTTTTTTATTTTTTCTTCATTTCAAAAACAATCTTGATGAGTATTCAATGCCAAATGTTGAGAAAAATAGAGAATTTCGTTTCTTTCATCGCAATAATCATCCGATGATGTTCAAAGAGCAGAAAAGGTGTTTTTTCAGGTGAAGCCTAAAATAAACAATTCGTGGTGGAGAAACGGATGGACGGATCATCTTGAAATTTAATAGGGTTATTGTGGATACATTAAGCTAAATGCCGACGCACAAACGTTTGTTCTAACCGCAATATTAGCAAAGGACTGGTGAGATTTCTAAATAACCAGAAAAAGTGCTTTTTTTGCAACTTTTTCAAGTGAACGCAAGGGGTGAAAAATTTTTTTTTTCCATAAACAATAACTGAAGCTCATACGCAATTCATTTGAGTTGTCAAAACTGCCGGTAGATTTGCTATGAGATTACCGGTTCATAAGATATCGATGATCAAATGAAAAAAAATGTTTTTTTATTCACCGACCGATATCTCAGCGACAAATCGTTCTACAGAAAAAAAAAATAAATAAAATCGAAGGTTGAGAATCAGGCTTAATGACTGTGTTATTGGTGCCCTCAGAAAAAATTTTTTGAAGTCCGGGGCCTACTTGGAGAAACGAAAATTTGAAAAAAAAATTTCTTTGTGACCTTTCTCTTGAGTGTGGCATGACCAATGGCCAAAAAAAATCTTTCATCATACGGTTTTGGAACTAAAATCGTCCAGCTTCAAAATGCTTTTTCATTCATCTAAATACGAAAAATTTTCGCAAAGTTACAGCCACGCAAAAAAAACGTAAAAAATTGGAGCGATTTCTTGTTTCTTCAATTGTTTGGTTGAGTGTAGTTAAAACGCCAGCCTTTCGATTCTCTACAAGCTCGTTTCATCTAATCCGAACGCTGCCTATGTTCTTTTAGTAATACATGCTTGGCCAATATCCGTTGTGTCCGGAAAGGGCTGCATCGATCAAGATTGCCTTCAAAAGCTTCCTCCAATTAGCGATTCGAGTATTTCCCAAAGTAAATCCTAAAAAAAGATTTGCGCCGAAATAAGACGTTTGCCCCCGAAAACTCTTAATTACGAGATGAAGAGTTTGTTCGTGGTTGGATATTTCTTAAGATTTTTTTACCGTTGCGTCTCTCTGTTGTAGGAGCCAACCACCTTATCAGGAATAATACCGATCGTGCTAAAATTGGCTGCGTAGAAGAATTTTACGGCAAATCGTTCGCTTATTTTTTATTGTTTTCTCGTGCTTCAGTGCTGCTATCAACTTGCACGTGCCGCACGACAATCTCGATTTTATTTTTCTGCATAATGTGACCGCTATAATTCCCAAGTAAATTCATTAGAATCGAAATAACGCCAGCCTTTCGATTCTCTACAAGCTCGTTTCATCTAATCCGAACGCTGCCTATGTTCTTTTAGTAATACATGCTTGGCCAATATCCGTTGTGTCCGGAAAGGGCTGCATCGATCAAGATTGCCTTCAAAAGCTTCCTCCAATTAGCGATTCGAGTATTTCCCAAAGTAAATCCTAAAAAAAGATTTGCGCCGAAATAAGACGTTTGCCCCCGAAAACTCTTAATTACGAGATGAAGAGTTTGTTCGTGGTTGGATATTTCTTAAAATTTTTTTACCGTTGCGTCCCTCTGTTGTAGGAGCCAACCACCTTATCAGGAATAATACCGATCGTGCTAAAATTGGCTGCGCAGAAGAATTTTACGGCAAATCGTTCGCTTATTTTTTATTGTTTTCTCGTGCTTCAGTGCTGCTATCAACTTGCACGTGCCGCACGACAATCTCGATTTTATTTTTCTGCATAATGTGACCGCTATAATTCTCAAGTAAATTCATTAAAATCGAAATAACGCCAGCCTTTCGATTCTCTACAAGCTCGTTTTATCTAATCCGAACGCTGCCTATGTTCTTTTAGTAATACATGCTTGGAAAATATCCGTTGTGTCCGGAAAGGGCTGCATCGATCAAGATTGCCTTCAAAAGCTTCCTCCAATTAGCGATTCGAGTATTTCCCAAAGTAAATCCTAAAAAAAGATTTGCGCCGAAATAAGACGTTTGCCCCCGAAAACTCTTAATTACGAGATGAAGAGTTTGTTCGTGGTTGGATATTTCTTAAGATTTTTTTACCGTTGCGTCTCTCTGTTGTAGGAGCCAACCACCTTATCAGGAATAATACCGATCGTGCTAAAATTGGCTGCGCAGAAGAATTTTACGGCAAATCGTTCGCTTATTTTTTATTGTTTTCTCGTGCTTCAGTGCTGCTATCAACTTGCACGTGCCGCACGACAATCTCGATTTTATTTTTCTGCATAATGTGACCGCTATAATTCTCAAGTAAATTCATTAAAATCGAAATAACGCCAGCCTTTCGATTCTCTACAAGCTCGTTTTATCTAATCCGAACGCTGCCTATGTTCTTTTAGTAATACATGCTTGGCCAATATCCGTTGTGTCCGGAAAGGGCTGCATCGATCAAGATTGCCTTCAAAAGCTTCCTCCAATTAGCGATTCGAGTATTTCCCAAAGTAAATCCTAAAAAAAGATTTGCGCCGAAATAAGACGTTTGCCCCCGAAAACTCTTAATTACGAGATGAAGAGTTTGTTCGTGGTTGGATATTTCTTAAAATTTTTTTACCGTTGCGTCCCTCTGTTGTAGGAGCCAACCACCTTATCAGGAATAATACCGATCGTGCTAAAATTGGCTGCGCAGAAGAATTTTACGGCAAATCGTTCGCTTATTTTTTATTGTTTTCTCGTGCTTCAGTGCTGCTATCAACTTGCACGTGCCGCACGACAATCTCGATTTTATTTTTCTGCATAATGTGACCGCTATAATTCTCAAGTAAATTCATTAAAATCGAAATAACGCCAGCCTTTCGATTCTCTACAAGCTCGTTTTATCTAATCCGAACGCTGCCTATGTTCTTTTAGTAATACATGCTTGGAAAATATCCGTTGTGTCCGGAAAGGGCTGCATCGATCAAGATTGCCTTCAAAAGCTTCCTCCAATTAGCGATTCGAGTATTTCCCAAAGTAAATCCTAAAAAAAGATTTGCGCCGAAATAAGACGTTTGCCCCCGAAAACTCTTAATTACGAGATGAAGAGTTTGTTCGTGGTTGGATATTTCTTAAAATTTTTTTACCGTTGCGTCCCTCTGTTGTAGGAGCCAACCACCTTATCAGGAATAATACCGATCGTGCTAAAATTGGCTGCGCAGAAGAATTTTACGGCAAATCGTTCGCTTATTTTTTATTGTTTTCTCGTGCTTCAGTGCTGCTATCAACTTGCACGTGCCGCACGACAATCTCGATTTTATTTTTCTGCATAATGTGACCGCTATAATTCTCAAGTAAATTCATTAAAATCGAAATAACGCCAGCCTTTCGATTCTCTACAAGCTCGTTTTATCTAATCCGAACGCTGCCTATGTTCTTTTAGTAATACATGCTTGGAAAATATCCGTTGTGTCCGGAAAGGGCTGCATCGATCAAGATTGCCTTCAAAAGCTTCCTCCAATTAGCGATTCGAGTATTTCCCAAAGTAAATCCTAAAAAAAGATTTGCGCCGAAATAAGACGTTTGCCCCCGAAAACTCTTAATTACGAGATGAAGAGTTTGTTCGTGGTTGGATATTTCTTAAGATTTTTTTACCGTTGCGTCTCTCTGTTGTAGGAGCCAACCACCTTATCAGGAATAATACCGATCGTGCTAAAATTGGCTGCGCAGAAGAATTTTACGGCAAATCGTTCGCTTATTTTTTATTGTTTTCTCGTGCTTCAGTGCTGCTATCAACTTGCACGTGCCGCACGACAATCTCGATTTTATTTTTCTGCATAATGTGACCGCTATAATTCTCAAGTAAATTCATTAAAATCGAAATAACGCCAGCCTTTCGATTCTCTACAAGCTCGTTTTATCTAATCCGAACGCTGCCTATGTTCTTTTAGTAATACATGCTTGGAAAATATCCGTTGTGTCCGGAAAGGGCTGCATCGATCAAGATTGCCTTCAAAAGCTTCCTCCAATTAGCGATTCGAGTATTTCCCAAAGTAAATCCTAAAAAAAGATTTGCGCCGAAATAAGACGTTTGCCCCCGAAAACTCTTAATTACGAGATGAAGAGTTTGTTCGTGGTTGGATATTTCTTAAGATTTTTTTACCGTTGCGTCTCTCTGTTGTAGGAGCCAACCACCTTATCAGGAATAATACCGATCGTGCTAAAATTGGCTGCGTAGAAGAATTTTACGGCAAATCGTTCGCTTATTTTTTATTGTTTTCTCGTGCTTCAGTGCTGCTATCAACTTGCACGTGCCGCACGACAACCTCGATTTTATTTTTTTGCATAACGTGACTGCTGTAGTTCTCATGTAAATTCATGCAAATACACTCAACCGAACACTTGAAGGAACAAGAAATCGCTCCAATTTTTAACGTTTTTTTTTGCGTAGCTGTAACTTTGCGAAAAATTGTCGTGTGAGAAGAATGAAGAAGCATTTTGAAGCTTGACATTTCTAGTTTTAAAACCGTATGATGAAAGATTTTTTTTGGCCATTGGTCATGCCACACTCAAGAGAAATGTCACAAAGAAATTTTTTTTTCAAATTTTCGTTCCTCCAAGTAGTCCCCGCACTTCAAAAAAAATTTTCTGACGGCACCAATGACACGGTCATTACACTGTAGAACGATTTGTCGCTGAGATATCGGCCGGTGAATAAAAAAACATTTTTTTTCGTTTCTTATCGGTATTTTATGAACCGGTAATCTCATAGCCAATCTACCGGCAATTTCGACAACTCAAATGAATTGCGTATGAGCTTCAATTATTGTTTTTGGAAAAAAAAAATTTTTCACCCCTTGCGTTCACTTGAAAAAGTTGCAAAAAAAGCACTTTTTCTGGTTATTTAGAAATCTCACCAGTCCTTTGCAAATATTGCGGTTAGAACAAACGTTTGTGCGTCGGCATTTAGCTTAATGTATCCACAATAACCCTATTAAATTTCAAGATGATCCGTCCATCCGTTTCTCCACCACGAATTGTTTATTTTAGGCTTCACTTGAAAAAACCCCTTTTCTGCTCTTTGAACGTCATCGGATGATTATTGCGATGAAAGAAAATAAATTCTCTATTTTTCTCAACATTTGGCATTGAATACTCATCAAGATTGTTTTTGAAATGAAGAAAAAATATTAAAAAAATTGTCTTAATCTTTATGAGTATTAAGAATGTTCGGACACCGTTTACATCGAATTTTTTTAAAATTTTCAAATGACAAATTTTGTGTTTTTTTTTTTTTAATTTCAAATTCGGGCATAAACGAAGCTCGGGCGACCGCACGACGCTCGAGATAATTCGAGCGTCACGTGATCACTTCATCTCGTGACAAAAGTCAGTCTGGGATGAAACCCAACTGGGACGAAACCCAAGTGGGAAAAGGCAGATCGGCGAAAGTCAGTCAGTCACCATCCCCTATCCATCTGTCTTAACTTGCTCATGTTAGGACGAAGAAATTTGACGTGGTTGCTTTGTCGTAGAAAAGATTCGAAGAAGAATTTTCAACGTTTCGGAAATGTTCGATTTTTTAAATGAACGTAGTCCAATTAAAAATTAATAACCCCGTGTTCTCCGGCCTGATGGATTGTGTTTCAAAGAATCCGATACGGATTGAAGTTAGAAAAATTATCCTACGCTGCCAACCTCCGAAAATGCAATGGGTCGATCGAGTAGGGGAGACTAGAGCCAGTTGTAACAATTTTTCGGTACTTTCTAATTTATATGAAATATTTGTACATTAGAAGATGATCGTCATGAAAGAATGTTTTCGAAATATTTCCAGATAAATTTTAACCGTTGAAGACTTTTTGGCACAGGTCTTATTCTGGAAGAAGTTTTTTTTCTAGCTTTTTCGTATATTCCACTTTGAATAAAAAATGTTTCTACACCAATTTGAATTTTTTTCCGTAATTTATCGAAGAACGATATTTTAGTTGAATCCAAATCATTTTCAGTTAGTTTTGAGTGTTATACATCTCGTGATTAGCGACGACAATTAATGTCTCAATTAACAATAAACATTCAATTAAATTTTCTTCTCATAATTAATCCATTATATTTCTATGGATGTATTAGAACAACGTTGATTTAGAATATTTTTTCTTGTTAGTTGCAGAGTCCTGTATCATTTTCAACACGTGATTGAACAATAATCGAATTTTCATTATTTCCAACTTTTACAATTTAATTTCGGATTTAATGATGAATTTCCGCACAATTTTATTGCAAATTCATGAACACGAGAAATAATTTCTATCGATAATCACGAAATGTATGAGAATTAAAATTGAGTGGCAATCAATTGGAATCCACTAAGATATGATTTTTCTTTGAATTATAAGAAAAAAATCGAAATTAGTCAGAAAAAGAATTTTTGTTAGAAGTTTCAATAAGTCTAGGAAAAAAAACGAATTTCCTGGCAGGAACAGCGCCAAAAAATCTTAAATTGGACGAAATTTTTCTCCATCGTTTTAATAGGAATTAAAAATGGCCAACATCTTCAACGCGACAAATTTATCACATGAATATCCTAAATAACATAGAATGTTGATTAAAAATTTTCCGTGTTTCTAAAAATTATGGCGGCAAACGGGAATTTGAAAAAAAAACCATCGCGCTGAGTCAATTTTTCATGCAGTTATGAGCGTTTGAAAAAAAAACGGTGAATTGTCGAAAAAATCAGATCTCGAAACAAAATGCCAAACAATCCTGCAAAAATCATGAAGAGAACTTTCGGAGAAAAATTTTCAGCTGAATCCAAAACATATAAGTTCCAAAAGTAGTAAGATTATACATAAAAACATCTCGAGTCAGTCCGATTTTCTAATGAGAATCGAAGTTCCTCTGAAAAAGTACTGAGATTCAGAAGATTTGGACCACAGCGAAGGGCGGGAATTTCGATCAACAATTAATCGCTGCAGTACATACATCCGACGATATATCCTGTCATAACGACGCCACTTTCCAAAGGGGCATCTGTAAAAAGAAAAAAAAAAAAGAAATGTCGTTATCGTTACTGGATATAGAGAGCTTCGATTCAGAACCGGTAGCTGTAATGAGTAATCTATCACCTGTTACGGTAATTTCTTTCGTTACTTGAAAAATCTGCGAGTTGCTACAGTAAAATGCAACGACACGACCGTAAGTACAAACATTTTCTGACATTCGAAAGTAGTAGAAGTCAACTCCCAGATGCGTCCAATTAATACATATCGCGTTTGCAAAACAATATTTTTTTTATAGTCACTACTGTCACGTGCAATAATTCGATCAAGTTCCGGTTCCGAGTGACCTTGAAGGAGTGACTGTCAAAAGTCGTTACGTCAATATTCGATGCGGAAGCCCTTCCCCCACGCTTAAAATCCTATACTTTTTCACGGAAACAAGATAATGAAAGTTCTCAAAGAAAAACCTTCTCCATCGACCTCTACAACGATACGGTGATGAATCTATTTTTCACCGCTAAGTGGGACAACGTGTCGTTATTGAATCGAATCCGAGATCAAGTACAAAAGTTTATAAAACTTAAAAATTAAAAAATTAAAAAAAAAAAATAAAACAGCCGAGAAATTAATTTAAAGTCGGTTTATCTAAATATATTGCCACTGTCTTAAATAAGAAAACATTTTATAAGTCTTTCGAGAGATGATAATACTCCTAGATCTCATGAGCTGCCTTATACTCTCTGTTCGGATAAAAATTATAAATAAGATTTTACGTATTATACTGAGCGAACAAAATAAACATAATGAAAATAAACTATTGTTAGCTTTATTCATCTAATATTTATTTTTGCTCGTTTTGGTTTCATTTTAAAAAATGTATCAATATTATTGTGATTTCCGTGAAAATAAGGAAATTACAATTTTTCCGAAGAGTTCGATATTTGAGATTTCGAAAATTAAGTTTCTGACCGAGAAATTATGACAAAATTAAAATTCCTCAATTTTCCCGGAAACAACTAGATATAACCCCTTCAGTCACACTTGTATGTAATGTACCTTACGTTGTAAGTGATATTCCGGTGTTAGTAGGAAACAGCTAAGACAAGCAGGCTTTTTTAAATCAGTTTTATTTCAAGGTTTCCTATTTCGATAAGATCTGCCGTTGATTATAATGTTCGTTTATTCATAATATGATAATGATAAAAATGATATCGGACAGAATGTCAAAATCGTTGACTCATAGTAGCTAGCGAAATTCCCATTCTTGTGGCATGATTTAATTCGTTTTAAAATATGCGTGGAAGAGAAATTCATTGTTAGTGGCAGAAAGGTGTTCATTCTGGGTGATCCATCGGAGAATTTAATAGCCCCAGAAGAGAATCTAACTTCGTAGCTCGTTGGATGAGTAGCTAAATTTGCGAGCTGTCAATTGTCTGCCAATAGGTGAATTGAATTCTCTTTAATTCAATTCTAATATAAATTCATCGATAGATTATTTAAAAAGAGCCAGCGGTGTTAGAATTTCTACGTGAAGAATATTTTTGCGTTTAAACATTGGCCGAGTTTCGTTAACCGTTGGGTCTATCTGCCACCAGAACCAAGGGTCTTATCGGAAACAATACCGATCGTGCCAGAATTTGCTATCCAGAGAAATTTTATGACATGGTATTAATGACATTCTTATTGGTTTTTTAGTGCGGTGGTCTTTGTTAAACCTGCAGTGACGGCTTTATTTTCTATTTTTTTGCACTATATGAATGCTAACCAAATTACTCATCGACGTGGCTTTTTTTTAAGTACTTAAAACCAGCAGTCGACGTGGCGACGAGTCCACCGGTTTTCCGTATGTATCGCTACTATTATCTCCTGTGAGATTTTCGAGCTTCATTCGATTATTCTTTCCAGATCCAGCGAATGTTCGTCTAATAGCGTTAACCATTATTTCCCGTTTGATTTTTTGTGGATGATACTTTTCGAACGACGATAGTCATCTTTCGTACGGTTAACCGACCTTCATGTCTACCTTAATATCATAAGTAATGCGAAATACGTTGCCGGTCTATCGGAGATTTTTCGCCCTTTCCAGAGAAATTATGTTCTCATCTCCAGTTTCCCATGGATAACAATTATGGGAAAGAGTTTTTTTTTCAAATAATATATATGAGCAAGTCCACCAATTCGAGTACCGGTTTTGGGCGTCGATATCAGCGATCTTTTTGTAACTTTGAGAAATGGAACCTCCCATTGAGAAATGAACTCTGATTTTTTTAAACATTTTTCCCTTGGTTATTTTCGCTGTAATTGTATGGGTAATTCTGTGAGTTTGTCATGTTTTTCTTGTTTTCATTAATTTCTCAATGTGTTTTAATAGGAGAAAAAATTAAACGCGACCACCTTTTCTTTGTGAAAAAAGCTCAGCATTTCGAAAAAAAATACAAAAACATTTTTGGGACTTGAAAAATTACTTAAAATCGCATTTGAAATGCAAAAGTCGATTTTTCTCAAATGTATATTTTTTTAAAAATGTGAAAGTATTTTTATCGAAAAGCTGAGAAAATTTCACGTATCATATGTAGAAATGAAGTTGGGACCTCTGTAATAACTCGTTGAATCTCCAAATGTATAACGAAACAACTAAAACCTTAATTAATATTTTTTCATTTTCAAATGATTCGTAATACTGAGATCAAGAAACCGAGATAATTTGATAAGTTGACAAGTTTCTGCAGGTAATGACGTCGAGTTTTTTTATTTCATCGTATTTTGAAATGGAAACATTCTCAATTTTTTTAATGAAAAACCAGTATTTTGACTTCTAAATGCTGTAAAAAATTAAAAAATCAATTTGAAAATAAAGACTTGCCTTCATCACCTGCAGAAACTTAGCAGCTACTGAAATCACTCCGGTTTTTTCGTCTCAGATGCTCCAGTAATTAGTTATAATGGGCACCGCGACACAACTTTTTTTCTTAGACGTCTGCAGAGATTCTCCGTCGATTGCTTAGTTGTTCATTAAAGTTAATGAAAATTTTATAGAATATTCTTCAAACGTAACGTTATTGAGTTAGTCATTATATCAATAAATGTATATCAACTGTATCGTCAAGATAAATTATCAAAAATATCCTTTTTTTAATATCGAACTAACCTTACCCCGCCCTTAAGTTGTAGATGGTGCACTTGCAAAGCTAACAGCGTCACCACATGACTCTAAGTTTCATCTTTGATCATATGGTTCCCATGTATTTAGAAACAGTAATACGAATCATTTGGAAATGAAAAAAATATAAATTGAGGTTTTAGTTATTTTGTCACACATTTGGTAATTCAACGAGTTATTACAGAGGTCCCAACTTGATTTTTACATATATTACGTGAAATTTTCTCAGCTTTTCGATAAAAATACTTTTAAAATTTTAAAAAAATACACATTTGAGAAAAATCGACTTTTATATTTCAAATGCGATTTTAAGTAATTTTTCAAGTCCCAAAAATGTTTTTGTATTTTTTTTTCGAAAAGCTGAGCTTTTTTCACAAAGAAAAAGTGGTCGCGTTTAATTTTTTCTCTTATTAAAACACATTGAGAAATTAATGAAAACAAGAAAAAAATGACAAACTCACAGAATTACCCATACAATTACAGCGAAAATAACCAAAGGAAAAATCTTAAAAAAAATCAGAGTTCATTTCTCAATAGGAGCTTCCATTTCTCAAAGTTACAAAAAGATCGCTGATATCGACGCCCAAAACCGGTACTCGAATTGGTGGACTTGCTCATATACACCAATGCAGGAATTATTTTAAACAAGCTAACTGTGCTCAAATTTCTATACGAAGAATATTCCCATACTTGGAAATTTGCCGAGTTTCGTCAACCGTCGTGACTGTCTAACCGCCATAACATATAATTTTATTCGTTTTTCACAATGGTAGTCTTGTTTTTTACGTGCCTGCATTATGATAATGTCGACCATATCGCTCTTCGACGTGGCCTTTTATATTTTTTTTAGTGTTGAAAACGTGCTGTCGACGTGGCGACGAGTCCAGGAGACTTCAGTTATTTGCGATATACTTTTTGTCAACCGCACCTGGGAATGACGCGATTGCGCACCAATTTTAGTACGCAATGTACCTGATTCTCGAGTCATGTAGGAATGTTTGATTCCCGCATTGTCTATGACGTACGTACTATTGCGGGGTATCGTGTGGGGAGTAATGAGTCTCGCACCGGTTAATGGCCTTAAGGGAGTTCTGGAGGTACACGTATCAGCTAAATGTTTCGACCGCGGGGTACAGTGAAACCCAATCCTATATGAAGCTGTCGTCAAGAACTTTCGACAAAGCTTGTACACTCTGTGCGTCGTACACAATCACATCTCATGCATGGATAAGTCCCCTACTCGCATAGAGCGCGCCGCTGTATTCGTGGCACAGCGCAATTCTCTTGTTTAGTAGCTTTGACCGTGTACCGGTTTTTCATAAAATCTCAACAGAAAATCTTCAACAAAAAGTGTAAAAATGTATTTCGACACCTTTTTGCAGTTATTAAGACACAGAATTAAACGCAGGTTTCAAATTCCCGGAATGTCCCGAACGCCCCTCAGCTTGCCGCAGCGAACACCGTTGCTGTTTCGTCACAGCTGATTGTGTCTCCGTTCCGTGTCGAATAAAATAATTATTTTTTGTGCGTCAATATCTCCGAAACTGAGTAGTCGAAAATTGCAATTTTTTTTTTAGATTAATCCTACCACAGATCTGCATACACGAGTGTTTCTATTTGAAAATTGTAAAGTTCGTTTAGCGTCTGTGATAAAAAATGTGAACCAAGTTATATCCGTTCACGTGTTAGGCATAGGCATCGCGTACAAAAAACCCATTTTTCATTGCAGATATCTCATAAACTAAGTAGTGGATTGGATTAAAAATTTGGGAATCGGTTTATGAAGGTTGTGTCTACACCACACTGAAATTTCAGGCGATTCCTCGGATTTCGAAAAACTCCAGAACTACTTCAAAGGGAGAAAGCTTCAATCCCAACACCTTATTCTTCGAGAGTAGAATCAAGAGCCCCGAAGGATTTGGGCCGAATTATTTAAGATAAAAATTGCGTTCATTCAAAAATCAAATACCTCCGAAACGTTAAAAATCATACTCTAAATATTTTCTGCTACAAAGAAACTTACCACGCTAGATTTCATGGTCCTAACGTCAGCTGATCAAAATAGATTAATATAAGTAATTTCATATGTACTGTTTGCTCCATTGTCCGTTCCTCATTCTTATTCGACAAAAATTTTGGACCTACGTAATGCGACAACCATCTTTGTTTTCTTACTAATACGCTCCGACAAGCGGTTGCGCTAAATATTGCTTATAACTTCGAAACTTCAGCGTCCAAATTATATTCCGTAGAGTTTAAGGAGGACAATTTTCTTTTTTTTCCAAATTAAAAAATTTTGTGGGCATTGAAGGTATTCTGTCGAAAGTGTCACCAGTGTATACATTTTTAAATAAAGAGTATCTTCGTGGTTGGACATTCTCCAAACTCCGTCCACCGTCGTGACTTTCTGCCTCGGACAAGAGATTTATCGTGTACGATACAATTTCGTCGTGCCATCAACTTCCGCAAAGCTCATCGTTTTACTCTACTGGATTACGTCAATGCTGGCTGGCTCGCTTGTAAACGTGGCTGATGCCACGTTGTTAGTCGTTAAAAAAACGTTCCGTCGTGGCTTCGTGTCAATCTTTCCCTCCATAGCTGTTGCTATGTGAATCGCTTGCTTTATTTTCCACCTCTACTTCTCTTTTTGTCTGAATCAAGCAAATGCTTTTATTACAAGACTAATCATGATTATAGAATTGATTTACGTTCGGCCAAGTCCGTGCCCACGGCCCTGTCAAAGAAAATTACAGGAGAGCATCGTTTCCGAACCACCGCAATATTATGTGATTTAATGACATAGGAGAAACGACCTTTTTAAGGGACACCCTAATGAGCTAGAATTCTACCGACACCAATAGGTTTTTGAAGTTCCGCTAATAAGCCGATATGAAAATGAAAACCTAACTCTTCTCAGAACAATGAAACCAGTGGATCAATAGCTGCAATGATTACTGAATATGTATTCGGATTGATCTTCATCGAAGAGAGTCACCGTTTTTTCCTTAAGAATATCTTCGGTTCTGATATTTTCCCAATTTCGTTAAACGTCGTGACTTTCTGCCTTGGACACAGGAGTTTTATCTCCTACATTTCCCTGTATTTATCTATTATATGGTTCACTGGATTACGTCAATGCTGGCTGGCTCGCTTGCGAACGTGGCTGATGCCACGTTGTTAGTCGTTAGAAAAACGTTCCGTCGTGGTTATGAGTCATCATTTCCACCCCCATAGCTGTTGCTATGAGAATCGCTTGCTTCATTTCTCACCTCTACTTCTCTTTTTGTCTAGATTCAGCAAATGCTTTTATTACAAGACTAATCATGACTTTAGAATCGATTTACGTTCGGCCAAGTCCGTGCCCACGGCCCTGTCAAAGAAAATTACAAGAGAGCATCGTTTCCGAACCACCGCAATCTTATGTAATTTAATTACATGAGAAAAACGACTTTTTCAAGGGACACCCTAATGAGCTAGAATTCTTCCAACACCAATTGATTTTTGGAGCTTCGTTGATAAGCTGATAGCATGTCGTTCGGCATGTCGTCTATAATTTTGATATTCTCCGGTATGGTCTACCTTTCAACCTCACTTTTTCCATCAATAGCTCTGCAAATTCAAGTGATCTATTCGCGAGTTTGATCTCACAATTTCCTAACGTTTATAAGATTGAGCAAAGTAAAAAGTTCGAAAAACTCCCGGTTGCAGAAGTCGTTTTACATAACAAATTGTTTCATGTAAAGATCTGAAAAGTATGAAATAATTCTCGACATTATTTGAGTTCATTAATAGTTTCAATTATGATCGTTCATTTTTATAAATTCTGCATGATTCTTATGAAGCATGAAATTCAGTCTAAAGACGTTTTTGTTTTAACAATGGGATAAAATGCAATAGAGAAGTTTGACGAAATGGTAGAAAACGTTCCCCGACTGAATTGAATGCTTCATAAAAATCATGAAGAATTCATAAAAATCAATGGACATAATTGAAACTATTGATGAGCTAAGATAATGTCAAGAAATTCATCGTTCTTTATAAGTTTTGATATGAGAAAAGTTATCATGTAAAATGCTTTCTGCAGCTGGGAGTCTTTCAAGTTTATTCATTTGTTTAATTTTATATTTCTTAAATTCATTGATTACATAAGTTAACTTCCGTAGCCGGATACGTTTTAAGTTTCAAACTTTATTTTATTTTTTTTTTTCAACCCAGATGGGGAATAAAAAATGTCCTTGAAAGTGGAAAGTTTCTGAATCGAGCGACACCATCGAGATTGCGATTTTTTCACGAGTCTCGCGGACGAGTGATAATGGGTCAGCTTAATTCTTTCCCAGACATTTTCATTTGTTTTCATATTTATTTTTACATCCATCGGACAAAACCTTTTATCGAGACGCAAGGGAGCTAGAAAAATGAATTCAGGGCTCAACTTATTGAGATATCGAACTTTTTGAGTAACGAGGACCAGAGACGATGCTGCAAACGTCATTCTATATCAAATCAATTTATTATATATCATAAAATTGAATGTATTGAGATTTCGAAAAATCTTGATGAGCTCTAGCACATGCTGTTGTTCTTTGGCACAAATGACGGGCACATCGTGGGTTGGTGTCGATGTTCTCGATTGTTGTCGATGGCTCATTTCAGTAGTTTTTCTACCCGATAATTTCTGATCGCCATGGTCCTTAGCGAGAGAAAACTAGGTGAATGCCTGCCACTGTAAAAATGATCTTTCTATGATTGGAAAGAACAATATTCGGCACCATGATAAGTATGAGGAAAGATGAAAAATAATGGAGAGGATTATAATATAACATAAAATCATTATTATTTACTGAATTCCTTCAAGAGAACCGAAAATGTTAATTTTTTTTACAGAAGTAAGATGTTTCGTTTGACACTTTTATAATGAGAACAATCAATTTGTGAACTAGTGAGTCATAGTTTCAACTCCACTCTTTTAAGAATAACAATTAAGCGGTGATGGCAAACAATTTTAACCGCTTAGTTGAAAGTTATATCGGCGGATCCGAAAATGGCCGAGCATTATAAGCAGATGAATGAAAAATATAGCATCAAGGAAAGATGGAAATCGAAGAAAAATACACATGAAAAAAAATCTGCTACTGGCACAATACACATGCTACATTTCAATCGAAAACATTTTTTTCTATTGATCACTGAATCAATATTTTCTGCATTTTTCTTTCTTTTTACATTCTATCGATATCCATTTGGTTAATCGCCTCATCAATCACAAACACTACGTAGAATCAACGGTTAGATGCAACAATTATCATGAATATACACTCCATTGACCAAATTAAATTATATTTATTACTATTAATCAGATTTTTATTGATATTATCATTTCTCTTTTTTTTTCAAATGAAAAATGTAATCATGTAGTTATGTGATTGATTATCCATTGATGCCTACTGGACTATTATTCCTACCTGAGGATTAATAGTTGGACGCCACTATCCTTGTCGATATATACTCGATTGAAAAAATATTAATATATTTATCATTATTAATCGTTTAATTGATTATTGACATTATTATTCATCTTTTTCTTTTTTTAGAGACACATGTATTCATATAGTCATTTGATTATGTATTCTGTAATCTTCTTTATGTTGATATTTCCGAGCTCACCGGCCACCTACCCAAATTATTATTACCGAAGAAAAAAAAATAACAGAGGCAAAAAAATAATCGCTCGATAATTAATTTTTAATCAGCAATTATTGCAAAATTGCCTCTACGAGGTGCGTTCTCGCACTCGCCCATCACCGTAAAGTGAATTCCTACATCGATTGCCATACCGAATACCATGAATAGTTCGCAAAACGCATACCACCACTTACAAACAAAATAGCTGCATGGAATTCGATAAAACTCCGGGAATCGATGTCGAATTCATCAACGACCAACCTACATCCCAGTTTTTTCCAAAACTGCAAACGAAAAATGGTGGATTCCGTTGGAAAAATAAAACTAACGAATGCTTGCCGGTTAGAAGCACGGTAGTGTCTGTAGCCATGCCCTTTTCGGCCGAGACCTTCAGGAATCTTCCGAATTCGTTGTGCTCCCGCTAAGGTGGATTATTTTGAGGGAAAGACTCATTCTCGTAACAATCCGATGTCTTTGCTTCGCGGACGGGCAGACGATCCTCAATCGAGGAATGAATGCGAAAAAAAAATAAGCCAGCGCTGTCGTAACTTTCATCGCAATAAGATTTGATTACGTACATCGACAAAAATCAGGTGACGCCATTGTTATACGGAATTTTATTATCTGGCCTTTAGGGCCAATTGCAAACTGTGCTTTAGTTTGGCTTCCGGGCGTTCTCGCGGCCAGCTTCTGAGGCTAACCGAACCACCATCCACGAAGCTTACCCTCAAGAGTAGGGGGGTAAGGCGGGTTCCAGGCCACTTGCCACGGTGACCTGCCTTGAGACGGTCGGTAAGGTAGATTTCTCTTTGACCAACGGTGGGTTTGTGTCTGATCCATCTTGTACCGACGGTGAGGCTGAGCCCTCTTTTACCGACAGTGCCGGTACAGGGCCTCGAAGATTGATCGTAAGGATATTAAGGCGGGTTTCAGGCCACGTTCTGTTTTACCGATTGAACGTTGAACGTTCGTACGATGATCGTTCTACTTTACCGACAGCAGACTCAGCCTCACCGTCGGTACAAGAGGGATCAGGCACAAACCCACCGTTGGTCAAAGAGAAATCTACCTTACCGCCCGTCTCAAGGCAGGTCACCGTGGTAAGTGGCCTGGAACCCGCCCTACCCCCCTACTCTCAAGAGATCAAATATGTGTTAAGCGGCTGAAATAAATTCGTCCGAATTGAAAACCTCGTACACGATTGATCGCAAAGTAAAGGAGAACTATACTCGATAATGCACCAACGAACTTACGTCCGCATTCCCCAGTCAAGTCCGCAATTTCGTACTTTAGCGATAGCTCGTCACGTTTTGACATCAGCCGTATTGTCATGAATTCAAGTTCCGGCGGTCCTATTTCGGTTACGCGCCCGTCTAATGTCACGGCGTCAATTATTCCAGTAAAAATTAAATATAATCAAAAATTTACAAATAGGTTCAACCCGATTAGTGTAACGTTGTTTTTCTCACTCTCAAAATGTAACGTGGCGTCGAATCGATCCAAGGCTTTGATAAAATAAAAGATGTCATCCTAGATGTCGTCACGAATGAAGCTCACTGTTTTTACTTTACGACGAAATTTTTAATTATGAAGTTTCCGGAATTCATTCGTCACAAAAATAACAATAAACGAATGAACTGTGGAAAAATGCGGGAACTTTACAATTTTTGCGTGGGTCAAAACGACCCCACGATGAACTAATCGGGTTAGTGATATATGATAACTGCCTCAAATTATTTGGTGATTGACGTTCGGCGGTTGGTAACGGGTGGGAAATTAATCAAGCGATCTGCATAAAAAAACGTTCGCTGAAAAGCGTTTGCCTCCGAGAACCCAAAATAACTAAATAGTCTGCTTCAACAATTTTCAGAGATATTTCACGATGGATTTTTTTTAACAAAAGCCTACTACTGTCTACTATTAGACTACTACTGGCCCCCCCTAACGATGAGTGGAAGCCGATTTTAGCTACCATTTAATTTTTTTTTCAAAAGTTTAATTTGACAGCTAGTAAACCTAGAAATAAACGAGACAATGCGATAACAAAAATTTTACTCCAATTTCCCGACTAAATATGAATCGTAGACAAAAAATTATAATTATTGAAGTTGTAGGGAATCTTATTCCCTACAAAATTGTTTGCAACCATTATCACGGCAAACTTAGAAATAAACATGGTAATGCGATAAAACGCGACGATTAAATTGAGTCCCTATTTTTCAACTTATGCCGAAAAATATCGATCGTAGACAGAAACTTGTAATTATTAAAGTTGTTGAAAATTGAATTTCCTACAATTTTTGTTTCATGCATTTGTAGTCAAGAGTTGAAAATGGTCGAGTTATTCAACAAAAACGGATTTTCCTTAAATTCAAGATGGCGGATGTAGCAGCGGGGGTTTTAGGTCGAAAACCGGAACTTAGACTACCACTGACCCCCCCTAACGAAAAGTGAAAACATTCATCTGTGACGAATTTTTTTTTTTTTTCAAAATTCTAATTTGACTGGGCTAACTGTCAGAATCTCCACTGTCAGAGTCTCCACCCAGTCGGCTGGCGCGCCATCTATTCTGATCCTACTGACTCAGCTCCACCAGGGGGGCTTAAGCACGGGTAAAAAGTCGGTTAGAGAAGCGCAGTAGCACCTCTGGCGGCGAACTACAATCGCACGAAATTGCACGAGTGAGATGGGGATGCGAAGGGACAGAAAAGAGGGTAAGACAAACACAAACAGTAAATTACGTTTTCTTCCGTTCTTCTACACATGCTCGTTTTTGTCCTTGATCCTTCTCACACCTACACTCCCCACTACTCCTTCTCTACCGCGCGATTCCTCCTTCAACTCCTCCGCTCGTGCTTATTTTCGGTGGGAAACATGTTTTGTAATGCATTTCGAATGAATGAGAAAACCGACTAGAAAGAGGTAATAATTATCGTTCGACAAAAAACAAACCAATCGTAGCGATGTACAAGCATGAATGTAAAATATGTCTAATGGATAACGAATTAAAACATAAATTACAGTAAATATATGTATTTTTCTTCGACTCACCTTCCCATTCTATCCAATCAGTATTTTAATAGAAAATATTAAAATATTAAGATACCGTCTTTTGTCGCCAAAGCTCACGCGACGGGATGAAAACGATTTATTTTTAACATAAGCGAAGAATAAAAATCGAATATGAACAGTCGCGCATAGTTTTTTTTGTTAAATGTTCAATGGATATTCAATTTTAATCATTATGTCCGTCTGGTCTAATTTGAAACTCGCGCCAATTCCGGGCTCTGAAATTTTGACGAAGAACCGCACATTGAGACCCACTGCTCGATTTGCCTTCGGGTGAGTTCGGAAAAATAGTGGGAGACTTGGGGCAAACTGACACGGGGCCACTTTCCCGAGGGCCACTTTTCCGAGGGCCACTTTAGGGTGGGGGTCAAAATTTTGAATGGAATAAATGTAGAACGACCGGTATTTCGAAACGGAAATGGTCGAGCATCCAAATTAAGAAGAGCCATTTATTTAAACGTCTTTAAAGTAGAAAATAAAAATCACGAACATCAAAATTTCGAAGCAAAATTTATAACGAAAAAAAAAATTCGAGTGTGCACAATTGCGAGAGGCGATATTTCGAATGAATTTGAATATCGAACACCTTTCGGTCGAGTTTTCATGGATAAATTAGTAAATATTGTGACCGTTCATAATTTCGAATTTCATATAGCGACAGACTAACTCAACGAGTGATCAAAGTAGCGAGAGACAAGAAAGTCGAACGGTCGAAATGTCGAACGCTTCGCCCAAAAAAATTGGCGATGAGAAAGACTATTCAAATGTAATGTTTAGCTCTGGTTCCATTCTTCGATTCGTCACCTCAATGTTCGACATTTACATGTTCGACATTTTTATGTTCGACATTTTGCCCCTTCGAAATTTCAATTCTCGCCAAATGCTTTTTAGGCACGTTGGGTATTCGAAATATTAGCTGTTCACAATTATTTAGCTCGAAAATATCAACTTTTTTAATTATTCAAATCTCTATTATATTCTTTCCAAATATAGATCCTCTAAACAAATAATTTCGAATGAAGGTCCACTCGAATATAGTTGCTTCGATATAAAGAAGATTCGACGGCATCGTGTGTCGAAAAAGAAAATTTCAAATAACGAATCTTTCGGTGTTTCATATTTCGGTTCTTTTTTTTTTCGAAATACCGGCCGTTCTACATTTATTCCATTCAAAATATTGACCCCCACCCCCACTTTACACCATCCCCAGTGGAAGTTTGGACGGGTGGAAGTTTGGCGAATGAAAGTTTGGACCATTCCGTGCAGAGCTCTCCCCGGTTACCCACAGTGGGGACCTATCAAAGCTGAGTCGGTAGGGTCGGACTAGATAGCGTCAGTCGAGGGAGTGGAGACCAGCCCTATCCGACTCCGCCGAAATCGCGTTCAGCTTTCAAGCCTTCCAAAACCCACCTCAAAAATCTTGACTGGTAGATGGCGTCTAATACGTAACCCCCGCTCACCCCGCTGGCTGTGGCCGAGGGGCACGCGGAGTGAGGAAGGTTTGGTGTCCGATAGGCGAGGGGCATGCGAGGTGAGGTAGGACTGGTGGGCACTGTGGCACCAAATGTTTCAAGCGCCGCAGTAGCGACAGTTTCTGTCCCTAACACGATTTTCGGCGGAGTCGGATAGGGCTGGTGGAGACTAGCCTCGGTGGAGACTTGGACACCGTCCGACGGTGGAGACTTGGCCGGTGGAGACTCAGCCGGTGGAGACTCCGACAATCCCATCGTTGATTGTTCGACAATCGTATCTGCTGGCATCCTGCCTACTAAACATGGGTAAATACGAATAACTACACGTCGGTAAATGCCACTTACTAAACTTCGGTACATACGACCTGCGTTTGCCACCTTTTTTCACTGCCATATCACGTGTAGGCTATGTATCCGTGCAATCACTCAAGAGATGGAGCCACCGTGAATTCTTGCATGGTGATTTGCTACTCTCTTAATGGTAAGTAGATTGACACATAACGTTTTCAAAACGCATTGCGATCCTTTGCTCGACCAAATTCCTTCTCGATTTATTTTCCGAACACGAAAGAAAAATTCAAAAATGTTTCTAAAGTTGTGATAGCCCGGAAATTCGAAAATAAGCGAGAAGGACTCTGATCATTGATTAGTTTTGCATCGAATGCCTTGGTTCCATCACATTTTGTTCACTTATTTAGAAGTAGATACTTCAATATGTTCTGCTTATTTCACGTGTTAATCTACTTATCTTCAGGAGAGTAGCACATCACCTTAATCCTCCGTTTACAGACTGCTCATCTATGCCTTTCATTTACAGACACGCTTTAGAGTCCTTGTCAGTTTTTGAACTATTTCCGGGTTTGAAATAATGAGGTTACATTGAGGGTTATTTTTTTTAAGTGTCTTCTACAACGTCGAACCCTTCATGATGTCCAGTAATAAAAACTTCTTATAATGAAAATTGGAATGTAGGGAAAATGGAGTGGCAACCGACGCTGGTTAAAAAATTGATAAATTAGCCACGAATAAATTTATAAATTGTTGGACGATTTTAAGCCTTAAACTCTAGTTGAATTATTTGAAGATCCAAAACGAAAAATAACCGTCCGTTCCACAGAAAAAGCAGGATATTAAACATTTATGCATATTCATTGTAAAGAAATAGTGAAATGCACTTGAAAACATTTTTTTCAAACAATCTTTACAGTAATGGAAACCTATTGGAAACAAGCGTTGACACTCCTTGTGTGTAAGATCGATTGTAGCAGATTGTCGATGAACACCTGTACACTCTTTTTCCACCAAAAAAATGTCAAGAATTACGAAAAAACTCTATCTGTTAGTGGAATTCTATTTGTTCCCATAGATAAGGTGTTCCAGTTGTAAAATACGTGTGCATCTGTAAAACCCCTACGTTAACGGACATAAGCTCGCTCGAGCATGCATGAGAATCGTCTACCATTCGAATCTGGACGAAATTTGGGTCAACCAATTTCCTTGAAATTGTAATGTTGAAGGAACGAGTGGCAAACGTGAGACAGTATGCCGAAAAGCGATTGCATAAATGAATTCAGCTGACTTTCCTCATAAATTTTCGACATTCTCCAGCAAAATCGTTACACTCCCACACTTGTTTACGACTCTCCGCTCGCTCAGGTAGTTCCCGCTAACGGAATACTTGGCTCAGCGTCCCTATTCGAGAATACCTCCCTCGACTGCTCTTTAATTTTGCAAAACGGTCAAGCCTCGAGGGTAAGACAGCTTGAAAATTGCTTGGCCAAGCTGATTGTAATCAATATTTTTTTATCGCGAAAGCACACGTTCTCCGGGTATTGAAATCAAGTCGCTTCGTGTCCTGTATCGGGCTCAATCGATTTTACCGCAATGCATTTCTACGCGATAGAACGATGCCCGCAATCCAACTTACGGGACTCCCGGGAATTCGAAAAATGGCTATTGTTGCGGGTAACAGTCGGAAAGCCCCCCCCCCGTTGAACCATTACACGAAGCATTTACCCATTACCGTATTCTCACCACGTTTTCATATCGTCGTTTAAACTTGTAGCATCGAACCTTGTACCACTAAAGTGTTATTCGTTAAACTGAACCATTTGTCGGGCGTGACGCCTGACATCATTGCAGTTATCTCGTTCTTTCTCTTCCTTCTCTACCCCGCTTTTCCCTCTTCTGTTACCAACTTCACCTCCGACTTTCTCCATCGAACTTCCCCGTCACGAAGCATTCTCTTTCTTCCCGCGTTTCTCACTCCTTTCACAATCCTTTTCCGGCTCGCCCATCCTCTTCTTCTTATCCCAGTTGCCTCTTCCATACGGAAAGACCGATGCGAGGTATTTGTCGGCGGATAGCGGAGGCTGCCAGCGTCCTGAATACCTTCTTCCCGTCGTTCTAGAGCCGAGGCAGCTTTTCGCCCGACTCTTCTGTCTACCAACAAAACCAGTCCCGCCCCCCCACAGCCACTTTCAACCCCTTTTGAAATACGTATTTCGCGTTCGTCAAGCTATTTCGACTTGTTTCTCCGCGAAACTTTGTTCTCGATGCACTTTGCGTTGAAAATCTCTCATTCAACGTTTAACTGTCATCCATACGACGTTTAGTTCTTGCATCGATCGGCAATTACGCGATTCAAAAAGCTTTTATTGCTTTCATCATTGCAATGGCTCTTGACTTGCTGGGATTTATCCTTGTGAGGAGCATAACTCGAATAGTTATGCTCCTTTGAGGCGAGGACAATCGATTGTCGTTCTCAAAGTCATTGGCCGGCATAACCATCTTTTCGTGGTTGTTGAATAGTTGGTAGAAGCACTCACTTGGAAGGATTAGTCAGCTATGGCGCATGGTCACCGTATCCATAATTATTCGAGCCGTCTTAAATAGTCATGGCATCGGTGCGTTTTTTCCGGTATCCAGTCTATAGCCGGCGCAGAAAACGAGATTGGTAGTCCAACTAAGTTGGTTACCGCAACCAACTGAAGGTCGCACCCTCCAATTCTTTTTTTTTTAGTGTAAAGTTAATCAGAATAAAAGATGATTCGGTTAAACTTTTCGCTATACGACAACTTTTTTCCTTATTATGACGAATCGTAGAATGAATCGGTGATTAATAAAGGAAACTACTACTGGTTAAGTAACGGTTTCCAACTGTCCGCTATTGAGCCCTTTGTAGAACACTACATAATCAATAGCAAAACGTGTACTATTAGAGCGAATTAATGGTGAAAGTTGTGTATTAATACGTTGACACCCTGCAAGGTTAAATCTAGAATATCTGAACTCATGCTTATTCGGATACAAAGTTTTTGATTGCGGACCAGTGCTTGCCCTGGGGGTACCAGAAATACTTAATCTATGCCACAGCACAACGGTGTAGTTGTGAACTTTTCATACCGAAGAAATACCGTAAATATATCCCGTACGAAAACGTTACCGCAATTATACTGTAGTTCAACTGACATTAGGCATGATTACAAATTAGGAATTATTACAAATTCTACCATAAAAGCAGTGTATTATTTTTTTTAAATGTTTTGTTCAATAAAATTTACAAATACGCGATCGACTCGTATTATAATTGCCGGATAATAAATTAAATCTCACTGATATAATACCATCCGAAAAATATACCGGAATAATTGGTATAACCGCCTCTGCCAGGGACCTTTATCGAGTGGCCTATTTTGTTTGCCATGATCTACCGTCAACCCGAAACGGCTGGTCCATAGAGACCGACATGGTGTTTAACGTTCAAAAAATATTTCGGAATATTGCTAGAGCTGATGAGAATGTGTTTTTCAATAATCGAGCCGAAATTATCGTATCTAAGCCTTGTTCATTGAGTCCCACGTTATCTTAAGGCCTCATAGGCCATAAAGTGCCTGGTAGCTTCAATAGGGAGGAATGAAAACAGATGAAATAATTCAATCTCGTCAGTCAGCATTCGCAAACGCTTATTTTCCCGTTCTACTCAACCGCATGAGAATTAGAATTTCTATAAAACACTACGATAAGCAACCAAACACTTTCCGCGTAGGTTCCCGTTCAAAACGAACCAAGACTTGTTAGTTTCAGTTTTGTATTCTCTTCTATTTGATCTAAAAAGATTCATGGAAAAAAAAAGTTCTAAATAACTTTTTTAGCAAGTTGAAATGATTGTTTTTTTTTTGTTTTTTTTTTAAATTTACAAAACGCACTTTTTTTTCAATGATGAGAAAATTTTCAAATTTCACAATTTTTTGAGTGTATCTTAGTTCATCTAGAAGAAAAATATGTAAAAATTGAAATTTTCTTTCGTTTTTTCGTTTCAGCCGAAAATTACGAGCTTCATCTGCCCGATTGGAGACTGCAATTGCAAGATGTTGCACGAATGTGCATAAAAATCCGCTGCGTTTGAATATTTTTCGCGCAAAAAAATTTTCTTTCCAAAGTTCAAATATGCAATAAAATAATCTAAAAAGTTCGCTGGACTTGTTTATTTTTCTCTGTCCTGAAAAAATTCCCCCAAAAACGCTTTTTTACGCCTAAAGCAGAATCCTGCCTTAATCTCCGGAACTCGTTTCGTTTTTGTTCAGCTATCCTTCTTCGCACGGAACGGCGGACGATCATCGGCCCGGGTGAAACATCTCAAGCACATTATTCCGGATAACGAAGCACAATGGTTACCGAATCTGCACTACCCAGCGAGAAACACGTGTGTAGTGTTTATGGCGTACAAAGAGTTATGTATCGCACTTGGGATTGCTGCATGCAGTGCACATTGTCGGCCGAAGTAACTTGAAGTATCTCATAAGACACACGGGAACAACCGCGACTCACTACTTAGCGCACTATGTAGGGTACGCTCGCGTTCCTGAATAACTTGTACACACTTTCTTACCGGATAGTACACCATCCTATACACGTATAGTACAAACGGGAGAGTGAAAACCCGCCAGCGATGGAAGTGCATGTGGCAAAGGTTCGCCGGATGTATACTAGGGTGGTTCTTGATTGGGTAATGTCGGAATTTCTTTGAGATACATCTTCAAAAGTAATCAACCCAAATAGAAAAAAAATTGATCGCAATCGGGAATTTGTTCAATTATTCTAACCCACCCCCACGAACAATCGAATTTTATATGGAAATATGCATGCATTTGGAATTTTATTCGGGACATTTTTTATTACTTCAAAACTATACATGATTAAAAAAATGTCAGTCAACAGTTTTGTAGGAAATTTAATGATCCACAAAAAAGATATCGTGCCAAATTTTTGTGAATCCAATATTTATTACGTAATTCGCAAAAAAATTGCTTTTTTGAGCCAGCCGTGAATAGCTATTTTTATGTAATAAATATTTGATTCACGAAAATTGTACACGAGACCTTTTTCGTAGAGCATTGGATTTCCTACAAAACTGTTGAATAACATTTTTTTTATCATGTATAGTTTTGAAGTAATAAAAAATTTCTCCAACAAATTTCCAAATGCATGCATATTTCTATATAAAATTCGATTGCTCGTAGGGGTGGGTTAGACTTATTGGATAAATTCCCGGTTGCGACCATTTTTTTTCGTATTCATGTTGGTTACTTTTGAAGATGGATACCAAAGAAATTTCGACATAACCCAATTGAGAACCACCCTGATGTATACGTATATGTAAACGTGCAATGCTGGTTAAGCCGTGTTGGAGTATCCACGTTGTAACGGCGCGTTTATGCGGCGGAGGGCTAATGGCACTCTGCTGCGTCCTTGCGCTTTGCGCTAGCCTTTCCGCTCGGGTAGCGGGTCTTCGTAGAAAGCTCTCTTTGTGATACATATTCTCGACCCACAGAACCAAACCCAACCCTTCCTTCACCGAGAGCATTTTATTTCTCGGTTTCGGGCACAAAAGTTACTTGTACGCTGTAAATGCCATACGCGAGTGTTTCTCGTATGGCTTTCGAGAATCTTCTCTTTTGACCCTGACGAGTATTAGGTACAGTCGAATCTCCGAACAAGATACTAACAAGGGACCGGAGGAGAATAAAATTCCGAGAATTATCGTTCCCCCACTTAGCGGCCTGCTACACCTGGGAGGAATAAAACTCTTGCGATTCGTATAAGATACTGCGTATATTTGATTTTTTTTTTTTTTTCAATTTTTAGGATGCTTGACCTAGTGATCTTTATTGCAATTTTTTTATTGCAAAATAGTTTAAAGTTAAATCGATAACGCAGGCTGCTTTGTATTCTATATCCTTTGCCTCCTTTTTTGTCACGTGACTAGAAGCAGGCTGTGGGCACTAAATGTATTTACCGTGCAGTAAGATAGTCGCCACTAGCGCCGTCTAGCGTATCACCGGAACCCTAATTGGCAACCGTTTCCTTCGCCGCGTGATCGTAAATTGAAAATAAATGAAACACAATGAAGAAATACATGGAATAATATATAGATATTAATGAGTATTTATTGAATTAGCTATTCATATATTTCTGTATGTTTTTTTTTATGAATGTCCCAGGAAAGAGTATTTCATGAAGAACTGTGACACATTGGAAGTACGATTGACACACATATTTATTCACCGATATAACAATGTATAAACTTTTTTATACAATGCAAATTATTATTGCAATTTAAACCGAACCTAACGACGATATTGGTCTTCGATTTTTTCCCACTGTTTTTAGAAAGCATTCGTATGCTAATTTCACTGGTAAAGAAACCCGCTTTATGTTCTTCGGGGTAATCCGCCCTCGAAAAATTCTGTTAAGGTAGGTCACTAGCGATGTGTATAATGATCCACTCATCTTTTTCTGAATAATAGCAATACGTCAATTGTGTGATCGACGCATGTTAAAAATGAAAAATCCAGAACTAGAAGGGCCCGTCGCAATTTCGATCCAATTTTGTTGTGCGCCATATTTGGTGTAAATATCTTGCCCAGAACACGTTTAGCTTGGATGTGGATATCCCGAAAAATCGTATTATTGCGTCTTATTACGGACGCTTTGTTAAACGAATGTAAGCAATCAGAACATGATTTTGTCGTGATGATGTCAAAGCAACGGAACGCAACGATGCGGAACGTTCGTGCATATTCGTGGGTCTTCGTTGGCGGTCGGGAAGCTGGGTACGGGTAGAGGGGTGAAGTAAGGGGAGTGCGGAAGCTAACGCCATCTAGCGTATCCCCGAAGCAGGATCAGACAATGCTTCTTCACGTTCGCCTATAGCAGTGGCCAGGCCTTGACTAGAAGTCCGCAAACGACGAGCTCTCGCAGTATTGACAGAGAACTTTCCCGAGAATAAACTACGTTCACGAATCATTGAAAATTCTCTATGAAATTTAAACCAAGAAAAAAATCGAAGTGTGATCTTGAATAATCAGTAATTTATGATAATAAATTTAAAAAATCGTTAATATGAAAATAATACTAATTTTTTTTCATTAACTTCCGTGGTATCTTATACGGAGCGCACAATTTCAAAACATTCAGAGGCGAGGAGGCATTGGGAGTGGGGCTAGTGAATTAGCGAAAGGGAGCCCGTAGTATCTTGTACGAAAGTCTCTTGTACGAAGAGTCGACTGTATAGGGCTTTCGATTTCCATCGTTTCTACTCAAGATACATCTTTTTTGCGGAAGAAGCAGGGGTTAACGTGGCACGTGGGTCCATTGCAAACTGTGGATGTGGTGAAGTCATAGCCAATATTGCTACCGTAGAGAGTAAAGCGAAAAAAATCCATACATGGTCATGAGAGAACATACACACCCATAAAGCGAAAAGAAAATAACGGTCCGAAACTTTTCCGGTGAGATGCATAGAGATGTAAAAAAATGTGATCGTCTCGATTATTTATTAAACCTGCTCCCACATTTTTTAAATTAGAAGATAATGAAAAATGGCGAAGGTACATCGTGTTTTCTGGAAGGCTATTTCAGCATACGATCCGGTGGCAGACATAACGTCTCCAGAAATAGCCATTTGAAAGCAAAACAATCATTTATAAACATTTTCAAAGAGCAAATCTATTGAATGACGATGAAAAATCTTTTCATGTTGTTTTTGTGCATTCTTTCGTGCATTTTGTGCGTTCGGAAAATTATCTCTGGATATTTTATGGGTCTTGGTGCAATAAAAAGCGGAAAATATTTAAAGGAAAAACCATCACATCGATTACCGGCGAACTTTTTTTTAACACAGCCCCCATAAATTTAAGCGATATCGGCCGGATGGTCCTTGAAAAAGTGTGGTCTCCACAAAGCAACTGAAAACTATGTAGGTACCTCATGAAAAGTCGCTTGACGCGCCGCGCAGTCGGTTGTAAGCGAATATGAAGACGGTAATCTAAATAAGCTTCACGCGGTTGAACCACGCAGCTTGCAAACGCGTTGTTTCTCTGCAGTGTCTGGCCTAGTCCTTATTCTCGACGGTTGCAGCAGTAACATTATGCTGACTGCAGTTCCAAGGAGCATTGCAACATTATCTAGCGAGTTCTCCAAAATGTCGGGTCCTAGAAGCGGACACGAGGCAACAAGACACCTGGCGTACCAAGATGGTTGCCAGCTAGGCCAGAGAACTGTCGTGTGCTGATGTGTACGCAAGTAGGAATAAGAGAGAGCAAGAGAGGGGGAGAGAAAGAGAGAGATAGAGAGAGAGAGAGAGAGAAAGAGAACTGTGTTTATCACCACCGGCTATACGTGGCCACTTGACCCGTTTCGCTACCTCGCTTTGTAAACGACCTGTTTGCATCTCGTTACCCAACTATTTGTTTTTGATTTGATACTACGCGATGCCCTTAGAGTGGCTCTTGTCGTTCAAACGTACTACCACTCATAGCTCGTCTCTCACGGAGAAATTGGGCGTCTGAAACTTGACGCGATTCCGTGAACCGAACGAACCATAACAAGATTGTTTTGAAGTGATGTTTACGCTTACGCGATACGTTAATAGATTCTCCGTGGGGTGAAACGATCTCGGAAAGCAAACAATGAAATGGTTTCCTTCACATTTGTATCAGAATTAAACGTGTGTTCTACATCGAATAGTACCAACAATCTTCACATTCAAGATTAACGTGCGCTCACTATTTTAGGGATTGGGCGAACAATCACGTGAGGATAAGCACTTCGGAAAACTTTCTAAATATAGACGCTTGTTGGTGGTCACTTTTTTTGAAGGTCAATAAAGTTTAGACCATTGATTATTTCATGAAGACAATGAATCTCGCAAGGTTTGCTAAGGTTAATTCGATATAAAAAAAGCATGATTTGCTAATTTTTTTTTATGACACAGTTAATATGCTTTTATTTATATAATAACTACTCAATAACGTAACATTTGAAGAATATTCTATAACATTTTCATTAACTTTTTAGATTCGAAATATCAGTCCTAAAATTTGAAATACAGATTTTGAGAGACGTTTAGGTCATTCCGACTCAATTAGTTTTCAACGATGAAAACGATAAAAAGAGAAAAAAACTAATTGAGTCGGAATGACCCATGTTCCTGTCAAGATCAGCATTTTTAATTTTACGATTGATATTTTTAATCTAAAAATGTTTCCGACAAAATCACCTAAATATGAAGAAAACGAAAAACATGTTGATACATCGGGGTGGAATGACCCCTAAAGATTTCAAAGTCAAGCCGGAAGATTTTTTTTTTCATCCACAAAGGTGTCACGGACTCATTAAGATACTTCTTGTATTTTTAAAAAGATTTCAAGACACCAAAATGAGCGTATTACTAAAGAGTCGAAAAATCCTGTGTATTTCGTAGGGGAAAAATGACCTCTTCTGTCAATGGCTAATTTTTAAGATGTTGGGCTGGCAATTTAGGGACTTTTTTCAATTATTTGGTTCCAGTCTGGGGGCGGGGGTGTCAAAATTGGTTCAAAGCTCATATAAGCACCACTCTAATATGTATATATCGATGACGATTCCACGTGCATTTTTTACACGCTAGGCCGTCCAAAAATAGGCCTTAAATGCTGCGGAGTATTTCGCCTTAAACTTTTTAGAGCCATCCAATCAATACGCGGTTACGCAATGCCTGTATAATGCGTTAACATTAATTGTCCTTGCGGGTAATAATACGTAAATTTACTTATCCATAACGCGCTCCAGCTCCCCGCTGACTTCTCCAATCTTGGAATATGGGCGCATAGAATTAATTAACTCCGCAGGTTGGCGGTAAGTGATGTCTAAAAATAGTACGTGTTACACCATGCTGCTATCTTCTCGTGCGACCGTTCTCAGATATTTTCAATCATCCAAAATTACCTGGAATATTAATAACGCTGGTATAGATATTTTTTTCCGCATGACGGTGAGCGCTATTGGTGTCCTACGGACACTGAGCATATTAATAGGAAACACCCCTTCTATGCTGAATTACATTAATCTTATGGTCGGTTTCTGGTTATCGCTATGTTCGGAGGTAACGTCTAATTTGAAACCTTTCTCAGACTGACAATATTGAGGCAAAGTCTTGGTTACGTCGCGTATTATAGCGTGACAAAAAACATCGACGTTATATCACATAACAAAATATCACATGAAAAAATTTAAGAACCGCAAAAATCGTAGAACAGGATCAGTTTTTTTATGGATTATTCTCGTAGTTTGACAAATCATAATACCAGGTGTAAAAGTATGAAACCGGAATTTCTCTATAGAT
The DNA here is from genome assembly GCA_963971145.1 of Sussaba pulchella. Taxonomy (NCBI): domain Eukaryota; kingdom Metazoa; phylum Arthropoda; class Insecta; order Hymenoptera; family Ichneumonidae; genus Sussaba; species Sussaba pulchella. The sequence continues at coordinate 3,702,655 of OZ020170.1, forward strand.
AGTGCTAACCATCAGTTTAGGGACCGTAAGACCGCTTCTGCAGTGCCATCATCTCCCTCTAACAGCTGACGAAGATTTTCAACACACAACAACCCAAGTTCCATACACCAATATATTTTTCTATAACCTTAAACATGTCGAGTTTTGTGCCTACGAACTACGATTTGCGGACAGCATTGGTTTTCTGTTATCATTTGAAAAAAACTGCTGCAGAATCGCATCGAATGCTTGTCGAAGCTCACGGTGAACATGCTCTTGGTAAAACACAGTGTTTCGAGTGGTTCGAAAAATTCAAAAGTGGTGATTTTGGCGTGAGAAACGAAGAACGTGGAAGACCACCGAAAAAGTTTGAAAACAACGAATTGCAGACATTGTTGGATGAGGACGACGCTCAAACGCATCAACAACTCGCAGATCAGTTAAAAGTAACACGAGAAGCCGTCTCCACACGTTCAAAAGCCATAGGAAAGATCCAAAAGGCAAAAAAGACAATACAAAGTGATTTTGCTTCGTGATAATGCGCCCGCACACACAGCGAAAGCGGCGAAGAAAACGGTTTAGGCGTTTGGTTGGGAAATACTTTCGCATGCAGCTTACTCACCAGACTTGGCTCTGTCCGATTACTACTTATTTGCATCGATGGGACACGCGCTTGCTGAGCAGTGCTTCACTTCTTACGAAAATGTACGAAAATGGCCTGATGACTGGTTTGCCTCAAAAGACCAACAATTTTTTTGGCATGGCATTTACAAATTGCCAGACAGGTGGAAGAAATGTATAACTAGCGATGGGCAATACTTCGAATAGCGATGGGCAATAAAGAATCATTGTCATTGTCATTCGCAATCACAAATTATATGCAACGTTTTTTCCAAATCTCCCCTACTCCAAATCCATTTCCGCGATCGTATCCGATAACAATACGCTTCAATCGCGATAGTTTCGACGACGTGGCGGATCAACCTCGCGTCCAGCACGGGTTTGGGTAATGAGCACGTCTGTAGTGGTATGTTCAGTTGGTCTGAGAAGTGATTAGATTCATAAAAGCCTGGCTGGCTCCTGACAAAACGAATAACTTGAATAACCTAAAATCAATAAAGCAAATAACCCTAAATAGCGTGCAATGCCTTAAGACCTACAATAACCCAAATTACCCCCAGTAACCACAGGTTTTTGCCCCTCAACCCCCTGCAATAAGTTTCTGATACCCACTAAACTTAACATGACTAAAGGTTTTACAAGTCAAAAAAAAAGTCTATTTTGTCGCCGTGATATTTTTCATTCGATATCATGTCGGTATCGTCATATTTTCCGGTGTGACAATTTTTCAATGTGATATTTTATTCATATGATAACTTGACTCTGATCTAACATCCGTGATATTTATTCTCGTGATCTTTTTACCATTATATTACGTCGCGCCACCAAAAATTTACACCAACGAAAAAAAAAAAAATGTTGCGATACGAAAACGCGGCATTGGAATTTTCGAGATCTCCAACTTTTGGCACAACAAAGAAGAGATACTCTGCAAACGTGCTCGACGTTCCACGACATGCCGATATATTTAGAATGTGGGACAAAGAAAGCCGCGATTTTCTTAAACATTCGTTCTGGAATAAAATTAAGACGTCCCTGTTAATTATACCCGAAAAATTAAGCGTCTAGACGTCTGGCAATTGTAATATGAGTTGCGATGATACGTTTGAGCTCCATGATCCAAGAATACACCGGCATAATAAAATTCCCGTCGTTTGTATCTTCTCACTCAATAAGAAATTCGATTACGCCACCCCCGTCACTCATAAATCACCCTCGATACAAGCGTTTTTATCAACCAAAACGTTTCCAAATACATCCGTCGGATCTTTCGAGTGGAAAAAAAAAAAAAGATTGTTTTATTCAATCAAACGTCGACCGTGCCGTAGGTGCGATGTAGGGTTGTAACATTCGCGTGAATGCGGCTTTATCGCGATTATAGCGGGAGGTAGACGTACGAGACTCGAAAAGTTCGAAGCCCCCGAGCTTCGGTCTATTCTCTGCTTCGTAAGCTATAACTGTGCGGCAAACCGGTAGTACTTGCTCGCCAGTTTGATTACATTTTTCGCCGTTGGCTTTCACGCCCTCTTGCCGTATATACACCTTCTGTAATACGGTATATACATGTACACACCAATATCAGTTTAGACTTTGGCGATTAACGTCGAGGGTGAGAAGGTTGAGGAGGGGGTTGAGTCCGGAACCGAGTTTCCTCACAGTGCCAGCCCGAGTTCGTGTAGTTAGCGTGCAACGAGAGAGCCTCGTCAGAAGCGGGGGCGGGGGGGGGGGGGGAGGAAGGGTATTACTGGGTTTCTATATTGCTGCTGCTGCTGGCCGTGGTTGCCAGCACCGAGAGTGGGGATTCGAGCTTGATTGTGTAACTCTAATGCCATCTATCACGGCTTCGTTTTACCGACGCTCCGCGAGCTATCCTCCTTCCACCCCTCGTCCGCCAACCCCTCTGACAAAGCGAGGGCGCTGCCGGATGAGAGTCGAAGAGGAGCGAGAGAAGAGCCGGGCGCGGCGCAACGCCTGCGCTTCGAAGATGAATCGTTCGCGTACCGATGACGACATCGAGTATCGAAGGCGAGCGAAGTTCCATCCTCGTGTTCTCAAGGAGATATAAAAATAAAAAAATATTGAACAAAGATATTGACGTTGAGAAAGAGAGAAATGAAGTAGAAACGACGGAAGATTGAACGGCAACGTTAATGGACTATTAATTTTTATTGGGAACCTTTTCATTGTTTGAGTAAGCCGGTTCGTTCGGGCAGAACGAGCGGAATGATGGCTACGTGAAAAAAAAACGGTTCTCGGTGTAGTTCTCGCCGAGGGGTTTTTCGACGAGAAATCACAAGATTCGGACGCATCGTGAATCCATCGAGGAATTTATCGAATTTTCGTCCCGAGCTTTGTATTACTACATCCGAGATATACAGGGTGAGGCACAGAAAGTGTGACAGAGCAATAGCGGGCAAACTATTGATTATATCTAAAAATGTTTCAGTCAAAAGTTTCAGGGTCCGAGAAGGCCGTCATACTGGACCACCCTATTTTTTATCGTCAAGGTCAACTCTACTTTTTTAAATAGAACCATGTATTTTTGTTTCGATGACATTATTATCGATTTTAATACGAATTCAGTGACATACAACACAAGGTCATTCTAGTCACGCAAAGTATCAAAATAGTCGAAAAATCTAAACATATCGGAATAATTACTTTCAAAGGATCCACTAATCTTGGTTTGGGTCTACCAACAGAAGATGCTCGAAGTAATGACCCTCAAAATGTAAGCACTTGTTCATTCGCTGATGAAAAGACCGTCTAACTTCAGACAACATTTACGGAGTAAGCGACAGAAACGGTCAGCTAATCGCTTAGAAGTCATGCACGATTTTTTGTTGCCTATTTGGATAACGTTCTGTATTCATATGGTTCCGCCAAACCTACGCCATGCATAACCCAATCCGCATATGACTAACCGCCATACCTTGCCCACGTTAGGGCCACACAAGAGCCACATTGCGGCCAAGCTTGGGACATGCGGTTCCCGACCACGGGCCAAGTATTTGGCTGCGTACGAGCCACACAAGAGCCACATATCGGCCAAGCTTGATCCATGCAGTTCGCAACTACGAGCCAACTATTTGGCTGCCGTTCGGGATCGTTCGCTGAGCGCATCAATTGCCATATACAAAAGCCAAGCTGGGCCCAGCGACCACCCAGACATCTGCCATGCCTCTGAGCCACACGGTAGCGCAACGCTGGCCAAAGGGCAAATTTCTACTCGGGGAGCCGCATACAAACCTTGGGTGTTTATGTAATGTTTACGGCATTGCCCCAGCACCATCAACATATCAAAAGATTCTTGAAAATCGTTAATTTTCGCGATCCGATGTACTCACATTGGAAGGTAATGCGTGACTAACTGATACGTCAACAGAAAATGCGTATTTGCTGCCGATAAGAGACGTTGGTATCGTAAGAAATGAAAAAAGCGATCGAACAAATGCTTACAAGTCGGGAGTCATCACTTCGAGCATCTTCTGTAGGTAGACCCAAACCAAGATTAGTGGATCCTTTGAAAGTAATTATTCCGATATGTTTAGATTTTTCTACTATTTTCATACTTTGCGTGACTAGAATGATCTTGTGTTGTGAGTCGCTGAATTCGTCTTAAAATCGATAATAATGTCATCGAATAAAAAATATATGGTTCGATTTAAAAAATTGGACCTTGACGTAGCTTCAGTTTCTCCACCGATAGAAAAATAGGGTGGTCCAGTATGACAGCCTTCTCGAACACTGAATGTTTGTCTAAAATTTTTTTTGGTTATGATCAATAGTTTGAGTGCTCTTGCTCTGTCACACTTTATGTGCCTCACCCTGTATTTTCGATGAGAAACGACGTCGACGTATCGCGAATATGCTGGAGGCGGTTAGTCGACCCTCAGCATCGTGCAAAAAAAAAGTCTGAGAATGCGAGACGTTTGTGATTTTATTGCGGATATAAGTATTACCGTTGAAGTCCGAAAGCGCATTACCTCGCCGGACCCTAATAATCCAAGGTCGAAGTCCTGCCATCGATAGTCCTGCGCGCCCTTGACTAATACCTCGGCCTATTCGGCGTTTCTTGCGATACAGCAGTTTTTATACAACTCCTCCGAGGGTTTCAAGGCCAACGATACAAACGTTCCGGCACAGAAATTGCGGTAATACAATCCAAGTGTAACGTGGTGCGGTTATCAGCGACGGACCAAGAAATCTCCCGGTGTTTCATCTGTTTCGGCAGTTTTGAGCTCCGGCTCGTACCTCCCGCTCTTACGTAACCTCTTGACCGGTCTTCGGAGTTGCCTCCATCGATATTGGGGTACACACACATAGGAGGTCATGGGGTCCTTATTTACGAGGCGTATTATAGGAGGTAACCACGTACCGTCGTGATGGCTCGAACGCTTTGACATCCACCGGGATATCCCGCAAGCTCTGAGGGATCTACGTCGTCGCGATGGAAAGAGAACTTTGGCATCGTTGTATAAGGCTTCGTCCATCCCCAAATTTAGCCCCCGGCCGTGCTTGCGCGTTCCAGACTGGCCACGTTCAGTCGATATTTTCCCGAAACGCGAAACGAACAGCACGACGACGGGCGGGAACGTCTCACGCGCCCGTGGAATGGAATATGACTCAAGAAAGGCGACGACGTTCCACCATCGGCAGCAGCCTGGATCGCGCCACCGTCGTACCCGCGTTGCCCGCGGGAATATCTTTCAACTCACGCTGGGATGATGCATGTCCCTTCGCTTAAGCCTGAGGAACGGTCACCCGACTTCCTCCCCACTGGCATTATACACCAACCGCAACGTTGTACCCGGTAGACTCGCAACCGTGTTTTGCACTGGGTTTGCGCTGTTATATACACGTTCGGGATGATGGTTCTATGTAGTCCGGACAAATCTCGTGCTCTCGACAAGCCGGTACAGACACCGGTCTGTCCGACGCTAGTCCTCGGGTTACGGACACCCCTTTATCTCCGAGGCTCTCGACGTTCGCGGAGCTCCATAATTCTTGCCGTTTCTTTGCGAGAAGATTTATATCCTCGCTGTTGAGAACTTCGGCCAACAAGATGCTACCCCTTCGACGTACCACGGTTGGAGCCTGGGTATGGATATAGTTATCCCGACAATTTGTCAGGATCGGGGTAATTTGATTGGGATCAAATAACGTTTTTCTATCGAAGCTCGTTTATTTTAGCTCAGTTTTCGTGGATGGGGGGTTTTTTTTAATCTGTACTAATTATCTTCCGGTGAATTTGAGTTTATTTTCATGGACGGTATTCGAATTTCGTTGATTAATGGACAGAAAAATTACATGAAATTCTGAGACCTTAACGGGGGATCCTGCTTTAGAAGACCTAAAAAAAGTTTTTTTTTGCGAATTTTTTTGGAAGGGAAAAAAACAATTTAGCCAAGCGAACTTTGAGGTATATTTTCTTATGTATTATAAGTGTGAAAATCATTTTTTTTTAGTAGATACAATAATAAACTGCAGAGCAATGAGCCTTTTCCGCGCTACTGTAGTTTCCAATTGTAGGGACAGATGCAGCTCGTAATTATTGTCTGAAACAAAAAAACCAAAACGATTTCAAATTATCATATATTTTTCTTCTGGGTGAACTAAGAAAAAGTTGAAATAATCATAAAATCATTTCTTTTTTTTTCGAATTTGAAAAAAAAAAATTATTTAAAAAAAATTTCAACGTGCTGTAAAAAATATTCAAAAATACTTTTTCAAGGTTTTTCTTAGTTCATCCAGAAGAAAAATATATTATAATTTGAAATCTTCTTGTTTTTGCTTCCTCATAAAGGAAGCTTTGTGACGGTCCGAAATTTTTTTTTCGAGATTTTGATGTCAATAGGCTTAGAATGTCCTAAAACATCCAGAAAACACATTTGGAAAAAACGTCCGGATGTATGTGTGTGTGTGTGTGTGTGTGTGTGTGTGTGTGTGTGTGTGTGTGTGTGTGTGTGTGTGTGTGTGTGTGTATGTATGTAACCACCCTCTAAAATTCAAACGTTTATAACTCGAGAACGGTTCAAGCTACCGTACTCAAATTTTGCACACATGTGATGCCTTTTAATGTCTATGTAATCTGTAAGTTTCGCAATTATTGACGCACTTGTTCGGCTTCGACAGCGTTTTGGATTTTTCAAAAAATGTCTGTAGCCACGCTAGCGCTCGCAATTTTCGACGTATTCGGCTCAATAGTTTTTTACATATAGAATTGAGTACAAGGACGGTTGGTATTGCATTTGAGCCGAATCCATCAATAACTTTAGATTTTATGATTTTTTGAATCTTTCAAAAAATCAACTTTTTTGCTCTATTTGTCGTTAACTTAAACCAATCGAACCATAATTCTCTGCAAGTATAGGATGTCATTGTGCTATAATACATATCAAATTTGGCCGAGATCGGACGAACGGATCGAGTTCTAGAGCAATTAGAAATTTCTAAGTTCCAAACCCTGCAAATTCAAAAACACTAGACGGAACGTGCTCAAATTCATACACACGCCCAAACTAACCGTCAGCTTAAGTTGTTACTAGATTCGATAGCAATTAAACAACGCGCTGGAATTTTGGGACACATTGAATTTTTATATACGTTCGAGTCGGTTTTGATACGGTTGGAAGGATCTACGGACATCCTGTATGAAACAAGCTGCAAGCTGAAACTTGCAATTTGCTTCCCCTGAATTTTCGGTAGTGAACGGAACTTCCTTTATGAGGAAGCCGAAGATAAAAAAAAATAAAATAAAATAAATCGAGAGATGCTTCCTCATAGAAGGATTTCGTGCACTACCGAAAATTCAGGGGAAGCAAATTGCAAGTTTCAGCTTTTTTTCGTTGCAGACAATAATTACGAACTGCATCTGTCCCGACAATTGGAAACTACAGTTGCACGGAAAGGGTTCATTACTCGGCAGTTTATTATTGTATCTACTTGAAAAAAAAATATTTTACACTTCAAATACATAAGAAAATTTACTCCAGAGTTTGCTTGGCTAAGTAATTTTTTTCCTTTAAAAAAAAATTAGCGAAAAAAAATATTTTCGGGTCTTCTAAAGCAGGATCCCCCCTTCATGGTTCATTAATTCATGCTGCATCTCACTACGTCGCTTTTAATTCTCATTTATTAACGTTTTTATCGCGAAAATATGTTACGATTATGTGAGTAATAGGTAATAGCCACGTTCTGACATTCATCCGTCTGACTGATTGGATAAGCGTTTCCTCAGTTCCGCACGTTCACCGTCTCAATTATTCAGCAGGATTTGTTTCACCCTCGTCCGCTTCCACTTCCTTTTCCTTCTTTGCTCCTGGGTCTGAGCTTGCAAACTCGTCTTACTTTGCCATTCGACGAGCGTACGGTGTCGTGTCATGCGTTTTACCCCACGGCAAGGTCGAGGGGTGCGAAAGAACGGTACGGCGACGAAAAGGATAGACGAGAGGGAGAGTAATGGAGATCTCGGAGAAAACGAGATACGTTGAGACGCCGTAGGGGTGAGGGATAAGTGGCGTAGAGCGGAGGTAGCTTGCAGTGAGTACGAACTACCTGTGCCGAGAGAGCTTGCACGGGTTGAAGCGTCGGTGCTGTATTGTGGCAGTCAGACACGAATGTACGTAAGGAGGAAAGTCGTTGACGTTGTACTCGTGGTACTCTTTGTCGTCGTCCTTACAAGCTACATATAAAAGGATGCTCGGTCCGAGAAACCCGCTCGGGCAGCGAAATAAGCAAGGAAGAAAGCGAGGCGAGCCACTCGGTCGTTGTTACCTTCGTGAACATTAGCGTTTGCAGGACTGGGGATAAGGAGGCACTCCTGGGGCCGAATCGAGGATTATAGGAGCCCATAACACCCCCTACGGTGAAACCTAGACTGGAAAAGGTGGAAAGACGAGTTGGCTTATAAGTAACGGGCGTGGACTTTTCACCTTCCGACCCTTTCGAGACAGACCTTCGAGTTTTATCACCTTTTCTCGCTGTATTTTCGGCCTACCTTCGTCCGTCTTATCCTTCTTTTCTCGTGGATATAACTGAGACCCGTCGTTTGTAACTGAAATGCATGCAATGATTTTATTCTCGTGTAAGAGTTTGAGTTTGCAACTCGGAATTCGACGCTGTTGGATGGAAATACGTACGGTATTTATTATGGATACAAACGTTGCTACGGTTTCAACCAATTGGTACACATTGAACGGCAACGTCGATGTATTTCTGCATTTAGGAATTGCGATTCGGTAGACGATTCGTTGGCTCGGAGTTTCTCATCATGGCTCGGTTCAATAAATCTATTTACGAGCTTGATATTTTAGAATTTAATCTTGAATCTAGGCCGATTGAAACTAGATTTCCTGTCCTTTGAACAGTACTAAGCAATTTGGTAAACGGTGCGTTGAATACTTGATAATAATCCACGTTAATGGTCTAGACTGGACTATTTTTGAGGGTGATCGGGTCAATGATTTACATTTAACGTGTCATCTAAAATATTCATCCCGCATTCGCGGTATATTTCTAGCACAATAGATTATGCGAATAATGAATTTGCAACCGTATGAATAACTCGTACAATTTTTAATATTTTTGAGGCGATTTTTTTTTTTTTCAAATATTCGTAATCGTTCTCTCTATGGTATGTCGAGCCGGATTTTCTATATTTTGATTTAAAAATTTTATAAAAATAATTAAAGTGTAAAATTTGATACGTAAAACGCATACTGTTTTTTAAACTGCCATAAATTGCTCAATTTTTCGAAATTAAAAATTTCGGCTCGACTAACTATAACTACAACTTTATTTTACAAGAATTTTGTTTAATTTTGCAGATCGATTAACATTTACTGGAGATATGATGCCAATCGTGGAGCAACTTTGTTTTTTTTTGTGTATTCGATCACGGGATTTTTTATATAGTAATTTTTGTAAAAATTAAGTGACATAAATTTTTTTATAAAGTTTAAATACCAATAAACAATGTGTACTCTCTATTTTCATTAATTTCTATTGTTATCCTTACTAAACATATTTGTATACATTTCTTTTGGCGCATTTTTGGCGCTGCTAGACGTATGTAACGCCTTAAACATAGTCGTGGGTCGTCTACAAATTTACTTACGCAGGGTAAACGCTGATGCATGAGTGTACCATCGCTTGTATCAGAGGACTGTGACACCGATGTCCGGAATACCAATGACAGTCACAATACCGATGTCATTCCGTTGCGATTATAAATAAATGCTTCGTACACGTGAATGAACTAAATTATATATTTGCTAATGATTATTTGCGACTTACGAAATGTAACTGATATAAGAGACAGTTATAACAATTCATGGGTGTACGTGAGGGAAATTAAAATAAACGCGAAGCATTCAGCTTCAATGAGTTCCCGGCCAAGCAGACTACGAATATAAAAATACACGCGTTTACTCTATATAAAAATGTATTTATGCATGAAAATAATACCGCCGAGTACGCCGAGTTCAAAATAGATGGTGAGTGCGTTTGCAGTTTATCGCGAAACAATCAAACAAATGTTCAGTGATCCACAAGCAAAAATATTTGCTCGATTATAGGTGAATTATAGACAACCGTTGAGTAATCGCATGGACGGAGGAGACTGAATTATGGATGAATTGACGTCGAAACGCTGTTGCAGAAAACAACCAAACCACTAGCTACGTCCGACGGTGAAGTACAACGCACTTACGTAACGCTGATTAAAAAAAATCACGCCTCAGTGGCACGTGTTGAGAGATAAGAGGCCAGGAATATTGAGAATAAAGTTAATAGGTTTACTGCAGTTTTGTCATAAAATTTTAACGCACATCTGATAGATAAAGCCAACACGACGAGTTTTATTGCCGATACGATTATTCGTTCGCGAGGCAGAACATCGAAGCTACCAACGCTTGGAAATCTATAAACGCGATCCGAAAACTGAGATACGAAGTACAAGTAGGACGGAAAAAAACGAATCAATGTTTCAATATAATATTTTATTATGTTTTATTGTGTAAAGTCCTTTTTAACGAGCGACGTTTTCTCAAAAATCCAATCACAAAACAAGCAAGTGGGCGAAACGTTTCAAAAGATCTTCGGCGCGGGATTGATCCGGCATCATAAGACCAATCCTGTCTATAATTTTCGCGAAATTGTAATCTCCTTTCCGGTAAGCTTGAAAAAACAGAATTATTTAATTTTATTCAAAAATATAAATTTACATAAAAATATTTAAAAAATGGTAAAGAATCAAAGCTCTGTAACTAGGCGTTTAAAATACTTATAAATTATGATGTACAGTGGTCGGAAACTGAGGATCTGTCAATAAATCGATTTTCGATTTTCATGGTCAATACAATAACTTCCCCTATAAAATCGGGAAGTTGAAAAAAGGAGAGAGAGGGAGAGTAAAAAAAAACAATAATTCTAATACTTATAACGATGTCATAGATTATTGAATTGCCCTTGATATATTCAATAGAAAATACATATTTCCCGAAGTACAACATGCGAACAAAGTAACTGATCGTGAGGAATTGACGTTCATTCCGCAACATTATTATGCCATAGTTCTGCTATTCGTTGAATGTTACGACATTCAGCAGCAATATAGATGAGTAGAGAATCATTACATCTTTTCAAACACGGATGAACTCGTTATTTACGACAATTAATGATGATCGATAATCAATTTCAACGCCCGAATATAGCAGTTACTCGTGTGGCTCGTAAAGAGTCGCACACAAAATAAACACAAGTAGTCATAGGCTTTTCTAGCCACTGGCTAGCCACTAACCATGGGCATCACTCACCATAGGCACTACTACACCGCAGGCCCCCTAGTTTCTTTATTCGTCGTTTGATAATTAGTCAAAATCGGACACTTGGACAATTATTCCAACCCAAGCGGTTGTTCACAAGTAAGAAAGAATGACGAAGTGCCAAGCACAACAATGGCAAATCAATATGAGTAACTCACTTTTGTCGTGCGAGCCGTCTCGGAACCAAATTTTCGACATGAAGCAGGCGGAGTCATAGCTAGTTATCGACGCGCGATAAGGTTTCTTTCCCATGTTTTGGGGCGGCCAAAAAATTTCCAAGTCGAATCGTACTTTTCCTGGAAAATCGAGAGATACAATTATAAAATCAAGACATCGACGAATGTTATTGGTTACTTGCCACGTCGAGTAGTGTACGAGTTTCTAGTGTTGTCCATACTTACGGAACGTGTATACAAGAGTGCAAGGCTGAATCGGTGGAGATGGAATTATTCCCGCGTCCGCTATCTCGCAATATTTTGAGCTAAAAGTCGTTCTTACTTCCGGGACCATAATGGTCAGACGAAGAGAATCATCGGACGAATTAGAATTAATGCCGACGCAACGAATTACAAAGGACGGGTTGGATACTTTCATTCCCGTTAATTCTAACCCGTCTATATTGAGATTGATAAAAATCAGTTGAATTGTCTCCGAAGAAGAATTACGAATCAGCGTTACAAGCTCAGTGGTCAATGCCGTTATTTCCGGAACCGTCAATTCGGAAGCTACATCTGGAACGAAAGTATTTGTTAAACGACATTGCATTTATCAACTTTTTGATTCTATAGGGAAGTTATTGTCATGACCCCTGTCATGACAATCGATTTTCCGACAGATCTTTACGTTTCAAGGTCTTTGGGGTCATTTTGGACCAATTCAACGTAATTTTTGTGTACGCAAGTACATGTGTGATCTAATTTTTGTATTAACATTTTTTCTCAAACTAATAATGCGATCAGAATGATCGATGATGCCATCGATGCGTCTCGCAGTCACTCAAAGCTGATTAGATTTTGGTTCAATTTGGTCGGGTAGTTTTTTAGTTAAAAAAACATATAGGGCATTCCATGGCAAACCGGATAGTCGCGTACCCTTGACTCAAAATTTTTGCCCCACGATTTTTTAGATTAATATACATCGAAAATGAAGAGACACGTGTTTCGGGGTTTGCCGTTTTCGGCGCCCGCTATTGAGATGCGGTAGAATGAAGGTTTTGATTATTGACGATGTTTCGTATTTCAAATCGATATATCTCAACAACCGCCAATGATAATTAAAAAAACCGGGTAAGCTTTTTCTTTTGTCTTTACAGGGGCTATGCGACAAAAGTTAGTACAATTATGTTGCACCGTTTGAACTATTATTAATTAACTATTAATCGACTAAACATCAAATATCTCAAAAAATACCTATTTTATTTTTCTTACTTTTTTTGTCTGAACTCTTTGAATAAAAACAAAACGATTAAGACCGCCCTCAACTTGGCTATCGGCTTAGTTTAGAAGTTACAGTTTTTTTTGTCATGAAAAACACGTTTAATTTGATTCATTTCATGACGAAAAAAAACTGTAACTTTCAAACTAAGCCGATAGCCAAATTGAGGGTGGTCTCAATCGTTTTGTTTTTATTCAAAGAGCTCAGAGAAAAAAAAATTAAAAAAATAAAATAGGTGTTTATTGAGATATTTAATGTTCAGTCGATTAATTGTTAATTAATAATAGTTCAAACGGTGCGACATAATTGTACTCATTTTTATCGCATAGACCGTGTAAAAACGAAAGAAAAAACTCACTTGGTTTTTTAAATTGTCATTGGCGGTTGTCGAGATATATCAATTTGAAATACGGAATATCGTCAATATTTGAAAACCTTCATTCTACTGCATCTCAATAGCGGGCCCTGAAAATTTTAAGTCAAGGGTATGCGGCTATCCGGCTTGCCATGGAATGCCCCATATACATAAATGCAATCTTTACGGGAGGATAGAAATTTTGAAGTTAGAAACTGACAGCAATGTCATTGCTGCTTAAAAACAATAGAATTTTTTTTTTTTAATTAGGGAATCTATAGAAAAAGAAGTAAGACATGGACACTGGATTTGCACAAGATCTTATGGTTACTGCAATATAAAGACTCATGAAAGATCCAATACTAATCACGATGTAATAATTAATTCAAGTGCCCTTTTTACATTTAATACGGATTATATATTCCACCAGGTACAATATTGAAGCAGCGCGTTTGATTGTGGAGCATTGACGTTTATTTCGCAACATTATTATGCTGTAATGAGAAACTAAGTAGACAAAGTCCAAGTGGAGTATGCGACTCGTTCAATGTGACGTCATTCAGCAAATATATTGATAAGTAAAAAATGTGAAATTCTTCGAACACGGATAAACTCGTTATTAACGACACTCAATAATCATAATTATAAATTTGAACTGGCGAATCGAAAAGTCACTCGTGTGGCTCGTAACAGACATAAGGGCCAAAGGCACTACCAACCATAGGCTCCCTAATTAGTTCATGAGAACGTAATGCACACGCGCAAAAACAAGCTGCAAGTTGAATCTTTCAAACTTTTGTTTTCGCATTCAACGTAACGCATGAAGCCCTTAAGGTTGTTGTGGAGTTAGGCCGAAACGATGTCAGTGAGATGAAATTTTTTGTGAACGTTTATGATCCCTTCACTAATCAACCTGTCAAATTTCAAAACAATCCACAGTACAGTTATTTAGAAAAAAAATCGCAAAGTTGGAGTATTTGGTGTGCTCATCACATTATGTTTATGGGAATGTTCTGAACATTTTTCAGTATATTATATATATCTGCCGAGAAAACGATGCCACGGAGTTGAAAAATCAGATACGGTTAAATGGAATATCGGACTAACTTTTGGTGCCTTGAAAATAATAATTTACTGTACCGATTCAAAGTTATTCATGATTTTAATCGCGAATTTTCCAAAAATTGAGCACACAAAATATTAGGCTTCGGAAGCATGGCAACAGCGTAGCCGGCACAAGCGTTCCCTACCTTAGCGACATATGATAATTATGCATGTTTCCCGGACCGATGTTCATGGTTGATAAACAAACACTTCGATTTTGAGGCTAGGAACGGGCGCGTATATGACAGCTGTGCAACACTGGTGCTCAACCCAAGCATATTATCGTGGGTCATAATTTACGTTGTTGCCAGTTCGTTTTGCAATAATTGATCTTTAACGAATTATCGAAAACAATGCCATAAACTAATAGAAATAATTCCTGTAACCATCACTTTGTCAAAAATGCATATTTTTTTAAACTGATGTGGATATTTTCCTCGAAAAATGGCATTAAATACGATGATAATTTGACGACAAACAGTTGAGAACCATTCATCGGTTCCGTGCATAAGCATAGGGCACCCCCCTCATGCTTCACCCCCGACGGCTAGACCCCACAACAACCTTAAATGACGCCGAAATCCAGTTCAGACATTGACACTTACGGTACTTGGCTGTCAAGCTTTCACGAATTTGCGTGTAAATTTCCCTCGCTCCCTGCGCCTTGTAATAGACCGTTGTCGCCCCTTTGACAGCCTTGTTCTTGGTGTAGCCCAAACGCGCTTCGGACGTCGAAACAAGCGCCAGAACACCGATGAACCATAAAAATTTAACAGCCGTCATTGTTGAATCGATTAAACGTTGTGCTACCGCGGAACCTGTTACGCTCGTTACGTTTCGATGAATTCTCGTCTATGTCGAGTCGAAGGATGAATCCACACGTTCGGGGTATATACTAATCCGGGAAGCCCAATCATCAAGAGACACGTCTTGGCATGACCAATCACGAGGGTACAACCGAAGCATAGCAAGTGATGGTCGAGAGAGGGAAGGCCGATAACACGTAGTCGGGGGGGAGCTGAAGATGAGCCACGTGACAACATCGAGTTCTAAAAGCGGTAAAATTTGTGGGTTTTTCCACCACGTCCGAATGCAATTGGAGAAAAAACGCATCAAAAAAATTAAAGGAACGGACAATTTTTTAATTTTTTCACGTGATTTTGGCGTCGTTGTAACTTTGCGAAAAATCGTCGTATTGAGATGAATAAAACTGCATTTTGTAGCTTGACATGTCTAGTTTCGAAATCTTATGCCGGAAATTCATTTTTGGCCATTGGTCATGGCAAAATCGGGAGAAACGTCGCAAAGAAATTTTTGAAAAAACTTGCGTTTTTCACAGTTTTCCCTGGGTTAAAAAAATTTTTTTTTTAACTCAATCAATAACACAGTTGTTTATCCTGATCGTTTACTTTCGATTCGATTTTTTTTCTTTTTCTGTACGACAATTTGTCGCTGAGATATGGGCCGGTGAATAAAAAAACATCTTTTTTCGTTTGATCCTCGATATTTTATGAACCGGTAATCCTATAGCAAATTGACCGGTAGTTTCAGAAACTCAAATTAATTGTGTATCAGATTTGATTATTGTTTTATGAAAAAACAAAATTATCGACGGAAAAACGAAAAAAAAAACATCTGTGGTTTTTCAAGTTATCACTAACTGTTGCTGAGATATATCGATTTGAATGACCGAGTATGGTCGATAGTTCAAAAACTTCATTTGACCGTATCTCCAAAGCCGGGGCTTAAAATGAAAAAAGCCGAAATCAGTCTCTTCATTTTCGACACATATTAATGTCAAAAGTTGGGGGGAAAAAATGTTCACCCAACTGTCCGAAGTTGCCGAAATCTCCAGGAATACCCCATATACACATATCTATGGGGCAAACTTCCGCAATTCACCGAACCGAAACATTTCTATCCCCCGAAGTGGTCGATGATTTTTTTTTAGTATCTTTTAGATCCTACGACCTCACAAGTTTTTTTAAAGATTTTTTAGACCTCTCCTTCCCCTTCCCTCCCCCCACAATTTTATTTTTATCAAGAGGTAACTGCTATTTGCCCCCTTTTTATTTGGATGAAATTTTTTCCCCGATACTCTATTGAAATTAAAGAACTTCTTTCATAAAATTGGAGTGGGCAGCGTGTTGCTAATATTTTTTTTTTATTTTTGAAATTTTGCAAAAATTCGAGTTTCTTCGAAATTTACATGTATGATGATGGTTTCCCATAGAAAAAAAGAAAAGTAAAATGAAGTTTATCCTGGAAAAAAATCGGTATTCCGATTATTTCGATAGAAAATCGATCTTGTGAGTATGAACCGACTTGATTACAAAAAAAATAATTAAAAAATCTTTTTTTAGATCGGAAACGATCAAAGTATCGAACGTTGGCAACATAGATAATTTTTTTTTGGTTTTTAGACCGGAAACCATTATTATACATTAAAATTTCGGAGAAACTCGAATTTTTTCAAAATTGAAAAAAATAAAATATTAGGAACCCGCAACCCAATCCAATTTTATGAAAAAAATTCTTCAATTTCAATAGAGCATCTGGGAAAAGAATTTCCTCCAAATGAAAAGGGGGCAATAGCAGTTACCTCTCGATAAAAATAAAATGTTGGGGGGAGGGGAGGGGAAGGAGGGGTTTAAAAAATCGAAGAAAAAATTAGTGAGGTCGTAGGATCCAAAACATACCAAAAAAAAAATCATCGTCCACATCGGGGGATAGAAGGGGTTCAGTTCGTTGAATTGGGGAATTTTGCCCCCTGTACAAAAATGTATTTATGCATGAAAATAATACCGCCGAGTAAGCCGAGTTCAAAATAGATCGTAAGTGCGTTTGCAGTTCATCACGAAACAAGTAAACAAATGTTCAGTGATCCACAAGCAAAAATATTTGCTTGATTTTAGGTAAATCATAGACGACCGTTGAGTAATCGCATGGACGGAGGAGACCGAATTATGGATGAATTGACGTCAAAACGCTGTTGCACAAAACAACCAAACCACTCGCCACGTCCGACGGTGAAGTACAACGCACTTACGTAACGCAGATGAAAAAAAATCACGCCTCAGTGAAACGTGTCGCGAGATAGGAGGCCAGGAATATCAAAAATAAAGTTAATAGGTTGACTGCAGTTTTGTCATAAAATTTTAACGCACAGCTAATGCCAACACGACGAGTTTTATTGCCGATACGATTATTCGTTTGCGAGGAAGAACACCGAAGCCGTCAACGCTTGGAAATTTATAAATGCGATTCAAAAACTGACATACAAAATACAGTGTGATGGAACAAAACGAATTAATGTTTCAATGTAATATTTCATTACGTTTGGTGTACAGAAAACACGGTATTTACGATTTCAAGCTGCCAAGCTTGACGTCCGATATCGAAGGGCGGTCAATTGTCACCCGCCTGTGTCCGAACGGCCGATCAGCTATTAGAACAACTAGTATGAGCAGGGAAGTAAGGCTGGTTCCAGACCACTTACCACGGGGACCTGCCTTGAGACGGTCGGTAAGGTTGATTTCTCTTTGACCAACGTCGGTTAAAGACGGATCAGCCTCAGCCTCACCGTTGGTGAAAAAAGGGATCAGCCTCAACCCACCGTTGGTAAAAGAGAAATCAACCTTACCGACCGTCTCAAGGCAGGTCCCCGTGGTAAGTGGTCTGGAACCGGCCTTACTTCCCTACTAGTATGTTTTCTGAAAACGGATGAGATTGAATTATGAAACGAAAACATCGGCCAATATCATTGGTTTCTTGCCACGTCGAGTATCGTACGAACGGCAGACGACAGGTTTTCCATGAAAAAATTCATTATGGACTCCATAGTTAACGAACGTGTGTTACAGATGGCAAGGGGATGATGACTTCCGCAGTCCCGAACGAATTTCTCGAGGTGAAAGTGACCTCAACTTTGGGAACAATAATCGTCAGAGTAATAGACTCTACAGACGACAACCGTTCGAAGCTGACTTTACGAACTGCAAAACATCGGCTGGAAACTTGCAACCTCGCTAAGGCTGCGTCTGATATCCGAAGAGTGGAATCGGGTGTATTTATCTTCACACGAGAATTACGAAGCAGTTTTATCGACGCATTTAATAGATGAAACACGCACACGCACACACACACTACACACACACACGTAACTCTCAAATATTCTATTTATTTCAGAATTATCCCAATAAATTGCAGGACTCCATCCCACTAATATAATTACCGGGATGGAGAAAAATTGCGTGTATTTGAAACGGGAAACTTCAACTGCTTCTCGGAAGGTAAAGGAGTTGGACTAAGAGGTTCATATTAGGCTCAAACATTTTTTTTCGCCATTGACCACTCTCCAATCACATTTAAAAAACGACCCAAATAAGAACCACCCTAATATATAGCCTATATATTCCTCATTCCACACTGTACTGACCCAAGTGAGAAAAATAAAAAAATCTAGACTTTATATAGGATTGGGTATATACAGTTTATGTATAGACTATATATGCCCAATGCTGTATGTAGTTTCCATATAGTTTATATAAACGTGCATGTATGAGCATTCTCAATTCATACCCGACTATTTAGTTACGTGCTTTTGAATCAAGTACCGCCGTTACTCGAATTTCTAATGCTTTTCTCCTATGATCTCAACGTAGAACCACGCATCACATTCGCGCGGATAAAAAGCTGAAAGCGAGTGAAATCCAAGAGAAAAGTGAAAAGTCGCGATTGAGTTCGTTACCATGAGGAAAAAATGGTGACTTCAAGCGTCAGAGGCAGGATGAACTTCAATGTTTTTGTTTTCTTTTCTCGCCGGGTTGAAGAGAAAACCGTACCTCATTGAAACGCTCGAGTTGAAAATGCACATCAGTAAAACCGGAGTTAATTGGAGAATCAGCGACAAAATCAAGCAAGGAAAATAATTTCACCCGTTTCAATGGTGCATTTCAGAATATGGTTTTTCTGAGTAATTAGCCCTTGGCATTATGACCTTGTTACGTCATAGTGCGACTATTCGGACGAATGATTAAAAGTTTATCTTACGAAACGTTCTAGCGTTTTTAATTCATTAAGAGTACGAGAAGACGATTTAATGAAGACGACCATTAAAAATGTATGGACTTGATGTTGGCCATTAGAAAAAAAGTGAACAATCCGATTGGCTTTTGTCGTCGTCCACGTGAAAAAATTGTATATTGTCTGTTTCATTGTAAATTGAATTGAGCGCATATAGACTATATATAACCTACATATAGTCTATATATAGACTAAATATTAGTCTATATATAGACTGTATCGATAGTTATATTGATTCCTAAAAAAAATCCAAAAATAATAATAGTATATAATTTTTGGATATCTTATTAGATTATATTAATAAAAATTCCTATTGATGTATCTAATGAAAATAAAAATTCTTATTGATATAATCTAATGAGATATCCAAAAATTATATATTACATAAAAATTATATATCGTTATTATTTTAGGATTATTTTCTGGAATCGAGATATTTAGTTTATATATAGACAATATGTAGGTTATATATGGGGTATTCCTGGGAATTTCAGCAACTTTCCACAGTTGGGTCAACATTTTTGCCCCCAAATTTTTTTTCTTAATATGTGTTGAAAATAAAGAGACACGTATTTAGGCGTTTTCTATTTTGAGCCCCCACTTTTAAAATTGAGTCAAATGAAGTTTTTGAAGTATTGAAGTACCACATTCGGTCATTCAAATCGATATATCTCAGCAACGGTCAGTGATAACTCGAAAAACCACGGGTCTTTTTTTTTCGTTTTTGAACGCTCTATACAATGAATACATTTACGATTATATTGCACAAATTCAACAATTATTTATAAACAATTCAAAATTAAAAATAAAATAAATACTCCGTAATCCTCCGCACTTGACCCATGGACGAAGTCCTTTATGAGGATGCTCATGAGTACCGTTTTCTTTATTAATTCTGGCTTCCTCATAACGGATTCCGTCCATTGGCTCAAGTGCGTAGGATTACGGAGGAAGCACTTTACAAGTTTCTACTTGCAGCTAGTTTTAATTTGCGGAGGTTGGAACTTAGAAATTTCGAATTGCTCTAGATCTTGATCCGTTCAGCCGATCTTGGCCACATTTGATATGCATTATACCACAACTACATCCTAAGCTTGCAGAGAATTATGGTTCGATCGGTTGAAGTGAACAACACGAAAAGCGAAAAAGTTGATTTTTTGAAAAATTCAAAAAATCATAAAATCTAAAGTTATTGATGGATTCGGCTCAAATGCAATACCAAACATCCTCGTACCAAACTCTATATGTGAAAAAATATTTAGCCGAATATCTTGAAATTTGCGGACGCTAGGGTGGTTACAGACATTTCTGAAAAAATTCAAAACGCTGTCAAAGCCGAGCGAATGCGTCAATAATTGCAAGAATCACAGATTACATAGATATTAGAAGGCACCACATGTGTGCAAAATTTGAGTACGGTAGCTTGAACCGTTCTCGAGTTATGAACGTTTGAATTTTGGAGGGTGGTTGCACACACACACACACACACACACGCACATACATACATCCGTACATTTTCTCCAAATGTGTTTTCTGGATATTTTAGGACATTTTAAACCTATTGACATCAAAATCCCGAAAAACAAATGTCGGACCGTCGCAAAGCTTCCCTTATGAGAAACTAAAAATTATATATTATTATTATTTTCGGATTTTTTTCAATTCGACATACAAACGCTACAAATAAACTATACACGCTCCATTCCATATGTAGTTGATACATCGACTAGAAATTATTCTTCTACTCCGGCAATTTCAAAGTTATCGCCACAATTTCGCCATTTCCACTTGCTGCAAAGTAGAAATTGACCCGACGAAACGCAACAACTTCGAAATATCCCCACATTCAACCCGCTCCAAGCCAACGTTGAGGTTCGGCGATCGGCCTGTACCGAACCCGGTACAACGGACAACGGACGAAAGTGGGTATCCAGCATCCGTGAGGACCGAGTTGATATACCACAAACCGGATGGTCCCGTGTGCCATACAACACTCGCCGGTTCATTGCCGAGAATTTTCGGTAACTACCCGAGCTCTCGGCGTTTCGAGGGTGGATATGGTTCGATGTAGTTGTAGCTTAAAGGGTAGCAGCAGTGTCAAAACGTTGGCGCACGGTACCAGATGGAAACCGAGTGAGACGGAAAGTTGGGTGGGTGGGCGATTATAGCGCCCTCATTTCCTCGCTGTACCGAACGTTCACGAACGTTCACGTTCGTGCCCAAGCGTACGTTTCGTTCTCTCCCACTGGCACTCTTTTAATTAAACTCGAACAATGGCATTGTTGTCACCCTTTCGGCGAACGGTTCCCGACAGTTTCCGGTTGCAAACCCATGGACGTGGACGAAAAGTGTTAAACGAACCCCTATCGCGCGTTGACTCGACCATCACGACGTCGACGATTCTTTTTTTGGCTTTGTTTCAACACCCGTCTCGTCGTCGTTCTCGTTCTTCGCTCGTCCTTGATGTCCTTGCCATCCCTTTCTCGCCGTGTACCGACGGTTCGAGACTTTCCGTAAGCGTCAGCATCGATCAATCCGGGGGAAAAAAAAAAAAAAAACTATACGATCGGACGAATGGACCTTTCTGTCTATGGTTCTCTTCATCCGTTTCGACGTCTCCGTCTCGAAGGGCGAGTGAACCATAAGGACCTCCATTTGTGCGCTGGTCGTAGCGCTCACGAGGGACGGAGGATCAGAGGAACCCTTCGTTCTTTTGGCTTCGTCGCTGTTTTGTATTCCTCAGGCCTCCCGTGAAGATGCGATTCAATGAGCTCCCCTCGGCTACACGGGCGAACCGTGCGATGGAACGATGGATCCATATAGTCGACGTTACGTTATGTGCGGAAAAATGTACATCCGCATTTTCGTGCTAAGCCACGCATATTTTTCTTCGCATGGGAATTACGAGCGACACATGAGATTACGTGGATTAGGTTTTACTTACAGATATTTTATGCCGTGTCTGGAGAATCAATTAAGGGGGGTGGGGGTTAATTTGATATAAAAAAGCATGTTTTTGATCATTTTTTTTGACGATACAGTTGATATTCATTTATTTCTATGATGACTACTGAATAACGTAACATTTGAAGAATATTCTATGAAATTTTCATTAACTTTTATGAACAAATGAGCCATTGACGGGGAATCTCTGCGGACGTCTAAAAAAAAAAAATGTATTGCGGTCCCCATCATAACTCATCACTGGATCGTCTGAGACCAAAAAACCAAAATGATTTCATTGAGTAATAAGTTTTTGCAGGTAATGACGCCAAGTTTTTTATTTTTTAAAATTTAATCGTATTTTAAAATGGCAACATTTTCAACTTTTTCAATTAAAAATCAGTATTTTGAATTCTAAGTGCTGTAAAAATTTGAAAATCAATTTTAAAAATATTCTTGAATGGGAAAATGCCAAGGTCATTTCACCTTAATCTTTGGGTTTCAAGTCTCAAAGCCTGTTCAAATAAAATACCCAATATTTACAGGATAGAGATGTGAATTGTTCACCTCAAGCTGATTATGAACCAACGCGGCTAAACAGATACCAGCAATGCCAAAAATACATTGTATCATCTCAGAATCGAAGAAAAGCGTTCAGGTTATTCATCAAGGGATGAATCTTAATCTCTTACGATCTCGAAAGCGTAGAACAATTAGCAAATGAAGTGGTTATACTGGGTAATAAATTATTTTAACTTCAATTGTTATATATAGTCATGGAATATTCATAATAGTTTCTATTTTTTCAATTTTCATAAGCTTTGGAATTCCCGGAAAAATAGTATATATGGTCTATCCAGTCTCACTCGGATCTCCAGATTTTCCCATTCGAACAAGGAATTTGGAAAGAAAAAATAAAAAAATCGCCGATGGCGTTTTTAAAAAAAATGTATCTTCGTAATCGAACCGTGAAAATAGTAGTTAATATTAAAAACAAAATTTAAATATTGTTTTCTGGAAGATCAGTTCAAAACGCATAATATGACGTGCGAGCCATTAAATTTGACTGTTTCGTTCCAAAGATATTTGGATCTGAGAAATTGATTGATGACAATTCTCAGGATTGATGACAGAAATTGTCCAAAATATTTATTACTAGAAAAATAATCCCGACAAAAATTAAAAAAGATTGTCAAATGCTGTATTCTTATCAACTACTTTGATGGAAAAAATTTGCACTCAAATCGTCAACCAGACGGGTCAAAAGTGATCGATTAGCCGTGGAATACCTCATATATTTCCATCGCTAAATGAAAACGATTTCTAAACGATTATTTTCACAGGAGCATTTGAAAATAGCGAAGAAACGTGTTTGAATGTTTCGGTTCGTGGACGAGCGTGTCACGACGGACTTTTATTATTCCGAACGAGCCGTGTTTTCCCGCGTACAATCTACAATCGGACGACTAATACTTTTCGAGCCGTTGAAGCTGACGCCGGTACAGCTGGTCCATCGAACTCAACGGCTCCGAGCGAGTCGCAAAATCAATTTCGATTCGTTTTCGAAAGGGACGAACCAAAACGAGCGGAGGGAAAAGAGACGAGTGATCGAATGGTATTGTTTAATGTAATATGGAATTGTTTAACCCACAACCCACGGATGGTAAGAATAGTCATCTTCTACTTATCCCGAAATAATATTTGATACGCATTGAATGCACTGCGAAATTAATTACAAGGTTCGCTAGTAAAATAAATTATTAGTTCGTTACGACGGAAATTAACGATTATCTCAAGGAGCAACATAAATTTTCAGACTATGTAATTTTAAACATTTGGAGATAAATTACCTCGATATTAGAAAAATATAAGGGTGCAAAGACGAAAATAGCTTGATCATCATTTTTCACATTTGCCAGAGTTACCTCTATGAAGATTTATGTGTCGATCAATTTTGGCTTTCTCATAGAGGAAACCTTGGCAAACATATAAAATTGTGAGGGAGCAATGTGCAAGGGTCTAAATTTAAATTTATTTTAGTCCGGAATAAATATATAGCGGATTTCATGTCAAATCTAAAACATTGAAAATCGCATTAAATCTGAAGGTCTGGATGGATTTTGTCCAAATTTAATACCAAACATCTTTTGACAACAGTACAACTTTGTACCGAGTCTTAGCCCGATATTTCGAAAATTGTGGAAGCTAGAGCGCGCACGTCTATTTTTGAGAAAATTCCAAAACGACATAAAACATGAATGGCTCCATGGATGTCGCCCAAATTCAATGCGAAACGTTTTTTGATAATAATGTAACTCTGTGCCAAATTTTAGTCGGATATCTCGAAAACTGCGCGAGCTAGAGGGCGCACAGCGATTTTTGACAGCTTTCAAAATTCTTTGAAACAAAATCTACTGCACGGATTTTTATTCAAATTCAGTAACAAGCATCTCCCCGTAGGAGTACAACATTCTACTGAATTTGAGCTCGACATCTCTGAAATAGTGGGAGCTAGAGACCGAAAAAAAATTTTTGAATTTTTTTTACATCGCGTAAAAACAAAATAACTTCATGGATTTTTCTAAAAATTTAATCATGCTATGCGCCTTGAACCTTTTACATGTGTGACAAATTTCAGTTTGATACCTCAAGCCGTTCTCGAGTTGTGAACGTTCAACCTATGTTACATACATACACACTAGGCTGGGCCAAAAAAAACTTTTAATTTTTTTTTTAGCTACCATGAAAATATGGTCCAGAAAAAGATCAATTTTTTCTAGAATTATCGATATTTTTGTGAGTATTTTATAGTTTTACGTAAGAATACGTGAGAAGCTTTACAAATAATATAATATTTTATGTTTTTGAGCCATGAGTTCGTGATAGAATATGAAAGTTTGAAAAATTAATCATTTACAATTTGAGGTTGAACTTTAACCTTAAATAACTTTTAAAAGAGTCGACTTAGCAAAAAATTATATCGGACCTTTTTTTAAGATCGTTAAATTTCCTGCAAGAATATGCTTTGATCTTCACTGGACAAAAATTCGTTCGAGTGCAGTAAAATTCCAAATTTAAAAAAAAAAATTTCCTGTGTTATTTAAATGGGAAATCGAAAATCACAATGCGCCACCTCTTAGTATTAATATTAAGGGATCAAACTTTTCCAGAATTTTTTTTTCGTCATCTCGGACCATATTTTCATGGTAGCTAAAAAAAAAAAAATTAAAAGTTTTTTTTGGCCCAGCCTAATACACACACACACACATACATCTGGACATTCTTTCTGAATGTGATTTTTAGATGTTTTGGGACATTCTGAACCCGTTAACATGAACATCTCGAAGAAAAAATATCACCAAAACAGAGCTTCCTCTATGAGGAAGCAAAAATACTAAGCTGAATATCAATATTAAAAGGAACAAGCTTCGAGTAGAAACTTTCAACGTGTCTCTTTCGAATTCGAGGAAATACACAAACCTTTCTCCATGAGAAATCCGGAATTCATGAAAATTGTTTGTCATAGAGGGATTCGCGAAGTACTTCCAATTCGGAAAGAGCAGTTCGCAAGCTGCAAGTTCGGGCTTTCTCTTTCGCATGGAAATATTTCGCCCTTCTCCTTCTTTTTTCCAATCAACTTAAACAAAACGGCGGTCTACCTTTTGTCCGTTGCTCTCGCAATTTTTCATTATCTACATTTTTTTTTCTCGTTATTCGGAAAAAGAGATCGCCGCATTCGGAGGCGAACGTCTAGCGGTGGGGTAAAAGTCCCCGGAAGCTTCGTGTTTTTTTTTGTCGTAGTTTTCTTTTTTTAATCCAACCTTCTTTTTCATTCCTTTCGACCCTCCGTATTACTTTGTTAATTTTTTTTTTTACGTTCCCGCGACAAAAATAAATGACAAAAGAAAGGTGCAAAAATATAGTTACGAGGGTGGAGCGGGCGGGGGTGGACGAAAAACGGGCAGCGACAGAGAAAATTCTGATGCTGGCAGAAATTCGAGCTCTATCGATTCTCTTTCGGCCATTAAACGCACGTAGATGGGATGTCTACGTGAAAAATGCGTAACCGATTTTCAAAAACAATTTTCATTCAGTTTTGGATTTTTTTGATGAAAGGTCATCGGGTGAGTGACATCACAAGTGACAGCCGAACGAGTTGCAGCGGTACTGAAGTGTAAACGGTTTGGTGTCATCGTTGTTTCATTAATTTTGATTATGAGTCATTTCGTACCGATCCAACCGGCAGTTGACTCTTGACCTACCCGATTTAGTTTGAGCTTGGGTAATTTGTTCGTATCGATAAAAAATAAATCTAGTTCCAATTATTTTTCGATACTTTGATTTTTGGCGTAAATTGGGGATTTTTAGAAAAATAGCAAACCTTCATGCAATAGAAATTTCGACAGCAGATTACTCAGCCCTTAATTAAGATAAATTAATAAATAAGAAGACATTCTTATTCTAAATCAAATACAGAATCTGACACTGGAATGAAAAATCAAATTTGAGATAATTTTCAACTCAAGTATTTTTTTGGAAAAATAGGCTTACCTGCTGACTATAGAAGCAGATTGTTAGAAAAAACAAAAGTTCGATATTCATTCTTATTTTGCAATAAAAAATAGAATACGCGTGTGGATCTTTAGTGATACCTGGGTATTATTGGGGTCGTTCTTGATTGGATGATTTTGGAATTTCCGTGGTTTCCACCTTCAGGAGTAATCAACATGAATGGAAAAAAAATTGGTCGCAATCGGGAGTTTGTCCGATATGTCTAACCCAGGGCGACGAGCAATCGAATTTTATATGGGAACGTGCATGCATTTGGAATTTTGTTGAGGGGATTTTTTATTACTTCAAAACTATACATGATAATAAAATTTGCTTTGGCGATTTTGTAGGAAATTTGATGCTCTACAAAAAAGATCTCTTGTAAAATTTTCGTGAATCTAATATTTATTACGTAATTCGTGAAAAATGCTTTTTTTGAACCAGCCATAAAAAGTCATTTTTACGTAATACATATTAGATTCACGAAAATTTGACAAGAGACCTTTTTCGTAGAGCATCAAATTTCCTACGAAATTGTTGTAGAACATTTTTTTTATCATGTATAGTTTTGAAGTAATTAAAAATTTTCCCAACAAAATTCCAAACGCATGCATCTTCCCGTATAAAATTCGATTTCTCGGTGGGGTGGGTTAGACTTATTCCAAAAATTCCCGATTGCGTCCAATTTTTTTCGATTTATGATGACTACTTTTGAAGCCGCAAGCCACGGAAATTCCGACACAACCCAATTAAGAACCACCCTACTGTATGTATATTAGAGTGGTCCTTATGATGGCTTCGGACGAATTTTGACCCGCTCCCCTCTCAGATTGGCTCCGAATAATTAAAAAAAAAGTTCCCCAAATTAGCAGCCCGCCATCTTTAAAACCGGCCATTACCAGCAGGGGTAATTTTTCCCCTTTAAAATACACAGGATTTACCGACTCTCTAGTAATATCCCTATTCCGGTCTCTTAAAATCATCTTAAAAATCCAAGAAGTATCTCAATGAGTCCGTGGCACCTTTGTACATGAAAAAAAAAATCTTACGGTTCGATTTTGAAATGGTTATGGGTCGTTCCACGCCGATATATAAAAATATTTTTCGGATTTTTTTAATTCCCGGATAATTTTGTCGGAAAATTTTTTAGATTTGAATTATCAATCGTAAAATTCAGAATACTGATCTTGAACGCCATATTGGTCATTCGGACTCAATTTGTTTTTTTCTTCTTTCGTTTTTCCTCTAGTTGCCGAATAATTTTATCAAAAGAAAGTTCAGAATATCCGATCTTATTTTGGAAATTGAAAATACTGGTCTTGAAATTAATATGGGCTATTCCAACTCGAAGCACTATTTATTTTGGGAAATTAAATTTTAATGGAAAATAAAGGATGTTTCTAGTTGGAATGGGCCATATTAATTTCAAGACCGGTATTTTTAATTTTTAGAATGAGATCGGATATTTTGAACTCTCTTTTGATAAAATTATTCGGCAACTGGAGGAAAAACGAAAGAAGAAAAAAAAACAAATTGAGTCGGAATGACGAATATGGTTTTCAAGATCAGTATTTTGAATTTTAAGATTGATATTTCAAATCTAAAAAATTTTCTGACAAAATTATCCGGGAATAAAGAAAAACCGAAAAACATGTTTATAAATCGGCGTGGAACGACCCGTACCTATTTCAAAATCAAACCGTAAGATTTTTTTTTTCATGCACAAAGGTGCCACGGGCTCATTGAGATTGAGATTGGATTTTTAAGATGATTTCAAGCGATTCAAATAGGCATGTTACTAGAGAGTCGAAAAATCCTGTGTATTTCAAAGGGGAAAAATGACCCCTGCTGGTAATGGCCGGTTTTAAAGATGGCGGGCTGCCAATTTAGGGAACTTTTTTTAAAATTATTTGGAGCCAATCTGGTGGGGGAGCGGGTCAAAATTCGTCCAAAGGCAATATAAGGACCACTCTAATGTATATATGTGCCGTGGGAAGAAGTCTGATAGCCAGTGTTCTGTCGAAAAAACCTTCGGGAAAGAGCGTAGTGATGACTTCAATTTCAACACCGAGCTTCAGTTTTTCGTACGGAATACCCGCTTACTTCAATTGAAAGCCGGAATAAGCACCCATACCTCACGCCGAAACTATAAGCCGAATATTCCGTCACCAGAGTCCACTTCAAGTCCGAACTTCTGACCCGAAAAAATACTGAAAAAAAATCATTTTCCATCTCGACCGCGATCAAATAGCGATTGAAAACGTGTCTGCTTGACGACCCGCGTTGTTTAGCCCATGTCATCGGCAAACTCATCAGCACGAGTTGCATGCAATTTCACGTGAAATTACTTTGCCTTCTCCATCACGTTGCAATCGACTTGCACAAAACTTTTCGTCACTACCAACGGTTTTTTGTTTCCGCGATTTTTCCCCATCTACATGTTTCTTTTCTGTCACCTCAAAAAAACGGATAGTCGCACTTTGGTGTTTGAAGTGCAGCCCCGGCTTGAGAGTTTTCGGATAATTCGTGCTCTTTCAGATTTGTTTGCTTTCCATTCGTGAATTTCTGTATTTTCTTTGCCCCTACGTATTATTTTAATAATTTATTCTACGTTTTCGCGATAAAAAAAAAAAAATACGACGAAAGAAGGTTAAAATGGTTAGCTACGAAAGGTGGAGGGTCAGAAAGGCTGAGTAGCGTTGATTATTTATGCCGGCAAGAACCCGAGCTCTATCGAGCCTCCTTCGAAGTTTCAATACGATATCATTTCGCGATCATGGATAAAGTTCACGTGCGCACAAATTTCATCTCGATACTTCACCTTGAATTCAACTTTTTCAAAGCGCTCCATCAGTCTACCCCTTTAATTTGTAAAAAAAAACTCTGCAGCTTCCCACCACACCGGCACATACCACCTCTAAATTTTTCTCTTCTTTCGGGCGTTCCGAAGCTCGCGCAACAGCTGTGCGATGCAAGAAATCCATTCAATCCCAATCGTATATCCATTTGAAATATCTTAAAACATCTGAGAATGAAAATTCACCGAGTTCCCCGTGGTTGCTCCAATGGAGTGATAAATACCGTTCCCAGAATATTTTGTATATAACGTTCCAGTTGCTCACCCCGTTTTGTTGTATATGTAGGTAAACGTTCAGACGTATGGTTTCCCAAGGGTGCGAGGCCGGCGATAGCTTTCTATAACCCGCCGGAGTGTGCGTTATAAATTCTGATTTGATTCCTGTTGCGGTGTAATAGAAGCCTCATTCTTCCGCCTTCTTTCGGCACCCCGCGCCCGATCGTGTTTTCACAGCAGCCGGAGTTGCGGAATACACCGGAATTGAACGGGCAACAGAGACGTTACCGGATAGCTGTGGGAATCTCGCGCGAAAACGAAGTGGAAAAATGATTGGGGCGATAACAGCTGTTCCTTCTTCGTTTTGCCCGTTTCCCCGCAAGGACTGAGCTAACTGGGAAAATTTCAAAACGGGTATGACGAGAGTATCGAGTAGGCAGCAATGTGCAGCTTCGCGGGATGGTCTCAGTATACCGCGCTACAGTCTGACTCGTCACAGTTCGATTCGGCACAGTCTGCCTCGGCGATTTTGACAGGTCTCCAGTCCGTCTCACCTACAAGAGATATGTTATCATTCCCGTTTGTTTGATCTAGACGCGCGCGCCATCAACCGAGCGTGCCTGACGACGCGTCTGACCAGTGAATCTCAACTAATTATACGTCATACTTATTAGGGTGGGTAAAAAAAAAACTTTTTTTTTTTCTTTTTGAATGTCACTCACGAAAACTAGTTCCTAGGTACCTCTACAAAGTACTCACCAAGTATAAGCTCTTAATATTAATGGGAAGAACTGGCTCATCGTCGTTTTCCATTTTCAATTTGGTCTCATCTAAAAATGGTCATATCTTATCACCAATAGATTGTTAAACTAGTTTCATCATGAATATTCATGGAAAATTGAACGCTCTACAAAAATGGTCTCTCATACTTTTTTCATTAATCGAACCATTTAAAAGATATTCAAGGTCAAAGATTGAAGAATTCATGAAAAAAAATAACTTTTTGTTTTGAATTTTGTAACTTACTGAAAAATAATTATTGTCAAATGGGTATCAATTATTTCTGTGGGAAATTGAACGCTCTACAAAAAAGGTCTCTTGTGGTTAATCGATTACTCTAACCATTCAGAAGATATTCGCATTAGAATTCCAATGCTTACTGATTTTAATAGTTTTCTAATAAATATTTTTTTTCTGAAATAGGTCACGAATTGTCTCAAAATTCATATATTAAATGGATAAATAAAAAATATTTATTAGAAAACTATTAAAATAAGTAAGCATTGGAATTCTAATGCGAATATCTTCTGAATGGTTAGAGTAATCGATTAACCACAAGAGACCTTTTTTGTAGAGGGTTCAATTTCCTATAGAAATAATTGATATCCATTTGACAATAATTATTTTTCAGTAAGTTACAAAATTCAAAACAAAAAGTTATTTTTTTCATAAATTCTTCAATCTTTGACCTTGAATATCTTTTAAATGGTTCGATTAATGAAAAAAGTATAAGAGACCATTTTTGTAGAGCGTTCAATTTTCTATAAATATTCATGATGAAACTAGTTTAACAATCTATTGGTGATAAGATATGACCATTTTTAGATGAGACCAAATTGAAAATGGAAAAGGACGATGAGCCAGTTCTTCCCATTAATATTAAGAGCTTATACTTGGTGAGTACTTTGTAGAGGTACCTAGGAACTAGTTTTCGTGAGTGATATTCAAAAAAAAAAAAAAGTTTTTTTTTACCCACCCTAATACTTATGCATTATAATGTATGTACGAAGGGACGAAGTTGAGATCCACTGATCAGACGCGTTGTCAGGCACCCTCGGTTGATGGCGCGCGTATCTAGATTAAACAAACAAGAATAATAACATATCTTTTGTCGGTAAGACGGACTGGGGACCTGTCGAAATCGCCGAGGCAGACTGTGCCGAGTCGAACTGTGGCAAGGCAGACTGTGCCGAGTCAGACTGTGGCGAGGCATACAGAGACCATCCCCAGCTTCGCGACTCGACTCTTTCGAGCTCCCTTTGGGATCGTCCTTCGATCTTGCCGTTGGTTCGTGCTGGGACGCTTATCACTCGACCCCTACGGACGGACCTTCTCGAAGATCCTTTGCTCTAGGTATAACGGCCAAACGTCTCGCCCTCATGGCTTACCATCCCCCGTTTGGTCTCAGCATCACGGATGTATCCACGGTGAGTTCCAAATCGCAAAAGCTATACACATCTCGTACGTAGCGTCCATAATCCGTTTCTTTCTCGTCTTCCTTTTCCATCCCCCGCTGGTTGGCGGTTGGAAAATCCGTGAATCTCAATTCACGCCACCCTCTGCGGTAGGACGAAGCAGGGCTTCATGGAGACGTGCAATTAGCGAGTGAACGAGCTATTCAGCCGAGCGGTTTGGAGCCAAGGCACGGATTCGTCGGATTCGGGGGAATCCCCGAGTAGTAAAGTGCCGAAGACAGACGGGCGAGCTCGAGATCGGAGAGGTCTCGAGAGAGGGTTGTTACACGACGGGGTCATTCGCAGTGCGAGCAGAGTTTTCGCTGGCTGCTCGATCTGCATGCTAATATCGAAAAGAAACAGAAACGCCTCGGTGAGAGTCCGAGATTCCATCCTTCGTTGCAGTTTACTCCGTTACAATTGAAATAAGATGTCATAGTGTGGTTGAACGTCAAGAACATTCAATTGCGAAGTTGCAAGTTCTGTTACATCTGAGTTTCAAGACAGGTAATGTTAATTTGTTCGAAACATTGAGGAACGTATCAGGATAGAATCTTTGAATGCTCAGTTCTAACCTGGGCTGCGGGGGAGTTTTTTTTTTCGCGATTCGTTTTCATCGGGGATCGTCGACTGTAGCTGCTAACTCTTAAGGAGCCACCGAGGTCATTCGAATCGACGAACAAATAAAAAAAGATGGATTGACGGAATATTACATTGAAGAATTAGTCGCGAGCGTGTTTGGGACGCACATGATTGGGTTCTGTTACCATCCTTACTAACATTATTCTCAACTTCTTGTAATACATATGAGAAGCTATTTCACGTTGAGAAAGTACACGCTGAATGGTTTCAGATTTTTCGCTTCGATGGTTCTGAACTTCAAGGGGAGAAGCTCGGATCACGGCTTTAAAATATCTCGTGACTGAGGGATTTAAATCAAAACGTCCTATAACTCATTCGTCAAATTGTAGGAGATCTATTTGACGAGACTTCCCTTAATGGAGGAAGTGAGAAAAAAATGTTGAGCACACTTTTGGGTTTGTGGGAGATGTTTCGAAGAAATTATTTATTCAAAAATCTAATCATTTGATTTTCGGTCATCAATCAATGTCCGTATATTAAATTTTCTTTCTATAGGAATATAAAAAATGTAATGGGGGAAAGTTATGGGATAGGGATTGACAGAGAGACCGACGGATGGACGGACAAACGGATAAACAGACCATCCGAAACCATACGGGTTCCTGGTTGACCAGGATCCATAGTTGAATCCAAAAAAATAATCGTGTCGGAACATCGGTTGTGTAAGAATTCCTACTCCGAGCGAAAATAATGAACTTGACAGTAAACGAGAAATGGATGCAGATCGATGAAACTCCTTGGAACACATAATACGTGAATGGATAAAATATCGCGAGGTTATTAAGAAATTCCCGGCAATAAAGCAAGATCTCGTAGGTATAGCAAGTACGTTTATGGTTACCAATGGACGAGGAGTTAGGAGTTAGACTAGGCCGGTTCTAGCTCCCGGTATTGTCGAGTTCTACGTTACCGACTGTGTTTTTCTAACACTAATTATTACCTTATCGACTGTCATCGATTATAGATCCCCAATCTGCCGTACCGACTTACCTGCTAAGTCTCGCTACCTTACCGATCCGGTAGATAGCGCTATCTGCTAAGTCTCGGTACCTCACCAATCCGATAGATGGCGGTATCTGCTAAGTGTCAATCTATCTTATCAATATCGATTGACCTACCGCTCAATCCCCACAGTATTGATTGTCAATACCCACCGCTCAATACCGACGATCTGCTAGATCCAATTTACCCATGGCTAACAAGGGGACCCTGTCAACTCGTAATCACCGATTTGACCCAAATTTACAGTCTATGTAGGGCTTGACTATAAACAAAAGTGACGCAAGCGGGAGGGCCAGATGGCCAAGCGTTAATGAGATAAAACATTTTTAGCGCGGACCGGCAAGCGACCGGTAACTCATGAGCCTGCTATGTGAGCAGGATTTTCAATAGCTGGTGTTGGCGCAGCGTTAAGAGCTCGGATTTATAGTGCGGGGGTAGTGGGTTCGATTCCCCGCGTGGGGAAACTTTTTTTTTTTTTTTCAATTCACAATTAAATAATTACATTCTGTTATTATTATTATTATTTATTATTGTTTAACTTTTAAATTGTAATTGTTAATTTGTAAATTTAATTATTTCATTAGTATTAATATTTATTATTTGTTTCTTTATAACTTCAACGGTTAATTCTTAAAATTGCTTTCTTTTATTATTACTATTATTGTTATTATTCTTCATTTAATTTTTACGATACTTGCGCCACAAATGAACCGTAGTAATTCATAATGTAGTATGCTTACTCATGATTTTACAAAAGTAACTGCAAAGCGTAATGGTTTTCTTCGAATGGTCCTCGGCAGAGGCTTGCGAACAAAGGATTTTCGGCGCAGGTAGGAGAAGAGCTGACAATGAAAGGTAGAGAAGAACATTGGCCAAATGTCGTTATGAGTTAGTCGTTTGCTAGCTCTTGACCGAATAACTTGAATATTGTGAGAAGAATCTAGCTTTCGAAAATGTCGAATACTGATAGTGAAAATATTAATGTGTCTGGAACATCGGTAGAACAAGGAGAAGATGTGATGTGCGCTGATAGTCTCCACAGCGAATCGTCGAAACAAATGTTAAAAACGGCGCTGGATTATTTGTTACATCTTTTGGCCGAAGACAATCTGATCACATCAGAGAGTGCTGCGGTAATAACCGAACAACACATGCAACTTGCAGACAAAATGCGCGAGAAAATAGTGGACGTTTTGTCAGAGCATTCCTTGCTGTGCGTCGATGAATTGATTTCTTCCGAAGAATACGGCAAAGGAGTTGAAAATGAAGAAGTCGCGGATGTCGTTTCTTCATTGTCAGAAGCTGAGTCTGACTGCGAACCGGATGGAAAAAAATTGAAAGTTGATCCAGATTACGTTCCACTCGATTACAAAATGATGGTGGTTAATCTTGCAAAAGCACATCCAAAGTGGAATTTAAAGAGTCTTCAATCGAAAGGAGCACATCGCTTGAAGTATATGCGAGATTTGAAAATCTGGGAAGAACACATTAAAAGCGGTGGAACCCGGAAGGATAAGTGCAACACCATTGATACCTGGACGTATGATCGCTTCGTAGAAGGGCGGAAAAGTTGCCAACAAGTCACCACGAGAAACCTGCAACTTGCTGCTGTCAGTCAATTTGCAGATTTCGAGTTCACAGCCTCGGAGCAGTGGGTCCAAGAATTCAAACAAAGGCATAGGATTCGTCAGAAGAAAATCACCAAATTCGTCTCGGAAAGAGAGGCTACCACTATCGAGGAAACCCAATCTGCGGCAGAAAACTTTCGAGTCCAGGCTCGGGCTCTCATCCCAAATTACGATAAGGACTTTGTTATCAATACAGATCAAACTGGTAAATTACTATTTTCCTACGTTAATCGAAAAACTCATTTTAACGATACACATAATAAAATATTCACATTCGTATATTCTCTGTCAAGGTTGCCAGTACCAGTCTATTTACAACCGTACCCTGGAACACCGAGGCTCAAAACTAATTCTCGTGAAACGAAAGGATATGAACAAAGTAACCCATTCGTATACGGCGCAATATTCGGTGACCCTTTCTGGAAATCTTCTGCCAACAGTGTTCGTATGCCTGCAAGAGAGTACTGGCTCTTTTTCACCGAGGGTTAAAAAATCGGTGGATGAGTACGCGAAAAAATATAGTAATGTTGTCACTACTAGTTCAAAATCCGGCAAACTTTCAACAGCTTTGTACAAGAATTTTTCAACTGATGTAATGAAGCCCTACGTGCAGGAAAACAAATTTCTATTGTTGATTGACTTGCGAGGAGGACAAACAAATCCACAATTATACGACGACATTTTCCAAGATGAAAATGGATTGCCAACGTGCAGTATTAAAGTGATTCCCCCGAAATGCACTC
This sequence comes from Sussaba pulchella, assembly GCA_963971145.1. Classification (NCBI taxonomy): domain Eukaryota; kingdom Metazoa; phylum Arthropoda; class Insecta; order Hymenoptera; family Ichneumonidae; genus Sussaba; species Sussaba pulchella. The sequence continues at coordinate 3,738,875 of OZ020170.1, forward strand.
CTCTAGTGCAACCCTGCGACGTGTATTTTTATCGTCAGGTAAAGAATTTTATCAGGAAGATTCAAAACGGCTCTTATCTCATCGAGAGAGAACGAGAAATCACATCCCGAGAAGACTGCATCAAAATACATTCCATCCCGCATCACCAGCTATCCTCGCCAATATTCCGCGATATGTTGCATTACGCGTGGTTCGCTGCCAAACTCTGCGACGACAGAGAAACTTTTATAAATGTAAATGAAGCTTGTTTTTCTATGGATAATTTAAAAAAAACCATGTAGCTGTGGAAATGCGGCTTTCGTAACGTGTGCAAGGTGCCGACAAAATTACTGTTTCCCTTGTTTTTACGATAATTATCCCCCCAGCACATGTGATTCACCTGTACAATAATAAAAATATCTTATTTTATATACCAATTCCTCGTGTACGCTTTAATTACAATACCTCTGGAAATACCTTTGTGAAATTATAAGTAAGCATACTACATTATAAATTACTACGGTTCATTTGTGGCGCAAGTATCGTAAAAATAAAACAAAGAATAATAACAATAACAGTAATGATAAAAGAAAGCAATTTTAAGAATTAACCGTTGAAGTAATAAAGAAACAAATAAAAAATATTAATACTAATAAAATAATTAGATTTACAAATTAACAATTACAATTCAAAAGTTAAACAATAATAAATAATAATAATAATAACAGAAAATAATTTTTTTAATTGTGAATTAAAAAAAAAAAAAGTTTCCCCACACGGGGAATCGAACCCATGACCCCCGTACTATGAATCCGAGCTCTTACCGATGCGCCAACACCAGCTATTGAAAATCCTGCTCACATAGCAGGCTCATGAGTTACCGGTCGCTTGCCGGTCCGCGCCAAAAATGTTTTATCTCATTAACGCTTGGCCATCTGGCCCTCACGCTTGCGTCACTTTCATTTATAGTCAAGCCCTACATATACTGTAAATTTGGGCCAAATCGGCGATGACGAGTTGACAGGGTCCCCTTGTAAGTATCGATTATCGAATTTACCCATGGCTCGTTTACCCACGAATCAATACCGACTGCTCGATCCACTACTCAATACCTATGGCTCGTTTACCCACGAATCAATACCGACTGCTCGATCCACTACTCAATACCGACTGCTAGATAGATGGCGTTATCTGCTAAGTCTCGCTACCTTACCAATCCGATAGATGGCGTTATCTGTTAAGCCTCGCCCTACTTACCTCGATATAGATGGCGTTATTTACTAAGTCCCTCTCTACCTTATCGATTCGATAGATGGTGTTATCTGCTAAGTGTCAAGCTATCTTATCAATATCGATTTACCCACTGCTCGATCTCCACAGTATAGATTATCAATACCGACTGATCAATACCGACCGCTCGATTCTTACTGCTCGCTTACCCACCAAGATTCAAACGTTCATTCTCTCCTTATTGTATAATCTTTCATTATGATATGGGGTGGGGATGAAAGGATTATTCACTCACGGTGGCTCACCCTTTCGGACTGACAAACATCATATATGAGAATTTCAAAATTATAATGAATCAGTTGATTGTGAACTATCACTAGTAACCCATGCACAATGAACGATATTGAAATTATTTTGGACGTGCGAGGGTTCAAAGCACCCAACAACGAGTTTGTGGTGAAGGAGGTGGCGGTGATAAACATGTATTCTGATGCTTCATGGGATTGCACAGAGTTTCAATGTAAACTAGTCAAACCATCAGATGATTGGAATAGTTAATCAGCCAAATACAAAAACGATAACTTGTGGACCGTGCACCATTATGTGGGCATTCCATGGAACGGGGGCAATGTGTTATACGGTGGACTCAAACGATTGTTCGATAACATTGTGAAAGATGCTCGCGTGATTTATGTCAAGGGAGCGGAGAAGAAACAAGTGATTGCAATGATTATTGGAAATTCGAAACCAATTATCGACTTGGAAGATTTCGGTTGTCGAGCGTTGCTGAAATCATCAGGATCAAACTGTTCGAATCATCAACATCACGATGGAATATTAAATCATGATTGTGCTTTCGAAAATGTGCTACTTATGAAGATATGGTACTTTGAAAATTATTTCTTCGCACCGCCGTCTTTCGAAAGATCAATGAAAATTCTTCGAGTTGTGGGAAGCATTTGCAACATGAGAACAAAAGATATCGCTAGCTTGACAAAAGATTTCATTCTCATGTATGCATACAACGATATCGAAGATGCCTGGGACCATCTACCCCACGTCATGCAAATGGATAAGGATACTATGAAATATCGTCGTTGTCGAAAACATTATGGAAAAATGATTGCTGCTGATGATTTCGATGGACGTCCACCTTCGATAAAAAACTGTCGCAAATGTATACTTTAAAAACGAAAGATCGATTGAATAATAAAGCCAGTATTTCAAAGAATAATAAACCATTATTTCAAACAAGATTATTTATTTTTCCCAATACCCACAGTTTTTCTCGCAACACTTTTCCCGTTAATTGCTCGGCGGTCAATTCTCTTCTACGTCGATTGAAGGATGACCATCGGTTTGCACTTGTTGGGGTTTTATACTAAACTGGAAAGTCCAATCGTCAAGAGACACGTTTCGGCATCACCAATCACGAGCGAAGTATGGAAAGCGATGGTCGAGAGAGAGAGAGAGAAGCCCGATAACATATACTAGGGAAAACTGAAGAACGATAAGCCACGTCTATACCTCGAGCTCGAAATACATTAAAATAAATAGATTTTGGATTTTGATTGTGGTATGTAAAAACAAGAAATAAAATTAGTCAATATGCGAATATAAAAGTTTATTATGTCTGTTGCTCGGGGAACGTTGGGATTTACAACAAAAAAATTGTGCCACGCGATTACAGTTTCTGAGTCGAATCCCGACCAACGAGCGAGGTCTGTTCGAGAGAGGGAAGGCCGATAACGTATAGTATGTAAGACTAAAGAACGATCAGCTTCGTCTCAACCTCGAGCTCGAAATACATAAAATTGGGTAGGTGATGGCACGACAGCAAGACGCAGTTTTCAAAAAATGCAAAATAATGATCGGCCTGAACGTCGAATATATATAATATACAGTTGAATACTCATCTATATACGTCCATAATGAACGGACAGGACGCCTTGCATTCGAATCGTCGTGAAATCCTTACGTTTCAGAAATAGTCTTTAGTTTTTTTTTTGGCTAGCCCAAAAACATCGCCCGATTTTTTTTACAATTTTCTCATTACCCTACCTTCCGAAATTATTTTAAGAAATTTACAACTAGCGAAAATAAGCATTCTGAAGCTTTTGAATTTGACTAATTTCTTTTTGTAATTTGTATTGAAAAAATTAGTTCCCTTGTAATTTCAAAATAGGATCTTTATTACTAATATGTTTATCATTCATTTTACATTCACATTATTGAAATTCGAAGAAACTTCGAGGATATCAATTTTTTCCCGATTGGACAAAGTTTTTTTAATAGATTATTCTTACAAAACATCGATATCTCGGATTTTCCGGATAAAATATAAATTGTTATTATTCTCACAGAATTTTTTTCTAATTTTTTTAACAACATTCGACAATATAAACCAAATTGCCGTGACTCATTATTTGCAAGCTCGTTTCATCGTCCGAAAACAAAAATACAATACGGAATGACAAAGAATAATATAATCTAATGCCCGAATGATATATTTCATCAGGTCTGCTACACATAGAACATAGGGTTTACAGAAAAACTTGCATCACTCGTGATTACAGTTGCGTCGTCGAGTCCTGCCCAACGAGCGACGTCTGTTCGATGATCCAATCACCCAAATAATTTCTCGGCGAAAGTCCTCATAAGAATGCGGAATTGGCTATTATTCGGTATCAGTTCCACGTAAGATTTCGCGAGATTCATCAGGGTCGTCCATAGTTCGCTCTGTTTCGGTACTTTTCGAAGGATCGTAAAGTAAAATTAAAACTCCGTAACCAGTCGTTAAACAATACATGATTCATGACACGAAGTGCTGGATAAATTATTTGAACTCCGAAGTTTGGTGGTCGTTTCGTTGTTCGTTTTTTTCGGACCCCGGCGTATAACAATTTTTATTCTTCGTTCGTGGTCGTTAATATAATTAGTGAAAAACCGAAAATCAGTTCATTGTATGTAAATTCTCACGATCGACGGAAAACGAAAAGAGCCAGCACTCCCGCAAATCCGAAATTAAAGGATACATAGAAGTAACTCACCATCAACTGGGTATTTCACATTTTCGATGGAAGTTTCACATTTTATCCTGCCAGGCTCGACTTTTAATATCGACGAGCCAATAATACGGCGCGGTGGCCGAGGTGACCACTTAGTCCTCAGGTCGACTTTAACCGGTTCTGAGAATGTAAAAGATTCAATTACAAAATCGTAGAGCACGTAGGATGACTTCGGGGACTTGGTACATCAAGTACGTCACGAACCGTGGATAGACAAATTTCTTCCACGACGATCCGTTACGGAATCCATACTCACCGAAGATGTATACCAAGCTGCAATGGAGACTTGACCTCGCTTGTCTCTGACAATTGTCTGAGCTAAGAGTTACGAGAACTTTTGGAACGATAAATGACAAATCGAGGGACTCTTCATACGGAAGTTTCGCGAGGTTCCAGACTCGATCAACTTTAAAATCTCGGGTAGAAATTTCCAGATTCGACAGCTTAATGTCCGCCATGCGGATACCGGTAAGGGGGTGGATCGTCTTCGACGGAATTTTAGGAAGCAGCCCCAGTAATTCCGCAGTCATATTGCGCAATTCCGGAGAAGGTAACGAAGCCCATACAGCTGAAACATATGTACACAAATAACTGTAGGCATAACACATCGTTGTATTTATTGCTTCAAGAAAAACAGACACACACACAAACAAGTTGCAAATCGAATCTTTCGAACAACGTTTTTCGTATGGAACGTACTGTATAGAGCTCCATATGCGTTATTTAAATGCAGTTCAAACATTGTGACTTACTGTAACCCTGTCCCATAATATAAGAAACTTGCTGATTAAGGTGATGTAGATTTGTCACGCTGTAATAGAATTTTCCACTATTAGGATTGAATCGGTTTTTAAGGCGCCACAGTGCAGCTCTGGACAACGGAAGAAGAGTCAGAACAACCGCAGCCCACACAACGGTGACGATCTTCATCTTTCCAGTTGTATATCGAGAAAGAGTTTTCTTGGTTTCAGCTTTTATTCTCGCAACAATTTTCACGTTAATTGATCGTCGGTCAATTCTCTTCTACGTCGACTCGGAGGATGACTATCGGTTGCCAGTCGTTGGGGTTTTATACCAAACCGGGAGGTCCAATCATAAAGAGACACATTTTGGCATCACCAATCACGAGCGAACAACCGAAGTATGGTAAGCGATGGTCGAGAGAGGGAAGGCTGATAACACGTAGTAGGTAAAACCGAACGACGATACGCCACGTAGCAACCTCGAGCTCGAAATACTTGAAAATAGTGGATTTGTGCACCGCAGTCGAACACACTTGGAAAAAATAAAAAAATAAAACATTCCGCGTGATGTCACATAAGTGGAAGAATATTTTTTACCCAAAGAATGAAAAATTAACCCGTCGTGAACGTTTTCGTCATATTAAAATCGTAGTTATTTGCGTGATATACCTGTATAAAATATGTATATGTTCCATAAAATTATAGCGCAGAGTAGGCTGAGTTAAGAATACTTGCTAGGGGTAAAAATTTGGACCAACGTGAGTTGATCTAAAAACAAAAATGTTCGCATAACCTCTCAAAAATTATAGGGAAATGACCGGGACAAGGGAAGCCGAATTGTTTATCGATCAACGTCAAACCGCAGTTTCATAAAGCAACCGAACCATTTGCCACGTCAAAAAGGGGATCATAAAGCATTCATGTGACGCGAAGGAATAAAATGTACTCCTTAGCAACACGGATTGAGTCATATCACGACTCGAACATAAAAAAAAAAAAAAATAAAAAAACTGAATATGCGTCATGAAATTTCTAGCGAAAAGCAAATGTCGGCACGACGAGCTTTATTGCCGATAAGACGCTTCGTTTGCGACGCAGAATGCTTGGAAAGCTCGAAAAATAAAAAATACGAATCGCCCGAAAAGAATTTACCACTGGCCACGTTTCCCTGAACTGTATTATCCAAAAATGGTGAGATTTGCATTTGTTCGTTCTTCAAAAAGAATTTGGATGCCGAACTAATGATGAAAAAATTCACCCATGTATGTATGATGTATCCATAGGCTCTTCAAACGTATTTGAAACTACAGTTGAATGATTCGTCGAGACGTTCGACTAAATTAACCACACAAGTGCTGCTCATCATCTGCAAATTCTCTATCATCGTCCGAAAGCCGAAATACAATATGGAAAAACAAGAAATAAAATAAATCAAAGCTCGAATATAAAATTTTATTACGTTTGCTGCTTGGAGAACATAAGGGCTTACAACAATAAAATCATTACAATCGCGATTACAGCTTCTCAGTCCGATCCTTCCCAAGGAGCGTCGTCCGTTAAAAAAATTCAATTATGAAAAAATACTCTCGGCAAAAGTCTTGAAAAGTATGTGGGTGCGAAAACTATCCGGCGCGACGGATTTCGCTGTCATTAGAATGAAGTCCCACCTCGGACCCTCCTTCGAAACAGCTTTGAAAAATAATTAAATAAAATCAAAATTCTGTAACCATTCGTTTAGAAACACATAATTTATTGTGCGAAGTGTTCAATCGGAACTCTGTAATTTGATGGTCGTTTCGTTGTTCGTTCCCTTTTTTCGACCCTTATTTTTTTCCCTTAACTTTATTCGTCGAAATCATATGAATAGTAAAGAAATTGACAAAATTAGTGTATTAAAGGTAAATTGTTTATGATCTATGGAAATTAGAAAATCCGAGCACGAGCAATATCACAAAAACAGCGAGTAAATGGAAGTCACTCACTTTGTACTGACGATTTTTGACTTCCGGCCCGAAATTGGGACTTTATTCTGCCAGGTTTGATCTTCAATATCGACGCGCTCGCAATTGGCTGAATCATCGGTAAGAATAACCTATTACTTCTCAAAACAATTGTAATGGTTTCTGAAACAGATGGAATTTCATTAGAAAATGAGCCTATAGAATGGAAACGTGGAATAGAACTGCAGACAGACAACTTTTTCTATAAGACTGTTCGTTATCGAATTCATCCTTACCGAACATGTATTTAAGACGGCAATTATTCACACGCCTTTCCGATATCCAGCAATCTTTCGAGCTCAAATAGACCTCAATTTTTGGAACTTTGATGGCCAAAATAAGAGAATCTGCAATTCCTCCCTGCTGAAGCTCGACTCGACAAACTTCAAAATTCCGATTAGGAAATCGAACCTTCTTCAATCTCAGCTTAGCAATTAAACTTTGGCTACTGGGTCGACGTAGAGTGACTACGACATCATCAAGACTAACCGATAATTCTTCAGATATTTCGTTTAATCACGACCGATCCAATTGAGCCATTACATCTGAAACAAGTTTATCGGAATTATATTTTTATAATTATATTAGGTTGTGCAATGAATTCCCGCCGGTTTTGTCTTCTATTTTTTCCCCACAATTTTGTGATTCGTTAGTTAAATTAAAAATATGCATTCGCAGGTGCTTTTCTTGCTCTACAAACCGAAATGGAAAAAAAAAAATTTAAGTTCTTAAAATGAAAGTTCCAGGAGGAAAAAAAATTGGTATGGAGTAGATATCTCCGAGGATCACTCAAGATTGATTACGCAACTACAAATTCAAAAAAATTTTTTTACCTGATGGAACTTCCATTTCAAGAACCTGAAAATTGATTCAAATCAATTAATTCGAAATATACACCCTAATAGAAGCCATCATTGTATTCTTCAGATCAGAAAAAAAACCCCATACCCACAAGCAGCAAGTTAAATCCTTCAAACTGCGTTTTTCGCATCGATCGTGATGCATAATGCCCCTTCTACGCTATTAAAATCCCGTTTCGAGGTAACTACTCACGATAACCATGCTTGAAATCCAAAGAAACTTGCTTTTTAATTTCCCTTGCTGTCTTCGCCGAGTAATAAAACTCTGGCTTCCCATACAGACGTGGCATCCTAGAGCGACCAAGACGAGTTTCACACATCAAAACGAGAGCCAGGACACCTGCGAACCACAAAAACGTCGCGGCCTTCATCGTTCAATTGGATTTCAAAAACGAGTTTTCGTTCTTTTCGGTCTCTGCTTCTCCTCCCGCAACACTTGTCAGGTAAGTAATTTCTCGGTCGATTTTACTCCGCGTCGGCACGAAGAATGATTGTCGGTTATCACGAATGGTGGTTTCATACTGCAATAAACCTTAGACGACGACATTATTTCGTTAGACGATACGCCAGAGCGTAGCGCTAGTGGCTAACGATAAGTTCGGCCTGTTTCGAAATTCGTCGAAACTACGCAAAATCTTACTTGTGATTTGCCGGCTCGTGCCTGCAAACCGATGTCTCTTATCTACGAACTGGCGTCTGTGGATCGACGTTTCGAATATTCAATGTTCAAACAGTGTCGATAAATTGAATTAATGTTCTGAACAAATAAACGTTCCTATTCAGCGTGGCGCCGAATGCCAATCCCCAGAAGATCGAAATTCCAAAAACGTACAGTGGCGTAACCACTGGAAGAAAAGAAAATTAATTTTTTCGTCTCTTCAGTCATTTTTTTCTCCATTCACTGCAATTTAAACATTTTTTATGAAACAATTTTTCATTTACTTATTTTTATATTCAATTTTTTTTTGCAATACTCTCGCTAACTATTACAAAAAGAACAACTCCATTGCTTTCAAAATATTTTTCACTAGAACCTTACCAACCCGAGTGAAATCTACGAAGAATACGAAAATAACTAACGAAAAATAAGAGGAATGGATTGATAAACTATTTAACTCTGCGCCAATTGTTGGGTGCTTTGAACCCTCGCACGTCCAAAATAATTTCAATATCGTTCATTGTGCATGTGTTACTAGTGATAGTTCACAATCAACTGATTCATTATAATTTTGAAATTTTCATATATGATGTTTGTCAGTCCGAAAGGGTGAGCCACCGTGAATGAATAATCCTTTCATCCCCAACCCCTTTCATAATGAAAGATTATACAATAGAAAGAGAATGAACGTTTAAATCTTGGTGGGTAAGCGAGCAGTAAGAATCGAGCGGTCGGTATTGAGCAATGAGTAAACGAGCGGTCGGTATTGAGCAGTCGGTATTGATAATCAATACTGTGGGGATAGAGCAGTGGGTAATTCGATATTGATAAGATAGATTGACACTTAGCAAATAACACCATCTATCGAATTGATAAGGTAGAGAGAGATTTAGTAAATAACGCCATCTATATCGAGGTAAGTAGGGCGAGGCTTAACAGATAATGCGATCTATCGGATTGGTAAGGTAGCGAAACTTAGCAGATAACGCCATCTTTCGAACAGTCGGTATTGAGTAGTGGATCGAGCAGTCGGTATTGATTCGTGGGTAAACGAGCCATGGGTAAATTCGATAATCGATACTTAGCCATGGGTAAATTGGATCTAGCATTGATAAGGTAGAGAGACTCAGTAAATAACGCCATCTATATCGAGGTAAGGTAGCGAGACTTAACAGATAGCGCCATCTATCGGATTGGTAAGGTAGCGAGACTTAGCAGATAGCGCTATCTATCGGATCGGTAAGGTAGCGAGACTTAGCAGGTAAGTCGGTACGGCAGATTAGGGATATATAATCAATGACAGTCGATAAGGTAGGTATTAGTGTTAGCAAAACACAGTCGGTAAGGTAGAACACGACAATACCGGGAGCTAGAACCGGCCTAGTCTAACTACTGGAGTCCTCCCAAAAGTGCTAACCGTCGCCGATTCCACGAAGTATTAGCAATGTTTCCGGAGTTCCTAAGTGGTGTCAAATAAGTAGTAATCGAAAGGAGCCAAGTCTGGTGAGTAAGCCGCATACGAAAGTATTTCCCAGCCAAACGCCTCAACAGTTTTCTTGGCCGCTTTTGCTGTGTGCGCGGGTGCATCATCACGAAGCAAAATCCCTGTGTTGCCTTTTTTACCTTTTGGATCTTTGCTATGGCTTTTAAACGTATGGAGACGGCTTCTCGTGTTACGTTTAACTGATGTGCGGGTTGCTGTTTCGTTTAAGCGTCGTCCTTATCCAACAATGTCTGCAATTCGCTGTCTTCAAACTTTTTCGATGGTCTTCCTTGTTTTTCGTTTCTCACGTCAAAATCACCACTTTTAAATTTTTTGAGCCACTCGAAACTCTGTGTTTTACCAAGAGCATGTTCACCGTAAGCTTCAACAAGCATTCGATGCGATTCTGCAGCAGTTTTTTAAATGATAACGGAAAACCAATGCATTCCGCAAATCGTAGTTCGTAGGCACAAAGCTCGACATGCCTAAGGTTATAGGAAAATAAACCAGTGTATGGAACTTGGGTTGTTGTGTGTTGAAAATCTTCGTCAGCTGTTAAAGGTAGATTATGGCGCTGCAGAAGTGGCCTTACGGTCCCTAAACTGATGGCTAGCACCATCTATAAGGAAATTCCGGTTACATACTTCTACACCTGGTTAGAGAGGCGAAATACCGTACACGTCTCACGAGAAAAATTATCTCGAACAAACAAATTCCATATTCCTATCGTCTGAACGATGGATGATTACATTTATTTACCCTACCTAAGCAGCCTATAATTCCAGAGAGAGAGATTACTCCACGGTACTTTGGCTGCGATAGCTTAGCGTAAAGTAACCGCGGAAGACGCAGAAAACCGCGTGGGCGATGGGGAACGTGCCTATCTGTGAATGACCGTTTTAATCGAGACAAATTACTCGCGTTACGTGAGTCGTGATCGAACGAGCAGACGGTCACGGATCAGGCATAACTCCGGGTTAACCCCGAGTTATACCGGAGTACCGCGAACATACCGGGCTACTGCGTCTTCCTCCTCCTTCTCATTCTTGCATCTCCGCCTATTCCATCATCCCGGACTCGCTATCCCGCTGCGTCGCTTTTCTTATCCCGAGATGTTCATTCTGCCTTCTATTTCGCCACACATATCCTCAACCCCTCAGCGTTTCATCTTCCAGACCAATCTCCAGCCCGTTCGGGGAGGCACGGAACCGTGACGCAACCACCACGCTCGCGGGTTCTATGAGATGTGATATAAGCCGGTGATGAAGTGGAGAACGAACGTCGCGCTGACCAAAACGAGTCGGCTGACCCAGCTTCCTACACTTCGGGCCGCAAAGCTTCAACGGCTATACCGGCGTGCGGCGCAATAGAGCATATTCACGCTTATACACGCTTCTTGCGGAGTGGTATATGGCAACGGTGCAATATCCTGACCACCTAACCCACCGCAGTTTGGTCCTGGGGCCGAAACGTTTCCCGTATTACTATACGTAACACGAAGTAAACGGGCATCCTTCCGCGCTGCTCATCCGGCGAGTTGAGCTGCGTTAACCCAAGCGGCTAGCGGGTTTCCGGAATGAAACGCGGGGAGAGGATTGAAGAAAAAAAACGACGATATGTATGCGTGCGAGAGCGAGAGAAAGAAAAATGTAGGATGGGAGCGAGAGCGAAAGAGTGAGCGCGAGAAAGAGAGAGAGAGATTGATTGATTCATTGAAGCGTTTATTAGGCCCTGGAGTAATACTCTCTAAGGGCAATAACAGAGTATAATATTCAGATATTATTAATAATAACAATAAGATATGTAATAACAATAATGAAAATGATAGTTAACAATAGAATAAACAGTAATAAGAATAATGACAATAATAAGAATGTGTATAAAAAAATAACAATAGGTAATAAAAAAGAAAATGTTTCAAAAATTAACAATAAAATGAAGATAAAAAAAAGTAAAAAATTTAACAGTTTCACAATAAGAGAAAGAGAGAGAGAGAGAGAGAGAGAGAGAGAGAGAGAGAGAGAGAGAGAGAGAGAGAGAGAGAGAGAGAGAGAGAGAGAGAGAGAGAGAAAGAGAGAGCAATTGATTGATTGTTTGTTCATTTCAATGCCATAATATTACCTTAGGCAATTTGGTGTACATTGTGTATAATGCAGTTTTAATTCTAGTTCAATAAAACAGTTGTAGCCCTTACAGAATAGGAAACAGAAAAAGATATAGAATTAACAATGGGATATAAAATAGAATATCGACTAACGCAACAATAACTTCAAATCTTGATAAATCTGATGATGTGGGAACATTGATTCGTGTCATATTGAAAGTGATCACAAGGTTTATCCCCGAACTTGATATATAACTATAGAGTAATGATGGAATAAAATTATGTAACAGGATGTAATAATAACAGTAAAGTAGAAATACAGTAATGTATGGTAATGACATACAGTAAAGTAGAAGATGTAAATAAAAATTCCATAAAATACAACAAGATAAAGTAAAATAGAAATAAAAATTAAACTTACGACTGTGTTGTTTTCTGGGCCAAGAAGTATGTACGCGGCTTTCGTTTGAATAGAGTTAACGTCGTTGCCGCCACTGCGTCGGCCAGTAATGCAGCCCAAAGATAAACTCCAGCAAGATGAAGTGACTTGCGATATGGCTCTGTTCCATGGTTAGGAATCACAAAGAAGTGCGAGGTGGGTTGTCAGGAAGTGCTTCTGGCGATTTCGTCAGGTCTCGTGAAGATGTTTAAAATGTAAGCTGGGGATAGGTTTAGAAAAATTGGGTACATTTATAATCCAAGGGCGTATTTTCGTCCACCCTTAACTGATAACCACCCAAGTCGCTGACGATAAGGCGTGATATGCTCATCGCGTTTCAAACTGAAAGTAAATCCTATCCCACAGTTGACGAATTTCTCAAGCTTGATGTCAAGTTCCTCAGTTGCATCATGATAGACTAGGCAGCGGTAATCAAGTGAAGGCAAAACTAAGGTCGTTATTAGTTCTTGACGTAGTTCGAACGAGCTGGAATTCTCGTTATATCTCAGTTTGTATAACGTCAAATGAACACGTTTAACACTGTAGGCGACTTGACTTCCAGGAAAAATCAGACCTCATGATGACACCGATGTCACGCACTTCCGGGACGAATGGAATTCCATTTCCATTAACAGATATTGCTGGCAGATCTGAGAGTTTTCTTTGTTCAAGAAAGACTGTAGGTACTGCTAAAGATGATTACTTCGGATTTCGGGATGTTGAGCGACGGCATGATTGTCGTTGCACAGTCTGAGATTGCTCCTACGTCGTGAGCAATTAGATGAAGTACTTGGCTTAGCTTATTGATCGGGCAACTTGAATGAATTTGGGTGTCATCGGCAAATACCATGTGCTGCGAAAATCGTAATGACGCACCGATATCACGTATGAATAATGACAATAGGAGCGGCCCTAGCACTGACCCTTGGGGGGTACCCGAGGTGGTTTCCAGTCAATGGGAAGTTCGACCTGCTGCAGAAAGAGAAAGAGAGAGTGGATGAATGAATGAATGACAGTTTTCTCTGTACAGCGCCACAAATACGTGTAAGTGCCAAAGTAAAGTTATAAAATTGAACAATCGCGAAAATGTTGACACATATCGTCCACGCGAAAACATACAAAGTGTAAACGGAGTAAAAGATAAAGAGAAGAGAGAGAGAGAGAGAGAGAGAGAGAGAGAGAGAGAGAGAGAGAGAGAGGGAGAGAGAGGAGCTGGCGGGAGGATGAATGAAAATCTCGCACAAACCGCGCGATTTGTCGCGCTCGAACGGTGATATATATCCGTACGCGTTTCTCATAAAAAATGATCGATTGACATCGGTGTACGATCAGGACCCAAAGTCCTGCTGCGCGGCTCCGCCCCGGTGGGTGTAGCATGTATCATCGACCGATTCGATGGCCGAGGGGACCTCTCGCTGTTTCCCGGAAGACACTGCGCAACTGATCTGTATAAAAATCTCAATTTCAACGAACCATCCGAAAGACGTTACGGAAAAATATGGGGTATTCCTGGAGATTTCGGCAACTTCGGACAGTTGGGTCAAAATTTTTGCCCCTCCAATTTTTTACATTAATATGTGTCGAAAATGGAGCGACACGTATTTCGGCGTTTTTCATTTGGAGCCCCCGCTTTTGAAATACAGTCGAATGAAGTTTTTGAACTATTGACCACACTCGGTTATTCAAATCTATATATCTCAGCAACGGTTAGTGATAGTTTGAGAAACCACCGGTATTTTTTTGTCTCTTTTGAACGCTTTATACAATGAAAACATTTACGATTGTGTTGCACAAATTCAACAATTACTTATAAACAATTTAAAATTAAAAGTTAGATAGAACAAAAAATGTACCCTTAATTTTTGAAATTTTTTTTTTTTATTCCTTGAACGAAAACAAAAATGTTGAGACCCTGCCGGACTTGGGCCGACGCTTCGTTCGAAAGTTATAGCTTTTTTTTTCAACAACCGGGTAAATATTTACGGGTTTTTTATGACAACAAAGGCTATAGCTTCCGAACGAAGCGTCGGCCCAAAAGGTTCAAGGTGGCTAAATTTTCGTTTTCGTTTAAGGAATTAAAAAAAAAAAAATTTTCAAAAATTAAGGGTACATTTTTTGTTCTACTTAACATTTAATTTTGAATTGTTTATAAGTAATTGTTGAATTTGTGCAACATCGTAGATATTTTCATTGTATAGAGCGTTCATGAACGAAAAAAAAACACATGTGGTTTTTCAAGTTCAATCACTAACCGTTGCTGAGATATATCGATTTGAATGCCCGAGTATGGTCGATAGTTCAAAAACTTCATTTGACTGTATCTCAAAAGCGGGGGCTCAGAATTAAAAACGCCCAAATACGTGTCTCTTCATTTTTGACGTATATTAATGTAAAAAATTAGGAGTCAAAATCTCCAGAAATACCCCACATATATTTCCACTAAATCGGTGGATCGGACTCACCGTAAATTCAGCCTAAATTCCCTGAAACCGCAAAAACATATTCAAAAAACCGGAAAAATAAATAAAACCAACTTCCAAGCACATAACTGTTCTCACCGTTTACTTTTTCCGTATCACTCTTCTCACAATTTCCACCCCCATGTTTTGCTCGCGAGTGAGTCAATCAACACGCGCTATATGCGCATCAACCGTTGGTCGAGTGGGTACCTAGTGGCGATAAAATTTGTCAGGGGATAGACCGTCATGGAACGAGGTCCGCCCTACGCTCCTCGCAGTCCTCAACGCGAAACAAGCCCTGTACGCTCGCGTAATACACGAAGTCGAGTCGTGTCGCGAGAGTCGAGTGGTCCGAGGAAACCAGTGGATCTCCCATGAAGCGACGAGTGATTAAGGTGCGAGGAAGGAGTAGGGTTTCCGTGGTTGAAGCCGGTTCACACGTACGTAATGGCAATTTTGTCCCGAGTTATACCGCACAGTAGTGTCGAGGGAGTGGAACACTCGTCCCAAAGGTGCGGAGTCTGGCTACGTTCCGAATAGAATACGTACGCCGAACACCCGACGTGATGACCGGGGGGGTCTTCTCGCCGCGCCAAATTTTCCCATAATTTCGGTGTTGGGGGTTGAACGTAACCCGTATGTATATTTCGCACCGTTGGAGTTTTCGACCGAAAATCTAGAGGGTTGAGCTCCGCCGTACTCATAAATATACACACGCGCATACATACGCGATAAGAGAGCGAGTGGTATTGCCACGGATACCTACCGTAGCCTTTATTGCTTTAATGCGCACCGGGTTGGTTCGGTCAGCGAAGGTAACGCCCGAAACCAACGAATGGTTTTCCGTGGACTCAATTTTGCACTCGGCCACTCTCCGCGTAATATAGCTTAAGCATGTAAGTAATAGTCGTCGAATCTCACGTACGTTTGTACGGAACAAGTTCGTCGGGGAACCGAGGGCGTTAACGTAATCACATTCGGCACTTGGTTTCGAATGTGCGCGTGTGTGAACCATCGAGGAAGCCAAGGAGAGAAAGGGAGAGATTGAGAAAGAGAGGAGATGAATGAAAAGCACTTTAAACGCGGTCGTATTTGCTTATAATCGTGGAAACGCGAGTATGGACTTCTGCGTTCGGTTATTCCGGTTCGAAGACTTTTTGCCATCTTTATAGCTGGATCGGAGAAGGTTTTAGTGCGCAACTATTTGAAGTTCGTCGATCTTTCTCGCCTTTTCTGACAGGGATCACATTGATAAGGGTTATTATCGGTCTAATCATTGACTACTGGAGTGTCGTCTTTTGTGGCATTTCAGGTAAGTATAACAAAACCATCGAGAGGTGACTAAACTCCTCTGCGTACTTCGTTTTCAACTTCTTTCTTGACGGTTACATGACGCCCTTTTAGGAGAAGCTGGGGTTGGCTACAGGGGGCTGATAGACGCAGAGAAAGATGATCTGTCTCTTTCCCAAGATTCCCCCCCCCCCCTCCTCCGAGAGATGTTTGTTTTTGCAGAAGCTTTTTCAGTCGAACGACAATGCGTTCGTGTTAAGTGAGGACGACTGCAGTTCTCGTATTTGAATAGGGCTCTTTAACACGGATTACCGTAGAAACTTATTTTCTATTGTCGGGGCATGCTTATGAAACAAGCTTCATACCGAGATTGTTATTTCTTAGAAAGATAGCATTAGCTGTATCTCTTGCTTATCACTCTGCATTGAATAATTCCGTCTATGCTGGTACAACTACTTTGTGCACTTTAACTCGATTAACGTATCGTTGTTTCTCGCACCCTTCAAATACAACGAGGCGTCGAGTTGGCGACGACATCGAGATTTAAAAAACCGGAATGCTAACATATCTCTTGTCGGTAAGACGGACTGGAGACCTGTCAGAATCGCCGAGACAGACTGTGCCGAGTCGAACTGAGATGAGACAGACTGTGACGAGTCAGACTGTGGCGAGGCATAGTGAGACTATCCGTCGAACGCCATTGCCTAGAACGAGAGAGAGTTATAAACGATACACACAGATATAGTGGCGCAGCGGCGTGGTTCGGCGGACTACCGCGGGTAGATGGCGCCACCATTATTCCATGCGGAGCCTCGTGCCAGCCCGGGTGCATGGGAGGGGATCGGACGCTACGCTACTATACCTATACATATCGTTCCTAACTCTTGCTCGTTTTAAGCAACGGCGTTCGAAGCCCTGCCGTTTCGCACTGGTGGCGCCCCGATGCGGTGATCGCTCGAAGTATTGGCGTTCGAACCGCGGCATTTTCTAACTTTCACCCGTTCTAAGCATTGGATTTTCTTATTTTTGGCATCGACCCGTGGGATCGAATCGATCCCCGGCTTTAAAAAAATGGTAAATGTCATCCTCAAAATCTGAAAAAATGTACGAATCAATCTCAGGGTTTCTACGCTACGATGAAATTTTCAAATATTCGTTTTCCGGGATTCATTAATTATGAAAATAACAATAAACGAACGAGCTGCGGGAAAAGTGGGACCTTTGAAATTTTCTGCTTGGATAAAATCGACCCGACGATACACCAATCAGGTTGAATTCGAACCGAATACTTTTAAAAATTATGATGCACGTTGCGCTTATCTCGGATTTTGTGTTTATGACGCGTTGTGTCTGATTCCCGATGGCACACAAGCCTTGAGGGCGTTCCATCGGACTGATGGCTCACAGGATCCCGGGACGAACATCATTCGACGAACTTTATAACTCCGACTCGAACTCTTCGTCGCTCGTAACTTTGGTAATTAACGTACGTCATATTCGCACAGTCGAATGCCCGCGACAGATGCTGCATCCTCTTCATTTCGCATGAAAAAACACGTGGAATTTTCATATACTTTTTGCGTGGTATCGAAATAGCGGAATGAATTTCGAACACAGATTCGTAAACCTTCGGGCGCGTGTGTTGTTGATCGCGTGACCCCGATTCCGGTAGTAAAGTTCCGCGTATAGTCCCGTGGGTTGACTCATTCCCGATATTACAACCTCCCAGGGACGATCCGGAAATTACGCGATATTAAATATTTCATGCATTTTTAAATATTAAAAAGTCACTCGATTGTAAAATGACGTATGAGCTTCTCAACGACCTCTATTTTCCTTTAATAAAAAATTCAGGAAAAATAGAATGAAGAAACTGGGTTCGAAACAATTGAAAAAAAAAAAAAAAATGTTCACAAGCGGCCTGCAGCGTTTTTCCATTGTATTTCCGTTGAACCGTAACATTGTCATTTCGCCTATGGGCATAAACCTGAAAGCAGCATTAACGCAGGTTTCGAGTCTTTATTGCGGAACCAGTATCGATGCACACGGGTTCGGCGGTGAGCAAATAAAGCGTCGGGCTTTCACCATTGCAGCCATTATAGTGCCCCCCGTGTTCGCAAATATGTTTGTTGTAAAAAAAAAAAAAAAAAAAAAAAAAAGCGTTCGATGCATGTCTCCCGCATGGTCACGCATACGCGTGTGTGTATCGAAAGCATCGAGAAACGGTGGGAAAGTGAAGAGCGAATGGGGCAAAATCATGAGCGAATTTGCACGGCCGCTAGCAACGGATGGAAAAAGACGAAGGATCGTTGGGAGAAGAGTAGATGTGGTCCAGGAACGCGTAGAACGTTAATTCCGCGAAGCCACAAGCCGCGGAGCCCGATTATGAATTCATATTGATGTCGCATCGGACGATAATTATCATTGGAATGCCTAATTATTGTTTGTATTGAGGGGCCACCCGGTAGAACTCGTGGATTTGGCTCGGGCTGATCGGTCGGTCGACCGAACGGCGAGCATTGCGTTCGCGGCTCGTCGTTAAATACAATTTCCAATGTCGATTCCACGAGCGTACAACGTTTGTACACGCGTGGTCCCCGCGAGCGCGTCACCGTCCGTACCACGGGTTGTATATGCGCGGGTATAAAAGCTGAAGTGCTCGTGGTATATTGCGATACAGAATTGCGCTTTGTACACACGGTAGGGGCCGAGGAGGGGGATGGGAGAACGAGGCATGGGTTATGGAAAGAGCGCGGCGTATGAACGTCAGGGCTCGTACAGTGGGGGATGGCCAATGGTGAACCTTCGTTCGAAACGGAACGTGATCACACAGCTATTCGAGTGTAACCAAAGGACTTTAGTTCGATCGTTTCTCGGGTTACTATACACGAGCTTTCGATGAATTTCCAATACCGCTGCTGCGTCCGTCACATTTCGGTTGGCACAAAGTATGAATACACTGTGTTGGAGCCTCATTATAACTGGCTTGGAATTTGTACGGCCCTACGGCCGATTAATGAACGGGGATGATGTTGGATCCATATGCACATGGGCCATTTCAGGAATAAGCGGACGGCTTCGGGCTTCGCTATCTGGGATCTTTATGATATTTATAGAGCTTGGAGCGCATGTTGGAAAATAAACTCTTTAATTTTTTCAGAGTTTTGCTGTTTGGTAATTTTGGGTAGCTGGCAATTGAGGTTTTTTTTTTTAAATTTTATAGTATTCAAAAATACAAAAATTTTGAATTTTTTAAATGAAAAATCAGTATTTAGACTTCTAAGTGCTATAAGAAATTGAAAAATCAATGGAAAAAACAGTACTCGACGTCATTAGCTGCAGAAACTTATCACCTAATAGATTTGTTCCGGTTTGTTGGTCTCAGATAATCCAGTGATGAGTTATGATGGGCACCGCAATGCATTTTTTTTTTTTTAGCCGCTCGCAGAGATTCACCGTCAATGGCTAATTTGTTTATAAAAGTTAATGACAATTTTATAGAATATTCTTCAAATGTTACGTTATTGAGTGGTTGTACAGAAATAAACGTATATTAACTGTCATAAAAAAAAATTATCAAAAATATGCTTTTTTTTCTATCGAATTAACCTCTCCCCCTCCCCCCATAAGCTAGTAACCCAAGTCCAACTGCAATTCACAGCCTATTATTGCTTCACAATACTGGCACATCGGATTCGCGCGTTTAAAGAATTAGTACAGGGTAACCCACGAGAAACGGACGTTTTTAGAATGGCTACCAGGTCTAGCAGGGTAAGTGTGGGGGCCTGCAGCAGGAGTCTAACGGCGTTCCATACATCGCCATTAAATAGCCGTTATGCCACCACGGGCTCGAGAGTTCTGCGTGTTTGTTCACGAAACGTTTGTCAAAAGTGCTTAGTCTGTGATTGAAACCGAATGACTCTTCCGCGTCACTTCAACATCGGGCGTGATGGTTAGATTGCCATCATTCTGAGGTGTATAGCGAAATTTTCATGCGAAAAACGCCGTTCTCAGGTGTACAGCGAAATCTTTATGCAGAATACGTTGTTCTCAGGTGTATAGCGAAATGTTTACACAAATTGCGCGCCACAGTGCTTCAACTCATTTACAGTTCGGAGGGGAGCCGCCTAGAAAAGGAAGCGGGAGTTCGAATAATTAGCTTTCTCACCATATCCACATTCTGCGGTGGGCGCGCCGATCAAGAATGAACAGGTTGGTTTGTTTTCATTAATGAACCCTTCGTTTGAAGTGCGGTTATCTGCCTGGGAATGGTATGGCGGCTGGGAATGTCGTCATTACGTCCGCTATCGAAGAGTCGCCGCGGTTCAATCACGGCCTCGCCGATTTTGATGAATGTATTGTGAACAAACACGAGTTGCTTCTAAGTCTATGGCGCAATAAGGGACAATCAATGACATTGTATCGATAAAAAAATATCGATGAAAGTCTTGAAATCTTATCAAATATCCTAACATAAGGATCAATCATGATATTGCTGATGATCTAACCTTTTTATTTGGGTGAAATTTTTTTCTCAGATACTCTATTGAAATTGAAGAACTTTTTTCATGAAATTGGAGTGGGTAACGGGTTCCTAATATTTATTTTTTTTTCCGAAATGTTATTATATGATAATAGTTGCTCATTTGAGAAAAAAAAAAGAAAAATGAAATCTACTTAGCGAAAAATCGATATTTCGATTATTTCGATAGAAAATCGATTTTTTAAGTATGAACCGATTCGGTTTCGAAAAAAATAATTAAAAGATCGATTTTCTATCGAGAACAATCGAAATATCGATTTTTGGTAAGATAGATTAAATTTATTTTTTTAAGATCGGAAACCATTAGGATATATTGAAATTTCGGAGAAACTCGAATTGTTTCAAAATAAAAAAAAAATCTATTAGGAACCTGCTACCCACTCCGATTTTATGAAAAAAGTTTTTCAATTTCAGATAAGTATCTGGGAAAAAAATTTCATCCAAATAAAAAAGGGGGACAATAACAGTTACCTCTTACTTTTAAAAAAATTGCGGTGGGGGGAGGAGAAGGAGGGGTTTAGAAAATCTAAAAAAGTGAGGCCGCAGGATCCAAAAGATACTAAAAAAATCATCGACCACATCGGGGTATAGAAGGGTTTTAGTCTGGTGATTCGGCATGGTTTGCCCCCATACACATATAAAGATTTACGGAATACGACGAGGCTGATCCGGGCAACCGTTATCGGGCGACTCCCGGAATCGCGATCCACCTCGCGGGACTAACCCAAAAAAGAGGGGGAGAGAGCATGGCGAAGCCCTCGTGGCCTATTCGCGTATCAATATCGCGATCAATTTCCGTTGATCGATGTTCCGTTTTGAAGCACTCGCACAATATAGCCACTCGAACACTCGCCAAAGCCGTGCGTTGCAAAAGAGAGGGAGAGACACCAAGTATCGGTCACCGATCGATACCTCACAGACCAATACTTGCCCTCCGAATCCTCCTGTTAGTACGACAGGACAAAATCGTAGGGTGTCCTTCGGGTTATTCTTTGCGTTATTTCTCTTATTCTTTAGGCTGTTTTACGTTATTCATGTGTAGGGTATCCTCCAGGTTATTCTTTGGGTTATTTTGCTCATTCTTTTGGCTGTTCTTTACGTTATTTCTATGTAGGGTGTCCTTCAGGTTATTCGTTGGGTTAATTCTCTTATTCTTTAGGTTGTTCTTCAGGTTATTTCCATGTAGGGTGTCCTCCAAGTTATTCATTGGGGTATTTTCCTTATTCTTTGGGTTATTTCCCTTAGCCTTTTGGCTGTTGTTACGTTGATTCCATGTAGGCTGTCCTTCAGGTTATTCTTCGGGTTATTTCTCTTATTCTTTAGGCTGTTCTTTACGTTATTTCCATGTAGGTCGTCCTCCAGGTTATTCTTTGGGTTATTTTCCTTATTCTTTTGGCTGTTCTTACGTTAATTCCATGTAGAGTGTCCTTCAGGTTATTCTTCGGGTTATTTCTCTTATTCTTTAGGCTGTTCTTTAGGTTATTTCTATGTAGGGTCTTTTCCAGGTTATTCCTTGGGTTATTTACCTTATTCTTTTGGTTGTGTTTTACGTTATTTCCATGTAGGGTCTCCTCCAGGTTATTCCTTGGGTTATTTCTCTTCTTCTTTAGGCCGTGGATTGTGTCCTGTTTCCTACGCAACGAATAATCGTGATCCAGCAAGACACCGTCACTTCCACTCTGAGTTCCATGAAGCATCCTCCAGCATCAACCCTCTGGTCCCAGCCGGTCACTACACGAATTTTTCAAACGCCAGTTTCATGAAAATCAACCCGAGTCACGGTAACCCAGTGTACAGGCGTAGGATTGAGGAAGCACGAGGAGTTCCACAGGTGAATTACGTTAGGAATATACCATTTTAACAGTACGGCACGGGCCTGGTAATAGACGTGCTTTAGTGGCAACGGGCGATATAGCAGTCTGATAGGTTCCGGGGTTGGCAGGTGAGAGGCACATGTAACACGGGGGGCCGACGCTTATTACACGGTGCAACGAGCAGATCGCGGTACCCGGGTAAGAGGAAATGGTATGTTGGTTGCACGCTCGGCGAAATTATTCGCGTGAGAGACAAGGAGGTGATGGCGAGTCTCGCGAAAGCTCGAGCGAATATAAACCGGTACGTATACGTATCGCATATACGTGTGCGATGTACGCATACACGAGAGAGTTTGTTGAGAAGCCTGTGAACGACGGGGATGGGGTTGTTTCACAGTTGGTTCGCGAGAAAGGCAACGCGTGGAGAACGCCGCTTGGGGTTGAAGGAGCTGTTGGGCGAGCTAGTGGTATGCCGTCGGGGTGATTCAACTTTGAACGTTGGAGGCAGCAACGTTGCAGGCAACGCTCATCGGGACGTTGCATCCGCATAACTCGAACGTCGCTTCGGTTACAAGCGAGGGGGTGGAGAACTGTGGAACTGGGGTTGAAGAAATTACGAGACGGTGAGGCGATTATCACGGCGCAACGGTTGCGGCTTGCGACGAAGGTAATAAAAACCATGTTTCAACGAAAAATGTGCAACCGAACAATTCGGAGAATTGCGGACGCGAGGGCGTATCGAAGGGCAATGCGCTTGTCTCGGATATTCCGTGGACGTGGTTGGCCATCGGTTTATTGATTTGTTTCGTTATTCCATTGTTGAGCTTATTGATTTGTTTCTTTATTGATTTCATACAACGATAAACCACCGAAATATGAAATTTCGAGTATGAGGTTTGAGGTAAACTATCTCGGAATAGGTGGATTTGGATATTTTGGAACGAACTTCGGTTTCTTTTTCATTGTACAATATTTGTTTATAGTTACTGGAATGGGCTACACTATTATCAACTCGAAATATTTCGCATTGAGTAAACCATTGACAAGACTATGCGGCCGTGCATTAACAAGATAGCGATGCTGAATGCGTAACGTGCATCGTTCAATATTTGTTCCATCAAATGTAGTGAGAGCTTATGACAGTAATGTAGACTACCGGTGGAATTATCAGGCCACCGGCGAGGTGCACTCGCAAAATTACTTCCGTCTTAGAACGTCGACAACATCGCGACAGAGGAGCTAACAATTTATTCAAATCATGATTGGGGAGCTCGGGAATATTTGAATCAATTGATATCTTTCTAATAATACTCTGCTCAAAATAATTCAAGGATCACTCAGAAACATCAAAATTTTATCGAGATTTTAGGCACTGATATCTCCACGAAAAATTGATTCAGGTAAATCACAGCTCGTCTGAAAGCTTAAATCTGCCACTTCTGAAATCACGTTTATCGCTGCTACATCCTCCATGGTTGCAGACCCAGAAAAAATATTTTTTATGAGATTTGAAAGCATCTGCAGGGGACAAAAGTTCTTTAGGAGACTCTGAGCACCTTCCTAAATGCTCATAAAAATTGAGAGATCATTTTCTTCTGTTTCCGCCTTTGGGACAGAGCCTCAGGACACGATAAGAATTGTTGAATCATTGATTCGCAAAGGAGAAGCTTCAAGATTTCGAACGAGCTGTAGATCATCTGAAACCAATTATTTCTCGCGGAGATGTAGATGCCTCAAAATTCGACAAATTTTGACTACATTTAAACGTTCCTCCAACGTTTTTGCGGAGAGTATTACCATCACTAAGCACCGAGATAGCATGCAAAAATTATTGAAGAAAAATCGTATTTTTCCGGAATGTTCTATCTTAACTTCAATTAAAGTCAAGCCAAAGTGAAAAACATTTCTTTTGAAGCTTGAAATTACTAACGCCGCATTTCTGAAACTTCACCTGTAATTCGAGCCCCAAAAGTATGACAAATCTTCGCGAGTTCCTCAGTTATCATGAAAATTGTGCAGGCTTGCGTGAATGGAGCGCGGGTCATGGATTTCACAAGTCGACGGTCTTTCGTGCTTGTTTTCTCGTGGAACTCGCGATTAATTCAAGTACTGCTGCCAAGTTTTCATGATAACTCAAAAACCCAGAAAGATTTTCTGGGTTCGAATCACGAGCATAGTTCCAATGATTTGGCCTGAGGAATTCCAAGCTTCTAAAACATGTTTTCTATTTTTGCCTAGGAGCTAAAGTCAAAATAGAAAATTTCGGCAAAATCTAATTGTTTTTCATCGTTTATACACGCTATCTCAGTGCTTAATGATGAAAATATCATTGGAAAAATATCATTGGAGTCATAAGCTTTCCGATTAGCCAAATAAATAGTAATCGGACAGAGCCAAGTCCGGTGAGCAAGCCGCATGCGAAAGTATTTCCCAACCAAACGCCTCAACCGTTTTCTTGGCCGCTTTTGCTGTGTGTGCGGGTGCATTATCACGAAGCAAAATCACTTTGTGTTGCCTTTTTTGCCTTTTGGATCTTTCCTATGGCTTTTAAACGTATGGAGACGGCTTCTCGTGTTCCGTTTAACTGATCTGCGAGTTGTTGTTGCGTTTGAGCGTCGACCTCATCCAACAATGTTTGCAATTCGCTGTCTTCAAACTTTTTCGGTGGTCTTCCACGTTCTTCGTTTCTCTCGTCAAAATCACCACTTTTAAATATTTTGAACCACTCGAAACACTGTGTTTTACCAAGAGCATGTTCACCGTAAGCTTCGACAAGCATTCGATGCGATTCTGCAGCAGTTTTTTTCAAATTATAACAGAAAACCAATGCTGTCCGCAAATCGTAGTTCGTAGGCACGAAACTCGACATATTCAAGGTTATAGAAAAATACACCAGTGTATGGAACTCGGGTTGTTGTATGTTGAAAACCTTCGTCAGCTGTTAGAGGGAGTCGATGGCGCTGCAGAAGCGGTCTCACGGCCCCGAAACTGATGACTAGCACCATCTATAGGGAAATTCCGGTTTCATACTTCTACACCTGGCATCCATCGGTGAAACGTGCAGCAATCAGTGCGAACTCCGTTGGAAAAGAGCAGACTCGAACAGGGGCTGCCTACAGTTGAGGGAGACCAAAAAAAGTTATATTCGTTCGGTTTCCTTGCCGCGATATTCCTCTCGGCATATCTCGCCACAATACTTTCACTCGTCTACAGCCATTTTTTTTCCATCCAATTTGCTATGCAGGGCGCTCGTCGTCAACGACGGATCACCTCGACGATAATTGTTCGAGAATATTTATTCGAACGTCCAACAACGGGGCTCTGAATTACCTCTGGCAAAGAAAATTTTCCATACGTTTATAAAGGTGGCTCGAGAGTCGATTAGTCACTCTCAACCCACGGTTATAATTTAAAGTTTAGACCGTTCTTCGCTCCGTCCCTCACAAACAGACGAACGAGGCGCAAGAGAGCCCCCCCGTCTCGTTTCAGTTGTACGTTCTTGCTGTACCTCATACCCACCTCGACACGATTTTCTCTCTTATTTCGCGCTGCAACATCCTTCTTATCCATGTTTTCTTCACCCTCGTTCTACCTCCGACTTAAACCCGTGGCGCCA
Organism: Sussaba pulchella; assembly: GCA_963971145.1. NCBI lineage: Eukaryota > Metazoa > Arthropoda > Insecta > Hymenoptera > Ichneumonidae > Sussaba > Sussaba pulchella. The sequence continues at coordinate 3,765,161 of OZ020170.1, forward strand.
ACGTTTTTCTTCAGTGTCAAAGTCGGTGTCTCGCGCACGTCTCTGAGCGACGATGTAATTAGTTGTCGGCAAGTGTCGCGCCCAGCTTTCTCAGTTCTTTCGCTTCTTCTTGCGACACCCCTTTCGTTGTCCCCTCTGCCTTCTTTTAACCCTTACCCTTTGTCACATACACATTAATGCGACGGAGATTGCTCGCCGAGCGAGCGAGATTTATCTTCTCGGCAAGTGAGCGAGCATTTGTTTCATGTATACGCGAGCGGCACCTCTTAGGTTGAGATTGAGGAAGCATTTTGGAGTAAAACCATTGGAGATGACATTTTCGCTGAAGATAAGCAATTTTAAAAAGTTGAACGAACATTGCGCGAGCTAATCATCGTCTTTTGATCGAAATCGCACGAGTCTTTCAAAATCACGCCTTCGAAACACGGAACGGTTTTTTTTTTAACGGTGGAAGTTTTTCAAAAGGAGTTTCCAGGCCATTGAATTCGGACAACATCGTCCTTCGCAACATCCGGTTAGGGTGGTATGGAAAATTTATTTTCTATTCCAACATTTTTCTATTTTTCAGAACAAAACTGCCAGAAGAGGAAGCTAAACTCGACACTTAATTTTTAATTGGTGATCGAGTCGTCTATTCTTATAGCAACGATAAATTCTTCATAGGGCTCTAGAGTTTTTTATGATAATCACTAATTTTTTTGCCGCATCATCTTAAAAACCGAACGAAAATCGAAACGATTTAGAATATTGAGAAACGATTGTTATTTTCAACACACTGGAGGGTTCCCTAAAGGTGATGTGCCACATTCTGTCGTCCATTGCAGGTGCTAACGGTGCTATCTCGCTCTGTATGTAGTACGTGAAACGTATACCAGTCTTTAACCTTGAATTTTCCATGAAATGCTGTTTTAGCAGCATATAATATTAAATTTTGTCGCTGGATTTGAATTGTCAGCATTTTTTTCTGCGATTCAATAATCTCCCCCTGGAAAAACTTCAACCCTTATAAAAATGCCTAGAAAAGACGGAAAAAACCGGTACACCGGATTATAATAAATACCCCAAAGAACATTCTAAGACTCTCAATTGCGCTGTTTTCACTCGAACAAAAAAAGAAAACAGAAATACTACACTGCAAAATAATAATAAAACAATCCATTTCAGTCACGAAATTCGAATTATTTTCGTCAGATATGAACCTGTTGGTAGATCAGTTATTTATTTATGAAGCCAGAAGTGAAGTGAAAACTGAATCATTGATGTCCAGATACTATGCTGGATGATAAAACCATATCCATCGTTCCAAACCTTCGCATTCTCTGCTTAAATTTTTATCCATGTAAATGAGCATTCGACCACTAAAACACGTCAGTATCATGTTCCAAAATATAAAGCCTCTTCATTTTTAGACTCGTAACAAAGTTCCTACCTCTAATTGTTCTCCATTAAATATGATTTATGATTAGGTAAGTATTTTTAAAATTCATTTACATACACAAAAAAATGCTCAGCATTAATAATATGAAAAATTCCAGATTGCAATTTGCGTCTATGCATAAACGCCACGACTATGATTAAAGGGGGAAAAAATCGCCTCATTACAAACGATTGTAACGCATAGCCATTAGACACATTTACCATCACGACTGTAGTTAATTAAATTCTTAAAGGTTGTCGAGAGATTTGTTGTCAACCAGTTGACAAGTTTTCCGCTTCGAGTCCACCACATCTCCTACATCCAAAGCTAAAACGTCTGACTAGACAGCCTCTTCTTCTCAAACAGATCAGAGATCTCCGGGTTTCACGAGTGGGCACGTGACCAATCAAAATCGTTGATTCGCGTTTCTCCACCTCATCCAACCCACCCCACCCCGCAAGAACAATTTCCCACGCGAGTCTCCGACGTATAAACCGGAAGATTGGACGAAACGTTGCATAACACGAGTTTGAACGGTGCGCGTACGTTCAATTGCCGACTGACACGTGAACGGTCTCGATAGTGAAGAGTCGTAGTGTTCACAGTCGGTCCGAACGTCGCTATTCCACGGTGAATCGTTGATTCCTGGAACGACGGTTACTCCAACGAGGGATCGCTCGATTGTGGATTCGGTTCCGTTCACGAAGGACGCGAAGAACGGATAGAACGCGACGGGGAGACGAAGCGAGAGCTTCAGGGCGCCGGCGCGGTGAAAACCGGGTTAGGGTTTGTACAGCCGCGAGGAGGGTTCCGGGAGGTTTGAGCTTCGATAATGAAATGGATGCCCTCGGGGGTGTGAGCTTCTCGCGGGGTTCGGCGCGGAGCGTGAGATCCATTCGCAAATTAACCTTACTTATTCATTAACGCTAACGACCTACCACTGTAATTCCGGGGTACCGCGCGTACCGCTCACGACCTTCTCGTTCGAACCGTTGCCAAGATGCTCCGTCTCCCTTTCACCCTTAGCCGTACAAACTCGATTCGTGCGCCCGTAGCTACTCTCTCTCTTTCTCTCGCTTTTTCTCTCTCTCGTTCTCTCTCGACGAGGGTTTGCATTCACTCTCGCCATTGCGAGTACGCGTATGCAGCGTCGTAATGCGTCTGACTACCCCGGGGACGAGAGATAAGGGAATCAAGGGATAGTACGACGAGTTTCGAGAGGTGTTTGAGAAAACTTCGTTAATCACACATTGGCTTGGCGAATTCTTGTTATATGGATTTTATTATTGTCGTGTGGGAGTAGGGGATCGGGCAGGGAAAAAGTGAGGACGTATGTTTATTAGGGTTGTTCTTAATTGGGTGATTTCAGGGTTTCATTGGTATCCATGGTCAAAAGTGATCAACGTAAATGGAAAAAAAATGGTCTCGATACAATGATTTGACGAAGAAGATGCATGAATTTGGAATTTTGTTGGGGAAATTTTTTATTACTTCAAAACTATACATGATAAAAAAATTAACTTTGACAATTTTGTAGGGAATACGATGCTCTACAAAAAAAGCTTCCTGTAAAACTTTCGTGAATCTAATATTTATTACGTAATTCGCAGAAAATAATTTTTTTGAGCCAGCTATAAAAAGCCATTTTTACGTAATAAATATTCGATTCACAGAAATTTTACAAAAGACCTTTTTTCTGGAGCATTCAATTTCCTACAAAATTGTCACAGGAAATTTTTTGATCATGCGTAGTTTTGAAGTTAAAAAAAATTTCCCCAACAAAATTTCAAATGCATGCATTTTCCTCCATAACATGCGATTGCTCGTAGGGTTTGGTTAGACTTATCGAACAAATTCCCGACGCCGACCAATTTTTTTTCTATTTATGTTGATTACTTTTGAAGATGGATACCAAATAAATTCCGACATCACCCAATTAAAAACAACCCTAGTGTGTATCAACATAATTTGTTGGGACATTGAAATTTCTATTCGGTTGGATATGGGGTGACGTATTTCGAAGAAAAATAACCACTACTTCTCCGTTATCGTTTCGAAATAAGGCTTTTTGTACTGTATTTAACGAAAACTTCGTTAGGCTTGCTCAGGTTAACCCAATTCATAAAGAAGCCGACGCAACGATCGGCATGAAACGCTCGTCGCATCACGAAAGCTTACGACGTCCTAAGCATCTTCTTTATCTTCAGCTATCTCTTTGTGCCATGCTCCACAGGCATCTGTGGTTTCTCTACTCTCACGGTGTAAATCACTAAGACGCTAGCTGAAGAATAAGCAAGGAGAATCAAACCTATGTCGTTTGAATTTGAAGGCCGCCATCTGATAACATTAGCTTTTTTTTTAATAGGAATTTCAATTATTCCGGATACGAATAATTATTTTTAAATAAATGTCAAATAGTGCAGAAAAGCCGGATGTACCGGAAGTCTCCGAACCGAAAATAGCGTTCGAAAACGTCCTCGGAAATACAGGTTGGTCGTCATGTTGAAAAAGTTGTCACCCGGTGGAAATGTAAGGCTAAACTTCGATTACTCCAGAAGATAAATTTTGCGTTGGAGAACAAAATCATTTTCTATCCCAGATTCCACAAATATTTTTACTTCCTCAAACCGTGCTTCACTCGCGCTGTTTTTTAAAATGCAATATCGCTCATCGATTGGAAAAATAGAGCGAGATCCTGGTGGCGAGGTAAAGAAGTAAATTTATAATTAAAATTCCTCGAACCAAACCTGATCTCCGGTTAATACTCGACAAGATTGATCGTTAAGTTCAACGAATTGACCCGTCCATTGATTTTTTTTTTTAATACTGTATTGCAATCCTCTTTAAAAATACGTGGAAGCCGCTCTGAAGCTCGCGTTCCACCCTCTGGCGATGAAAGCTCGCTCTATTGGGAGGTAAGAATATGAGAGAAGCTTTTCAGCAATGATGGAGAAAAACAGGTAAGCACCTTTACTTGAGATGTTATTGCTGCATATTTTAAGGGCTCTGCCGTCTCAGACTTTTAAACCTCATTTGTAAACTGCAAAACATCGATACCGACATTGGGCGAGCAGGGGAAGGAAGGGAGGGGTAGTTACGAGGATATGCAGAAAAATACATCCCCCGCGTCGCTTTCCCACGAGGCCAATTATAAACGTTTATTATTGAAAAATTTCAATTGAATAGCCTTCACGACGTAATCCTATTTCAACAATTACAATGACAACTTTTCATGGCCCTCAAATATATCGTCCGGATAAAATAAATAACGACTTTCAGATTCCAATGAAACATGGTAGATAACTGAGCGATTGTTATACTGTGAAGTTCGTTGAAGTAAAATTGCCGCTCGAAATAAATAATTCGCAGTTATTCTGTTCGAAATATTCGAAGGGGTTTGAGAAATGTATTTTTGTATGACTGTGGTATGGCGTTGTTTAAAGTTTTAATTTTTCAGAACCAAAAGTCGTTCGAAAAAGAGTCTAAACTTTACCCGTGATTTTGAAATGGCGATCAATTTGTCACTTGTATTCGAACAAAAATGCTCTGTACTGCTCTGGAGATTGTCATGCTGATTAATAGTTCGTATAATTTTTTCGTTCAAACAATTTTCGAAAAAGCAAAACGTTCCACTATCAGGGACTTTTTTCGTATATCGTCTTAGATCAGTCAAAAACTTTTTCTAGAATGGCAAAAAAATTGTTTTAATCTTTTTCTACATAATTCATGCCCTATTTCGATAAACAAAAAGTATCAAAAACGAATCCTCATCCTTTTCCATAAAAACAATTTTTCAAAAATCAATAATTTCGAGAGCCGTCGTATTATAACGGCCCTCAAATTCCGAGTAAAAAATCCTTAGGTCTTTTAACGAGCAAAAAAAAAAAAAAAAAAAAATTGTAAAAAAAAAAAAAATAGCCTAAGAAACGTTTTTCCCTCTCGTCCAGAAAAAAAAACTATCTACGAATGTTTGTTCCAATCACGCAATACCGCACTCTCGTTACACTCTCGCGAGTGATCAAACTCCCGTTGTCCTGAATTCAGGGTCTCCGTCGGACGGATATTCGTCGATTTTGTCGCGCACCTGAAAATATTGAATGCATGAAACGAGAAAACGTAAAAAAAAAAAAAAAAAAAACAAAAAAAAACACAGAGGTAGCGTGTCACGGCCACAGCTGGGCGTGTTCCTGGTTACCGCGGATTTTGCGGTTTTTGGTTTTTTTCACGAGTGCGAATACCCCGGTTTCCTCGTTGAAATACCCGGCCCGAGCTCATCGTCGTTCCACACCCGGATCGAGCGAGAAGCAAACGAGTTTGTCAGTGAATTCGGGAACGATCGCCGCGGAGAGTCTCGGCCTGGTGTTGGTTCATTTGTTCGCGAGGCTTGTGGGGGCCGCAACATCCTCGCGAGAACCAGACTGGTGCGGTACTGATGGAAATTGTAGTTTACATTGCGCTTCCATACCACTTTCCACACTCGTTTCAGCGTCCCTGCCCCCCCCCCCCCCTGGGTTTCCCCAACGTATAGCGCCGGCCGTATAAATAAAGTATAATATACCGGGCTATGTATACATGACGGCGTATCGTGTATCCGGGTGATGTCGTGTACATACGCATTGGCCAGTTGCGAATGTGAGTTTACATGTATGCATATCCGTACGTCAGAACACATAGACCAGTCATACGTTAATGGTTAGCGATCCGTCTCTGTCGATCCCCGCGCTCGCGGTCGACGTTAACGCGCGATAAAAGTAAAACCTTGTAACCAGCGAGCTTCCGCGTTACGGTCGAGCACTTCCAGCAATATTTCATCCCTCCCGCCGGTAGGTTTCCGCTGCGGTAGCATAAAGCGTTACCGTATAACGCCCGGCCCGTAACGCGTTGGAGTGAGGGGCAACGATCGGATAGCGTTCTACGCTTTTCGGTTAGGTCTCGCGAGTACCAACGCGGCAACGAGACTAAACCCCGCCGATCGCGGAATGATCGACGCTTGAGAACTGCGGCTTCTGTTATACGTTACTTCTTTGTCCGGTATTACGTATGCTCACCGACGATGCTAGACGCAAGGCTCAGACGTATCGGATCATTGATTATGCGCCGACTATCGACGGGTGAAAACCTTCCTCTCGACGTTGTATGGTTTCTCGGTCGTTTGCATTTTTCAGATATTTTTTTTGTAACGACGGGTATCGATTCGAAGAACGTATATATTCGTAGTTATGAATTAATGTAGATTCTCGAAGGGTTGTTTCAACTTTGGGGGAATGTTTTATTGAATTAACGTTGATTGATTGGATTATTCCGTATTTATTACTGGGATTCGAATTTAGGGACCGCACTTGGACGTAATATCGATGATTTACCAGGTGTTGAAGTGTGAAACCGGAATTTCTCTATAGATGGTGCTAGTTATCAGTTTAGGGACCGTAAGACCGCTAGCGCCATCATCTTCTTCTAACAGCTGACGAAGATTTTTAACACATAACAACCCAAGTTCCCTACACCGGTTTATTTTTCTATAACCTTAAAGATGTCGAGTTGTGTGCCTACGAACTACGATTTGCGGACAGCATTGTTATTTTTGTTATCATTTGAAGAAAACTGCTGCAGAATCGCATCGAATGCTTGTCGAAGCTTACGGTGAACATGCTCTCGGTAAAACACAGTGTTTCAAGTGGTTTAAAAAATTCAAAAGTGGTGATTCTGACGTGAGAAACGAAGAACGTGGAAGAACACCGAAAAAGTTTGAAGACAGCGAATTGCAGACATTGTTGGATGAGGACGACGCTCAAACGCAACAACAACTCGCCGATCAGTTAAACGTAACACGAGAAGCCGTCTCCACACGTTTAAAAGCCATGTTTAGATCCAAAGGGATGCTCTGTGCTGAGGAGGACTATTTGGGGAACTCCAACTCGACTGTAAGTAATGTAGATAAAATAATGAAGACCCCTGTCCATATCAACAGAGTTGAGTATGACTGTGTTAATCGAAATGATAATTCAAAAATAGCGTGTAAATAATACAACCCTTTCTGAAGGACTTCGCCCAGTAGTTCATTGGCCTTTGAGTCTATCGTCGAACGAAATATCATTAAACACACACACGAACTCATTTCCATGATACTATGTCTCGCTGTTTATTAAGGTGGTATTCCGTTCCCACGGCCTTAATTCGAAGGTTCTGACAGCTCTACAATTATCATATATATTTATCGGTGTTTTAATAAGGCGGAATTGACTTTTCGAGTGAAAACTACAGAAATTCAATGCGTTATCGTATGTTCTTAACGCTGCACCCAATTTTTTCATGACCACGGTTTCCATCATATCTTAATTGCAATGATTAGACATGGAACAGAGAAACGTGAATTCATTCGAAACACTACAAAGAAATTGACGTTTTAAATCTATTCTAATAATCCTACTTCGAAAAATAGAAAACTTGATAACAAGAAAGAACGAGCCGGCCAACATCTATATCTCATTATTAGTTTTTGTGATATCGTGGCATCCAATCCTAGGAACTTAGTTTCAACAAACTCACGATTAAAGTTTGAAGTTGAAAGCCGAACTTCCGCCCACTCGACGTTAAGCGTCTTTAAACGAGTGAAATACCGAGCGTTTTTGAGAAATTCTCTCCTATAATCAATCTTGAAGACTTTGAATGTCGCTGAAAAAATCGTTTTTTTACAATCGTGAAACGGCAATACTACCGCAACTCTACAAAAGCGATGAAAGCAAATAAATGCCCGCAGGACGAAGTGTTTCTATGAAAATAAATTGGCAGCGAAGAAAAATTCGAACTTTTGATTAATGGAACGATAGCCCTTAGCCATGTTATTCGCGAAGTCATATTTCCAAGACGAAGCCGCCAACGTCGCACCTTTTTTTTTTTTTTTACGTACCACCGAGCTTCTTTTTATTATTCCGCGCGTTGTTCTTGTCGTTCCAAAGCTGTCAGGGGTGAGAAAAGTTGTAAACTCGCCGATGTAGTCGATGCCGAGAAGGGGTGGATGATGGGTGGTGGTTGGAATGTGACGATGGGTTGAGAAAATAGCGCGGGTGAACTCGCGTACATGTATATGTCGTGCCGAGTAAGAGTGAAGGATATTGGGGGGTAGGCGAGGAAGGGAGGGAAGAGGTAGAAGGTAGTGAAGATACGTAGCGGGGAAAGGGTGTGCACAACGGAGAGAGAAGAATCGCCCGGTAGCCCGGCAACTATGACTGGGAGGTTGAGAAGAGGCGTAGCTCGTGCCACGGGTCGGTTCTCGCGATGTGCTTATTTGACACCCCGAGCGACAAACGGCCGGCTTATTACCTTCTCCCACTTCGTAGGAGCATCCGACCATCGACGTGGGGGCGCGAGGAACCATCGCACCCCGTCGCTTCGGCGTCACCTTTACCGAAGAGGCTCTCAGCAGCATCAGCAATCGATTCCCTCTGGCTTGTTGGCGTGTAGCCGGGAGGGTGTAGCGCAACCGGGGTCCAGCATCCAATGTTAGAGCGTTATCTATACGTATATCCGTACTCGGCATCCGGGCTTAGACATTCTTATTCGAAGTTTCACGAACGGCGAAGACAACGAGCTCCGAAGGCATTCGTTGCCGATCGGCGATATATCTATGGGCAACGGTTCTTCATCCAATCGTCACTCGGGCGATGGCGCATCAAAGGGGCATTTTCGTTTCTTTGAACAGATCTTAACTTGCCGTCCGGAGGTTATCATTTAAGGAAGGATTTACATTGGCCACTTATAAGTTAACCCTGGATGAGTTGCACTTTGATTCGAGGATGATTGATGATTGTTTTTTTATTAAGTGTAACGACGCAATCATTTCACGATATTTATACGATTGTCAATGTGCAACTGATACTTCAGACTTATACTTCAGTTTTCACTTATTCATATTTGTGGATTCGAATATAAAGGTCTTGATTTATAAATTTTACTCATGTTAATCCATCGTTTCTGTCATGTATATGTGGGTGAATCCATCAAATTTCGGGTCAATTTGGGACTACATTATTTGTGATCTTCATGATATTTACAGAGCTCGGTGTGCATGTTGGAAACCAAATTTCCAAATTTTTTAGATTTTTTATTGTAACATTCTGGCAGCTGTCAATAAAAGTATTTTTCATTTTTTTTTTTTTTTCAAGTATTTTTTGCACATGTCAACGCATTAAAATGATCCATTGTGAATCTTTTCTGACTTAAAATTGCCTTAACTTTCGAAAAATATATTAGTCTTCTATCTCGACCCTTAAAAATTCTCTTAAATTCTATTTGAAACTTCGAATACTCTTTTTCGGCTGATGCCCAGATTTTCGGAATTTTTCAATAATTATGTTGGAAAGTTGAGAAAATTTCACAGCAACAATATGTAATTTTCTCGAGTTGGATTTTCCGTAAGCTTAAGTATAAATAATAAAATGACAGCAATTCAATATAAAAGATCCAAAAATGTAATTTTAAATATGGTCGATTGTTGTGTCTTAAGTTTATCATCTTTTAGAGAAATATATTCTCTTTTTATCCACTTTTGTCCCACGAAGGGCTGCTATCTTCTCGCCACGAGACCTCCAATTAATAATATTAATTTGTTGTGAAAAAAAGAGATATTTTATTTTGGATCATCATTATTATTATGATTATGATTACGGTTATTGGTAAAACTCGATGGTTTCCTCGGAATTTGATAAGACCCCGACGTCCATGATGAGATGTCTTTTTGCGAGAAACGTCGATTGTTGTTGTGATCCTGGTTCGGTCTTCATCGATCTTCAGAATTTTCAGTTATAAGACAAATTGGCAATCTTCACGGCATTAGACATTCTCGGGGAAATACCGAAAGTCAGGGCAGTTGCGACAGGTTGCCTAACTCGACCAAGATAATTGTGCCGAGTGCACCAATTATGCAAGCTATTGTTACGCTGACGATGTGTTAGTATTTTCGGCATCGACCGCGAGCCGACCTACTACCTCTCGACTGGGACCCATGCCGAAGCTGGACTAACAATCGAGAGTAAGTTCTGTGTGAGAATCAGAAGCGGACAATCTGCCTTCTGCAGAGACTCCCGAACCGCGAAGGAACTACACTTCGTTACAGTGTTAAGACGATGGGCTATAAACGCCCTCTCCTTCTCTCTTGCTCCGCAGCGAGCGCCGAAAGCGCTGTCACCTTCGCACTGGGTGATGTAGTCCATTACCCTAAGGCATAGGCCAATTCAGCACGCGATCCGGTTACCTGCAGCATCGCACTATTGTAAACTACTGTAAATTGAATAAACTGTTAATAACGTAAATAATATTTCATTGCATCTACGTGGGTTCCAATCTACTGGCGGCAGGATCTTGACAAACACGAATTAATGAATTAAAACGCCCTCTCGACCCGTTCCATTACAGTCTAGCGGTTGATGGGCATAACACTCTGAAAAAAAACGAAGCAGCATTGCTACTAGGAAAACTGCGAGATTTTACGATATCCTACAGGAATTGGAGGTGATGTCAGGAAATCATTTCCCCGCGACACCCTTGACTTTGGCTGGCCGGACTGGTCATATCCCCGTACAGGCGTGGAGATTCGGACCATTCGGCAGACAGTAGCATCGCCACCCCTTCAATGGCTTAATGGACCGTTATGAGTTCGAATCGTACAAGGCGAGGTACGAATATGAGGTTGTCCCGGCACTTTTGCAACAAGCGCTGCAAGTTATTCTGCTATAAGTCACAAAACTGATTAAGGCCTGCATGGCCCTGGGGTACACACCCCGTGGTTGGCGGACAACCAGGGTCTTATGCCAAAGCAAGGGCAGATTGACTACGCCCAGGCCAGAACATTTTTACCTATTAGCTTAACGTTTTTCTATTCAAGAAGTTGGTGGGTTTAATTGACGGGAATGTAAGGGATAGGCCATTGGAGATACACCCACTGCAACCACTGCGGTTTGCCTACTAGGTGGACAAATCAACCGTAGCAGTCCTCCACAGGTTAGTATATCGACTGGAGAAAGCAAGGAATAAGAATCATCTGGTAATAGGACTGTTCGTTGACGTTGAAGGGGCCTCCAACTGCACCAAGGTGAGATCAATCTGTTTAGCTGCATGTCTTAGGGTCCACGGTTATCAGGTGGATAACGAACATTTCCACCTGACTGCTTACCGTTTTCAGAAAAGAGGGGACTGTAAAGATAATAATAAGCCGCAGACGCCTGCAGGGGGAGAGGTACTAATCCCACTCCCGTAATACCTAATGATCGATCGACTTTTCGACAGATTGTACTGGCCGGGAATATAAGAGCAGCACGACGCTGATGACTTAGAAGTGGCCACACGCGTAAGAGCCGTCAAAACAGCGACATTGTTGCCGCAAAGGACACTCAACCTGATCAGAAGGTGACGCAGGGAAGTTGGATTGAACGTCTCCGGATACAACCGAAATGGTCCGCTCAATCTGCAATCGGTGGTTCGACAGATTAAGGGACTAAACCGGCGAAGTACAGTCTGATATTAAGCAAAACTGGGACCCAAGGTTGCAGAAAACACTGGATCGTCCCTGTGCCCTTTCATGCACCACGCATAGACCCTCCCCACTTGCAATCTCATCCTCAAGGTAATGCGCTGGATGTATCGGACAGTGGTCGAACCAGCTATGATGTACGAAGTTGTGGTATAGCGGAGCTAAAATCGACCAAAGGCAGCCGTATGCTCACCCACATTGAGTACCTGGCGAGCAAGGGTACTACAAGAGCTATAAAAACTTGCCGCAATGTGGCGTAAAAATGCTGCGAAACTGCCCACCGCGTTTTACGGTGATTCAGGCGACAGCAGCACACTATAGGCTTGGGAACGGCACCGTAGCAGAGAAAAATGCTGCGGTAAATCCACACGAATTTCGCAGGGATGCCCCAGAAACCGAAACCGGCAGCGTTCATGGAGAAGGGCAGAGACTTGACAAGATACTAGTTGAACAGCGCTTAGAAGGTCGTATACTCTGAACGAGTAGACTGAACTATTGAGACCGGGCCGCTTAGAAGACAAAGACTGATTTGCTATACTGATGGATCAAGGACGGAGGAAGGATCGGGCGCGGGTCTGTGCCTGAGAGAGGCGAACAAAGGAACACACATTCCGCTTGGAGAGTACTGCACAATCCTTCAGGCAGAGATCACAGCTATACTGCAATGCACGCTGGGAAACTGATTGGTGAGATACAAGGCAAGAAGATACGCATTGGTTCGGATAGTCAAGATGTACTCAAAGCATGAGATCGGCGCACGATTAACTCACACCAGGGAAGGGGCTACAGGGTGAGACTACAGAAATTAGCAGACCATAGCAGAGTGATGCTGATACGGATTCCAGTATGCGAAGGAGTCGCCGGCAACGAAAGAGTAGGTTAGCTAGCCAGAATGAGGTCAAGTCCTCCACCGTCAGGGAAAGTAGGCATAGCAGGCCACTGCGTTACGGTGGATGTAGCTAAAATGGGTGGAAGAGTAGCACCGAAGCCTAATCAGAGCAACATCCGCAACAAGACACACAAAATGGCGCATCGATGGAAGAAACCGAAAGATTGCGGACTAGCAACAAGGGATGAACAGGGTAGATATAGGCGTAAGCAGCGGGCATCCTACCATAACACCGCGGCTTCACCAAGTACAGACAAACGCTGGGGAAAAGCTTTCCAGGTCATCGTGCCCTACATTTTAAATGACCCATCTCCTCGTCCCTTTGAGCTGACTCTACATTCAACCTTTGTAGCAATAACCAGCACCATGATTCTTTTATCTCCGTCTTCGCTTCTCCTGAAAAGTTCCTTCTCATCGTAGCTTCCTCCGCTTCGGCGGTCGATCGGAGTCTTCACTTCTTCGATTTTCACCGGAAGCTCCGGCTTGTCCGAGTGTATGTCGTTGTACTTCTCCTTTTGTTCTTTTCCTTTTTCGATATTCTTTAACTGAGCGAGATTTTTTAGACCCATACCATTCTGAACCTCTCGGGGCCTTCTGCTTGTATTATAATTACCAGCATCTGCGCTATGGCCTTCCAAACGGCTTCCGTCGACCTCCACAGAGGCGGTTATTGCTGGAGCTGCTTCCTTTCCCGTCAATCTTTTCCGCTGCTCTGGTCCCGACTCCAGCTTTCACGCAGTATCATACGTCACAGCTCGACTAGTCAATGACCAATGATCAATGGAACCAGTAGGTTCCATTCGTGTAATTACTCCACCCACGTGCTCCTCTTCGACTTCCTGCCACTAATGTCTCTTTTCCATCTTCTTCTCTCTTTTATCCATGTTACTTTTATGCCGGGTCTTTTCCTTTCCCCGCTCAAGGCGACTGTTCCCCGTCAATCCTCTGCTTTCCATCCGCACTGCATGAATTTCCGATGTCATCGTGTTTGCGATGTATGACTCTGCTGATACTTGTGGCTATCCATACACATCCCTCTGTACAGTCTATACTGGCGGAAATCATTGCAATTTTATGCTCTATAATTGTAGAAAAACTTCCCTTCGTCACATCAACAATGACTGCCGTTCTCCGACGCTCTGTCCTCGTGAAGTACGCCAACGTGATTCGGTTAGTCCACGTGAAAACCTACAGAAGTCTGAGTCCTTTTAGTCCGACTGTCCGTAATCGTCGAAGCTAAATTGCTTCGCCCTTCCATCCGTGAAGTGCTCCTCCGATCATTCAACGGTTTCTGCATGTCGATTCACGTGAGAGAGGTGAGAAATCCTTTCACCGTCCGGATCTGCTCAACACACAGTCCACACTATCAACTTTACCTCCTCGTCATAATACTGAGCCGAACACCTGATGATCTCTTCATTCGTTATCTGCAGCGTAAGGTCCCGAGCATCTGCGATCATTGATGCCGTATTGGCCTCCCTTGTTCGATCTCGGCCACCTGCATTATACGATCTGAACTCCATGCTACAGCACACCCGTGCGTCTCTCTTGAAACCACTAACAATCAAATCAGCGTACATCGCGAGTTAAATAGAAATTACATTGACGAGTCAAGATTCTGACAGGCAAAACATTGACTGGTCAATTTTTCTATGGAACGAAATTCCAAAAACCAAACCTCTTGCAGTCCACAACTTTCACAGGCATTTTCCAGACGATCATCTGGAAAAGTTTAAAACTCCAAACGGCGAGACGAAGTCGAGGTATTGTCTAACCGGGCTTCCGAATGAACCGAATTTCACCCCAGCTCAAACTACGCACCGCTCGTTATTCTACCCGTTCGGCACGTCGTCGTTCGGATCCTTGGCAATTCCGATAAACTCGGTTCCGAACCTTACCCGTTCAGAGTATTTCTTTCTAGAATATCCCGAGTCGATCATCTGTCAGACATTTGAACGTTCTCGTTTTTAAATTTCGCTGCATTATGTTCGGGAGAAAAATTCGAGCTCTAGATTTTCGAGGCGCTACAATTCCAATTAAAAAAATGTCGATCTCATTAATTCTCAGAACATTAATCTTTCAGGACGTTGACCCACAGCATTTCGTTGACGTCGGCGTTTCGTGAGCTTAGTGGGGGGTCATTGGGTTACAGTACGTTTTTTTGTTAGTTCATAAGCTTTGTTTGCCCCATTTTACTCCATCTTCGACCGATAAGCCTTCCCCGCTACCCTCAGGGATGAGTCAACAACGTATAGGAATCACGAGAGACGAATCGATTTCCGTAAACGGGTTGTATCGGTCACGTGAAGGAAGGTCCGATCAATTTCGGTTCCGCTGTAAATCCTGTTGACCATATTTCGACGGACGCATATACTGCTCTACGTTACGTTTACATCCAGATACGTAACAAGGGAACAATTCGGAGAGTGAAGACGCGCTTACGCCACGAAGGGAATCTCATCCACATGGCCAACGGTATCGCGACCGAAGGGATTGTGTTAATCTCGGCCACATGTGGTATCACCGTATGTGCATACGTAGGCGGGTTAAGCGTCGCTGCTAGTACGTTACGATACGTGCCTGGAACAGCTGCCGTGAGCTCTGCACGTTTGCGCCACGGTATCTCCTTCTCTTCGGCATCGTCTCGGTCTTGAACGCATGGGTTTCAATCTCCGAGGCGCTGCCCGCTGCCCGTATCATTCCAGGATCAAACGTACTCGGACGTTCAACGGATATAACCACTATCTCATACCGGACCATCCAAGGCCTTCCGAACGTTTGAATACTCGTCGGAATATTATGAAGAGATGCTAATTAACGAATCACGATCGCGAATGAGTAGTTTCATGTCGAACGCTTTTTGCATAATACGAGTTGAGAAACCATTCGAGTGCAAAATTAGTAGATATGACATGCTTACGTAAATAGAAATGTAGAATTGACATTCTTACGTAACACGAAACTGCCCGAAGCCACCACGCGGCACGAGATCGTAGCATAATTATAATAAACGAGCCTCCTCAGATCGGCTATATTGGTTTCATCTTGAGGCCACCTTTTTCCGGCGAGTGAAACGACCTGTATATGAGACCGTGGTTTATAAGTAGGGTATCTTTCTCCTCAGCGCGTTCCTACTCTGAGGGTTTCGATTGGATGATTGGAGAAGTCCTACTGTAGGACAAATTAACGCATCAGCCGGTGAGAAAAGCCGACTCCGTGATTGTTAAAAACATACGTCTGTAGAATGAAAACGATTGCAATTCGAAAAAAGGATGAGAGGAATTGGACGAGCTGGTGGAAGTTAGGGGGACTGAAAGACTGTACATCCGGGAAATTCTCGAGATTCGATGGCAGCAGTAGGTCGGCACTGACAGAAGTGATTTACAGCCAACGGCCTTCCATATACCGGAAATCTTCCAACGAAACTGCACATGAGCAGGATCTCTCCGGCGAAGCGGATTCGCGGTTAACTTCAGGCGTATCGAAAATTATCGAAAGACCGGAAATGTGGAAACGAGGGGTCATTAGTCATCCCATCGTTTCAGGAGGGCTTGGACAATTAATAACGGTTTAACTTTTCCGCTGTACCCAAACGTCAATAAACGTACACAATCGTTGTAGGTAATGTTCAAGTCGGAGAAGGAATTCATTGTTGGGATAAAAATCTTTGAGCGATCATTCTCGTGTAAAGTTGGAAGAAATAAAATTCAGGGTTAAAATGAACAATACGATCGCCAATGGATATTATAAGCCGAATTTCGATTTCGAAACTTAAAATGCGTTTTTCTTAAATAGAATTTTTGAAAATGGTAAAGGTTACGTTCCGATTTGTGTTACTTTTTTGTCGTCGTCTCTGTCTTTTCTGTGCGATGAAGTTTCATATATTTGCAATTTCACAACCCGTGGAAGACGTGTTAATATCATTTTCAAATGGCCTACATAGGCTCAACATTTTTGTTTTTTTGTGACGTTTTTTTCCAACGGGCGAACGAGGAAAATCTTTAACTTTGGGAAATAATGGACCAGGTGTCCCATTTCAATATATAATTTAAGTTTTCACGAAAAATAAACGTCGGATTGGAAAAATAGTTCAAATAGAATTTTGTAGGGTTTAGAGGGAGACATCCGAAATTTTTTTTTTTCAAATTTCAAAACGGTGGTGCTACAGGAGACACCATGTTTCTGTTAATCAATGAAAACCGTATTTTAATTCAAGAGAATTTTTTAACAACATTTCCCATCAATACTAATAACGTTTGCATTTAAAATGTTTTGATTGTATTGATATTTTGTACGATACAAGTGCTTAAATTTCGATATTTGATTTATTTATCGAAACGAAGAGTTTGTTATTGACACATCGTGTGTCCGCGTGTGTGTTTGTGCAGGTGTGTATTCGTGTGTGTGTGTGTGTGTCAGCAAATAAGTCAAATATAAAAATAAAAGTACTTGTATCGTACAAAATATCAATGGAATCGAAACATTTTGCCTAAAAAAGTTGCTAGTATTGATGAGAACTATTTTCTAGGATCTTTTGAAAATATAGTTTTCATCGAGAAAAACATGTTGACCGCCTTGTTATCCTTCTTCAATCCCCACCAACTCCGTTTAAACTTTTTTTCACTTTTACCCTTATTTCCGTGGAAACTCAAATTATAAATTAAAATGGGACGCCCTGTATATATACTAGGGTGGGTCAAAAAAAAACTTTTTTTTTTGTTTTGAATGTCACCCACGAAAACTAGTTCCTAGTTACCTCTCCAAAGTACTCACCGAGTATAAGCTCTTAATATTAATGGGAAAAACTAGCTCATCGTCGTTTTCCATTTTCAATGTAGTCTCATATAAAAATGGTCATATCTTATCACCAATAAATTGTTAAACCAGTTTCATCATGAATATTTATAGGAAATTGAACGCTCTACAAAAATGATCTCCTATACTTTTTTCATTAATCGAACCATTTAAAAGATATTCAAGGCCAAAGATTGAAGAATTTATGAAAAAAATAACTTTTTGTTTTGAATTTTGTAACTTACTGAAAAATAATGATTGTCAAATGGGTATCAATTATTTCTGTAGAAAATTAAACGTTCTACAAAAAAGGTCTTCCGTGGTTAATCGATTACTCGAACCATTCAGAAGATATTCGCATTAGAATTCCAATGCTTACTGAAATTCTAATGCGAATATCTTCTGAATGGTTAGAGTAATCGATTAACCACAAAAGACCTTTTTTGTAAAACGTTTTATTTCCTACAAAAATAATTGATACCCATTTGACAATAATTATTTTTCAATAAGTTACAAAATTCAAAACAAAAAGTTATTTTTTTCATTAATTCTTCAATCTTTGACCTTGAATATCTTTTAAATGGTTCGATTAATGAAAAAAGTATAAGATACCATTTTTGTAGAGCGTTCAATTTCCTATAAATATTCATGATGAAACTGGTTTAACAATTTATTGGTGATAAGATATGACTATTTTTATATGAGACTACATTGAGAATGGAAAACGACGATGAGCCAGTTCTTCCCATTAATATTAAGAGCTTATACTCGGTAAGTACTTTGAAGAGGTACCTAGGAACTAGTTTTCGTGAGTGACATTCAAAAAAAAAAAAAAAGTTTTTTTTGACCCACCCTAATATATACGTATATGAACCGTACCGTCGCGGGATCTATGAAGAGCTGTCGGCCCTCGGGTACTCTGTAATCACTAATCAGCCGGTTCGCTGTACGTCGATCGAGCGTGCGCTGGCGGCAACGCGGTGATTGGCCGATTCGACGACCAATTAATTAATAGCCACCTCAACGGGCCGGAAACGCGTACGGCACGTGAGCCTCCGGCGGCGCATGATGAGCGACCGAAAAACTGACGATTCGACTCTGCGCGACCCTATCGGACTCTCGATTCTCTCATCATTCTCTATCACGTTTCAATTTATATAGAACAAAACGTTTCGATCCGCGATTACACGATCATGGCTGTACAGTCGGGCAAATGTCATACCAACGAAATATATTTCACGATTCACTCTGTCACTTGCCGTACAAATTTAACGCTTCAATTATCAATTGCATCGTTCGTGCGTGAACCTGATTAGAGTTATATTGAATTACCATATCGATTGTCAATTTAATACGAAATAATAGACATCGGAAGAACGACGTTCTACCGAAGCGTTTTGATTGAAGGAGAAATTCTCGTTACGATTTTACTCTGTACCTTCGACTATGAACGAATAAATTCGAATATTTTAAAAACATGATTAATAATCAGAGTTTTTTTTTTTAACTGAATTAGTAGCAGAACACGTTAGCTTCTTCGAGTACAAATTTGTTTGCTGAAATGCGGGTCGAGCTGGCAGGAAAAGACGCTCGCCGGACGGAGGGGGGGATAATTAGCCCATCAAGGGGGGGGTAAGCTTAATTCGTTATAAAAAGAAGCATATTTTTGATAATTTTTTTTACGACACAGTTAATGAACATTTATTTCTATGATAACTACTCAATAACGTAACATTTGAAGAATATTCTATGAAATTTTCATTAACTTTCATGAACAAATAAGCCATTGACGGAGAATCTCTGCGGACGTCTAGAAAAAAAATCTTATTGCGGTGCCCATCTTCGATCTTTGAAGTTTAAAATCTTTTTCGATCCTCAAAATGTATCATTTGTTTAAGTAAAAATATCTTCGAACAACATCAGGCAACATTCAACATTTTTATTTAAAGCAGGCGCCATTTTGTCAATGAATTTTTTTTTTATTCTACAGCTCGATATATCAATAATCATTGATTGATTGATCTTAGTCATCGCTTCCTTATGTCAACGTCTGCTTATCAAGGCTCCACCTTTGCCGAACAGTGCGGTAATTTTGGAAAACTACAGTAATTCTGTAAAAATGGATTTAGTGAGAAAAAAACGATCCGAATCGATTTTTGATTCAATTCTCTAGATAAAAATGCGGGATTATATCATAAAAACAACTACGAATTAATTTACACTCACCGACGTCAGTCTTTACGAACGAAATGTCAAATTAATATTGTCTGCAAGCTTTTCGTCGGTCGGATTAATTGAAATTTATAATTGCGACACATAAACGGTTCTCTACGATTCTCATTATTTTATTATTATAATATGATTCGATGAAATGATAAAACATTTGTGAAGTAATCCATGGAGCTTCGCAGAGTCGTGGGAAATAACGCGTCTTTTTTTTCACCGCATGACGTCATTCGGGTTACTCGGATTAACGTACTAGCTTTCGTCATTCTTCATCACTCAGCAACAGTTTTTTTTCTCCTAGGCAGGAAGTACGCGGTGGTGAGTTGAGAAAGAAATAAGGAAGAGCAAAAGAGTGTGAAATGAAGTCAGAGCCTAGCCACGATGCAGAATCGTGCTCGTAATTAAATCATCGAGTCCGTTAAAACCTGGGAGCTTACGTTTACCACCATGAAGAGTATTTTTAGCTTCTGGGGACTGCACGACACGCTGAGGGCTTCGTCATACGAATGACCGTGAATCCCGAAAAAACACCGAAAGACTGACATTTTTAAGAACATTTTTTAAACAACGTTGGTTACCGTGGAGATTAAGGGGTCACGGACCGCTGAGCGCGCCGAAACCCGAGTAAATTTCAATAATTATAATAAAGGTTACATAGTGAAAAAAGATTAAATTGTAGATTTTACATTGTTTACTTACTTTTAACTATAGTTTAAAATAAATGTAAACATTATTTTTTACGGTTATTAGTGGACTACAGGTGGAAATCATGGTCTGCACGATAACTCCACCAAAAGTTATCCGATCTGAAAAAATAAAGAAGCGTCCAGTAAAGTATGGTAGTCGTTATGGT
Source organism: Sussaba pulchella (assembly GCA_963971145.1). Lineage (NCBI taxonomy): Eukaryota > Metazoa > Arthropoda > Insecta > Hymenoptera > Ichneumonidae > Sussaba > Sussaba pulchella. The sequence goes on from OZ020170.1 coordinate 3,785,865, forward strand.
TTAACAGAGGGAATTTTTTTTAGAAGTAAGAAATCATAGTATTTTAAAGTTTATGATGCCGAAGAAACATTTGATTTTGTTCCACATTTTATAAAAATTATCCAGCCAAGGAATTAATAATCTTTCGTCAGACTATAAATATTACATTATCTCACTAGATGATTTTTTATTTTTTCAGATTAGATAATGTTCGGTGGAGTTATCGTGCGGACTATGGTTTTCAACGGTGGTTCAATAATACTCGTAAACCATGTTCATATTTTTTTTTAATTTAATTTTTTTTCTTGTAGTCGAAAAGTGGATGAAGAATGTAAAATCAATGATTTCATTTTTTTCACCCCATAACCTTTACAATGATTGTCGAAATTTACTTGGTTTTCAGCGTGCCCAGGAGTATGTCAGCCCTTAATGTAAAGGTAATGAAATAATTTTAAAAAAATGACCATAGAGCAAAAGCGTTAATTAAAAATTAACAATAACTTCAGAATAAATCGTGGAACTCAGTTCATTATTATCAAAAATTTAGAAAACGTTAGTTCAGCGCAGATTACATATTTTGTTCAAATTAACGGGTGAAATTACTGGTGTCATTTCGCATAGTTTAGTTTGGAATAGTTTTGAGCAAGACTGGAGTTTCATCGGTTCAACCTTTATGATTATTTTTTTCCCCATCAAACAATATCCAATTTTCATCAGTCACATATTTCTAAACCCTAAGATAAAAAACATTTTCCAATGTACTAAAAACCGAGTGAAAATAAATATTACCGAAGCTGAGTCTATGCAACGTCCAGCCAGATAAATGCTCAGACAATCAATCACGTGAGAAAAAATCTTATCGAGAATATCACGATCAATCTTGACCGTTTTAAAAAATATCCAAATGTCTCCATCACCGGTACGTCGCGTTTTTCTTTCCTTTCCACCCTAATGTCACGCCATTCGACACGGCATACGCACAATGAAAGAGCTTTTTCAACGCTGGGATGCATATATCACATGCAATGAAGGTTATACAGTTGGTGAAGTGACTGGAATAGCGACAAGTCCGTCGGTTATGGATACCCGTTTCACAGAGGTTGAACAGAAACGTGGGAATGACAAATGTTGGAAGAGGTGCATAACTGGGTTAGCAGATGGATGTCCCGGGAGTGCAGGAAGAGCCGTGGAAAACACGGGCGAAAGGGGGAACCCGGCCGAGATGGCATCGCGAAAGAGCACTCTCGGACCGAGATGGAAATGGATAGAAAATGAGTTCTCAAAATGTTGAATTCACAATTCGAACAAGAAAAAAAAAAAAAAAAATAGAAAATAACCAACGAAACAAATGTACGTCGTTTCTCGTTGCGAAGTGCTTTCGTGTACGATCGTTGAAAATGGGTAAACGAGACGTTTGGGGGGTTCTCGTCGGTAACGAATAACACACCCGATGCGAACAACGTTTAAAAGCTCGAAAGCGTGCCCACGCCTACCCAGACGCATTTAATAGGTTGTACGTTCGTCGGCGAGGGTCGTGAATTACGTTTCTGTCATCGTACCACCGCGTTACTCGGGAACGTTATCGAAGGCCGACGATGCCCGGCGTTACCCGGAACAAGAGCGAGAGCGTACCGTGTTCACTTGTTCACATTATCGTGAAACACGTAACTGTGTACCGCAATTGTTTCGCCAAACGTAGACCAATAAAATCGCGACTCGTTTGGTAGAAACTCTGCGTTCTGTACGAATTATTCCGCAATTTCTGACTGATGTAGCTCACGTATATACAGGGTGTACCGGCTAACTTGACCACCCGGAATATATTGCTTATTTTCAATGATCAAAAAATTGTTATGGAAAAGAATCGCTTATTGTTAGGCGACAAATACTGCGGTGTACACAGAAATATTGTCAAGGTCATAATATTTGAGATTTCAAGGTCGTCGATATTTTCTAATCATAGATCTACATTGTTTTTGTTATTATGGTGCAATAATATAGATGAAGAGCTTTCCAATGACCTTCAAATAACTTTGAGCAGAGAAAATAAACGATAATTCGAAATCTTATGAACAATGGCAATTTTTTTACCATACTCAAAACGATGGAAATTGAAACAGTTTGACTTTGGGAGTACAAGAACCTCATGTCCTAATATGCCGCGATAATATTTCTGCTCGTCGAACCATTGCGTTTAATTATTACGAAATACAAGAAACGTATTTATAAACGTTAATCTCGGTTAATGTTCATGAATAAGCTTATTGCATCGTCAATGACAATTTAAATAACTGATGAGTAACAGTTTAAATAGCTTTAGTTCAAGTCATAGTTTCAATTCTCACTATTTTCGAATGTAGCAGAGGAAATTTACATTATTGTGTCAATTATCAACCAATATCTTCTGATTTCATATGCTCAAGGTCGTTTAAGGTTGTCGTACTGACTTATGTAACAGATTTTAGAAAGGTCACGACCTCTACCGTCACGCCGCGGTGAAAAATATGTAGTACCTATTGGAAAAATACCGATGACCTTGAAGATAAATTGTCATACGGGCCAGTATTCGGTCCCTGACTGCAAGCAACTCGTGTTCATAGAATATCTTTCAATTATTCAAAATAAGCGACATCTCCAAATTGGTCGAATTTAGTCGGAACACCCTGTACATGTATGTGATATCCAAAGCTTGCACGGACTTGTCCCAACCGATAGAATCGACGAGTGACGAGCAAATGGAAATGACAACAACAACACGACGCTGTAATAGCATTCATCGAACTCGACGATTGTCTGTATCAATCAGGGGATCTGTCCTGTCTTTCCGTCACTGACAAATTAAGCTCCGAACTCGTCGTCCATTCGACTGATTTGTTCATTCGGTGATACAAGGTTCCTCACGAGCCTGAAAAATTCAGAGGTAAAAAAAACCGAGCTTATGAGTGACACGACGTAATATGACAGTTAAAATATCACACGACTTGTTATCACGGTCGTAAGATCATAAATCATGATACTATGTCGGAAAAATATCACATTGAAAAGATATTATACCGGAAAATATCACAATAATAAATATGTCACGGTCATGATGTCAAATGAAAAAATGTCACCAGGACAAAATACACTTTATATAACGCAACCATGTTTTTCTCGATTTTTCGTGCGTGTTTGCGGGAGCTAAGGTAGGCGTTTTCACAACTATCGACCGTTGCTATGGTAGGAGTACAAAAAAATGCACGAAAAAGTCCTAGTACAATAAAAGCCCTGAATCATCGCCGTTGAGCGGTCGCAAATTTTTTTTTTTTACAGTCTTTGCAGAACAAAATACTGGCGAACAGGAGACATATCAGCTTATTCGATCTCCTGTTACATGGACTGACAGGAGCAACGACATTGTGTCATTGTGCTTACAATTTTTTTAAAGACGGAAATATGCTATTTAGGTTCCATTTGTTTTGAGGAATAAAAAAAATTTATCATTTATTCAATATGCAACAGATTTATGTAACCGTTTGTTCAATTGGGGAGGGGGGGGGCTTCGCCGCCCCAACTGCCGCCACCAGGGCTTCGCCCCTGGACCCCACCGTGGCTACGGCCCTGGACCCTACCAGGGCTCCGCCTGTGGGCGCTACAGTTATTAAACATCGGGTTAGTTTCAATGTATGCCTTCGTAACTGTGCGTAAAGCTACGACAATAATGATTTTATTATATTAAGTATCGTGTGCATCTTGAACGCGGGCCTTTTAACGGTTCACGCAATATACTTTTTTTAATCGGTAAAATATTCAGTCACGTTTGGCTCAGTAGGTATAAAAAATTGAAGGCAGGGAGTTTGGGAGCGAAGTTATCGCAGGTTCTAGGTCATTGTAGGTTATTCGTGGTTATTCGTTTTGCTTAAGTTATTTAGCATCGCATGTAATTTGTTGCCGTGATAATTTCTTGTTACGTTTTGTCAAATGATGAAATTAAACTATAAAAAGAACTATAAAATAATCTAGAAAAAAGTATTTTGTTGTGTGATTTAACTTCGACGTCCTTCTCTCGTTTTATAAAACGTGACGCAACCAGGTTATGTTGGATCGCCAATCTAGAGAGTTTTTTCTCCAGAAACCTACGCAACGCCGTGCTGCAATTATTCTTATTTCATATCCTCAACGGCGAACGTGGACCCAATCCGGTTGTATTCCGTTGTTTTCTTTGTCTGAACTAAAAATTCAATTTAGAATAATAAGAGGTTTAGGGAAAATTGCGGGTAAAAAAGAAAAATGATAAACAATGGAAACGCGTATTTCATATTGGAGAATTGATTCATTGTACCCGCGAGAAGGTGCCGGCTGATAAAACAAATAGATCATTCCCCGCTGGGACAGTATATTTCGGTTGGGCGACGAGCGTGCGGGCGTGGGCGCCAGCTCGTGAGGCGCTGATTAATTACCAGAATCGAACGATTGCTGTAAACCGGTACTCGAGCTGGCAATTTTTTTTTTTTTTTTTCGTTTATTCTTTTTTTTCGAATTCTTTTTCCGTCTCTCGCGTGTTCGTCGTTGCACGTCGATAAATTGCGAAACGACGCAGACGAGGATGGAGTGCGGTTATACGTACTTCGCGAGTTTGTCATTATCACGGTGCGAAACTATTAAGAGCGTCGATATTACGCTTGCGGTTCGAATTCGCGAAGGATCTCTGATCGAATGTAATATTCGATACGACGATAATCGCCTTACCGAGAAGTGGAAAATAATCACTGGGTAATTTTATCCCGACCTGTCGTAGGAAATTGAAAGAATGCTTTTCCTCGAAAAGCGTTTCAGCATGAGGCGTGCGTCGATATTAAGAGATTATTCAAGTGTAGACTTGATAGGAATCAGGGAAAGTATTTACTCTTGAAAAATCGTGAACGGCGAATTATATTGGACTGGAGATTACACAAGAGCATTTTTTTCTGGATCGGTGTGGAAAATTGGAAAATGCAATGCTTAGAACGAGCGAGGGTTAGAAATGGAACGCTTCGAACGCCAATACTTCGACCGACCACCGCATAGACGCGCCACTGGTGCGAAACGGCAAACGTTCGAATGCCATAACATCGACGCTGCAATGCATCAGAAGCTATTGCTTAGGGCCAAGAAGACTAGAGAACAGGAGACCGAACTCCACTAGTGAGGGTGGGACCAAATACGGACGCTTCAGATGTCGCGGCGGTCGAGCGAGGACCGACCAATGAGGTACTCGCATCGACCCGCCAAGTTCAAGTCACCCGCGAGGATCTCTACGGCCAAAGCATTTCGAACTATAACAACTATTATAGTTAAATTCTGTGTATGAAAAAAAAATAAGCCAACGGTATATTTCTAACTGTCGAATACTCCAAAATTGTATTAATCACAACTTACTGCCCCAACCAATTTGCGTATAAAATGACAGCGCGTCGCACACAAGGGTTATGTTCGTTTGCTCTACACGAATCTGAGGGCAGCTTGGCAAATGGTGAGCATTATAGCACCGCATTGGTCGGTCCTCGGTATACCGCAGCGCCACCACGGCAGCCATTTATGGGCCCACCTCGAGCATTAGGTTTGTATAGGAGTTCGATCTCCTGTTCTCCAGTCTTCTTGCTTAGAACAAGCAAGGGTTAGAAACGAAATCAATATATAGTAGTGTCGCGGCGTAGCTCGCCAGACAACCGCGTGTAGATGGCGCCACCATTATCCCATGCAGGGCCTCGTGCTCACCTGGGCGCATGGGAGGGGATCGGCCGCTACGGTACTATATCTATATATATCGTTCCTAGGTCTTGCTCGTTCTAAGCAATGGCGTTCGTAGCTTGGCCGTTTCGCACCGGTGGCGCGTCGTTGCGGTGCTCGGTCGAATTATCGGCGTTCGAAGCGCTGCATTTTCTAACCTTTCCTCGTTCATCGCATTTTCTTATTTCCGATGTTGACCCTTTCTTCTGCAAATTACTTCCAATCCTTGACCGAGTACAACCAAATGAAAAAGACGACGTGTTATCCGGAACAGATTATACGCCATTTTTCAGACATTACAGACCTCTATGATAGTATACATGGCGTTTTTGGAAGATTATGAAGAGCAGTTGAAATGCGTGTTAAAGTAAAATTCATATGAGATAACAAGAGAACACATGAACACATAGAAACGAACATGAGGATCACCGGCGAATACATGAAAAACACATGAAGAATACACGAACTTTTTTTTGTAATCCTTCACGATTACCATAAGATTACATAAATATTTCGAGATTACCCATAATTGCAGCATGCAAGGAATACAAAGATTGCACAAAGAACAGAGAAAAATGACATTGAAGATTACTCCTGTCATGTGCACCAGATACCCCTTCGGTAGGAATGCAAGTTATGCCGAAAATGCTAGAACAATTGAAGCCATCAGTAGGAAATTGGGCCACGTCATGTTTCCCCTCATTCGTTACAGCGTTATGAAACTTTTTTTCATTTTGAAATTTCTGTATTTTTTGCCATTTTTGATTTTCAATGTTTCTAGAAGTTGGCTGCATTAATAATGTAATTATGGAATTTTATAGCGGCCAGCCTCTAATACGATTTAAGGTATGTTAAAAAAATCTAGGTAAAAATTGAAACCTGTACGACGTCTTTAAGGGGCGGCTCTGAGGAATTGAAATTTCCCATTTCAATAAAATTACATTTTTCGATAAAATTGCTACACCTCACCGACAGAACATGTCGTTACCGCATGTGAGGAAAGTAATGTTGATAGAGATAATAAATTAAGGGGTATGACGACCGAGACCGCTCTGAAAACAGCCTAACTATAAAAAAAATCTATAAACTCAAAAATTTAAGATCGAATTGATCAATTCTCGGACACGTGGTTTTTTAATTCACGAATGTCTTTTATAATTTTTGACCAAAGTTCTCAAAATATGGCGCCACTTCAACAGTTGGCTGTGTAGGTCCTCCACCTACTTTTATTATTTCGATGCTCACAATTTTGGTCATGCAGGGATTGAAAAAAATGTCTGTGCGTGATTTGCGTGAAAGGAATTTCTCTCTCAAATGAAAAGGCTTCTTTCGTTATATTGGCTACATGTTCCGTTGGTGAGATGTAGCAATTCTGAACCGAAAAAACCTTTCCACACAATGTAATCGACATAATGGAAGAATGTAATTCTATTGAAATGGAACATTTCAATCGCTTAGAAGCACCTTTAAAGGTGTCGTAGCGGCCTCCAATTTTATTCACATTTTTCTTTATAGGTATACCTTGAATCGTATAAACGCGAAACAGCTATTAAATTGCAAAATCATCTTCTTAAGGGGGGGTATATACGTTTTCGAGATTTGGTTATTTCAGGAAGATGTCATTCGGACTCATACCGATGCGGTACATTTATTTTTAGAGCATTTTAATTCGATTTTGCGACCTGTCAAAACATTGGATATTCGGGACTCCGATCCGAATCAATAATTAAGGGGTGTGCGGGTCGGGTGCTCGAAAAATTTGAGTAGCCGACGTTAATCTTCATCAGGTACTTCATCCGCCGACCATTCGCAACCCTTTGGTCCTTTATTTAAAGAAAATAAGGAATATATTCATCTTTATTATGACATGCTTTAATTTCAAAATAAATCAACGGCATGCCTCAATTTCGAAAGAAATCGAATTAAATTGATCGGGAAAAAGTGTTGAAAATGATTGATTTGAGAAAGCGGAGCAGCTTAGAAAAAATTGGTATGGGTAAAAAATTACCCAGTGTATGAACAGAAGGTCGAATCAATGCTTGGTTTTTGAACTCAAAATTAATTGAATTTTTGAGTCCCATTCTACAGTCGATGCACTTAATGATAATACCTATCTTCTACAAATCGATGTGCATTCCTAAAATAGAATGAACCCGGTATTGACTGAGCCGCGAGTAATCGGTAACTCGATTTCCAATTTAAGTACATGTTCGATTGCTTCCCGTAATACCAACGTCTGACCCGACTTCAGCATCCTCGGCAATTACCATAGCTGTAATATGTTGAGACGAGGTTACGTTTTAATTAGTTCTTCAAACGGTGCAGGATCCGACAAAGCCGGAATGCTCGGCTGACAAGGTTCTAAATTCAATTGATTCAATTGTCGACGGGCGTCAATTAGTTTTTACGAAACTCATGAAATATAAAAGGAATTATTGTTCTATAAATTGTCGCCAAAACTCTACAGTAATGAGACTTTTTCCAGAGGGATTCTGTGGATGATTCGAGTTAAGAGGATATATTGCAGAGTCGATGGAATGTGTTGTAGAGAATTCAGGAGATGGTAAAAAAGTTCGTTCAATTACGTGGGTGAAATACAGTTGATAGCGTTTCACGATCCTTTCGCCAATGCGATGATTATCGATTTAATCCACCAGAATAATATTTTTTAGATTTTTCAATAATTTATCCGTCACCGTGACTATTTAGATCCACAAATCGTGTTTCTATTGAACTAATTAATTTCACAAAGATCATAATAAGCAAAACGATATAATTAACGATCAATGGCCGAACAATTAACGTCCAACCGTAATTCCGAATCGCTTACATTCTAAATAACTCTCGCAGAGTCAAATCCCGCTGGCTGACGTAGCAGAACAAGGTCTAACGCTTCTCCCGTCACAATACTCGCTCGCAACAGTCCCCCTCCCCCAAATAATGAAGATAACTCATTTCCGTGGTAATAACGAAATTATCATCGCAATTATGACACTCGTACGAAATTACTTTAGTTGCAAACCATTAAGCACCGACACCGATGACAAGAAATTTATCTCGACCGAGCACACGCGTGTTGAAACCTTTCCCCGAATCTCAATTTCTCGCTACTCGAATGGGGTTGTATCTATAAAGGAAATTTCGTTCCGTGGAAAGGGCGTAGGTTGTTGGATAGACGTAAAACCGTACCGACGTAGGAATCTCGCCGTCTCTCGCCATCTCGCCCGTTTCGCGGGTCGGTTGAAGGGCGCGCGAGAAAGAAAGAGAAAGAGAAAGAGAGAGAGAGAGTGAGAGAGCTTGCGAGGTGGAGGATGAAGTCGGTGTGCTGCCTGGTGGTTCGAACGAGAAGCAGATACGCGCGAGGAAGCCAACGCCGAGGGTGAAAGAGCTTGCAAAACCGTGGTGGAGCGAGCGAACGCCCGCGTCGAGGCAGTGATCGAGCGGTCGCGACTTAATGAAACTCTTAAGTGCCGACTATTAATATGGCTTCCGAGTTTCACGAGGTAGGTACAAGTTCTCGCACGGGGCCTGTGTGTATAGCGCGGCGAGGGCCAAAGAGCGCGGGGGGGGGGGGGGGGGGGTGGCTGGGTGGATGGAGGTGAAAATGAGACTGAAAGCTCGGCAGTACGGAGCGAGAGGGGGGCGGGGAGGATATAGAGAGAGAGCAGAAGGAGGGGAAAGCAACGAGATAGAAATGCGAAACGGTGAAAAGCTCTCTCGCAATCCATACGTATATACACGGTACACGCGAACGTGGCCGGGAGGCTGCGGAACGAAATAGAGCCAAAGAGCGGAGAGTGCGAGGATTGCACCGAGGATTGTAGAATTCGGAGCGTTGGACCGTACGAATGAAATTCACGTTGCTATTTGGAAGAGCCGACGTGGGAACGCTATACGTTATTTCGACAATCGGCGAGCTAATAACCGTACGCCTACAAATCATGCGTGAAATAATAGTTGGCGTTTTATTGGCTTATCAATGTCGTGGCACGGTCAAGCGAGGTCGGATACGCGGTACGCCGTTAACGTTTTGGCATCGTAATGTCCGGTCTCTGCTATGCTTCGTGGCATTGGTGAATTTTTTTTTTTTTTTTTTTCGCGCATCGTCGCGTTTGCGGTGCTTTGGGATTTTATCCGCATTTTGGGATGTGTGTTAGGGTGGTTTTGGAATTTTCGTTGCGTTGGGATTTTGATCGATCGCGGGAAGATGGGAGGATTTTGGAGCCTGATTTTACCTTTTTGGTGGGAGTTTTAGTAGGGTTTGATTTGGGATGAAGTTTCTTGGTTTGGAATACAGGACATTTTTGTATACTCTTCGGTAATTATGTTGGCGGGGAGATTAATTGTTCTCGGAAAAATTTGATATCAGGTACAATTAAGAGGTATGGACCTTATTTTTGCAATAAAAAACATATATGAGTCATATTGTTCTACATCTACACCGTTTTCCTGACGAAGGTTATGCAATTTATGAACCACTTCTATTTTTTTGGTCCAAGTAGAGTTCATATCCGTTAATTCTGTATAGTATTGAATTTCCTGGGACCAGTTGGCGGGGTCTGCCAATATTATTATCGAAAAATAGTTGGATCGCATGTACAGTCGACTCTTCGTACAAGAGACTTTTGTGCAAAATACTACGGACACACGTGTTTCGGCACAAAGATGTTTCGGCGCGAGGCCGTTTCGACGCGAGGATGATTGACCCCCGCAGTGTTTCAGCACAACAATTATTAACACTTTCGTCGCCCAATCTTATTGAGACATGTATTCAGCTATTGGGTGTCACCCAGATATGGGTGACGTGGCGACGAACGTGTTAAACGCGTGACGATTACTAAAACGATATTTAGGTTCTTTGGGTATTTAGGGTTATTTAGGGTTATTTAGGGTTATTTAGGTTATTTAGGTTATTTAGGTTATTCAGGTTATTATTATTAATGTTATCCTTGCATTTTTTGGAATTTTTAGCAGGTTCAAAGATTGACGTGCTGAAACACTGAGGGGCTCAATCATCCTTGCGCTGAAATAGCCTCGCGCCGAAACGTCTTCGCGCCGAAACATCCTCGCGCCGAACCGGTCGCGCCGAAACGGCCGCGCCGAAACGTAATGTACCCCTAGGTCAAGCATTCTAAGTATTGAAAAAAAAAATCAAATTTACGCAGTATCTTATACGAAATGCAAGAATTTTATTCCTCCCCGGCGTAGCAGGCCTCTGAATGGGGGAATGGTGATTCTCGGAATTTTATTCCCCCCCGGTCCCTTGTAGTATCTCGTACGGAAAGTCGACTGCATTTCAAACGGGAAACTGGACCTCGACTCAGCGCGTAGTAAGAGTTGGACTGAAAAGGTTGATTGAAGCTTGAACATTTTTCTTGTTTCTTTTGGAATCGATTTAGACCCCGGTGCAATTACAATTCGAACGTAACCTCAATAACTACCACCTTAATATATATATCTATAGGTACGTGCGTCAGATTCATGCGAACTCACGCACGCACGAGCTCGAAATATGTTATAGTTGCGGTTTGACATGTGTAGAGCGTGTTATTTGCGAGGGTGACCATAATGATTGGTTTTCCGTGCTGGACCGAATTTTGCGAGCTTACCCTACTCCATCGCTCCGCTGACTAGCGACCGCGGCATGACCGGGTGACGACGCGACGATTAAGACCCGATGAAATCTCATTAAAATCAATTGAGTCTGTTTGAGTCGAAGGTCACCTCGAACGTTTCATATTATTACATATCACGCGACATCGAATGGAGTTGTAACGAATTTTGATAATTTTGTTACTAAAAATGCATGAAAAATAGAAACAATTGAGTTTGATAGAAATAATGAACGGCGAATGCAAACGTTATTATTATTCGCAGTTGCCTGCGCGATAATTCAAATATCTGTCCAGCGGGAACCGGATGAGTCAATTTTTTTGATGAATGGAATTAAGTTTGATCTTGTAAATTAGACCTGGTCACATGCCGGGGTTCGAATTTATTTGTGACTTTTCGGAGCACGCGCACGCGATCTAATTCGCGATCCCGAGTGGAAATTTGTTGAGGGTTGCCTGCTGTCACAGAAGGGCCGGACCAGTTTAAGCCGAGGCATCCTTGTATAAGGCAAGCCAGACATTAACCGGACCAGGCCCGGAAAAGATTCTGCTCAGGCAACCTTATGGAAGGCGAACCGGATATTGGTCGGATCAGGCATAAATATGTGTCATCTACGGCGACCTTATATGAGGCTTGCCGTAATCTTACCACACCCGGACCTGGCAAGTGGTATCTACGGCAGCCTTAAGGAAGGTATGTCGTAGTTTCACCACGTCGGGGCCTAACAAGAAGCATCCACGGCAACCTTAAATAAGACATGCCATTATTTCATCATATCAGGGACTAATCAGAGTTTTTCGTAGGCCTGCTAGAAATTGAACAGCTGTAATAACAGCACTTTAGTCCCCACCGTTTAATCCCCGTTTCTTTTAAATATCCCATATCTGATTTGGTTTCAAGTTGACTTAGCTTACTTCAAATTATTTTTAAGTAAAGATTAATAACAATAACAATAAGATTGTTGATCCCCGTTTCTCTTAAATATCCCATTTGGATTTGGTTTTAAGTTGACTTTGTTTACTTCAAATTCTTTTCTTCTCAACCGAGAAATAACAAATTTTATGAACAGAAAAATCTTATTTTATAGCGTTAAGAACCTTAACAGGTTATATTATTAGGTCCTGGTCATGCGCTGCGTTGCATTCGGATCAGGCCCAGGTAAAGGCTACCTTGTCAGGACCTGACTAAGAAAAGAAGACAGCCTGACTTGGACCTGGTCATTGCCTGATAAAATTTGTACTCGGGATTCGTTCGCGCGTAAGATCCACGTTATGGGGATTGGTCGCGGCAATCTGGTCGTTAATGGCGCGTAAATACGAGTCCCGATATTCTTACAGAATAAAAGCGGCGTCTGCGCGGATCGTCTTGAAGTTCGAAATAGTTCAAGTCAGAGAGCAATCGAGACGTAGTCGTTTTTTTTGTTAACATTTTTGTGGAATTAAAATTATATGCAGTCGGAAAATTGAGGTAGCACTTGTACGCAACAGTCTTCAGTAGATTTTAGTTTCTCATAAAGCTTTGTTTTGGTGATTTTTTTGCAGATTTTCATGAAGACGTGTTTAGAATGTCCCGAAACGTCAAAAAATTGAATGCAGATAAAATCTCCGGATGTATTTATGTGTGTGTGTGTGTGTGTGTGTGTGTGTGTGTGTGTGTGTGTGTGTGTGTGTGTGTGTGTGTGTGTGTGTGTGTGTGTGTGTGTGTGTGTGTGTGTGTGTGTGTGTGTGTGTGTGTGTCTGTGTGTGTTCCATTTCGTTTAACGCTCACAACTTAAGAATAGCTTAACATATTAAACTGAAACTTATTACATCTATAAATCGTTCAAAGCGCCTTGCTTTATTACATTTTTGGGAAAACCCACGCAGTTCTTTCGTTTGCACGCGATTTTGAAATTCTTCAAGAATCGATTTGTGCTCTCTAGCTCGCACAATTTTCCAGATACCAAGCTCAAATTCAGTAGAATACTGCAGCATTACAGGAAGATGTTTGGTACTGAATTTGAGCAAAATCGATGGAGTACTTTTGTATTTAGAAAATTTTTAAATTTGTCAAAAGACGAAGTGCGCTCTCTTGCTCGCGCAATTTTCGGGATATCTGACTAAAATTTGGTACAATGTTTCACTATTATCAAAAGATGTTTGGTATTGAATTTGGGTAAAATCCATACAGGCGTTCAGATTTGATACGATTTTCAATTTTTTCAGATTTGACATGGAATTCCCCATATATGTATTCCGGACTAGATAGATTTAGGAGCGGATTTTATATAAAAACAAGGGTGCAAAGTCGAACTTTGTACATTGCTTTCCTATAATTGTACACTAGATTTACATTCTGCATAGAGGAAGCTTTGACAAATGTGTAAAATTATAAGGAAGCAATGTGCAAGGTTTGACTTTGCACTCTTGTTTTTGAAATGTCAATCATATACAAGCATCGATATCACACGTGTGACTTTCAAATTAAAACAACATCGCCCGAGCCAAATCCGAGCCAATTAAGATCAAAGTTGACCTTTTTGGTATACGAAGCCTATGCTCGATAACTGATTTTACTGCTATTTAATACACAGCGACGAAAATTTTTGGAACATTTTTCTCAGAAATTGCTCAATGCTGAATTGGGACGAAACAAAGTTTCTCGAATATAAATGAGAACAATCGCCCGAGCCGTTTTCGAGATACACGCAGGCAATATCCAGAATTTCGTGGAATTCCTTTCACGTCAGGGCTTGGATAGCGGCTAGGCAGCAACACCGCGCTCAATCGCGCTTGGTCTGAACCATGCCTCAGTCAATATTCATGATATTCTCGAGAATTTCCAATCGCATACTCGAATAAAACGTCAAAGAACTTGCAGCTCGGCGAGTGATATTGCGTGGTTCTTCGCTAGGCTTGTCATACGCCAGTTGTCTATATATAGCGACCGTGCGAAATACGACTGTACATCGACAAAAGTTTTCGTGTGCAGCCGACAAAACTTTCCAACTGTGCAACGCATTCCTCTTGCCGAATTTTCGGCATTGAATGCCGTCAAAGTACTGCCTTAATGCCTGGGAATCAATTGACTTTACAGATAATAATGTCAAAGAATTCATGTCATAGTGATATTGATTAAGAATGGTTGTAAAATCGATGAAGCTTAATTTTTGAAGCGTTGAGTAATACTTTTGTATTTTTAATGTGTTTTCGGAGTTTTATGGGAAATTCGAATCAGCCCGCATGGAGGAAAACACATGAAAAATTTCTACGCGGCACTGTAAACCTGCAGCATCTCATCGGTTGATTAAAAAATAAATTTCGCTGAATAATTTTTCAGTGGCATCTAGTAAAAATTACAGAGCCACTTAGTAAACATTACAGTGTAGAAACTTTTCATTTTCACGCTTGGTGTTGGATGAATTAATGGAAATATTCTTTCAAGAAAATAATTAAAAGGAATCAAATAAATACAATGTTTTTCAATAAAACTTTTTCAATATCGAACAAATTCAAGGACAATTTAAGATTATGGTTACCACCAATTTTTATTTAAATTTTTTACAATTTTTACATCATGATTACAGTGTTAACTCATTAATTTTTCATAGATTTTTCTCTCGGTGTATGTCGTAGGTCGTGATGATCGTACTACATACGTAAATGAACGCACGATGCTCGTCGGATGACAGATTGTTCATAAATACATCAATGTTCGAAGGTGTTCATTCGTTGCTACTAAAACGAGAATGAAAAAAAAAAAAGCTATCTCGTCTCCGATGTTTTAGATTGCTTTTCTGATTTTCTTCATGTGTGCTTTAATGGAACTCCATTTATTCCGTGCTTTCGCTCGTCACGATCCAGCCTCGGACGAGAAATTTATGACGCTCGATGCTTCGGTGATTGAGATGGGCGGATCTAATGGTGGCCCTGTCGGCGGGTAGGATTTATGTCGCGCGTGGTCGATTGTGGAATCGATCGTTCGTACCGGAGAAACAACCAACGGCTGACAATGAGTACACGCACGTTACGTTACGTACGTAGATTTATTTTGATCGACTGGATTAATTCGGAGTGACGGATGATATCGACGCTGCTTACGAAAACTAGCATGTTTCAGATTTCTTACGAAAACAAGAACGTTTGGCATCAGCGCGAAAACTAGCACGTTTCGGCTTTTGCCACGAAAACTAGCACGTTTCGGCTTTTGCCACGAAAACTAGCACGTTTCGGTTTTTGCCACGAAAACTAGCACGTTTCGGCTTTTGCCACGAAAACTAGCACGTTTCGATATTCGCCGCGAAAACTAGCATGTTTCGGCCTACTAGTTTTAGGGGTCGAAGCCGAAACATGCTAGTTTTCGCGGCGAATATCAAAACGTGTTAGTTTTCGTGGCAAAAGCCGAAACGTGTTAGTTTCCGCGGTGAAATTAGAAACGTGTTAGTTTTCGTAAGAAATTTGAATCGTGCTACTTTTCGTAAGCAGCGTCGATATAGTCATTGAGTGACTATTTTAATGTGAAATTATTAACAATGATTTTCTCACCGAAAATAAATAATTCAAGTGAGCTGGAAGAATAATGTAATGAACCTTAAAATTTTTCTAAACTTTAAGCTCGGTTTTTCGACACGTGTTTTTCGAATAAAGTGGAAGACCTTAGAAATATAATTTTTAAGCCACCTCTCGTTAAATTTGCTGGATGAAAGTTTTATTTTTATTTAGAAAATTCTGTATTTTATTTAACAACAAATTGTTATGCAGAGGAAAGATAAGTTGACGAGCTGTTTTAAAATGGCCACCGATTTTTCAGTTCCTACCGGATTCGAAAATTCTGATTCGATTTCTTCTTTTTACGGTATACTCTCAAAATATTGTAATTTCAAAATTTGTGAAGAAGAAAAAATCGATTTTTTTTTCATTCTAAAGAGATTTCTCCCCTTTTACCTACCGAACAACAATTCGCAACATTTTTTTTCATCGCGCAATTATTTTATTACGCCGTTTGACTATCAGGCGAAATTTCTCTAGTCATCATGATCGATCTTGATTGATTGGACTTGTTTGAGAAAATTGGAAGGAAATATTGAAATTTTTCTTGTATAGGCTATAACTGATTCGAACGATCGAGGAAAAATTCAAACTATTATTATTTTGATTCCTTAAAATAATAAAATTCATAGGAATAACTGATTTTCAAGGCCGTCAGATCAGAATGATCCCTCGAATCTATCAGGATTATACAGTGGTCTCAACACTCAGACGAGCTTGCAATCCATCTACACAATCTCGGTGTCTACGCTCGTGCGAATCCGGTGTTTACCGAATCAATGCGTTTGATGCCAAATCGAAGATGGCGCATGAAAAGCAAACAAAGCAAGATTGCAGGATAGATCATATTTCGAGACATTGGACACTGAATAAAGAGAAAACTGAAAGTTGCACCCTCTTTTCCGTACCGCAATGTCGACGGCGTTCGATGGAGATCCTGAAACATGCGAACAGGGGATAGTTGAGGATGGGTTGGAAGCATAAGGGCTCAGATGACTGTGAAATAAATAGAACAAGGGTGCAAAGTCGAACCTTGCACATTGCTTCCTCATAATTTTTTTAATTTGCCAAAAGCTTTTTAAATTTGCCAAAGCTTCCTCTATGACGAACTGTGTCGATCAATTTTGGCTTCCTTATAGAGGAAACTTTGGCAAATTTAAAAAGCTTTGGCAAATTTAAAAAATTATGAGAAAGCAATGTGCAAGGTTCGACTTTGCACCCTTGTTCTTATATAAAATCGGTTTGTAAATATATATTCAAATATAATTTGAAATTGTAACAAAAAATGTACTTTTTCAATGTATAACATTTCCGATTTTTTGCTCTATAAAAAAAAGGTTTTCAAAAAAACTAAAAATCCTTCGTTCAGCGACTAGCTATTATCATAATAAACAAGTGATATAAATTTGGTGTTGATCGGATCAATAGTTTTTTAGTAATCGTGTCAACTGCAAAGGTAATTTCGACTAAACAATATTCTGAGATAATCGCGTTTAAAGTTTAAAGTTTGTTTCTTTCACATCTCTAATAAATATATTTCAACTAACATCGAGTCGTCTATTCCAGGACCACATAGTAGTCCTTCTGCATCATTTGCAGCCTCCAAAACACGAATTTGTCGCTGTCGACGAAAAATGTATTTTTTCATCCATCCCAACTGTATATAACCCCTTCAAGAACAACACCTTCAATAAATGCAAAAAAAAAAAAAAAACATTATCGATTTCTCATCAAATTCCTCGAGAAAAGAAAAATCAACGAACAACGATGGATTTTTCGATCGTCAACCCAGTTCCGCCCTCGAGCTACCTTTCGTAGCCCTCTTTCTCACTCGTTCCGCGATGGATATCGATAACCCCGAATTCAAACGTTATAAATCGAATCGTTACCCCCGCGTAAACCTGATGTACGAACGGTGTAAACCTAACGGACATTATTGGAATTTACTGGGCCGAAAATTGGAACGCCCGGTAAGCCCTCTGTGTTTCTCTTTCGCTGTACTGTTTCTCATGTTTCCGGCTTTCGTGTATCTGTATCTATCTCCCGCGAAAAGACGTTTCAACCCCTTTCCTTCCTACGTCCATGGACATCCTTGGTGTCTGTTCCGCAGCGGAAAACGAGACTCGCCAACCCTTCTCCTCCCCCCCCCCCCCCCCCCCAACCCCTTTTTCGTTGTAGCACCGCGAAGCCGACTTCGTCCGGACCGGAATTACGTGTTTCTTGATTCTCCTTCCTGGTTTTGCGGCACTCTTCCCTCCACCCCGTCGAGCTTCCGGCATTTCTCGTGTATTCTTTGTCTCTCTCGGTTTCTCGGTCTTCCGGTTTGCGAACGAATCGAGCCGTCCCGGCTCAACCTCGACGTATCGCTCTTTCGGCTCTTTCTTCGAGACTCGACCTGTCAGTCGCTCTTTTTTAGAGATATCGATGATAAACACGGTGTTGTAAATTTTGTTAACAAATTTTTGATAACGATTCGAAATATCGATCGCTATTGGTCGCATCGATTGGAGATTTCACGAAGTTTTTAATTTTTTTTAACGGAATTTCGATTGACCCGAGGGTAGAAGTTGTACGTAGTCTATATATTGACTATGGATGGAATTGGGGATATATAGTCCATATATGAACAATATATTGCTTATATATTAGTAATTCCATTCCAGTTAGATTATATGTATAATTTTTTGATGCATGTATTATTATATTATATTAAAATGAATTATCTGTTATTATTATTATTGGCGTTATTATATTTATTTTTAGATTTTTTTAAATTGGACATGGATAGACTATATATAAATTATACATGCCTGATTCTATGTATAGTTAATGTATGGACTAAAACTAAAACTAAAACTAAATTGAAACTATTTTTTTTAATTATATTAAAAATAATTATCTATTATTATTACTGTTGGCGTTGTTATATTTATTTTTAGATTTTTTCAAAATTGGACGTATATAGACTATATATAAATTATATATGCCCAATCATATAAATAGTTGGTATGTGGACTATACTTAATTTTTTTAATTGGGAAGAAAAGAGCAGATGTAACATTTTTTTGTGGATCAAAAAGCCTAAAAAAGTGCGAGTTCGATTCACGCGTAAATGGTTCCGTATTATATTGTTGATAATTAATTACTAAAGATCTACAAGACTCAGAAATTTCGTTATAATTTTCCTGCAAGCTTCGAGAAAGGCTACTTCCTCTGATACATTGATTTTGAAAAAAAACGGTGATCGAGTAGGTTCAGGAATTAAAGCAGGAGGGGGGACGTTCTATTATATCACGTTTTTCAGAAAATCTTCTAGAATATGCTATTTAAAATTATCAAAAGAATATTTTTGTATTCCACACGTAAATCTACGTACGTAATTCTTTTAAAAACAACGCTCTATGTGATACATAGAATTCAACAAGAAGAAAAAAATTGTCGAGTACGTCATTCGCGCTCTCATTGATTCCTATATGAATATTCTTAATTATTAACTAGTGCGAAATATGGGGCTTATCAAGATGTATTATTATGCCGAGTTCTAAGGTTCTACGTCGCATGTATTCTCAGAACATCGACTGTGAAAGACGGACAGACGTACGGACACGTCGGTTATCGTATTAGTGTTCCCTTTTTTCGATAGGAAACTCTAAAAATGTTCAAACTTCTTAAAATTTATCGTCACCGATGATAAATCATGATATTTCCGATACGAGCCACAAAGTAAACGCCACAGTCCATAATGGAAGACTTCGGACGTGCCAGCATCGATAGAAATGCGTAAGGCAATTATTGCGAGGAAAGAAATGTCTTTTTCATGATTTTAAATCAAAACGAGCTCATTCAGTCGCTCCGCGGAACTTTTAAATCGGTTCAAGTCATCGTTTATTGACTCAACTCTCTAAATCTTGTAATATATTTATTACTGCAATATATATTTATCTTGTAATTTATTTATTACTGCAATATATATTTATCTTGTAATTTATTTATTACTGCAATATATATTTATCTTGTAATTTATTTATTACTGCAATATATATTTATCTTGTAATTTATTTATTACTGCAATATATATTTATCTTGTAATATATATTGATTATTTATTATATATTTATTACTTCATTTATTACTTCATTCGTATACTCATATTTTTGTTAACAGCTTATTGTTATATCTGAGAGATTCAAAATAAATAATTCGTCAATAAAGAATTTTGAAACACATATATTATTGGAGAAACATACCAACATAGATGGAAAAGACGTTGCTCAATGTTTTTTTAAATCGATGGATATTATAAGGATATTATTACTATTACAAAAGAAAAATATCTTGGTTAAATAATTAATCAAGTTTTATAATTTTAATAATCGCCCTCGTCCGACTCGTCGGTGATTTATAATTCCTCAAATTACTCATCTCGTATAACCTCGATTTCGGAATCGTCACATTTTGTATATTTTCGTCAAACTTATAACATCATACAGTGGCGCGATTACGACCTACTTCTTCGGCGGTCCGGGAAACTTCCTTTGATATGACGATAGTCGGTCGATCGCTCGACCAAGATCCTTCTCCTCCACTCAGAATCATTAATACATGTGACACCGGCGCGCACTTACGTCACACACATGTACGCGAGTGGCCTACATTTAAAATTCATCACAATCCAGCCTCGTGTAATTGTCACCAGTTCCCGAAACTCTCATTGCATCCGTGAGATTACTTTTCGATCGAATTTCCACCTTTCGATGACCCGTCATCCACTTTCCCAGGACTATTTTGGCGCTGGATCAGCAGACACGTTTCTCAATGTTTTCAGGACGATGTCACAGACGAGATGCATGGAAAAAAATGTACAGTCGACTCTTCGTACAAGAGACTTGCGTACGAGATACTAACGGGCTTCCCTTCCCTAATCCACTACCTCCCCCCCCCCCCTCCCACTCCTGATGCCTCCACGCCTCTGAATGTCTTGAAGTTGCGCGCTCCGTATAAGATACCACGGAAGTTGATGAAAAAACAGAGTATTATTTGCACATTAACGATTTTTTTTATTTGTTATCATAAATTATTGATTATTTAAGATCACATTTTGATTTTTTTTTTTTGGTTTAAATTTCATAGAGAATTTTCAATGACTCGTAAACGTAGTTTTTTGTCGGGGAAGTTCCCTGACAATACTGCGAGAACTCCTCGTTTGCGGACTTCTAGTCACGTGGAAAAAAAAGGAGGAAGCACTTTGCAAGTTTCTGCTTGCAGCTAGTTTTGATTTGCAGGAATTGGAACTTGGAAATTTCGAATTGCTCTAGATCTTGATCCGTTCGGCTGATCTCGGCCAAATTTGATATGTATCATAGCACAACTACATCCTAAGCTTGCACAGAATTATGGTTCGATTGGTTGAAGTGAACGACAAATAAAGCGAAAAAGTTGATTTTTTGAAAAATTCTAAAAATCATAAAATCTAAAGTTATTGATGGATTCGGCTCAAATGCAATACCAAACATCCTTGTACCCAACTCTATATGTAAAAAAACTATTTAGTTGAATATCTCGAAATTTGCGGACGCTAGGGTGGTTACAGACATTTTTGAAAAAATTCAAAACGCTGTCAAAGCCGAGCGAATGCGTCAATAATTGCAAAAATCACAGATTGCATACATATTAGAAGGCACCACATGTGTGCAAAATTTGAGTACGGTAGCTCGAACCGTTCTCGAGTTATGAACGTTTGAATTTTGGAGGTTGGTTGCACACACACACACACACACACACACACACACACACACACACATACATCCGTACATTTTCTCCAAATGTGTTTTCTGGATGTTTCAGGATATTTTGAACCTATTGACATCAAAATCCCGAAAAAAAAAATGTCGGACCGTCACAAAGCTTCCTTCATGAGGAAGCGAAAAAGGAGGAAAAGGATATAGAATCCAAAGCAGCCTACATCATCGATTCAACTTCAAACTATTTTGCAATAAAAAAATTTCAACAAAAGATCACTAGGTCATGCATCTTAAAAATCAAAAGAGTGGGGTAATGGTAATTCTCGGAATTTTATTCCCCACCGATCCCTTGTAGTATCTTATACCCAAAGTCGACTGTATTTTGAATAAAATCGATTGAAATGTCCAATATTTCGAACGAACAAAGTGCAATTTCGTCACAAGTTCAGAAACCTTTCCCCGACACACCGGGTATAAGGATCGATAACACGGACGAATGTCCGTAATCCCATCCGAACCCGATTCCCCACCCCGCGGCTCAGTAATTTCTGTTCTTACGAAATTTTCTTTCGTCGGGTTCTTATGTCCTCGCGGGATCTCGTTTTCTCTCTCTTCACTCGCATTAACTTCACTGCAACGTGCAAACTCGTAGCCGGGTGTACTACAGTACACATTATCCATACTTTATCTCCCAAGAGCGTTTCAACTTTTCCTTCGCCTCGAATGTGTTTCTTCCGTGCTATGCATCCCCCGGTAACTTCACCGCACCCCCCCCCCCCCCCCCCCAACTTCCCCATTCGCGCTACGTCCGTTCGCATCGGCGTTACGGCGCTTAGCTCTAGCTTCATGTCCAACTTTAAATTGGTGAATAATGATGCTCAACCACGTCTACGTGGCTTCCTTTCGTTCCGACATTTTTTTCACATGTACCTTCTCTAATGGGTAAACGCGAGAGGGCGGGGGGGATTGGGGGGGGGGGGGGGGGTGGAGGGGTTTTGAATGATGCAGTAACATTTCAGCGACGAACCCGTGCGGATAAGCACGGGTTGGAAATTAAACCTTTCTATTTTTCTTCCTCAACATCGGACGACGGAGACGTCGACGGTGAGGTTTTTTTTTTTCGAAATTGAGCTGAAACACAGCGCGGCGGTAGTTTCAGGGTGGTATAACGGGTCGGGGAAAAGGTGGTTGAGCTTGCGGTATCTGGCAAACTCATTTAAATGCGAGTTCGGGAGGTTTCGGTGCCGTACGGCTAGCGTCGCATTAGAATAATTACATGCAGTCACCCGCACGTTCCGGCGCTGGTTCATGACCGGTTTGGGGGAGGGGGAGGAGGGCGGGGAGGCGTGGACTGAGGATCTCTTCAGGGTGAATGCGAGCCGGACCTTGCGCTTTTTCCTTCGGTTGACCTATTACACCTCGGACTTTCAAGGAGTGAGAATGAACGAAGAAACATTTGCGAATGGAAGATACGGATAGGGTGCATTTGAACACGTACGTCCCGGGTCGAGGGGTTTTTAGTTGATACGCTGAGAGAAAAATGTATGGAAAATTATTGAGTTGACGATGTAATTCTGATCCGTGCTGTTTTTGATGTGTATTTTTATTACGAAGGGTCGAACGATGAAACAGACGTCGGTCGAATTATTCTATTTCGTTTAAGGCCTTACATACAGTTAGAAGGCTTTAAAAAGACGGATTTTCAAGAATTTTTTTCGCGCAGACTATTCAATTTATTAATTTGAAAATTGGTGTACATATTATAATAACCTTATAATATATTTACATATTTTTTATTTGTAAAAATAATCATCGCGAATGTTGCTATCGCCGATCTCCTAGAGCTCCGCAAAAAAAACCAATTTTGCGGTGATCACGATATCTCTGGACCGGATTATCTGAAATGAAAAAACCAAATAAATTTCGTTAATATAATACATTATCTAGTATTTAATCGAAGGAATTAGCGAAAAAATAATTTTTGACAAAATGGCGACTTCTCAAAATAAAAGACTCGATTTTGAACGAAAATTTAAGCCTTAAATTGTTTATAAAATGGAAAATATTTATCGGAGAAAAAAAATCTTCGATTAATTACTAAAAAATCTAGTTAAAAAGGTTGTGTTAAAATTTGAGACTGATCGGTTCAGCCGTTTTCGAGAAATCTTGATCACCGATTTTGAAAACATAGTTTTGAGAAAAACGCGTTTAAAGTTTCAAAAGCGTTTCACATGTGGTAAATTTCGTTTTTTTTTTTCAACTTACATGGAGTCATCTATTCCAGGGCCATATAATAATCCGTTCGCATCGTTGGCAGCTTCTAATAATTCGATTTGATGCTGTCTGCGAGTTTTTGAAAATTACAAGTGTATGTAACCCCTTAATGGATTTTAAGCTGCCGCACAGTAATTTTTCCAGACAATGTAGGATGTAACGAGAATTTGTACGAAAAATCATGGATCGCGCGTAAGATTTATTTGATTGTTGTCAAAAATTACAGTGCACTGATTCGCAAATTTTTAGGAAAGAAAATAGTTGACGCGTGTCTGCGGTTGCCGAATTGCGCCCAACGTCACCGGTAACATCCGGATACGATCCGAGACGCGTTCATGGCTCCACGGAAACGAAGACGCGATTTCTTGCGGTTGAACGATTGACGTTTCGATAATAGTGGTGTTAATTGTGGTTAGTTTAGTTCATACTCAATGCAAGAGAATCTCTTGGGACCGTCGGACCTATTTGGATGAACATACACGTTCATACGCTCTTGCCAGTGAGATATACGCGTGGAATTTACTGAGTTCAAATGATTCAAGTGGCTGCACGATTACTCATTTAGTGCGAACCATTAATGGGGAAAAAATTGTAAAAAATTCAAATAAAAATTGGTGGTAACCATAATCTTAAATTGTCCTTGAATTTGTTCGATATTGAAAAAGTTTTATTGAAAAACATTGTATTTATTTGATTCCTTTTAATTATTTTCTTGAGAGAATATTTCCATTAATTCATCCAATACCAAGTGTGAAAATAAAAAGTTTCTACACTGTAATGTTTACTAAGTGGCTCTGTAATTTTCACTAGACGCCACTGAAAAATCATTCAGCTAAATTTATTTTCTAAGGAACCGACGAGATACCGCAGGTTTACAGTGTCGTTCAGGGATTTTTCATGTGTTTTTTTAGAACTTTTTATTGGATTTTTCTCTCGGTGTATAATCCATTTTTGAAATTAAAAAATCTTCACGTTTGCGGGCGATACGGACAAGAAATGGGCATTTGCGTTTTTATATGTGCCTGAATTCGTATTAAGGAGGGACAGACGGCTTTTCAGAGGTAGAATAAATATTTTTAAAAATAGGACTTTCTGTGTAATTAATTTTTCTAATGATTGTTCTTAAGCTTCGGAGGGTCCTTTCAATCCCTGAATATGAATTTAGACACGTGTGAGACAAGTTAAAACTTCGAAATTGCTTTATTCGATACCGGGGTTATTTACGAACTCCGATAAAAGAAACTATTTTTGGGTCGGCGTCGAAAATTAGAATATGACATGCTTTGACCCAGCTAAGATTAGAAAATCCAATACTTCGAATTATTTATATCAATTCCAGTTTTCTTATGAAAGATTTCGTGCATTACACGAAATTTGGAAGAAACAATTTTCATGTTTCAACTTGCAGCTTGTTTTCCATCGAAAATTAAATGCCTTAGAATAATTTTTATCAAATTTCAAACATACTAAGGCCAAGTGTTAGTCTATGGATGTAGCGAGTTTGGCTTCTGCGACGATGCCACCGGTTGGCAGCTTGAGACAGCTCGCTTGATAATGCTTCTGTAATTTTTTTATGTTTCTATAAGTTGGATAGGGTCACATCGGGTTTCGTTTGGATGTTCTACGATGATCTCCAAAATTTCGTCAAATTCCGAGCGTCCGTTCGTGCTACAAGCTGTTTACAGTTTTCACATGTATAGCGGAGTTACCTATGGCGATAACGCGCGAGCGTGTTTGAGCGCGCGAGCTTACTGCCGCGATCGGAAATACTACTTATCTCAATCGTTCGGCGGAAGTATCACACCTGCTACATACTGGATTGTTTGTTCACTGATTCTCCGTACTATCGTTCTCATTGTTTAAGCTTACGAGCCATGAGACGACTACAAACTCATTGTCAATATTGCAGCTGCCAGAATGAGAATATGGTTCCGTAATTTTTTTCTGTCCCTATGAGTCTGACTTGGTCAGAGGGGGCTTCGTTTTCCGGTTTTTGATCGATCTACCAAATTTCATTCGATTATCACATCCCGTTCGAGACTGAAGCTGAATTTAGTTTAACATTATGATTTCTTTATCGACGGCGATATGACACATACCCGAAGCTGATGGGAGTCATTTTAAACCGGTGCCGAATTTGGGTCAATTTGATTCAAGCTGACTTAAGTTAGAACGAAACGTAAACCTTGCAAAAAATTTAAAGTCCTATAAAATCCAAATTTCTGGATCGATTTTGTCAAATTTAATACCAAAGACCCATGAAAATCGTTTTATTGGTAAAAAAAAAACTATTTTGACTAATAACTAAGAAATGGCGGGTGCTAGACTGGTAATTTAAATGTTTTCGAAATTCCGGAGCACTGTTAAGGCCGAGCGGTTGCGCCAATTGTTACAAAAAATACAGATAACGAGGAAATCATTGGGCCTCACATGTGTGCAAAGTTCGGAGGCTGTAGCTCAAACTATTCTCGAGTTAGGGAAGTTTGAATTATGCCGACTCACATACAGGCTCACATACAGACCGTACGTAAGTACGTACACACACTCACATCAGACATTTTATCCAAATGTAATTTCTGAACGGTCTGGCACATTCCGAACACATTGACATGAAAATTCCGATGGCAAATTTTTTTACCGTCACATAACGTCCTCTAAGGGAAGTCAAAAAAATATACGCACTTCATTCTCTCGAGCTCTGAATGATACTTCAAAACCGAATCGAATTGCCGGTGGAAACTCGAGTTACATTTTTTTTAAGGCGTTACATACGTCTAGCATCGCCAAAAATGCGATACAAGAAAATTTTTTTTTAGTAGGGATAACAATAGAAATAAATAAAAATAAATAATACACATTGTTTATTGGTATTTAAACTTTATAAAAAAATTTAATTAACTTTATTTTTACAAAAATTACTATATAAAAAATCACGTGATCCACAACAATAAGAAAAAAAAGTTGTTCCACGGTCGTCATCATATCTCTAGTAATTGTTGATCGATCTGCAAAATTTAGAAATATCCTTGTGAAATAAAGTTGTAGTTATAGTAGGTCAAGCCGGAATTTTGAATTTCAAAAAATTTAGCAATTTATGGCAGTTTTAAAAAAAGTATGCATTTAACGTCATAAATTTTACACTTTAATTATTTTTAATTTAAAAAAAAATCTCGTCAGGCCTTCACATTTTCTCCCATAACTTTTAATCTATGGGGAATTTTCGCTATCAACTTACACATAAATAAGCCTGAAACTATAGAGAACAACAATCTGTTAAAAAAGAAGAATCGATCTTTTTTAAATTCTGGTCGTATGTAAGGCCTTAAGGTATTGCGAATCGCAACAGACGGTTGAACACATTTGTACACAAAACGTGGATCGAGACTTTTCTCCTTAAATGCACACGTCCCCGATATTTTAGAGAAAAAACTTGTACATATCCTTAAATTACATCAAAAAATTAATCAAATTTTCATTGGACTCAAGAGACGTATTGGTCACATGTTATTTATATTCGTAAGAGAATGCATATGTTTACCAGAGGTCCAAGTGGGTTTGGTAAAAATAGTTACCGGTGCCATCTATCCTATTTAAAAACAGTAGCCTTACGTGAAAAACAGACGAGAAAAAATATACACCAGGGCCAAATGTACCAGCAGTGTGACTTAATCTCCTTCCACGAAAGTAAATGTACTCTCGGGAAGTTATTTGAAATATAGGAGTACCGAAAAAACTACGACGGAGAAAGAGAGAGAGAGAGAAAGAGAGAGAGAGAGAGAGAGAGAGAGAGAGAGAGAGAGAGAGAGCCAGAGAGAGAGAGAGAGAGAAAGAGAGAGAGAGAGAGAGACAGATAACCGAGTCTCGTTTTATTACAAGTATTTATTTAGGAATTTATATTTACCAGAGAGGACGAAATTATTCGTGGAACGCGGGTGCAGGCACGGATAGTATTATATCGAATCGCCTTGAGCAAATCTGACCGCCGAGACCGCTCGAAAAATAGACGTAGTCCAAAAAAATCTGTAAGCTCGAAAATATCACATGGAATTTAATTATTTTCACAGACATGACAGATCGCGAACGGTTTCACGAACATCTCATAATATATTTTTTCAATCTCAAAAAATGGCGACGCTGAAAATGTTGCGGTGTGGAAATATCGCACCAAACCTGACCACGAGTAAATCTCGAAAGCTACTGGTCCGATTAACTTGATTTTTTTTACACCATATTGTGGTGCTCCCCAAATTCAGGTATAGAAATTTTATTACGCTTTTATAAAATTTTATATTATGTATAAACGCGTTGTTATGTCTACAGAAACATAAAACGCAACGAGACCTAAGAGAGCTACAATTTCGTCCTTCGATCGCGGTCACGCGTCAAAGTCACGCGTCAAAGTCAAAGTCAATGCTGACTGCTGACAGGGCTGTCAGCGCTAGATCAAATTTAACTATCAACAAACTCGCGGATGGAAGGCATAATAGGTAACCCGGCCACCACCCGAGAGCAGTCTTGAACAAGAATCGAAGGAGTAAACTGACTTCTGCAGGATTCCCGAAACGTAGAATTACACTCGGGAAGAAATGTCTAGGCGTCTGGCTAATTCGCGACGCGGTCCGGTCAAACTATTAGTTTAAAGTAGAATTTATAAGAACATTGTCAAACTATCGAAACAAAGTTGTATCGAGTAAATTAACCGTTACACTGTTTATGTGAATTCCAATTCTTTGCGGCGGATACCCACAAAAAATAATAAAAATAATAATTGAAGCGCCTTAAGGGCCGGGTAAGGTATTTCAATTTTTTTTTTTGCATTTTTTTTTTATTCTTTCAATTGAATGCATAATATCTCAAGATTATTGTGTCAAAATTTCAAGTCGATTGGAGCAAAATTGACGACGTTATGAGTATTTAAGTGTAGTTGACAAGAAAACTATTGAGTTTTATTTCGAATTTTTCGGATCGCAAAACTTCAAAACGGTTTCCTGAAACTTGACATTTTTAAAGTCCGTCTTCACGATAACGCGAAATCTACTGGACCAATAGTTTTGAAATTTTGCACACTACTTCTTCACATAATTCACCAGGAACTGTCGAGAGCTTTTTTTCAAAATAATTATTAATTTTACAGCAAGAAATTAGCTGATTTTTATAGCGAAAATCGGTTTTTTGCTTCCCAGTGCTACGAAAAAATATAAAATTAGAAAAAAAAATCCCCTCGTGATTACCTCGAGAAACATCTCCTTTAACGAATGCATTTTGATTTTTTTGTTTCAGATGATTCTTTAGCGAGTTATGATGAACACCGCAAAGCAACTTTTTTTCGAGGCGCCTTCGGAGATTCACTGTCACCCGCTTAATTTTCAATAATTTGAAATGAAAATTTAGGAAAATATTGTTTAAATGTTGTATTATTATATGGAAATTGATCGAATAAATTTACACTATTAGTATCGCCAGAAAAAAATCTTAAAAACATGCTTCTTTTTCGCCGAATTAACCTCGCCCCGCCCTTAACACCCGTTCCTATCCAGTCACGCGGTGCACGGGCACAACAATATTTTCAAAACGATTATCTAAAATGTACCGTAGGATTTTTGCGATATGTCAATCATTTTTTAATTAATTTCTTGCAAATTTTTGTGCAAAATACGATTTTGTTTCATCGGTTCACAAACATTTTCCCGACGATAGAAAAAAAAATCCACTCTCTACATTTCAGATAATGTACGAAAATTGTGTCCAAATTTCAAGTCAATCGGATTTGACAAATCGGACCGGTAGTTTCAATAATAGTAAATTAAACAGAACAACACCGCGTCAACAGCTGCAAGACCATAACTTTCCACGATTTCTAAATAAAATCCACTGTAGATATTCATGAAACCACTATGTGTCCAACGATCAATGATTTCAATCTCATATTATCCAAAATGACAGACTTATTCAGAATAATCGTATCTTCCGAGCCATCTTGATGATCAGACCCCTCAACGTCCTACCGCGATAACCGGAAATACCGCGAAAGCGCAATCCCCACCAGCAACGCTGAAAACAAAAATAAAACAAAATCAAAAAAAAAAAAAAAACCGAGCTCGTATCTTCTTATCGGCGATGGCAAAGCTGCTCGCGGTATAAATCACCAGCCAGTAACGTAAACCGTGGCTCGACGAGAATTCGTAATCGTGGGCTCATGGTCGGGAATACAAAAGAAGAGGGATAATGAGGAGACCGCGAGGAAATAATCCAAAACGGAAGAGAAAACGTGAAGTATCGAATGGGAATGCGAGAGAGTTCCGGTGAAAAAGCTCGGAAAGGGTAAAATCCTTCGTGGTTGGGAAAGGAAAGGCTTTGGCGATGGGGTTGTGCGATCGTTGAACGTACGATGGCGACGATCGTCGTCGTCGACGTCGATGGGGCTCTTGGTTTTTCCATCGGACCGGCGCGCTCGTAACGTTTTCACCCAGGTCGTCCCTCAAGACCCGAGAATGGGATATATTCCCGCGTTGACGTGGGAAAAATGCAGGTTTCGCGGTTTACGATCACGGCCGAAGGCCTCGCGGGGTTTCGCGCAAGTGTAAGCATGAAGCAACGGTGAGATGAAAAGTGCGTGAGCGAAGAGCCGCGTAAGTTTACGATTTTCCTCGAGCGAACGGTCGATAACCGACTCGGCGAACTCTTTCACCTTAATGAAACGTTTTACATCCGCGTCTTAATCGTACCGTTAACTAGTGCGGCTTTTCCGAAATAACCCTCAGCTCGGCCAGCGGTTAACGGAAGCTTTTCGGAATTTCAGGGCTTCGTAGCTTCGCGCTGCATTATTGAATTCGCACAATTGTGTCGAAGGAAACATTTCGAAGTCGAATGAGATATTTACTTTTTTATTGAGGGATTAATCTCGCGTGATGGCTCTGAAAATTGCTGATTATATTTTTGTGAAGAATTTTCCAATTTATTGTGCGAATTCCAAAACTGGTATGAAATGAGAAGTTTATTTAATCGACTGACCCGATTTCTAACACGATGAAGGGACGACGACGCTTTTTTTGAACTTGAGAAAAGCAGCGATCGAATAGAATTATGATGGAAATTAAAATATTGAACGGTTAGTGATAACTTGAAAGACCAAGGGTGTTTTTTTTTCGTTTTTGAACGCTCTATACGATGAAAACATTTACGATTATGTTGCACAAATTCAACAGTTATTTATAAACAATTCAAAATGAAAAATGAAATAAAACAAAAAATGTACCTACCCTTAATTTTTGAAATGTATTTTTTTTTTAATTTCTTGAACAAAAACGCAAATTTAGCCACCTTAAACTTTTTGGACCGGCGCTTCGTTCGGGAATTATAGATTTTTTTGTCACAAAAAAACCCGTAAATTTACGTATTTTATTAGTAAAAATTTGCGTGAAAAAAAAGTACCCTTAATTATTGAAATTCATTTTTTTTTCAAATTCCTTCAACGAAAAAAAAAATTTTTGAGACCCTGTTGGACTTAGGCCGACGCTTCGTTTGAAAGTTATAGCTTTTTTCTCAACACCTGGGTAAATATTTACGGGTTTTTTATAATAAAAAAAGCTATAACTTCCGAATTAAGCGTCGGCCCAAAAAGTTCAAGATGGCTAAATTTTCGTTTTCGTTCAAGGAATTAAAAATAAAAATACATTTCAAAAATGAAGGGTACATTTTTTGTTTTATCTCATTTTCAATTTTGAATTGTTTATAACTAATTGTTGAATTTGTGCAACATAATCGTAAATATTTTCGTTGTATAGAGCGTTCAAAAACGAAAAAAAAACACTCGTGGTTTTTCCAGTTATCACTAACCGTTGCTGAGATATGTCGATTTGAATGACCGAGTATGGTCGATAGTTCGAAAACTTCATTTGACTGTATCTCAAAAGCGGGGGCTTAAAGTGAAAAACGCCGAAATACATGTCTCTTCATTTTCGACACATATTAATGTAAAAAATTACGGGGCAAAAATTTTGACCCAACTGTCGGAAGTTGCCGAAATCTCCAGGAATACCCCATAAAATTTTTTTACTCGGGATATAGTCAATATATCAATTAAACACAGCCCATACATACATTATATATCGTCCATATATAGACTATATATACCCAATACCGTATATAATTTATATATAGACGGTATATATTTTTTTTACTCGGATAGCCAGCGTAGATAAGCCTAAAACTATACAGAACAACAATCTGTTAAAAAAAAAATCAATTTTTTGAAAATTCTAGACGTATGTAAGGCCTTAAGATCGGTGGCGCTCCTGTGCGGTGATCGGTAAAAGTATTGGCGGACGAAGCATCGGATTTTGAAAATTCTGCAGCGTCGGAACTTCAAACTCCCGCAATTTCGACCGACACCCAAAATTCCTAATTATTTTAGAATAAGATAGTCCTTCGACCAAGCTATTGTAGTCATTATTCTGGAAAGGACTCGCGTGTTTGGCATAATTTTCAGGAAATCCGGATTGATAAATGCATCGCGCGTCGGAAATCACTCCGTGTCGTGGAAAAAAAAATATATTTTCAAAGAATGCGTCATCCACATCCTTACGACCATTATTTATATTTTATTTTAGCTCGAGGGTCGAGAAAAACGATGGCC
The DNA here is from genome assembly GCA_963971145.1 of Sussaba pulchella. Classification (NCBI taxonomy): domain Eukaryota; kingdom Metazoa; phylum Arthropoda; class Insecta; order Hymenoptera; family Ichneumonidae; genus Sussaba; species Sussaba pulchella. The sequence continues at coordinate 3,818,381 of OZ020170.1, forward strand.
GGCTTTCGGCATAAAATGTGATGCCGCACCAGGGAGTCTGGATTCCCGTGTGCTAGCCAGGCTTAGGCATTATGTTCCCTGAGAGAATTCTCAATGGCCGGTCGACAATGGGGACAAAGTGCACCCACCTTAAAAAATTCGATGAACTTTTTATTACATTTTGTTATGCATAAGCTCTAAACTGGATTTCGTCTTCATCCCACTGCGTTAGGTATTTTTTCAAGGGGTTAGCCGCAGTCGAGATTTTCAAAAATCTATATTTTGGGTTTATCCATATTCTTGTAACATCTTAAGGGGTTACATACACTTGTAATTTTCAAAAAATCAGACAGCATCAAATCGAATTATTAGAAGCTGCCAACGATGCGAACGGATTATTATATGGCCCTGGAATAGATGACTCCATGTAAGTTGAAAAAAAACGAAATTTACCACATGTAAAACGCTTTTGAAACTTTAAACGCGTTTTTCTCAAAACTATGTTTTCAAAATCGGTGATCAAGATTTCTTGAAAACGGCTGAACCGATCAGTCTCAAATTTTAACACAACCTTTTTAACTAGATTTTTTAGTAATTAATCGAAGATTTTTTTTCTCCGATAAATATTTTCCATTTTATAAACAATTTAAGGCTTAAATTTTCGTTCAAAATCGAGTCTTTTATTTTGAGAAGTCGCCATTTTGTCAAAAATTATTTTTCCGCTAATTCCTTCGATTAAATACTAGATAATGTATTATATTAAGGAAATTTATTTGGTTTTTTCATTTCAGATAATCCGGTCCAGAGATATCGTGATCACCGCAAAATTGGTTTTTTTTGCGGAGCTCTAGGAGATCGGCGATAGCAACATTCGCGATGATTATTTTTACAAATAAAAAATATGTAAATATATTATAAGGTTATTATAATATGTACACCAATTTTCAAATTAATAAATTGAATAGTCTGCGCGAAAAAAATTCTTGAAAATCCGTCTTTTTAAAGCCTTCTAACTGTATGTAACCCCTTAAGAATATTCTGTATAATATCGGTGGCAAGTTGGAAAAACCAAATGAGTCAATTTTTTTGGAAAATTAGATTAGGTCAGATTCTTGTAGTTTGGACTATAAGCAACGTTTTGAGACACGGGGATGTGGAAAGATTCCCATACAAGCAGAAATAATCGAGATAGACCTAATCGAATAAGTTCACTTTTGAGGCAAAACCAAATAAGTCCAACGTTTTTGACTGAAAGCAAAACCACAGGACTGACATTATATCATTTTTTTTGCAAGTTTTTCTCAAACCTTTCTATTGGTGAAATCGGATTTCGTTATTTGCCAATGTAAATCGATTATTCATCGTCTTTCATCGGTCATTTTCAGGCAAAACCAAATAAGTCCACTACCTTTTTGCTCAAATTGATCGTTACAGAAAAAATCAACATTATCATTGTTAATAAGATAAGAGAGAACGTTCTAAAACATATAAGTCTTATCCTACGAGATAATGTTTACGAATTAAAACTGAAGCTATTCATATTTATATACATTTATCAATATTTTCTATAGTTTTTAGAATATTGAGTGAATCCATTTTGTGAATATTTTGTGAGAGTAAGGGTATGGGAAAATACTTTGGCTGTGGCTGTGTTTGTAAACATAAGCTATGTCTTTTCCATTTTCAAACGATCTCAGAACACGTGACCAAATGCAGGGCCGAAGAAACATCGTTCCGGGTAGGTATCCAATCGCTTTCGAGGATAGGAGGGGGGAGGGGGGGGGGGGGGGGCTCGTAATTATTCATTGCTTTTGGGGATTTTTTAGGTGGGTTTTACCACCACCTCTTGCGCCTGCCCCTGACCAAACAAGTCCACATCTGTGGTTTCGTGGCAAAACCAAACAAGTCCATGTCGAAGACAAAACCAGATAAGTCGACGTGTTGCAGGAAAAACCAAATAAGGCCAACGATGTTTTTTTTTTCTAGTCGATAAGTGACAGACTATTAAAATCTTACCGGATGCTACCGATGATAGTACCAAAAACAAATTATAACCCCATGATTTTTTTTTTGGAAATTGATTTAGCATCACGGCCTGATCTGGTTTTGGTAATGCCTGCCTGAGTAAGGCTACCTCATCGGGGCCTGGTCATGATTTGCTAAGGCATGCCTGAGCAAGGTCGTTTATATCAGGGCCTGATCAGGTTTTGGTAATGCCTGCCTGAGCGAGGCCTCCTTCATCGGGGCCTGGTCATGATTTGATGAGGCATGCCTGAGCAAGGTCACGTACATCAGGGCCCGATCAGGTTTTGGTAATGCCTCCCTGATCATTCCCGATCGGGCCAGAAACATAAGGTCACGGCACAACATGTGTGTTACACAAATTATGAGGCCATGATCGGGCTGCTTGACCCGGCCCTTGTTATCGATCAGGCCTTCCTCATCATGACCCCATTAGCGCCTTATTTCATTTTCTACTCGGGAAGAGGATACCAAGTGGTTCAGTTGTTGTGGAATTAGCTGCAAGTATCGCACTTCTGCGAATGATGTTTGCACCTGGGATCGATTGCGGAACAAACGCCCACAATTATGTGAAAAAAGCTGACAATGACCGTGTCACAATCGCTGGTAGATGGGCGCACGATAGTACCCAGGAGAAAAGAATGCGTCGTAGACAAGAGCAAATTCACTTTTTGGAGCCTGCAGAGAAATCAGAAGAATTATTATATGCACCCGAAATACAGTACAGTATGTGAGTAAACGAAAAAAAAAAATTATTTCTACGTCAATTATACTTGAAACTTTAAACGCGTTTTACTTCGAAACCATGTTTTTGAAAAAGGTGACCCTGATTGCTCGAGATACTACCGATCCACTTCAAACTGTGCAGGCTTTTTTAATATATAAAAGTACGGTGCATGACATCCCGTTTTTTTTTCATCAAAAACTTTTTTTCTTATCGACGAAAAACGGGTGATTTTTTGGACGGAAATCGAATGTATACGTTTGAACGGTCACCATTTCGTCAAGAAATTTTTTTTTCTGAAAATCGCAAATGTCATGCACCGTAGAAACTAATAAACTAATGAAGTAATCATGAACTTTCGATTGTAGATAACCCGTTGATGAACAGGAAGGGTCACCGCAGACTACGTGCTACTCCTTCACTTATGAATATTTTGTAAAGAAATTTTGTCAAAATATCAATAAAAGTGTGCACTATTGAATGCTGAAATGTTCGAAAGAATATATGCACACAGTGTGGAGAAAAAAATTCCCAAGAAATACGCTTTTTCCCCTCCTCTGACTGCGACTAACCCCTTCAATTATCACCAGCAGAGTAGTAATTCAAACGGTTGCTAATCGGCAACATATTTATCGGGCCATTTTTCTCCATACTTTTCTATGCAAAAATCTGTCAAATAATTGTGGTTTTTTCTCTAACGATGATTTATTATTCCCCTCAGAACGGAATAACACTTAAAGCTGGACCATTAAATTATATTACGCTTGAATTTACAGAAAGTGATTGTCAATCATTTCGTACAGTTAACTTTGAACTAAGATGAATCTTTTGTCGGGTTAACACCATAATGAGACAGGCTTCATTTATGGTTTGCATATTTTACATAATTGCATTATCTTAAAGCCGTCACCTGGAACAGTCTAATCCAACTGCTCGTCAGTTCAACGAATTGATAGTTTAATAAATGTTGAACGCCGTCTCATTAAGTGAGAACGAGTCGACACTTGCCGAATAATTTAACGAGTGATGAATAACTCACCGACTGGTATGAAATGAGAAGAGTATTTAATCGATTGTCCCAATTTCTAACACGATAATGAGATGATGACGCTTTCTTTGACCTTAAGAAAACCAGCGATCAAATAGAATTATGCTAGGAACTAAAATATAAAATATTTGACAAATCGGTTATTCGTATCATAATTATTTCACGATTAGGAAAAGTAAAATGGCTTCTTCGTACAATAATTATGTCACAATACCAGAAATGTAGGTTTGACAGACGGAGTTCACCGGTGCGATGAGACTTTTCGATATTATGCTCTTTCCTTTTCCTTCACGATGTATGAGGTCACGGGGGAAGAATCGCGATCATTGTTTTGGTCAATCGACGATCACCGTGAAATCACCCTGTTCATTTCGCGACCACGTGACTTCTCTTCCAAAGGCGTTGTACCGAAAGAATGATTGGTAATTGACGCATGTGCCCTTTGCCGTCACGGCTCTAAGTAACACCTACTGATCACGCGTCAGCTTCACCTAATATTTTTCGGACGAATATATCTGGACGTGGTCCAGAAAATTCCTCCGAAAAGAGAAATGATTTCCTCATAGAACAAACATAAATCCTAATACTACTGCGGCCATTATTTTTTTATGCATGCGCTTGAAAAGTTGCACTCCTAGAAATTAAACTTTGACCCCGAGTAGAAATTTTATGATTCCCCGAGAGAAAAAAATAATTTGGGGTAAACTAAGTCAACTTAAAACCAAATCCAAATGGGGTATTTAAGAGAAACGGGGATTAACAATCTTATTGGGGTCATTCCATCTCGTTTCAACCAGCGGTTGATCCTCGACCTCGCCGATTTTGTAATCCTCGCCGATTGAAATACCTCGATACCAGTACTAGACATCTGCGAAGTTTGGTCGAGGCGTTTTTTGAAATACGAGAGGAAAAAAATCCCGCGTAATTGTAAACATTTTCGGACAAACCATTTTTCTCCACAATCATGCGCTTATGAACCTGCGCAGAACTAGAATCTCTCTTAAATTTCATTAGGGGCAATCTTAGACATTATTATATGTTGAAACAGGTAATGGGTTTGATAAAAAAAGGGATCGAAATTATGGCATACTCCCCATGCAGTGAGAATTGAAACAAATCTGTACATCTGGTTAACTCATTATAAAACAGGGATTAATTCTTTAAACATTTATTCATCAAATTACATCGTGAAAATCGATGCTTGGACGCGTGCTTCTATTTCATTGCCATGAAAACCCAAAAGTCTCACAGAAGTGATTGTGAACTATGGACGTAATTATCCGAAGTGACTTCTGAACGATGCGTTTATAAACCTTGAACGGATTCAGGCACACCATCTGACCAAGGATGGGCATAATTTTTTTTTTAACTACAAAAAAATACTTTTTAATTTATTGTTAGTCTTTTGTCCGGCTTGGAATACAAGAAACATTATAACTTTTTGTTCAAATTGGGTAAAAATGTAAAATACAATGTATTTCAGTATTCTGTCCGGCCTGGAATACAAGATACATTTTCACTCGTTGTTTGACTCGGGTCGGTATGGGAAATACATTGTATTTCGATATTGTGAGAGAGTCTTATTCATTTAAGTTCTGGGCAGGTTCATAAGCGCATGATTGTGGAGAAAAATGATTTGCCTGGAAATGATTACAATTACGCGGGATTTTTTTTCTTTCCGTATTTCAAAAAATACCTCGATCAAACTTCGCAGATGTCTAGTACTGGTATCGAGGTGTTTCAGAAAAAAAATGAGCCAAATCGCTCTATACCAAATTTGGAATTTTTAAATTTGAAATTTTCAAAATTTTTAAAAATTGTCGAAATGATCGCAGATTTGATTTTTTATTTCAGAATAAGATTCTGTATTCAATTAAGAAAAGAATAATATCTTGTTCGATAATTTATCTCAATTAGGGGCTGAGTTATGTGCTTTCAAATTTTCCATTGCACGAAAATCTGCAGTTTTTTCAAAATGCCGTATCTTCACCAAAAATTAAAATATCAAAAAATGCTTGAATCGAAGTTTGTTTTCCGTTGATACAAACAAACTGGTCAAGTTTGAACAAAATCGGCGAGGTCGAGGGTCAACTGCTGGTTGAAATGGGATGGAATGACCCATTTTTATTGTTATTAATCTTTACTTCAAAATAATTTGAAGTAAGCTAAGTCAACTTGAATCCAAATCAAATATCGGATATTTAACAGAAACAGAGATTAAACGGTGGGGACTGAAGTGCTGTTATTACTGTGCTGTTCAATTTCTAGCAGGCCTACGAAAAACTCTGATTAGTCCCTGATATGATAAAATAATGGCACGTCTTATGTAAGGCATCCATTGCCGTGGATGCCGCTTGTTAGGCCCCGACGTGGTGATACTACGACATGCATCCCTTAAGGCTGCCGTAGATACCACTCGCCAGGTCCGGGTGTGGTAAAATTACGGCAAGCCTCATATAAGGTTGCCGTAGATGCCACATATTTATGCCTGATCCGACCAATATCCGGTTTGCCTTACATATGGTTGCCTGAGCTGAATCTTTTCCGGGCCTGGTCGGGTAAATGTCTGGCTCGCCTTATATAAGGATGCCTTAGCTAAAACTGATCCGGCCCTTCTGTGACAACTGGCAAGCTTTAACAAATTCCTACTCGAGACATTGAGAAAATACGAATCGACAAATTCTATTCCCGTCACGGTAATGACTCAACCCATTATCCGAACGGTATTAACAAGCCACGGAATCAACAAAGAAAATTGGAAGTACGATTGCGGATCCGAAGTACCTAACCTATGCCAATGGCGATGTGCCGCAGGATCAGAAGAGGACATACGACTCGCTGGTGACGTTACGATTGAGACACGGCTGAGCTGCGTCATCGAGCTGCAAAAAAAGAGATGCGGGGAAAAATGGGATATCGCCAAAGGATGCGACGACGTCAGAAAGAACGAGAAGCAACGAAGAGACATTCCTACGAAATGCGACGTCAAGAGCCCGAGGGCTTGGTTAACGAGTGATCTTACGACTAAAATCTGCTCCAACTGGCCTCATCTCTGTGCGCGCACGTGTATGGGTGTGTGCTAACCTTCGCTTTCCTACGCGCTCTTTTCTTCTCGCCGGTTTTCTCGTCTATCGTTCGCTCGTTCGCGCGGGTTGAACTATATTCGTTACTCGAGTCTCGAGCCAACAACTTTCAAGCGAGCGCAAATAAACAAACGAACGAACCGCGTCGCAGCGATCTCGACGTCTTAATAAAGAGACCCGGAGTTCATGGCCCGTGAACGTCGAAGGTACGAACGGAAAAAGCGACGGCACTAGTTGCTGCTTCTACTTACTTCGGCTTGAAAAGCTGAATAATTCTGCCCGGGAGGTCAAAAGGAGTTGGAAAAAAAAAACGGTAGCAGCATCGTTCGCCTCTCGCCGAGAGTTCAAGACCATCGCTTTCAAAGTATCAAACATTCACAGCCGAAGAAATGAGCAGTCCGCCATTGAAACTGACGGATCTTTTCGAAGCATTAGGCTAGTTTGACTTCCCTCAAAATTATTAATTTTCGGAAGATTTTATTTATGGTTATTTAAAGCGGTTATGGTTGATACAAAGAAAAATATTTTATCCTTTTTCCAATTTTTTATACCCGTTGGTGGTAATTCCTGCACTTGAAAAAGGTCTAAACCAAAAAAGTGATGTGGATTATTAATCATAGTGGACTTCTTTTTTTTACATGAATCAACGAATGGGTGAGTTCAGATTGAAACTCCGAATATTCAACGTTACGACAGGTCGATAAATCGAATTAAAATGCTCCGAAAGAAAATTGGCCGAATCAGCATGACTGTGACTGTTCAAGTCCCGGAAGATGAAATTCCCGAAAATGTATTTATACATAATACGGTGTCCCTTGATAAGGTCATTCTGGAATTTGATAGATGCTACTTTCCAATACGATTTAAGGTGTGTAAGAAAAATCTGGGTGAAATTCGAGATGCGTACGATACCCAATGCTTCTTTGCGATAATGTTCCTTATTAAGGGACACCCTGATATAGATGTATAGTGACGTAGCTCGTTCAACCACGTGAAGATGGCAGCGATTTGGAGGCAAATAGATAAATTTGGACAATAGTTTATCTTTGTCTTGAGTGTCGGACGGCTTCTTACTATTTGGACAGCCGATAAATGGATGTGGAAATTGTGACCGGTCAATGGCCTGGTTTTCTGAACTTCGATATTTCGGGACAATGACAGCCGGGGCTATGCCAATTCGGAATATCTACTTTTGAAGCATTTAGATTCGATTTATCGACCTGTCGGAATATCGAATATTTGAAGCCTCGATCTGCACCCAACCTGTCGGCCGTTTTGAAATTGTGACAGGAAAATCAAAGCTGTTGATCCCACAAAGTCGGCGCTCTCACTATTCTTCGTGTGCGTGAAATTTACCAAGCGTTGGTAGTAACATTTCTTAATCGTCAACTGGCATCAACACACAACAACCGAAGTTCCATACACCGGTATATTTTTCTATAACTTTAAACATGTCGAGTTTCGTGCCTACGAACTACGATTTGCGGACAGCATTGGTTTTCTGTTATCATTTGAAGAAAATTGCTGCAGAATCGCATCGAATGCTTGTCGAAGCTTACGGTGAACATGCTCTTGGTAAAACACAGAGTTTCGAGTGGTTCAAAAATTTCAAAAGTGGTTATTTTGACGTGAGAAACGAAGAACGTGGAAGATCACCGAAAAAGTTTGAAGACAACGAATTGCAGACATTGTTGGATGAGGACGACGCTCAAACGCAACAACAACTCGCCGATCAGTTAATCGTAACACGAGAAGCCGTCTCCATACGTTTAAAAGCCATAGGAAAGATCCAAAAGGCAAAAAAGGCAACACAAAGTGATTTTGCTTCGTGATAAAGCACCCGCACACACAGCAAAAGCGGCCAAGAAAACGGTTGAAGCGTTTGGTTGGGAAATACTTTCGCATGCGGCTTACTCACCAGACTTGGCTCCGTCCGATTACTACTTATTTGCATCGATGGTACACGCACTTGCTGAGCAGCGCTTCACTTCTTACGAAAATGTACGAAAATGTCTCGATGACTGGTTTGCCTCAAAAGACCAACAATTTTTTTGGAGTGGCATCCACAAATTGGCAGACAGGTGGAAAAAATGTATACCTAGCGATGGGCAATACCGGAGATCCGAAAATTTCGGAAATACTTCTGCACCTAGTATATTAAAAAATATAAACAACTTGAAAGCTCTCACACTGCTCTCACCGACAACGTAGCCAAATTCAAGACTAGATGCTCGAAAATGCCTCTTCCGCGAGGTTCGACTGTTTTCGAAACAGAATGTTCGTCAATAAATGGGTTTGAAGGTTCGAATACGAGATGTCGATGAGTAACGTGTACTTACGATCAATCGGCAATGCCACATCCATACAATATCTCTCCGGCTTTTTCAATTTGTTTATTTCCACCAGAATTTCATTTGCTCTATACTCCCACGAATCATCCGCATGCGTCATCTAAAAAATCGTCGCACATTCGTGTCGACGCCAAACGCCCTGATACAGAGATCCGGGAGAGTGACGTATCGCGAAAAATGACAGGCTTTCATTTTCTACCCCAAGTTTTTTTTCACCCCGCACTCTGCTGTCGATCGTTGCTTCCGTGCACGCAATTAAAAAAAAAAAAACCCCCCTCCCGTATCGACTCGATTGACGTGTTTTATCCAATCCCGGATCATACGTACGCGGCAAACCGCACAAAACCCCGAAGTGCTCCGGGTGGTGCAAATTTTTTTATTTTTATTCAATCGGTATGGTCGCGAGCGAGGTCGGTGAATAGCGTTGACCAGCGTCGGTCGGCGTTCTCCCAACAGCCCGTACGATTACCGTCGCGAAATTTTTATTCGTCGTACACATTTGCCTTCACATATATATAAAATGGCCGGCAGGGGAGGCACTCACGCGGTATCACTCACGCAGCGCGCCACCCTCCGGAAGCCCGTACCGCATCCCATTTCGCTCGGAGCCGCGACAACGAAAGACCAGATCCCACGCTCTTCCGAGCGTTCCAATTACCCACCCGCCCGTACATACACGTACACATATATTCCACTTTTTTTTTTACCGTTGTCCCCGAGATTTTACCCGGAAAATAATTTTTACCTCTTACCCAAAATTACGGAAACGGTCCTGTAGTGGACGTAGCCCCGGCGGAAGCCGCGTAAGCGAAGGGGGGCGGGAGAACGAGTAATACTAATTACAAGCGTAACACACGTATAAACGGGAAAAAAACGAAGAACCGTGTGTACGACGATGGGCCCGCGTGAAAGATAAACCGGAGGGATAACCAGCGAGGCGTGGGCCGTGGAACGATGCTGGATATAACCTTGTTAGCAATTGCTGGGTCGCGTTATTGCTCGTTCGCTCCGCGTTTGCGAAACTCCCAGGACTCGGGAGAGAGACGAACGGATTAATTCTCATAGTTGGAGATACGAGTCGGTGCGTGCGTTTCGCAATGGAACATCCATGTATGCGTTTATCCATCGGTCGACGGTATATCAGTGGTACGTAGCGAGCAAACGGAGATACAGCGACTATTCCGGATGTGCTAATAATTCGATAATACGGTCCTTTGTACCAACTACCGTCTACACGTGTAGAACGTCCCACAGGACCGCTTGTAGTACGTACAGCGCCGGGCAAACCCGGCCAGCTTCTGTCAGTAATCAGGCCAGATTGTGGCGCCGCGATGCAGCTTTTGCCTATACGTGTATCTGCAACGGCCAAGTTGAACCCTTCCCAAACGAGAATTACATCCCTCTAATACAGTCTGGCGGACAGCCGAGGAGGCTCGAAACCCACACGTTCTGCGAGTCTATGCCGGGTCGGGAGTGATGCCGGTACCCTCGTGGATACGTTCGTGTGCGTGCTAGTCACCGGAGCACGTGGATCCAACACGAGCTCGTTACTATACATGTGTATTAGGGTGGTTCTTAATGGGGGTATTGACGAATTTCGACAAGTGCACACCCCAAGATGGTTTCGAAATGAATAAATACAAATATGTGCGAAATCCCAGCATTTTAGTCCAATGAGATGACGTGCCTGTGAGCTCGTTTTGTTTCCCATTTGAACAACATGGGGTTTTGGAACTGATTCAGTAATTATTTTTTCGAATTGTCCCCTAAGCACGCAAAAAATTCTTTGTTAATGTAATTCTATTGTGACGAGGTATAACTACTCGTACATTTTTTTATATGACCTCACCTGTATATTATCGATAACAATGAACCGATGAACTATAATAACTGATAAACAATTTCAACCCAAATTGAGGTTTATTTGTGTTTATGTTCTTTATTTAATTTATTTCATTGAAAACAAATTGAAATTTATTGTGTTCATTTATTTATTCCTGTCTCAATATCAGTTATCATCGTTTATCGATTCGCCGTTATCGATAATACACAGGTGAGGTCTTGTAAAAAAAGATGTACAAGTAGTTATAACCATTGACAATAGATTTATATGAATAAAGAATTTTTTGCGTGCTTAGGGACAACTCGAAAAAATAATGACTGAATTAGTCTGAGAATCCCATGTCATTCAAATGGGAATCAAAACGAGCTTACAGGCACGTCTTCTCATTGGACTACAGTGCTGCGGTTTCGCACACATCTTTATTCATTCATTCCTAACCCATCTAGGGGGTGCACTTGTTGAAATTCGTCAACACCCCCATTAAGGACCAACCCAATATGCATGTGTGTACAGAGCCTCGTCTTAGCGGTTATTCCAGCATGGGAGGTTCGACTGTGTCTGTGCTCGTTCAGGGCATCCCCGCGTGGTGAAACGCGGCGCTGTGCAACGTGTACGTATATCACAGCTGTGTGTATGCGGCGCGGTGTGAGGAAGCGTACGCCGCGTGAGGATGAATTATTGGTTCGAGGGATAGCCAACGTATAGTTCTCAATTTCCATTACCCGAGGCACCTGGCTAGAAACCGGTAGATTAGTTGCCCTACGCTCGATTCCGATCCAGCCTTGATTACACCTGACGTCTCTTCTCAGAAACTCGCGTGGTTTCATTGCCGGGAATTCCGTATGGGGACGCGTTTGCGAAGTTTCGATCGGGCCGAACGCTGTCGGATTCATTGGATGGGGAGTTTTTTCACAGACGTGGTGTTTATTTTGTCGATTGTTGGGGTTGGACCTAGTGTTACAGAGAAATAACCTGAAGACGTGCACCAAGTTTGAATTCGATAATTGAATATGGACATCATTGACATCTGACCCCAGGGCGTTCTGTGTTCAGACATTATTTGACACTTGATCGCCACGACGTCATAAAGGTCTCGTGGTGGAGTCCTCCACAAACTTGGGGCTGGGGATGGAAATTCCGACTGGTTTATGTATCGACAGTACAAAATTACGGAACTCAATGCTTCGAATGTCACGGAACGACTCGCTAATGTCCTGAACGACATTAAATCGACTGGTCGATGTTCCGATGGATCGATGTACCGACCACGGTCGCACATTTCAATAGTAGCAATAGTTCTTCCCACTGTCCCCGTATTTGACTTCGTCACGTTTGGATTACTCATTATTAGAATTAGAATAACATTTTTATGTTATTGCAAGAGCACGGACGAATTCGAGAAAAAAAGGCCTTGGGCTAAATGAAAATGGTTTGGCGACATTGATTGATAGTAGGCGTGTGAATGATGTCAGTATGACAGTAAAACAGTACTTCAAGTATTTAGTGTCGAGACCCAACAACGTTCCTGATGTATAACTGCTGGAAAACATTACGAAAACAAAAAATTGATTTTCCTAAAAAATGTCTTTAAATTTCCACACTGTTTCCACATGTGGGTACAGTTGTAAATAGAGAATAATATCCGTTATATTCCCAACTGTAAACAAATGCTCATAACATTTTTATTTTTCAAAATCACGATCTAACATTTGGTATGTAGGTAGTCAACAGTATAAAGTTTCAAGAAACAAATTCTTTAAAAATCGATTTCAAATCAGCTCAGCCCTCTTAAATGAATGTAATTCAAGCTTACCGACAAGAATAACATCCATGACCAGTAAATAGCTCGTAAGCAAAAAGTTAGTCGGTTATTGGGTTTGCGTTGGTTCCGGTCGCTACTCGACAATAGCTCTGACCGTAGGGTCATAAACAGCAAGCGAAAACCAGGCGTCGTCCCCCTCGGGCTCAGAGCCACACCGAAGCAAAACAATCACTACAATCACCCCACGAGTTTTTCTCTTCACCCGCGACTGTACCGCAAACCACGTGATCGGGGCCCACCGCCCGCGGTTCTGTGGCGCGAAATACGACGTAAAAGGCTTTGGCTTACTCGTGGAGGCGCCACTTCGGCCTGACTGCGCCGAGCCACGAGTACCGTGATAGCGAGTGATGCCAACTGGGTTATTTTATCGATGTATTTGGTTAATTTAGAGGTATCGTGGTAGGACTATCAACTGTTTAGCGATCAGCGAGTTAGCTGGTAGTCTTGAGTGATGCTCTTAGCAAATCGTGATTTTGAGCAATAAAAGATTGACGCCTAGTTACTTGTAAGTCATAAAACTAAGACCGAGAATCGATTCTCGGCACGCCATATCGACATTTGTTTCACTTCTATTGCAGGTTTCTCGGAATAAGAATAATAATAATAATAATTATTATTATTTAATAATAATAATGATAATATAATATAATATTTATTATTGATAATAATAATAATAATAATAATAATAAAAATAATAATGATTATTATTATTATTATTATTTCGTTGCTTCGCGTGTTATTATTATTATTATTGTTATAATAATAATAATAATAATGATAATAATTTATTATTATTATTATTATTATTTCGTTGCTTATTCGCGTGTTATTATTATTATTATAACCATAATAATTATATTTTTTATTATTATTATTGTTAATAATAATTATTATATTTATTATTATTATTGTTAATAATAATAATTATATTTATTATTATTATTGTTAATAATAATAATTATATTTATTATTATTATTGTTAATAATAATAAATTATTATTATTATTATTATTATTATTATTATTATTATTATTATTATTATTATTTTATAACTATCTTTTTTATAACTACATATATACTATCATTATATGATAATAATAATAATAATAACACGCGAAGCAACAAAAAACAATTGAATCACGCTCAAGTTTATTCCAACTGTATTTTGGTTTGTCGTAGATATACAAATATTTAACAAGCGCAATGTTCTTGCTTTTCCATGCAGATATGATTTTTTTCTTCTGTGTGTTTGCCGAAAATTTGAGCAACGAACCATAAAACTTAGCTTCTTTATCAACAATCGTCTGCCGGACATAAGCTTTTCATTTGTGAAAAAAAATTTTAAACAACAATTGTACGCAGAGTTCTCTGTGTTTGTGTCAGCTCGCGTGGAAGGGTTTGGAAGAAGCGTTTGTGCCTTTTCGGAGTCAACCCTTGCGCCGCGCAATGAGAGTTAAAGCGGAGAGCGTGGAGCGTAAAGCGTAAAGCTCGGTGGCTATGGCCAGCCGTTCTCTTGTCTCGTCGCAGGACGAAAGCACGTAGGACGATATTGAAATCAACGGGCGTAAAGCAAAAGTTGGCCGGACACCTGACCCGGCAAGACTGGACGACGCGGGCTGCCCGTCCGTTTCTAACACGCGAACACAGATATATATCGCTCGTATTCGTTTCGTACGTGAGTCAGACTCGTGATATAACAGTGGCTGTCGGGGTGCGTTATGCATGTAAGCGACTGTGCATGCTCTGGACCGGGGCGGCGGCACGCGCAGACCGAACCAGGAGCAACGAGGCGTAACTAAACGAAACGGAGCGCGCCTTGAACGAATATATCGTAGTGCAATGCTCGGTGGAAAGCGTGGTTGTTGTATATGCTGCCCGTTGATTATACGAGTTGTATCCGTAGTTTGAGATCGAATTCATCTGGTAGGATTATTTTCATATTTCTTCTCGAGTACTCAAGATAGAACCCAGGAATTTTAGATGTTTGTGAAAATTATAATGACGAGGTTCAAGCGTTGGGCACGGTCTGACTATTGGATCAGATTATGAAAAAAATGTCCGACATAGTTCGGACTATTTGTGTCTTTCGATGCTTGAGGACGTATTTGCTTCGAATATACCGGGTGTAGAAGTATGAAATCGGAATTTTCCTATTGATGGTGCTGGCCATCAGTTTAGGGACCGTAAGACCGCTTCTGCAGCGCCATCATCTCCCTCTATCAAATGACGAAGGTTTTCGACACACAACAACCCAAGTTCCATACATCGGTATATTTTTCTATAACCTTGAATATGTCGAGTTTCGTGCCTAGAAACTACGATTTGCGGACAGCATTGGTTTTCTGTTATCATTTGAAGAAAACCGCTGCAGATCCGCATCGAATGCCTGTCAAAGCTTACGGTAAACATGCTCTTGGCAAAACACAGTGTTCCGAGTGGTTCAAAAAATTCAAAAGTGGTGATTTTGACGTGAGAAACGAAGAACGTGGAAGACCATCGAAAAAGTTTGATGACAGCAAATTGTAGACATTGTTGGATGACGATGACGCTCAAACGCAACAACAACTCGCAGATCAGTTAAACGTAACACGAGAAGCCGTCTCCATACGTTTAAAAGCCATAGGAAAGATCCAAAAAGCAGAAAAGGCAACGCAAAGTGATTTTGCTTTGTGATAATGCACCCGCACACACGGCAAAAGCCGCCAAGAAAACGGTTGAATCGTTTGGTTGGGAAATACTTTCGCATGCGGCTTACTCACCAGACTTGGCTCCGTCCGATTACTACTTATTTGCATCGATGGGACACGCACTTGCTGAGCAGCGCTTCACTTCTTACGTAAATGCACGAAAATGGCTCGATGACTGGTTTGCCTCAAAAGACCAACAATTTTTTTGGAGTGGCATCCACGAATTGGCAGACAGGTGGAAATAATGTATAGCTAGCGATGGGCAATACTTCGAATGAAATATTTGTTATCATTTTCAAACAACAGACGTGTAATTTTTACAAAAAATCCCGGTTTCATACTTCTACACCTGCTATTCTCAGCTCATGTTGCAGACAATATCTATGGCCAATTTGATCTAGTCCGGTCAGTATAAACTGGTGACACTGAACTAGAACCCGGATATCTGTCAACGTTGGCACTTAATGTTATTCCTCGCGGTCTTTGTTACATACCAACCGTGGGTACTTATTAAGATCGTCGAATTCGAGGGTTGACATCGAATCGGCCGTCGATAACTTAACGTTAATTCCAACGGCGCGGAAAGCGTCAGCCGCGTCGGCGCTTTTCACTGGCCGGCGTCAATACTGGCAATACATATGGTCACACTTATAGGAGACAAAGGTTAAGAACTGACGTGAGTCAAAAAATCAATTTCGCCTTCCTTCTCCTAAGCTCCTTTCTATTGGCTACTAAAAATATTCTCCGCTCGTCGGGCCGTCCAATTGAATCCCCCGAACCGGTTTTTATTATCAAAATTAAGAGTTAGAGCAGCAATTAAAATAAGTACAATTAGTCTATTACTCTCACAGAAACTAATTAGTGCATATCCCCCTAATATAACATGATGTACGTGTCCTAGAGCGGCAACAGCGACTAGCCCAAGCCGCGCCAGTTGTGCGGCTTACCGGATATAGAATTGCTAGTCAAAAAGTGAAGTAAATGAATTCCCCCCTTCTCCCTCCGTCTCAATACAGTCGAAGTAAGCAAGAACCCGGGTTAATCGAGTGAGCGAGACTCGGAAGGCGGGATACAGGCGACTCAAGCAAGAAATGATTTGTGTTTTCCAAGACAAGGACAAAAAACCATCGCGAGCATTGAGAGAGAGAAAGAAAGAGACAAAGAGAGAGGGAGAGAGAGAGAAAGAGAGAGAGAGAGAGCGAGAAGAACACGAATCGCTGGCGTGTAAGGGGTGAATATAAGAAACGGTGCAGCTGCACGAGGGCCAGACTCAAGTATGTCGAAGCGGCGTTGAGACAGAAGAGAAGGGGAGTTTGCACAGTTTCGTTCGCAATTATACCAGGGCGGCTTCTGGTGGTGTCCGTGAGCGGAACAACCCCAGTGACGCCCCTTCCCCGAGAGTTTCTCACCCTCGGCAATGCTCCGTCAGGTCGACGATGCCGGTGGGGTGGCGAGTAACCGTCGTATATGCCCATTTAATTAATAGTTGCCGAGCGTTCGTTGCTTACGGAATTCCAGCCGTGATTTTCGCTCGGGCGGTTAATTAGAAAATTATGTAGGTAACCCCTCCTCCCCCAACGCACGACCTCGCGCTCTATGTGCCGGTACAGCCACGGCTCACCCGTCTGCCAGCGCCCGTCGTCCCGGCCCTCCAGGACGCAGCGCCCTTTCTCACCCTGGCCATCGTCGCTGCCGTTGCAACCGGGCGTGCTTCCGCAGCTATCAAATAACCCTCACTTCGCTTTCCTGTTTTATAATTGCACGGCTACTTCGAATCCATTTATCTCATCCACCCACCTCACCGTTTCCACGCGCCCATCTTAATCTCCCTCATCTGGTAGAACCGTCAAACGACCGTCTGGATTATTGTAGCACGGATTCTCGCTTGATTGATAATGAAATATCCCAAGCCAAGAATTTCTACATTCACGGCTGATAATCGAGTTATTGCGATCGCAAAAATAGAGCAAATATGGCCGGGGGATATTGATTATGAAAGTTGGGAACTTTACCGCCTGTGAGATAATGTAGTTAACTACACAACACAGCTCGTTACTTGACAATAACGTTGTTATTTTTGTGGAACTGCTTTATGCTCGACGGGATGAAAATGGCCGATAATGAATCCTGTCTAACGTTCGGTATTCAACGCTCGATACGTCGGGAAATCCTAGGTTATTTCGTGCTATTTGTCTGTCATCGGACTCCGACTGCGGTCATTGGGTCTTCGATGCAAAGCATAAAAACGTCAGCCTAATCATTACAGAGGGGAAGAAAACGTGCGAGTAACACGCTTACGCGTAAATACGGGATCAATACGTCAGGGGTTGAGGGATATGCACTTTTTGTCTCTACGAAAATCGATATCATGGGAAGAACCTGGTGGGGAAGCGCTGATTCCTGGAAAGGGCCTGCTTGATGAGGGGAACGCTGATTCCTGGACAACCCCTACATCTAGCGAAAAACGGATGAGTCCCACTTGTTAGCAAATCTCAAAATTCGATACCGCCTCAATGACGGAATCTAGCTCTTCCTAAAAGTGAATATCCTACCTTGACGCTGCGACTCGAGGTTCGAAAGGTAGGTTCGAAAGTTTTTCGGGGCTGTTGCTCGCGCAAATTGAAAGTGGGTAAAAGTTTTATTAAAATATATTTTATTCAAATTTACGTATAAGAAAGATGTCTCACAAATGTCAATTTCACACTGCACACCTGAAAGAAATATATACTTTATTCACTGGCATTCTAACGCCATTTTTGTTATCCAGTTTTGGCTCGTCCGAAGACTTGCGCTGCACTCTGCTGCGCTTCTGCACTAAAAAATGTCCTCTTCTTCAATTTTAATTTCCTACTTGATTGCCTCTGAACACTGCGCCACGAACTGAACGAAAAATAACGCGCGTGCAATGGCGGTTCACGCGCGAAGAGCGACCGACGCGCCACTACGATGAATGTTGCGTGATGCATCCATCTATAGAGTTGGCTGCTATACCGATCTCGTTTTCTGCGCCGGCTATAGACTGGATACAGGAAGAAATGCACTGATACTATGACTATTTAGACTAACTTTTCAACGGGTGTGGTACGTTTGACCGACAATCATTTGACCGACGCATCACTTGACCGACACCATTTGACCAACACCTTATTTAACTGACAGGTACGTTTCACCGACAGATGCATTTGGCCGACAGGTCAGATAGCAGACCCCACTTGGCCGACAACTTATTTAACCGATAGGTACACCTGGCCGACAAACCACTTAACCGACAGGTACTCTTGACCGACAGATCAGTACGTCGACACCATTTAACCGACAAGTACACTTGACGGACAGGTACATCTGGCTGACAAACCATTTGACCGACGAGTACATTTTACCGATAGGTACTTTTGACCGACAATAAAGAAAAAAAACAACTAACCTAACCTGAAACCTAAATAAGTTAAATAAGCTAAATAAGTTAAATGAGTAAAATAACCTAAATAACCTAAATAACCCAAATAACCCAAATAACCCAAATCACCCAAATAACCCAAATAACCTAAATGACCTAAATAAGCTAAATAAGCTAAATAAGCTAAATAAGCTAAATAAGCTAAATAAGCTAAATAAGCTAAATAAGCTGAATAAGCTAAATAAGCTAAATAAGCTAAATAAGCTAAATAAGCTAAATAAGCTAAATAAGCTAAATAAGCTGAATAAGCTAAATAAGCTGAATAAGCTAAATAAGCTAAATAAGCTAAATAAGCTAAATAAGCTAAATAAGCTAAATAAGCTAAATAAGCCAAATAAGCCGAATAAGCTAAATAAGCTAAATAAGCTAAATAACTCAAATCACCTAAATAACCTAAATAACCCAAATCACCCAAATAACCTATAATAACCTAAATAACCTAAATCACCCCGAAAAACACTAACCTAACCCAAAACTCAAATAACCAAGATTACTCGAATGACCTAAATATTATGAGATCAAGATTAATGAATCATCCCGAGTGTTTATTAAGAAGAAAATAGAAAAATAATATAAATAAATAAATAATCTGGCGGTCAAATGTACCTGTCGGTCAAGCGTACCTGTCGGTTAAATGATTTGTCGGTCAAGTAGTGTCGGCCATATGTGCCTGTCGGTCAAATGTACCTGTCGGTGAAATGTACTTGTCGGCCAAGAGTACCTGTCGGTTAAGTGGTTTGTCGGCCAGATGTACCTGTCGGTTAAAGGATCTGTCGGTCAAATGATGTCGGTTAAGTGATGCGTCGGTCAAATGATTGTCGGTCAAACGTACCACACCCGTTGAAAAGTTAGTCTAAATAGTCATAGTATCAGTGCCGGCCAATGTTTCCTTCCAGTGCAACGTTCCCGAGAATATAGGCTAAGTATCATGTTTGAAAACTTGTCGACAAACGGAAATTTTAGATTCCCATTCTCAGAAGATTTTCCGTTCTCTGAATGAAATCTTTTCTCATCCTAGATCCCACAAATACGTTTCACTTTCTCACAGCGCTCTTCCAACCCTGTTATTTTCTTTCATTATTGGACAGAAATGATTTTCCAACTGCGTGAACCCACCGCCGAGTTCCTTCGTTACAAAGTGTTGTTAAGTCTGCCGTTTAAAAGCATTGGCGGAGTTCCGTGTCTGCCAAAATGCCTTGCAGTTTCCAGTATTCGTCGGACTTCGGAGATTCCGCCGGAAACGACTTTCGCAAACCAAACCACGAAGGTGAAACACTAATGAGCCACTTAACAAAACTGAGCTCGAAGTTATTGGCACACGGGAGTACGGGGTTAGTTGTAACAGTAGTAGATTGTGACCCTGCGTATTATCTCCCGAACGAAGGAAGGAAGACGAATAGCTTCATCGGAATAATTGACCTTGGACTCTGAAGTTCATCCCCGCGTCGGGACCACTTGATGCATTAAATACGTCTAGAAGCGCCAAAAATGCGCTGAAAGAAGTCTTTTTTTAGTAGCGATAACAATAGAAATTATTAAAAATAAATAGTATAAATTGTTTATGGCTATTTCAACTTTATAAAAAAATTGATTTCACTTTATTTTTACAAAAATTACTGTATAACAAATCACGTGATCCACAACACTAAAAAAATGAAAGTGGCTCCACGGTTGACATCATATCTCCGGTAAATGTTGATCGATCTGCAAAATTTTAGGAAATTTTTGGGAAATAAAGTTATAGTTATCGTACGTCGAGCCGGAATTTTGAATTTTGAAAAATTTAGCAATTTATGGCAGTTAAAAAAAAAGAATGCGTTTTACGTCGTAAATTTTACACTTTAATTATTTTTATAAAATTTTTAAATCAAAATATCAAAAATCTGGCTTGACATACTATAGATAAAACAATTTCGAATATTTTTAAAAAAATCGCATGAAAAAATATTAAAAACTGTATGAGTTATCATGCCGACCGTGGCGAAAAAAGTAGTTTCGAGAAAAACGCGTTTAAAGTTTCAAGTGCGTTTTGCTCGAAGTCACGCGCAGCTGAAGCAAGAACTTTATGAATTTTTTAATTTGTTTTGTAAACTTACCTTCAATCTCCCATTCCGGTTTCGTATTGTTCGCCTTCCTTGTCGGTAATTAATTGTTTTTGTTTATTTTTTGCGGCTTTTCGTAAGTAACGGTCAGTCGTCTCAAACAAAGTACAGCGCACCAAACTCTCGTCGGGCAGTCACATTTTCTACCATAACTTTGTATCTTTAGAGAATTTTTGCAATCAACTTCCATAGAAATAAGCCTAAAACTCTAGAGAACAACAATCTGTTTCTAAAAAAATCGCATTTTTGGAAATTCTGGTCGTATGTTTGGCCTTAATTTCATTTATCGTCCGAGAGATAATACGCACTGTTACATCTCACCCCTGTTACGAATAACCACGCTCATCTCCATTTGTATGTTGTAGAATTCCGAACGACGCAGGAGTAAGGCTGCTAGCACGTGCTAGCTCGCCAATGACTGTACTGGTTATTTAATATTACAGAGCCGGTGCCAGAAGATGCCATAGGGTTTCGAAACAGAGCGCGGATGAAAGGTAGGACGAAGGGAGGGAGAGATGGTTAAGTAAACTTTGTTTTGACTTGGCAATGCCCGCAAGTATGCCGAGTCTCGGTCGCACCTTACAGCATGAATACGTAATTCTCTAATCCGTATACATCTCTCTCTCTCTCTCTCACACACACACACACTCTCTCACACGGATACACACGTACGCACACCCACGATCTCACTTTGCCTCCCTCTTGGGTGAACTTCCTTGACTCCTCTAAGTTCCCTGCGTGTCTAAGTGCACTGTGATGATGCATACAGACCGCGAGCAATACTCCAGCTTACAAATGTATGTACACCGCTGGTTCCAGTGTCTGGAAGGTATCTGTCAGGCGTTAAACCGGCCCAGATCTAACTAACCCTGCACCCTCCGGTATGCTACAAGATTCTTGAAGGCGAACGTCTTGCCGCATACCACGATCACAAGCCAACCCACGCAGCTTTGTCGATAAGATATGCGGCACCGGGGTCAACATCTCCGAGAAGCTGGTGAGAGCTCGAGAGTTGAGAGGGATTGCGAAATATCTCGGTTTCAACGTCACTGCCAACATCATTGTTCTCTCGGAGTTGAACAAATATCCTCTTTCGTTCCACTACCCCGCACACATTCAATTTCACCGTGACAAAACGGATATTATTCTCACAGTAGACTCGAAAGCGACGACGAAATTAGTTTTTTGTCCGACCGCCCGTTGAAAACGCGCCGTTTCGCGCATGTGCTACCGGTGGAAAGTGACCGTTCCAGCGCATTCTGCAGGCGGGCGGAAAAGTTATTTTCCGCCCGCTACTGCCGGGCGGAAAAGATTCGAGAGTGTGATTATAATCTAAATCTACGTCAAGGGTGTCAAAAATCCTTCCATTTTATTTCAAGAGAGGATACGGAATAAATTTTCCGAGAAAATGAAAAAATTCCATGTTTGCTTTCCTTCTTGTTCATGCAAGATGAAAAGTTGCATTTGGTCCTGTCAAGCGGTCTTAACTTCCCTAAAACCCCTTGTTTCCAACAAGGGTAGGACAAAAAATACGGTGTGCACCGCGGGCGGAAAGCGATTTCCCCTCGTGTGGCAACTTTACACTCGGCGGAATCGCCTACTTTCCGCCCTTGATACAAAATGTTCTATTTTCTTCGTGTCGACCTTGAGGGAGTTTTCTACGGTGAAAATAGTAGGAACAAAATTTCTGCTCCGAATTATTCATTTGCAAATGCAAAAATGATATTATATAGAGCTGATAATGCCGATTGATCGCAGTTTGATTGGATCTATTTGTTGTTCTGTCATTTGATAAGAGTACACAATTTTCATAGAAATCTCGTTTTTGAATCCTTGAACAAGTTTTTCTTTTAAAAATTGAAAATGAAAATACTAGAACACTAGACTAACTAGAATACTAAAATTTATTGAATAATAAATAATCTTTTGTGTAGAACGTAATTGAATGCAATAAACAAAAAATTTAGACCAAGAATTAACTTAATTTATTGAAAAGAAAAAAATATTGTGAAAAACATCAATTTTCAGAACCGTCACAACAAAATGATCCCTCAAGATCTTGTCAACTTCGAGTGCTCATGAACAAATGAAGAAACGCGGAATCTGTACTTAACGTAAATTCGAGGTTTCTGAAGTACGCCGAAAAAATTCATCTAAGGCCTTAAATACCTCCAGGATTATCTAAAAATCGATATTTTTTTCTAACAGATTGTTGTTCTCTATAGTTTTAGGCTTATTTCTGTAAAATTCGATTGCAAAATTTCCGCAACTGCCACAAATTGTTAAATTTTTCGAAATTCAAAATTCCGGCTCGACAAACTATAATTACAACTTTATTTTACAAGAATTTTTCTAAATTTTGCAGATCGATCAACATTTACTGGAGATATCATGCCGACCTTGGAGCAACTCTTTTTCCTCACTGTTGTGGATCACGTGATTCTTAATACAGTAATTTTTGTAAAAATAAAGTGAAATAAATTTTTTTATCAAGTTCAAATACCGACAAACAATGTGTACTATTTATTTTTATTAATTTCTATTGTCATCCCTACTAAAAAAAAATGTCTTCTACCGCATTTTTAACGCTGCTGGACGTACGTAACGCCTCAAAAAATTTTCTTTCTTTTTCCTCTACCGTGGCAACACACTCACCGAGCGCATGATCTCGCGTTCTATAATATTACAGTTCAGGACGATGTTCCGCATACGTACCATAAATATAAAGCGGCGATGGAACGATGATTGCAACGCTCGCCGGGATCGTGTACGTTGTTGAAGCAGCCCCTGGCCTCTTCGGGATTTTGATCTTCGAGCAGCGGGGGACCGTCGTAGACGCGTGTTGCACGCGACAAGTGCGAGGAGACGGAGGTCGAGGACGGAAGAGAAGTGGTTGCTCGATCGCACGCCGAAGACTTCCGCAGGTGCGGAATAATTCGCGCATGGCGGAGCGTAACTCGCGGATATGTTAGAAATGCATGGAGTCCACGGGATGCGATGTCGACCTCGTGCGGTCAAGGGCCATCGAGAACGTCAGCCGCGTATCCCACGTCTATGTCGCGGCGAGATCCTGTGAAACCCGAGAAAGAAAGTCTACGAGCCGTTCCATCGAATAACGGACGACGTTGCGCTTCGCTATCTGGAATCTTGATGATATTTACACTGGTTGAAAGACGTTTTAAAAAACGTATTTACTAATTTTTTAAAGATTTGTTTCCTATTTTCAATTACTTTTGAGGCTTTATATACGCGATTTCGCCGATTTTCGAAGGTACTTTTCTAGTCGCGGTTAAAAAAGAAATGACGCATAGGTTGACAACATTTTTTTTACTGATTATTTATGCACATGGTTAGGTATATGTAAAAAAAAAAATCTGAAGTATTAACAAATCGCGGAGACACATAATAAAGCAATGTATTTTTTTGAACTTTGTGAAAGTTATAACTTTCGAACGAAGGTTCAGATCGCTTTGAAATATTTACAACGTATTCTGAGTATCATCGCCTATCGTGTGAACCACAAAAACAAAAATTTCAATGACACGAAAAAAATATAAAAAATAAAATACCGACAGAAAATTGAGTAAAAAAATTTTAAGTTTCGAATTTTTATTGTAATAATTTTTTTTCACAATATTGTTGGTTCACACTGAATGTACACTCATTATGCAATTATAAATATGTTCGTTTTTCTTTCCAGACACCCACATCGATGCCCAGAACTTTCACCATTTAATGTGCGCGCGAAAAAAATACATTGCTTTATTATGTAATATCTCCGCCATTTGTTAATATTTCTGATTTTTTTTTACATATTCTTCATCATGTGCATAAATAATCTGTAAGAAAAATGTTGTCAATATATCCGTCATTATTTTTTAACCGTACCTAGAAAAATACCTTCGAAAATTGGCGAAATCGCGTGTATAACGCCTTAAGGCCGATGTATGCCTCGATAAGACGATGATAAATAAACTTTTGGCAAAACGATCAAAAGTATTTGTATAGTTGCGATAAAGTCTAGGTGTGAGATAAGAGAAATAACATTTTTTGAATTTATTCTATTAATTTTTTGTTCTTTGATGGATGATAAGTAAACTTACGGAAAACCTAACTTGAAAAATATATATTTCCCGTAAAATTTTCTTAACTTTCAAGCAACAATGTTTTTAAAAATTGACAAAATTTCGGCTACGGCCGAAAAACGGCTTTTTAACGTTGTAATTTAATTTTAATAAATTTTCGAGGATTGAAATAACAATCTAATATTTTTTTCTGAAAAGCTGAAACAATTTTCACATCCAAAACAGATTTGAAATATAATTTTTCAACATGCACTTCAAGCTCTGTAAATATCATGATGGTCCCGGATAGAAAATCTCAAAGTTGTCCGTTATTCGGTGGAATGGCTCGTATCGTACACGAAGGAAGAACGAGAGGTGAAGACTCGATTCGAAATCGATTTATCATAGAATAGTATTATGGAATAAATCTCACGTGAGTAGAAATATACTTCATGTTCCGGCTGAGAAAAACATTTCACAGTTCGGAACGATAGATTCATTCGATAAGCGACCTCTACTTTTCTATAAATATAACGGAAATCCAGTAATAACTTTTTTTTTTATAAATAAATCTGTCTTGTGCCAAAAAAACAAACGCTATATAAATATTATACATCCGTCAATCGTCGTTTTCAAAGTTCAATCGACGATTAAAATCTTCAATCAAATTATCGTTTTAATCGTACCAATACTTAAATCGTATTGATAACCACGATTTCGGTTCAACTTTTTTTTCTGCTCAACGAATTCGTAAATCTTTTGTAAAAGTTCAGATACTCCGCCCTGCGGGATTTTTTTCTTTTCATAGTTTCGCATCCGCAAAAAATAAAACGGATACCACGAGCAAGTGTACTACAAATACTTTTACCACGAATAATCGCTGGGGGAAAGTTTTCAAAGTGTTACAACCTAAACGAGTGTGACTTTTGACCTCAAATTTTTTATTTTGCGTGTATAAAAAAACATAAATACGTCGCGTGCTTCATGTGGGAATAATCGTTGGATAAACGACAATTAAAAATAAGCTATGATTTAAAAAAAGGTTTGAATAATCAAGTTCAGTCAAAAGAGTACGACGTGGAAAGTCTATACTCTCTAGGGTGGTCCTTAATGGGGGTGTTAACGAATTTCGACAAGTTCACCCCCCATATATAGGTTCGAAATAAATAAATAAAAATATAAACGATAAACACGATTTCAACACAAACTGAAATTTGTTTGTGTTTATGTTCTTTATTTAATTCATTTAATTTAAATGAATTAAATAATCTTTATTTAATTCATTTAATTTAAATGAATTAAATAATCTTTATTTAATTCATTTAATTTAAATGAATTAAATAAAGATTATAAACACGAATAAATCTTAATTTGCTTCAAATTAAATAAATTGAATAAAGAACACAAACACAAATAAATTTCAATTTGTTTCAAATTAAATAAATTGAGTAAAGAACATAAACGCAAATAAATTTCTTTATTCGATTCGTTTGATTTAAATGAATTGAATAAAGAACATAAACACAAATAAATTTCTTTGTTCAATTCATTTAATTTAAATAAATTAAATAACGAACATAAACACGAATAAATTTAAATTTCTTCTAAATTTAATAAATTGAATAAAGAACATAAACACAAACAAATTTCTCTATTCAATTAATTTAATTTAAACGAATTAAATGAAGAACATAGGCACAAATAAATTTCAATTTGTTTAAAATTGAATAAATTGAATAAAGAACACAAACACAAATAAATTTCATTTTGTTTTAAATTAAATAAATTGAATAAAGAACATAAACACAAATAAATTTCTTTATTCAATTTATTTAATTTAAATGAATTAAATAAAGATCATAAACACAAATTAATTTTAATTCGTTTTAAATTAAATAAATTGAATAAAGAACATAAACACAAATAAATTTCAATTTGTGTTGAAATCATTTATCAACTATCATCGTTCATCGGTTCGCCGTTATCGATAATATACAGGTGAGGTTTTGCAAGAAAAATGTACGTGTAGTTATACCCATTAACAATAGATTTATGTGAATAAAAAAAAAATTCCTTGCTTAAGGAGAACTCGAAAAAATAATTACTGAATCAGTCTGAAAATCCCGTTATTCAAACGGGAAACAAAACGAGCTTACAGGCCCGTCTTCTCATTGGACTACAGCGCTGGGGTTTCGCACATATTTTTATTCATTCATTTCGAACCTATCTAAAGTCGTGCACTTGTCGAAATTCGTCAACACCCCCATTGAGGACCACCCTAATACTCTCTACATCTCCTCAACGCAATGTAAGGCGGACCCACACACAATACTGTCGTAGGCGCAACTGGCGTCGAACAAAAAAAACCGCAAAGTTCCAAATTTCATTATCACGTAGCTACCATTGATTTTCCTCTCTCCGTTCGTACGACATCCGCACTCTTACAATCCACCCCAGCAACTTCCGACCCCGCTCTTCCCAATTTACCGGATGAAAATGAACTTGTCCAAAATATAACCATCTCCAGCTCCGACTATAAGGCGTTCGTTGTAGCCCAGTGATCTCGTTAAATTCCACGTACTACGACGCGTCTGGGTTGGTGCAGCACGTGCTACGTGCAATTGCATTCGCAGTATTGTAGGATAATTGCCAATCATAGAGCAGCGATAAACAATCGTTAGTTGATTGCGCTTGACCTCCCTCCACTGATATCTCACACTCTCGTTCGCCGTCGCTTCTCAACTAGATATAAACAATCACGTTGCCTAGCTGCGGTACAACCCTATATTGGCACCATTATTACCCTTCGTCCGGAAACGTGACGACGCTATCCACTTCGACGTATCGATTCACCGTACCACCGGACAGATTTGGCTCAACGCGACAATTAACGTTAATTCGCGCACTCGATAATCCATCGGCCGAGACCTCGAATTCCGTAACGTTACGATGTATCCTCTATTGACCGGCTATTACAACGTCGATCATTCCTCTCGCTGTCGATTCGCTTGGCTGTCTCGTTCGAAAAAACGTTTCGTTCGTCACGCTCCATCGAGCGAAAGCTTCGATTGTTACGACATCAAAGCGTCACTGATTGCCGCATGCCCTTCGGTCCACGGTCTCTCAATCCGATGGCGAAAAGTAATACACTTTGCGGTCAACGCCGGATGACCGTGGCTCGATGATGTCGTTCAACTTCAAAATCCGCCTATGTTCGGTGGTTTCCTTTGGCGGAATGATTCGATAGTTCCGAGGGTCGACGGTACCGCGGATGTGGAATCGGTGAAACGTACCTAACGGATTTTATGGATTTTCGAGTGAGATGGCGAATGGGAAGCAGGAATTTTAGTCGTTGCATGGACCTCAGTAGTGTTTTGCGTATACAGGTTGCGCCATATTTAATGTCGGTATGTGAATATTAAATATTTTTGACATTTATCAACCGATTTCCATACATGGAGGATTCTTTTGAACTGGGCCACGACTTTTTCAACCCCCAATTTTTTTTAAAGCCGGCCAGTTTGAAATATTAGTCGAAAGTAATGTCTGTGATTTTTTTTAGATTTTTTGAGGTGTTCGTTCAGGATTTTAAATTTTTCATTACGAACACTGTATCTCAAAAAATATTCATCGAACAAAAAAAACATAGGGATAAAAACTTTTTTATTTTTTCCGCTTTATCGAAAAAAATTAAAATCATAATTTTTCTGGATTGAGAAAAGTAAAATTTGGCAAAAAAATGAGAATAACATTTTTTTAAATCTAATAACACACTTCCGATTTCGGTACAAATTTTACAGAATGTTTGTCATTGAGTAAAGTGTCTGCGAAAATTTTTCCAGAATGGTACCTGCCATGGTTACGATGAAAAAAATAAAAACCCAGTGAAATCTCATAACCGCTTGATATTTTTAAACGAAAATAGTTGCTGCGTATTATTAGTAAACATTAAAAATGTTAACTCAGCGAAATTTCATGAAAATGTTTATTTTGATGAATAATGGACTTTCTAGATCTAGGTACGAATTCCTCACGATGGCCGACGTTTTTTTTTCATCGTAACCATTGGAGGTACCATTCTGAAAAAAAATTCGCACACACTTTACCTAATGACAGACATACTGTAAAATTTGTACCAAAATCAAAAGTGTGTTATTAGGTTTAAAAAAATATAATTCTCATTTTTTTGCCGAACTTCAATTTTCTCAATGTCGAAAAATTATGATTCTCATTTTTTTTTTGGATAAAGCTAAAAAAATAAAAAATTGTTTATTCCAACGTTTTTTTTTGTTCGATGAATATTTTTTGAGATACAGTGTTCGAAATGAAAAATTGAAAATTCTGAACGGACGCCTAAATAAATCTAAAAAAAATCACAGACGTTCCTTTTGGCTAATAATTTAAATTGGCAGATTTAAAAAAAATTGGGGGCTGAAAAAAAGTGGCCCAGCTAAAAAAAAATCCTCCATGTGAGGTATTTTTATTTAATTTGGCCCTTTACAATTCATTTGGACTAGTTTCGGAATACAACGTCAATCAAGTGGCCGCTTTTATTGGCCAAAGCAAAATGTGCCCCATCGGCCGGCGGTGGCTGGACCTCGCGCATCACACAACGGCCACAGCTAGGCGCAGTCAATAGCGTCAGTCTGATTTTTTGTCATTTAACTTGTCTTCTGCGACGTACCTCGGGAAATTTAAATCGAAATATAATAAAGGGTCGATAATCCGACAGGGCGGATGATTTATATTGAGATGCTGCTGGCACAAGATTTTCATTATGTCGTCGCGACTGCCGTAAAAAAATTCTCAGAAGAAAAAATCTCATAATTTTGAGCGTCCGCGCTATCGACCGTGAATTAATGAATTCAAACTTGGCGCCATGTAAGACTTCCGTAAACAGCGAATAGAGCGCGGGGAGAAAGACCAGTGGCGCCCCCTACTGGTCTAGAGCGAGGCCCAATGAAAACGCTCACTGCATTAACCACGTGAGTGAGTAACTCCTCAGGCGGGGATGGTCTCAATGTGCTTCGCCCATCGACATATAGATATGGACCGATAATACCGCGAGAAAAAGTGAAATCGTGATAGAAAGAGAGGAGACTAGGTGGGTTTATCCTTCTCTCGCTCTCTTTTCCGTGTGAGAGAGAGTAAGAGAGGGATAAACCCACCTAGTCTCCTTTCTTTCTACTACGATTTCACTTTTTCTCGCAGTATTATCGGTCCATATTTATATGTCGATGGCTTCGCCACAGTCTGCCTCGGCACAGTCTGCCTCGGCACAGTCTGCCTCGGCACAGTCTGCCTCGGCACAGTCTGCCTCGGCACAGTCTGCCTCGGCACAGTCTGCTTCGCC
Source organism: Sussaba pulchella (assembly GCA_963971145.1). Taxonomy (NCBI): domain Eukaryota; kingdom Metazoa; phylum Arthropoda; class Insecta; order Hymenoptera; family Ichneumonidae; genus Sussaba; species Sussaba pulchella. Next base: position 3,848,916 of record OZ020170.1, read on the forward strand.
ACAGTTCGATTCAGCACAGTCTGCCTCGGCGATTTTGACAGGTCTCCAGTCCGTTTTACCGACAAGAGGTATATTATTGACAGTGAATGTCAACTTCGTCCCTTCGTACATACATTATAATGCATAAGTATAATGTATAATTAGTTGAGATCCACTGATCAGACGCATCGTCAGGCACGCTCGATTGATGGCGCGCGCATCTAGATTAAACAAACAGGAATGATAACATATCTGTTGTCGGTAAGACGGGCTGGAGACCTGTCAAAATCGCCGAGGCAGACTGTGCCGAGTCGAACTGTGGCGAGGCAGGCTGTGCCGAGTAAGACTGTGGCGAGGCATAGTGAGATCATCTCCTCATGCGCCGTTGCATCGAAAACTGTGTGGTTGAGGGTACTATTGTATTCTTTTTCTCTCTTAATATTACCTCTCCTCCTTCTCCTGATCCTTGTCTCCTGATCGTAGACGCTGCGATCTCTGTAGAGCTGCCAGGATCGCTGGTCAGTCCAAAGTTTTCCTCGCAGCGGACGACTTGGTTCAGTAGACACCAGAGTGTGAGGACTGCCGAAAATCAAGGTTGCATTTGAACACAGTTACATGAGCGATTCTCAAGAAGTTCAAATAATATTGGGACATTCTTGGTTCTCCAATTTTCTGTCAATACTTTGCATAAAACGTGACCATGGGCGAGGGTTGAATGGTAGGTAATAATCTCGAATGGGGTCAGACAAAATAATGGTAAATATTTATTTTACACCTAATTTTCAATTTTTAGAGGGTAGGAAAGTGAAACAACGTAAAAATGGAATTCAAAATCAAGTCGAAATTTCTCTGATTCATAGATTCTAAAAAAAAGAAATTACTTTTACGGATTATACTTCCAATTCTTGGTCATTTTCCTGGACTACCAAGAAAATGATGTATATTACGTAAAGTATCTGACGGTTCGTTATAAAATTAATGGAATAGTTCGGTTCGTTATCGTAATTTTATAAGAATCCTGATAAGTCATTCTTATTACTCGGCGTCGTCGTCTACGTCGTCGCCCGCGGCGCGACGTCGCACAAAGTGAATTTCCGATAATGGCAAGAAGCGTTGAGTTCCGTAGGAAAATTATGAACGAAGAATGCGGCAGCTATGATCAAAAAAGAATCGCAAAGCTTCGCATTATCGCGAATATACTTACTATATCGTGTGCTATGCATGCGTTTTTTCGTTCATACACGAAAATTCATTCTTCATTTTTGAAAATCCAAGTCTCTGATTTAAATTCGATCATATGCCAGGAAGCTGGCAGATTAATCAGCAATTCTGCAAATTTCTCGATATTGATAACTAAAAAATTGCCAAATGAAACTACAGAATGTAAAAAAAATTCTCGCACATTGTTTATAATTTTTTCAATTAATTTACGCGTAATTAAAAAAAAGGTAATAATAATAACAGCAAGCTGCAGTGGACGTTATTGTTGTGAATTTTACTTTTCGGCGTAGCTAATACGCCGTATACGCTACGTCGTGATTCAATTGAATTCATCATATAGATGAAAATCTATTTTTCATATATTTAAAATAGACTCTCTCCGCTCTCAACTATGGGATGCAGTTTATATTCGGTGCTTTTATACGGTGCAACTACGCTCGTATCTGCATTATCACGCTGCCAGAATTTTCTCTTATCGATTCTGTACTAACCAGTACGAACCACAGCTCCGATCCGACCCTTACGGTTCATGTATATTCTCTCACGCTGGTTAAATCTCTCATGCCGACTTAATTTCCAGTTTCAGAATACCGAGAACCCGAAAGCGGATCGGATTATTCTACGCTGCTTACGAATTTTGGTTCGATGCATCGAAACACCGCGCATTACAAAGATTTTCAGCGAAATTTTACTGTACAGGGTGGCGATTAATCCCAGAATGGCTCATATATAGCCGTGCAAGCTCCGAAACTGGGAAAACTCGAAAAAGCTGCGAAGAATCGGAAAAAAAAAAATTAGGAAAAATTGTTGAACAAAAAAAAGGCATGACCACCTATTCTGGGTTATCGTAATCTATTCCAGCAAAAGCTGTATGAACCCGACGTCCACACCGCTGACTTCCTATTGAATTTCTAGATGACTTCAGGTATGAATTATTTGAATAAAAAATATTGTATTCCTGATATTTTCAAATCCTGCATTTTTTTATCGCTACTTTTTTTCAGTTTTTCAGCTTGATTTTGATTTTCAACGGTTTTATTAGTGATATCTTTTTTCGGTTTTTTTAGCCCTTTTTTGGGGACCCCATTATGCGCCATGCTACCTAAATAACCTAAATAATTCACCGATTGGACGTCAAGTGCGTGCGCGTGACCCATCTCAAGGCGTTACATACGTCTAGTAGCGTCAAAAATGCGCTGAAAGACTTTTTTTAGAAGGAATAACAATATAAATTAATAAAAATAAATGGTACACGTTGTTCATTGGTATTTGAACTTTATAAAAAAAATTAATTTCACTTTATTTTTACAAAAATTACTATACAAAAAATCACGTGATCCACAAAATTTTTTTACTCAATTTTCTGTATGTATTTTATTTTTTATATTTTTTTTTGTGTCATCGAAATTTTCGTTTCTGTGGTTCACCCGATGGGTGATGATACTAAAAATATGTTTTAAAAATTTGAAAGTGATCTGAATTTTCGTCTAAAAGTTAGAACTTTCACGAGGTTAAAAAAGAAAAACATTGCTTTATTATGTAATATCTCCGCCATTTGTTAATATTCCTGATTTTTTTTACATATGGGGCAAAATTTCCCAATTCACCGAACTGAAACCCTCCTATCTTCCGATGTGGACGATGATTTTTTTTCAGTATCCTTTGGATCCTACGACCTCACTAATTTTTTTAAAGATTTTTTAGACCCCTCCTTCTCCTCCCCTCCCCCCGCCATATTATTTTTATCAAGAGGTAACTGCTATTTGTCCCCTTTTCATTTGGATGACATTTTTTTCCCGGATACTCTATTGAAATTGAAGAACTTTTTTCATAAAATTGGAGTGGGCAGCGGGTTCCTGATATTTTTATTTATTTTTTTGAAATTTAGCAAAAATTCGATTTTTTCTGAAATTTGAATAGATGATGATGGTTTTCGATCTAAAAAAAGAAAAGAAAAATGAAATCTATCTTGCAAAAAATCGATATTCCGATTATTTCGATAGAAAATCGATAGGAAATAGGAGTTACCTCCTGATGATATTAGCAACAATTAATTCATATTCAAAAATCGATTTTCTATCGAAATAATCGAAATATCGATTTTTGTGCAAGATAGATTTCATTTTTCTCTTCGTATTTTAGATGAGAAACCATTATCATATGTTCAAATTTCGGAAAAACTCGAATTATTTAAAATTTCAAAAAAATTAAAAAAAATATTAGGAACCCGCTGCCCACTCCAATATTATGAAAAAAGTTCTTCAATGTCAATAGATTATCCGGAAAAAAAATTTCATCCAAATAAAAAGGGAGCAAATAGGAGTTACCTCTTGATAAAAATAAAATAGCGGGTGGAGGGGAGGGAAAGGAGGGGTCTAAAAAAATCTAAAAAAAAAATTACTGAAGTCGTAGGATCCAAAGGATACTAAAAAAAAATCATCGTCCACATCGGAGCATAGGAGGGTTTCAGTTCGCGGAATTGGGAAATTTTGCCCCATATACTTAACCATGTGCCTAATTAATCCGTGAAAAAATGTTGTCAATATATGTATTATTTTTTTTTAACCGCATCTAGAAAAGTACCTTCGAAAATCCGTGAAATCGCGTACATAAAGCCTCAACATTTATTACCGTAGAATGGTGTAGAATCACGTCAACATTTGTCAGAGTAGTATAAATGACGATGAACAGCAACATGACCGCTCAACCGTCAAAGACGCTTCTTAATACGCATGTCAAGCGCTTTTATCCAATCTATAAAAGACGTCTATCTCGTTTTAAACAGAATGGAAAAAGGGGTCCCGTAAGCCCTCGACGTTTTACGACATGGGCGAACATTCAACGGTTCTACAAGCGGAATCGGTTATCTACTTTAAGTCTTATCGACGTTCTTCATCGTCGTCGTTTGTAGTCGTCTCCTGTAAATTTTAAATAGGTCTACCGTGATTGCTATTTTATTGCGAGAAACTCGTATTTTCCGATGTAAATGCTCACCGTTCACTTTTGTAACATTATTTAATGGAAAATCTCGCACTAATCTCTCAGCTTTCCGCAGTCGTTTTCATTTCTTTTTTTTATTTTTTTTTATTGTGAATATTTGCACGAGGTTCAAAGACTCCTCCGTCAGTTTGAAACTAGCAAATGGTGGCGAAACGAAGAATATCGGATACGTATTCGAGGTCCAGTCAAGAATTTCATATAAGCAGTTTTTTCAGTAGATAAACACCGAAATTAAACCTTCATTTCATTCGTCGTTACGGCTAAAGGGGGAGAGAAAGGGTGAACTCGACGAAAACACTCGGGAATATTCTATATTCTTCTTTTACTCCGCAGCTTCTCAGCTTGCAATTAAATTAATAACTTCGCTGATGAGATCTTTAATAGTGCTGCGACTGGCAAAGAGAAAAAATTTATGATGCAGGCTGAAACTTTTTCCCTGATTTTACTGAATGAAACAGATTTGATGGGCGTGTTATTACGGCCACCTACGTATCAAGGGCGTAATATGTCTTTTTCGCCATTGAAAAATTTGTAAGACATTTTTTTTTTTTTTCTTATTTATTTAGATAAGAAAAAAAGCGAAAATTTGTATTTAGAAATGTCGTGATCTGACTTACGCTTATAGGCTTTACAGAGAATTTTAAGAGTGCTTGTAAGTACTACGTTTGCGTATTAGGTTCCTATTCCGGTCATTTTTGAATTTTTTCAAATCAAATTAATTTGAAAGATCAAAAAAGACAACAGAAAAAATCGAAATTTCAAGCCTAATTCGACATTTCTGATTTAATTTTTAATATTCGCCGATATAAAGTGAAGTTTGTCGTTTAGAATACATGCGAATTTTCTATTTTCCGGTAATAATATTCGCAGGACGACGAATTTTTCCTGGATAAATTCAATACCGCATGGAATTAGCGGGTATGAATGATGTAACTATCAAGGTGGTCCTTAATCGGGGTTGAACATTTTTTTCATCGATCCCATGGGCTTAAACGTCTCTAAATATGTTTTAAAAAAAGTAGCCGAAGGCCCAGCCTCGTAGATCAATTCTAAGTACCTCCCCAAAGCTGTCGAATTTTGCCATTTCATTAACATACGTTTTTTGGCACTTAATGGTTAATATTTTTTTCCTTCCCCAGTATTGCATCGAAAAATTTGAAACTTCGCACATTTTTCATCTATTATAGTAGGTCTTCGATGACAGTTTAAACATTTTTCCAGTGATTGAATTCCACGGTGAATCGGCAAGTTGAGATAGCTTGTTCTTAAGAGTTTCGATAAAATTGGAATTCAATCACTGGAAATTTTTGTAAACTGGCATCGAAGACCCACTACAATAAATGTAAACTATGCGAAGTTTAAAATTTTTCGGTGCAATAATGCGGAAGGAAATAATATAAACTATAAAGTGTCGAAGATCGCATGTTAATCAAACGGCGAAATTCGACAGCTTTGGGGAGGTACTTGGAATTGCGCCACGAGGCTGGGCCTTCGGCTACTTTTTTTTAAACATATTTAGAGACGTTTAAGGGGTTACATACACTTGTAATTTTCAAAAAATCGTTGTTTGTTTTTTGTATTTTCTGAATATACATATATTTGAGCATACACACTCAAAATTTTATGTCAATCAGACGAATATTTTCGAAGTTATAGACACATTAATGAAGGCGCGTTAGGGAGGCGCGTCTCACAGTCGGGGAACTTTAAACGCGTTTTTCTCAAAACTATGTTTTCAAAATCGGTGATCAAGATTTCTCGAAAACGGCTGAACCGATCAGTCTCAAATTTTAACACAACCTTTTTAACTAGATTTTTTAGTAATTAATCGAAGATTTTTTTTCTCCGATAAATATTTTCCATTTTATAAACAATTTAAGGCTTAAATTTTCGTTCAAAATCGAGTCTTTTATTTTGAGAAGTCGCCATTTTGTCAAAAATTATTTTTTCGCTAATTCCTTCGATTGAATACTAGATAATGTATTATATTAACGAAATTTATTTGATTTTTTCATTTCAGATAATCCGGTCCAGAGATATCGTGATCACCGCAAAATTGTTTTTTTTTGCGGAGCTCTAGGAGATCGGCGATAGCAACATTCGCGATGATTATTTTTACAAATAAAAAATATGTAAATATATTACAAGGTTATTATAATATGTACACCAATTTTCAAATTAATAAATTGAATAGTCTGCGCGAAAAAAATTCTTGAAAATCCGTCTTTTTAAAGCCTTCTAACTGTATGTAACCCCTTAAGCCCATGGGAGCGATAAAAAAAAATTTGACCCCGATTAAGGACCACCCTGGTAACCATACATCCAGTTTGAACGGGACCGTGCTGTTCTTCAGGTAGCCTGTCTCGTTGTCTCCAGGCGCAGCTATGGGATGTCGAAATATTCTGTTTTTAGAAATAGAACAACCCACGGTAACAATTGAAATAAACAATGTGAAATATGTAAAAACTACCCGACGGTTGCGTTTGGGAGCGCAGCGTTGACGGTATGCCGAGTTATGCCGGGGATAGGAGGGTGGGGTCGTTGGTATTACAACGTATTACACGTTGTAAGTCGACCACGAACTTCATCTTCTCCCGGTAGGAGGACGTTTTAAGGCGTTATATACGAGATTTCGCCGATTGTCGAAGGTACTATAGTATAGTACCTTCTATTTTCTATTTTTTAGACGCGGTTGAAAAGAATGACGCATATATTGACAACATTTTTTTACAGATAATTTATGCACATGGTTAGATCATGTAAAAAATAAATCAGAATTATTAACAAATGGCGGAGATATTACATAATAAAGCAATGTATTTTTTTTTTGCGCGAGCGTTGACGGTGAAAGTTCTCGGCATCGATGTGGGTGTCTGAAAGAAAATCGGCATATTTATAATTGCATCGTGAATGTATCGTCAGTGTAAACCAACTATATCGTAAAAAATAATAATTATAATAAAAATTTGAAACTTAAAATTTTCTTACTCAATTTTCTGTCGGTATTTTATTTTTTATATTTCTTTTGTGTCATTGAAATTTTCTTTTCCGTGGTTCATACTGTAGGTGATGATACCAAGAATATGTTGTAAAAATTTCGAAGCGATCTGAACCTTCGTTCAAAAGTTAGAACTTTCACAAGGTTCGAAAAAGTGAATCGTGGAAAAACGGCTTTGAAGTTCGCAGGCCGGGCGCGCGCCGCCTGTGCCGATTATAATTATCAATTATAAATTCAGTCTTACCCTGATTAATAACAATTTTTGGAATTTTTCAAATCTCTAAAGCTGAAAATATTCGTAAGCGTTCAGGCTAATGGAATAAAAAAAATGAAAAATTTTGGAAATTTTTCGCGTATATAAGGCCTTAAGGAAAAAACGGGTCACGTTAGGTATAGACCGTACATTAACGAAAAGGAAATATACATGGGCCACCCCCACATACATACATACATACATGGGTCATCTCATGACACATTTTCACCGTTCCTCCATTCCTCCGTTCCTCCATAATAATAATAATAATAATAATAATGACAATGATAATAATAATAATGACACTGATAATAATAATAATAATTGCAATGTTAATAATAATAATAATAAACATTATGAAAATAATAATAATAATAAACATTATGAAAATAATAATGGAAATGATAATAATAATAATGACAATGGTGATGACAATAATGCCAATGATGATAATAAAAATGACCATGATAATAATAATAATGACAATGGTAATAATAATAATAATGACAATAATAATAATAATAATGACAATGGTAATAATAATAATGACAATGATGATAACAATAATAATGACAATGATAATAATAATATTAACAATGATAATAATAATAATGACAATGATAATAATAATAATGACAATGACAATAATTATTATGACAATGATAACAATTCCAAAATTTCGACTCAAAAGTAAAACTATATTTCACTCAAAGATCAATCAATAGCGATATATGATAAAAATTAAAAAATTGCGAGACAATATTATTTTTATTTAAAAAAATTCTCGACAATCTCCGATTTTGAGGTGCGGAAGAGGAATTGTACAAAGCTGATCACTTTCGCTAGCCAGATCCATTCTATATATTTCATCCCTCTGCCGGCTGCCAACTGATTCTTCTCCCGAGTTACGATCGTCCGAATCTCCGTCTCGTTCTATTCCACGAATCGTCTTTTCTCTTCTTCATTTGTCGTAATTGTCTTTAATTACATTCGAACGAGAAGGTTGCCCTCACGGTTCATCTGCATTCACGTGGCTCATCAGGGTCTATACAGAAAGACAATCGGGCGAAACTAGACAAGATGGCGAAGTCTTTCGTTCGGATTTAGCTCGAGAGCTCCGCGCTAATACGATTTTCCAGGTTTCGCATGCGTCCACGGAAAAGCTTTTTGGCGAGACCAGATCGGAGCTTTGACAATTGCTAGTAGAACTCGCGGCTGTCAAACGCCTCAAACCCTTACCGATCGTGTGATTTTTCCAATTTGTAGGAGACTCGCTCGATCAAAGTGATCACGAAGGTTTACGAATGCATGCCCTTTTTACTGCAACGCCACGAGAACAGGACCGCTCTTTGCTTCCATTGTTGAAGGTCTTTAAAGGTTCTTGTGGAGAATCCCTTTAAGGGGTTACATACAGTTAGAAGGCTTTAAAAAGACGGATTTTCAAGAATTTTTTTCGCGCAGACTATTCAATTTATTAATTTGAAAATTGGTGTACATATTATAATAACCTTATAATATATTTACATATTTTTTATTTGTAAAAATAATCATCGCGAATGTTGCTATCGCCGATCTCCTAGAGCTCCGCAAAAAAAACCAATTTTGCGGTGATCACGATATCTCTGGACCGGATTATCTGAAATGAAAAAACCAAATAAATTTCGTTAATATAATACATTATCTTGTATTTAATCGAAGGAATTAGCGAAAAAATTATTTTTGACAAAATGGCGACTTCTCAAAATAAAAGACTCGATTTTGAACGAAAATTTAAGCCTTAAATTGTTTATAAAATGGAAAATACTTATCGGAGAAAAAAAATCTTCGATCAATTACTAAAAAATCTAGTTAAAAAAGTTGTGTTAAAATTTGAGACTGATCGGTTCAGCCGTTTTCGAGAAATCTTGATCACCGATTTTGAAAACATAGTTTTGAGAAAAACGCGTTTAAAGTTTCAAAAGCGTTTTACATGTGGTAAATTTCGTTTTTTTTCAACTTACATGGAGTCATCTATTCCAGGGCCATATAATAATCCGTTTGCATCGTTGGCAGCTTCTAATAATTCGATTTGATGCTGTCTGATTTTTTGAAAATTACAAGTGTATGTAACCCCTTAAGGGAGCAAGTTACTGTAACGAGCTGTACGACAAAGTGATTTTTGCGATTTTTTTTTACGAATTTTATCCACGGATCTATCTGAAATATTTTTCATAGTTTGTTGATAGAAGTACAATATGAAGAAGTTTATCGACAATTGTTTTGTCCACCCTTTGACCCTACGCCCACCCTCAGAAGTTAGTGGGGCGAGAAATTGAACGTTCCAACCTGGTTGGTAGCAATTAGCCCATAAGGTGCATCCGAATGCAAAAGTCGGGAAGATTTACAATTTTATATCAGACTATGGCTTTACATGGGGTAATATTTTGATTATATTATATTTATTTGTTTATATTTTTTTATATTTTTATTTTTTAGCTAATAATCTAATAGCGGAGCTGCAAATTTTTTTTCGGAAATTTGAACGTTTTTGAAAAGTGTTACAGTGGATAAAACTAGCGAGCGGGTAATAAATAAATCTTAAGGCAGGATTCTACTTTGAAACCACGAACAAAACGCTATTTTCGTGAATTTTTTCTGAGAATACTATTAAAGATATCGATATGGGGCTTAAAATGTTCGATAAATACACTCTTTAAGTACCTAAAAAAATTTTTTTAAATGTATTTTATTCATTTTTTGTACACGTAAAATATGTTTAAAGCCAACGCCTCGAAAAGAAGGTACCGTTGCCGTGGTCGTGAAATCTTCCCGACGGATGGTCTGAAACAAAAAAATCAAATAGTTTCATGTTCAGTATGTCTTTAGGAACCGACCTAACGAGAATATTTTATATACGTGCAAAATTAACAAAATGGCGGCTAAAATACGAAACAGAAAAAAATCGCGTTTTTTTGGGTCTTTTTTTGCAATAAAAAAATAGTTCCAATCAAAATTTTAAGTTGATTGTAGTTAGGTCGGTTGGTACAAACACATAAAATATGTGTTCCAAATTTCATAAGGATCGGTTCAGTACTTTTCGAGTTATCACGACCACGGTACTTGAAAATGTCGTTTCGAGAAAAACGCGTTTAAAGTTTTGGTGAGTGATAAATCGTATAAAAAATTATCTTACCCTCAATCAGCGATGCCTGGGCCATATAATATGCCTTCGACCGAACATTCTTGAACATATTTACTTTCGAAAAATGTAAAAAAAAAAAAAAAATGTTTTTTTCAAAGTTTCAAAGTAGAATCCTGCCTTAAGAGGTGCCATAAAGGCGGATTTTCTCAACAAAATAAGACCTTGATCAAATAGATCGGATCCGCAGATTCTTTGATTTGCTGTAAATGGGTTAAAAAATACGTTTTGTGATAAACAAATTTTGCAAATAGAAAATTAATTTTTTTTATTGTGATAGAGTGACCCGAATTCTATCTGTAGCATCAAAAATTTGAAAATTCTACAGAATTTTTCTTGTAGAACGTCACATGGAGTTCAACGATCCGAAACATACATTCTTAATTATTCAATTGTACGTTTGCAACTTAGTTATAATTCATACAATTCGATTAATCCTTCTATAAAACTTGCAGACATCTTCGATAAATGTATTTTTCAAAATATGTAAGAAAACGAAATTTGACCTTGCCACAATTCACTACGAGCTTTTTTTTTTAAGGCAGCTTTTTGAGGGTATTTCAAATTTTTTTACAAATAATACAATTTAACAACCTTACAGTTTGTATTATACACACATACAGATTTATTATTCTTTTAAAAAAACAGAGTTAAGTTTGCGAATAAGAATTGTGAAAAGTTTACAATTTATTGTGTGTTCTCAGCGCTGCATCTTATTTCTTTCTGGCTACGACTTTCATGATATCTTCGTTCGTAATATTCATATCCGGAATACGAAGACGCGAATTTCTACCGAAGCCTTGCCATTTTCTGATCAACGGTTTAGTTCAAAATACTGATTTTAAAATAGCGCTCCTTTCAACCACATGTCCATAATTGCGTAATTTTTTTTTACTTCGAGCTTGAAAAAAGATTTTTAGAACGTGCTTTTTTCAACAACAATTCGATATTTTGTCAATTTTTTTTTCCTTCAGCATAAAAACGCCGTCCGAGTTTTCGAGTTCCGGTATTTATTTAAGATCCATGGAATAGAAAACTAAGTAATAAAGAAAATCAGTCGTTTAATCCCGTCTAAATCTGTCTACTAATTTTTGTGACATCGCAAAAACCCAGTTTCGAAAAAAAACCCTTCGAATATAAACAAAAAAGTGTCAAGAAAGAAATAATTAAAAACAAAAAACTTCGATTACTTTCCACGAAAAAAAATCCTCCCCTAACGAAAAAAACAATTCGACCCGCAACATAAATTTCCATCAAATTCATTTTTGAATAAATCTCCCCAGAATAAACGAAAACATAAATTCATTCAGAATTCCAGTTCCTCGGAAACTTCATTGAAGAGAAACAAAAAAAGCACAATGAGAATAATCACACGTTAATCACGATGCAGCATTGCGAAGAGAAAAAAATAATAATAAAAATTACCCACCTAAATGATTTCCCGTTGAATTGCAGAGACTCGAATCCGCAAAAGTAATATTACAACTGTACCACTGTGCCACATACATAACGTTTCATAGCCGGTGGCACGTGAAAAATAGAAACTTTCATCTCCTCTTACTTCGGTCCCAGCATCCTGGTTGTTATCAAGAACTTTACCCGCTCTCGTGCGCGAGCACGCAGCGGTTGAAATTGAGTTTCGTTCGCTCCCTCGCTCTCTCGCTCGCGACCCATCCACTTGTCGGTGAGCGAGAATGTTACGAAAAAGAAGAAAAAAAAAAAAAAGAACCAAAAAAACATCTCCTCGCGTCTGCGAGCCGGATGGGAGAGGAAGAAAAATAAGAGCGGTCCAGTCGTTACCCGGTACGGGGTCAATACATGTTACGCCATATCGTACAACCCGTGTACGTGATAAAGTGCACGTATATCGTACATACAGGGTTGTATAGTGAATAGCCCGAGCGACATATGGTGGACGAAATATAGAACGAACGGTACAAAAAGGTATAGACGTACGTGGGATAGTTATAAGGCGAGGGACGAAACGATAGGTACATTAAATGGTCCAACTTTGAAAGTTTCGAGAGTTCTTCTATCTCCCGACCAGCTTCACCGAGTGTCCCCGCTCGATAAAGGCCTGTTTTTCTTTGCCAACCCTCAGAAAAAGACCGGAAAGGGTGAGACCGGGCAACCCTCGGTAGCCTTAATTTTTTTTTTCTTCTTCCATCACGCGGCTTTTTCGACTCGCAACCCTTACGGTCACCGGGGTGTTCTCGCGACGATCTCTTCAACTATACCCGGAGTCTTATTTCTCATCTCGCGCGCTGTCTCCGACATCGGGCTCGCACTTGGCTCGGTTCTTCAAAGTTTCTTCTTCGTCCTGTACGAGACATTTTGGCGGTGGCGATCGTGTGGCGAGTATCAGGATTGCCGGATCACGGGATTTGACCCTGGATTCGAGCATTTTTCATTCGCGTCGGGAGACGAGAAGGGGGAAGATTATTGGGTTGTGAGATATTTTTGAGGGTTTTTTTGATTTTTTTAATACTTGTTTTTAATCGTTTTACAATTGCAGAAACGCGCCGAAAAAAAAATTAGGCGTGGGTGAGAACTCGTACGCACGAGGTCGCTGGGATTCTTGAATTTATTCCTGAGCAGTAGAAATTGGAGGTTCAGATAGTGCCATTAATTACCCGGATTACGGTTGGTGCCGGAATTTCGTGCAAATAAGTATAATTTGACTAACGTTACTTTTGGGATTATATGATTATTTTTAACTTGTTTGAATGATATTCAACGATGTATGCATACTTATAATAAACATAACCACAAAATGTAAAAAACGAAAAAAAAAAGTAGTGCGAAAAACATCGCACTACTTTTTGCTTATCATGCGCTAATAAAAAAATTTCAGACTAATGTATATGAGTATGATAATGACTTTTTATATAATATGTAAAACTTTTTTTAAAGTTTTTTAGAAAGAAAGGTGAAAAAAATACCAAAACTATTATTTTTTCATATTTTTCCTTACCTGTCAGAAACGACATTTTCCATTGTCAAAATAATTATACTTTTTATAAATAAACATAATAAAGTTTCTCTTTCCTAAAAGTACATATATTTAACTGTAAAACTCCGTCGGAATTTCCAGTTTTGATGAAATTTTCATTAAGATATGATTCTTTGCAAAAAAAATGATGTTTCCCCCGATTTCGTTGTAAAAGATTTGTTATAAAAAATGTTATTCATTATAAATTCCTGAAAAAAACTATTGAGATATCAAATAGGATCTGAGATAAGTATTACAGAATTTTTTCAGATTTCTTGAGCGTAATTTTCTGAGTCAAAACATCAACAGGCCATTAATGACCCAGATTGCGAACAATGTCCCTCATTTTAGGATTACGGACGGATGGTTAAGAACGGGTACACGATATTATGATAGCCTTGTGGCTGTGGCTTCAAGACGTCGATGTATCAATCGCTAGATTAGCAAAACCAGAGTGAAAACAGTTCACTAGGTGTCGATGGGTTTAAGGTTCGATAGGGCCATTAAGTCCTGGTCAATTATTATTTGCGGTACAATGATCATCCTGATACAGCTAGCGTTATCTCTTGATGCCGTATTATAACGAGATTTAACCCGTTGCCTGATGAAGGCAGTGAATCTAACCCGAGCTTATGTAAGCCTGCTGCCTGCTTATCCCTCAAATCGTTTCATTTGATGGGCGAATTTACTACATTAGTTAGAAACCAAGAAGGGTTCCTAGAGGAAGCTGAAGAACACCGAGGCTGATGACCGTCAAACACTGATCATGTTTTATGACGACGGTCGACCTGTTGCCTAAAAAGAACGGTAAAACTGACCTTGGCTCACTAAAGCCAGGCACCTGCTTAGCCTTACAAGCTCTTCAGTTAACCGGTAAATTTACTACATCATTTGGGAATCAAGGTCATCTGGACAGTCAAACACTGATCATGCCTGTGATAATGATACGTAACTCATCGCCTGAGACGGGCGATAAATCTGCCCCTGGCTTATCTGAGCCAACTTAGCCCGAACAGCGTTTTAGTTAACCGATTTTATCTAAGAATCAAGGTTATTTTGACAGTCACTTACTCCAACGGTTTGAGGAGGCTATTTAGGGGATGCCTAACACGTGAAACTACAGAGTTTCTAGTAGGGTGGTTCTTAATTGGGTGATGTCGGAATTCCTTTGGTATTCATCTTCAAAAGTAATCAACATAAATAGAAAAAAAATTGGTCGCAATCGGCAATTCATCCAATAAATCTGACCCACTCCTACTAGCAATCGAATTTTATATGGAAATATGCATGCATTTGGAATTTTGTTGGGGAAATTTTTTATTACTTTGAAACTATACGTGATAAAAAAAATTTTATCGGACGGTTTTGTAGAAAATTTAATGCTCTACAAAAAAGGTCTCGTGTAAAATTATCGTGAGTCTAATATTTATTACGTAACAATGGCTTTTCATGGTTGGCTCAAAGAAGTTATTTTTAGCGAATTACGTGATAAATATTAGATTCACGGAAATCTTACACGAGACATTTTTTATCGAGCATTGAATTTCCTACAAAACTGTCCGATAAAATTCTTTTTATCACGTATAGTTTCGAAGTAATAAAAAATTTCCCCAACGAAATTTCAAATGCATGCATATTTCCGTATAAAATTTGATAGTTCGTAGGGTTGGGTTAGACTTATTGAACAAATTCCCGATTGCTACCAATTTTTCTTCTATTTATGTTGATCGCTTCAGAAGATGGATACCAAAAAAATGCCGACATCACCCAATTAATAACCACCCTAGTGTCTACCGGGGTCGAGCGAGCGAACTACCTGGCAGCACTGATAAGAGTTCAAGTCCGACTGTCATCGTGACGCCCGCTTTGCCATTACCGAACAGGAATGGAATCAACAACGGACCAAAGGCCCGTAAAATCAAAACGCAGATTCCAAAGAAATGAGAAAGCGAGCGAGGGCGGATGAAAGAAATATAGAGAAGACGAAAGAAGGCCGGTGAAGGTCCTGAGGCAAATGGTACATCATATCCGCACGGGGGAAATGCTCACCTGATGGAACAGCCGAGCAATTGCGAGCACGCGGATAGCGTTAAGTAATTCGATGCGCTGAGTTTGCTGAACTGCGGAGCCGTTGGGAAAAACGTGCGATGCATCGCGCGTGAGAACGATAAATGAAGAGGGCGAAACGTTGGAGTTTAAGCCAGTCAGAATGCTTCAAGTGGGATTTTATAATCCGGAAATTAAAGCTGTATTATATCCGGCGAGGGAAAGGGCGAACGGGGGAAACTCCGAGTGATCAAACGTCTAGGTTACGCCTTGATTTGCGATGGTAGACCCGACCGACGGATGCACTCCGGCTTTTATTCAGTGCACTCTTGATGCCCTTTGATCACCGAACATTCCAGATTATTTTCGATGGAAAATATCGTGTTCATGGAAAATTTTATTTTATCTCTTGGGTGAATAATTTTGTCGCTTTTGTATCGATTTGAGGGCTCGCTTATACAGGGTGTGCCAAATTTTATGTCGGTATGTGAATGTTGAACAACTTTTACATTTATCAACCGATTTCCATATATTAGGTATTTTTATTTAATTTGGTCCGTTAGAATTTATTTGGACTCGTTTTAGGGTACAACATCAATCAAGGGGCCGACTTTATTGGCCAAAGCAAAATGTGCCCTTTTTGATGCGTTTTCCATCAATTTTCGAGCTCAGCCATCTTTGAATTGACTCAGAATTTTAGTCGTATTGTTTTTCACGACGAGACATGTGAAAATTGAAGAGACACGCATATTGGGTTTTTCAATTTCAAGCACTCGCTATTGAGGTACATGTGAATGAAGTTTTTGACGTATTGATGACAATTAATTATTCAAATCGATATAATTTAGAAAGGGTTCGTGATGAATTGGAAAAATGCGTGTCTCCTCTTTGTTTTTGCACAAGCTATACGAGGGAAATATTCACGCTTATGTTGCACCAATGAATCAATTATTAATTAACTATTGAATCAATAAAAACGCCATAAAGGCAAAAGGCTTATTCAATTTTTTTTTTAATTTCTGAACTCCTTGGAGCAAAGAAAATTATAAGACCTTGTAGAACTTAGCTGATCATTTTGTTCTGTAGTTACAGCTTTCTTTCTTATTAAGAAAAGGCTTTTAATGCGTTGATTCCAAAGTGATAATTCCTGCGGCACCGTCAACTATTGGTCGCTTGTTGTACCAAATGTTGACAACATGTTGTTTTTTAATCAATCTACTCCGGATTTCTTTTATATTACTCTTGATAACCTAGCATCGCTGTTAAGCAAAAAAAAATTTGGAAAAAATGATTCGTCTGATGGATCTTCAATATCAAAGCCAAAACGCTTAGTACTTCTGTATTGCAAGCTTCTCGATGAAAAAGAGTCGAGGAAAGTTTGAGACTAGAAAACTTTTAGAGGGAAAGCTGTTCCATAGGGTTCAATGATGTTTTTGGCAAAATTTCACGTAGATACTCCGGAAATTATAGAAATGGCGATAATTCGTGTGCAAATAAACACGAAGAGTATACTTTTAAATATCTTTGTCACTGTGAAATTGTAGTAGAAACCGTAATACGAATCATTTGAAAATAAAAAAATATAAATTGAGGTTCTAGTTTCGTTTTGTCATACATTTGGTGATCCAACGAGTAATAACAGAGATCCCAACTCGATTTCTACATACATTCAGTGAAATTTTCTCAGCTTTCCGAAAAAAATACTTTCAAAATTTTTTAAAAATACATATTGGCCGAAAAATCGACTTTCATATTTTCAAATGCGATTTTAAGTAATTTTTCAAGACCCAAGAATATTTTTCGATATTTTCTCGAAAAGCTGAGCTTTTTTTACGCAGAAAACGTGGTCGAGTCTAATTTTTTTCTATCAAAACGCATTGAGAAATTAATGAAAAAAAAAAAAGAAAAATTGCACAGAATTACCCATACAATTACATCGAAAATAACCAAGGGAAAAATCTAAAAAAAATTTAGAGTTCATTTCTCAATAAGGGCTTCCATTTCTCAAAGTTACAAAAAGATAGCTGCTATCGACGCCCAAAACCGTTACTCCAATTGGTGGAATCTCTCATATATTATATCATCCTATACAAATAATAAAATTCACATGATCCATATCGTTCAATCTTATTTCATTCATCTAACAATTAATATTTATTATTATTTTTCCATCATGAATCAATTAACACTAATTTTCATTCGTAATACAATAATACGAACAATGATAAAACGATATCAATAAAACACCACCATTTGATGAAATTGCACGGACAGGAAAAAACAGAGGGTTCAGTCAGTCGTGCACAAAGCAATGGAACGTGCGACGATGGTTCGAGAGCGACGAAGAACGGGAATCAGAAGTAGAAAAAGCGACGGAATACGAGCGAGCTTTTGAAGCTGCGGTAAGTGTATATACGTTGCGTATAGATACCGGTGCCAAGAGATATAGAAGTGGAAAAGGGAGTACGAAGAAGAACCGTGGAAAGGAACGAAACGTTAACTTTTCTTATGAGATCTAAAGTTTTTGCGTGCGAAAGTCTTGCCGGGGGTGCCAACAGCGCGTCGGCGTATCCGCGGCGGGAAATATTAGAGCTTTTAAACGTCGTTATTAGTTTGCACTGTGAGCCGAATAACTTCGGGCGCTTCTCGCGATGATATTCCGTAGGCAAGGTCGACGTTATATATATAAAACCGTATCCCGCGACGACGCCACTGCCTCGCCGAACGTTATTCTACTCACTTTTCTTATTACTTTCTTCTTTATTCTTTTTTCTTACTTTATTTCATTGCTATCGTTTTTTTTTTCCTTCGTCACCTTCTACTTTTTTCCCAATCTTCGGTCCAACCTCAATCGATAAAGTATTTCTATCATCGTGTTGTGAGATCAATGATATGTAGTTTGAACTATTTTATTCATAATGATGTATGTTTTAACATCGAAACCCGGTAGGATTGTCGGTGCCTCGAGCCACGCATTTGTAAATAGAGCAATGAAAATTACATTTAAAAAATGCGTCACAAAAAAGATTCCAAAGATTGATAAATTGTTTTATCCGTTGTTGAATTTTCGTTGTTTATTTCATTGCAGAGATACGAATGGTTCTAGTTACAGTGGGATTAAAAATATTTGTACCGTCAACTGGGGTAAGTTTCGGACACGGGGGGTAAGTATGGGACAAAATTAAAACTGAATATTTAGGAGAAAATCATTTGGCATCTAATAGAGTGGATTT
This sequence comes from Sussaba pulchella, assembly GCA_963971145.1. Taxonomy (NCBI): domain Eukaryota; kingdom Metazoa; phylum Arthropoda; class Insecta; order Hymenoptera; family Ichneumonidae; genus Sussaba; species Sussaba pulchella. The sequence goes on from OZ020170.1 coordinate 3,867,816, forward strand.
TCACGGTTTTTTTTATATGTAAAAGTTTTTAATTGGTGCTACCATCTAAAAGATACGTAAATATTAATTTCACAGCAGAGCATTCGAACCTCAAAAATGACAGTTCGAAGTCTTTCGACGTTCTTTTTTCCACAACGAAGGAGAAAAGGATTTTATATGATATCCGTCGGATCGATTTCTCGATAAAATGAATGCCGGAAAATTTCCATGTTTTGCTTTCTTTTTTTTGTAACCATTCCCCTAAAAATGGGTATTTTTGAATGATTCTTGTTCCAAGTTACTCGAGGATAACTACATAAAGATATCTATATGATACAGAGCCAAAAAAATGTATTTATTCATTTTTTTTAACGACGACAAAACTTGTCCCCTACTTACCCCATCTAAGGGGTAAGTATGGGACACGTTTCAAGTCGATGTAACTTCACAAAAAAAAAAATTTTTCTTCAAAACTTATCACACACCTTTGTAAGGATGTTCACAAGATGCCTGCATTAAAAAAAAAAATTTTTGCGCTAAAACTGATTTAAGACAATGTGAAAACATTCGCGTTTTCTTTAAAATTTTCAGATATGATAATGACTTCCTATGAAAAAAGAAAAAAAATGAAATCTCTCTTGGAAAAAATCGATTTTTCGATTATTTTCGATGGACGATCGATCTTCGAATAATTTTTTTCATAAAATAAAAACGATAGAAAATAAGAAAAATCGAATTGTCTATAAAAAATAATCGATATTTCGCAAGATATGTTCAATATATCTTTTTTTCTAAGATGAGAAACCATTATTGTATTTTGCAACTTCGAGAAAACTCGACTATTTTCAAATTAAAAAAAAAAATCTAATTAAAAATTGGCAAAATAGCGGTTATCTCTTAAAAAAAAAAAAGAAATTGATAAGGAAGAGGTAGAAAGGGTTCAAAAAACATTTAAAAAAAAACAGTGAGGTCCGAGAATCCGAAAGACACGAAAAAAAAAAAATTCAACGACCACATCGGGGGTTGGAAGGGTTTCAGTCAGGCGAAACGACGCGTTTCGGCCCTATGTACATCCATTTTATGGCTCGCGTTGGTTTCAACGTAAGCGTGTAAGCGAGTTGCGAAAGGTAGGGTCTTGAAAGCACAGAAGTAACGCGAAGGTACTAGCAAAGGGGTCGCGGGTTGGACGAAGAGGAAGAGAGAGAGAGAGGGATGTTTCGAGGGCGCACGAGGTCGGCCCACGGAAACGATTACACTCATCCACATGGAAATTACGTAGCGGTCTCGGCGCGATTCGAGACCGGACAAGCAGCAACTCTTGCACGACCCTTGCATTCCAAAGGCCGTACAAAGGGTAGTGTTGGTGCATCCCCCGCTCGTTAACCGACCGGGTCTCGATGGCCGCCGCGACTGTTATGTGCAAAAGCTGCACCCGAGAACCGTCCGAATTTACGTTCCGGTACTTAAATTCTCCACGCTCGAGTCTCACACTCGTTATCGGAGTTATCAGCGACCCTAAAGCAAGATGAATATACGGTGAGCTTATATATCGATGTGGTATATATATTGTTAAGGAAGATTGAGGAGTTTTCGGGGCGCTCGACTTGCAGCAAAAATGCGAATAACGTTGCTTTATTGATGGATTATCATTGATTTATTATTCAACGACGTTTGAATGTCGAGAAATAATTGTTGCAATTTTTTTTTTTTTTTTACCGAATGATCATTAATCGTTGAATTTCTTGATTTACGACTTGATTGAATTTCGAGAATGGTTTTCCAACGGATGTTGAATCATTGTGGAGATTTTTCTCACGAAAGATTAACGGGGTATTGCTGTCTAGAAGCTTGTTTTTTAAGTCATTTTTAGGATTTAATTTTGTGAAAACTAACGAACCTACAGTGCCGGGGTTTTTTACGCATGATGAGTCATGTTTCAACTAACGATACAAATTTTTATAAAAGATTTTATGTAAATTTACACAAGTTATGCGCTGTTAAGCAGGTCGGCGTGAGATGCTCGTCTAAACGAGCGCACGGATTCTGGCGGTTCTATTCGAGTTTTACGGATTTTAAATTAATATTTATTTGGCACATTGTTGAAACCCTTAAGGGGACGGAGTCGCCTAAAAAGTCGAAGGAAAAAAGAATTTTTTTTTGTGACATGATCAATCTACATTTTCATTCTAATTTATCCTTATAAAGTGTCTGTACTTAGCTATCTTTTCAAATTTTTTCAGAACCATATCAAGCATCCGAACGCTGTGATATTTTTCCAATGTTTGGGAGCTTGTTGTAAGATTCAGACCGAACAACTCAACCGATCGTGGACTTTGACGTCTCATTTTGTTCAGAAAACACATAATTCCGAAGTGAATGTGGGAATTTGGAATGCGAGGTACGATGAAGTTATGGTGACCTATTATTCAACTGTTTTTCCACAAACTATGTTTCCTTTTTAAATTATAGGCTGCCAAAATGTTTAAAGTGCATAAAAAAAAAAATCCCACATTCACTTCGAAATTATGTGTTTTCCGAACAAAATGAGACGTCAAAGTCCACGATCGGTTGAGTTGTTCGGTCTGAATCTTACAACAAGCTCCCAAACTTTGGAAAAATATCACAGCGTTCAAATGCTTGATATGGTTCTGAAAAAATTTGAAAAGATAGCTAAGTATAGATACTTTATAAGGATAAATTAGAATGAAAATGTAGATTGATCTTGTCACAAAAAAAAAAATTTTTTCCTTCGACTTTTTAGGTGACTCAGTCCCCTTAACAAACAAACGGCTTCTACGTCACCTTTGTCGGCCCAAAGAGAACTTATATTTCTCCACCCTTCATAATAAAAATACGAAGAAAAAACAGCATGGACCAGATTCACAGTGCCAACTTATTAATTTTTCATAGATTTTTTTTTCAGTGCAATTAAAATTGTTTAGAAAAATTTCAATTTCTACTAATCTTACACCACAATAATTCATCCTGAGTGTACCCAGAAGGCCAGAGTTCACCGTTGACCGGATGGAATACGACGAATGATATCCAACGCGAATTCGCCCTTCCCCCCGGTCGAGCGGAAGGAAAGACGTATAGCGCGGACGCACGTCGGTTACGTGGCAGTTACGTCTATTAAACGGGGAATCCCGGGGGGTTGTTATTTTTCCCGCTGTCACCTATAAGAAAGCCGTTGTCGCACGTGTGGGACAACCGACGTCCGGATCGTGTCGTACGGTGACAAGTTTGTCGTGACTCCGACCGCTTTTCTTCCTATTATTATTATTCTCTGACCATTCACCCGCCATTGGTTTCCGTGTTACTTCGCTTCCGTTCCCTTCGCCACGGATTAAACCATAGCCGATGCTCGGAATTCGCAGGGAAATAGGATTGTTTGAACAATAGCTGACCGGGATGAATGGCATACCCCGGGACATGCTTCATAGAATTAAGGCTATGGCGTAGACTCGACAGCGGTCATTGAATTTCTAATGGAATTGTGAAACGCAAATGTCTCATTCGGTATGTATTCTCGATGGTTAATTCAAAAACGTACCGTCGACGGGGATGAGGTTGAGACACTGAGAGTTGAGGGGGGGGGGGGGGGGGGGGGGTAAGTATGGGAAATGGTAGATTTCTATTGTTAGAATCGTAATCATTGGATGTTTCGACTCGGCCATGGACCAAAATGTACCTTAAAATGTTCCTATCATAAGAAAAAATTGATAAGATAGCTGAGTATAGATACTTTATAAGGATAAATTATAATGGAAATGTAGATTGATCTTGTCACAAAAAAAAAAAATGTTTTTTTCCTTCGACTTTTTAGGTGACTCGGTCCCCTTAATTGCCGACCGGGTCCGTAATGAATAAATTGATCACCCGATAAATTGATCATTGATTATCGGATCTATAATGTTATCACGCATCACACATTCATCTCCCGTGGAACAAATAAATTTCCCGCCTACATTCCACGTTTTCGCGATAAAGAAAATTCAATTTCTTCATCAATCAGTCAGCAAGAAGACGAAAATCGAATTATTCTCGCTTCGCGTTAATTATTTTTCGTAAATTACCGGTAGAATGCTCCGTACTTTAGCCGTCGTTGCCGAAGAAATAATTTGATTTTGACGTACCCAGCCGGTGGCGAAAATAATTCAGGTGCAAATTTTATTGTCGTCTCTCGGGGGGCGTAGCTGTTTAATTCGGATATAACGGGTGTTGCGATACGGGACTTGGAACCGGCTCTGCCCCGCGTGGTACTATGGACAGCCGCCGAGCCGTGTCGTAGAGGGCGCCAGCTGCGTCTAGCCCCGAAGGTACGTATCCGATGCTCGGGAACGGATTTGAATGTGTATTGGGGTAGGATCGAGGCTTGCACTCGGCGTCGACGGCATAATAGCGGATAATTTCCCAGCTACGAGGGAACGCGCGCGCGCTTGTCGTTTGTCGCTCACTCGAAAATGTACGCGGCAAAATGTACATCTGCATGTACATGCATATGGGGCGTTCCGAGTGAAATTAATTAATCATTTTCTTCGTGTTATCAGATTATTGCATTGATTTTTTCTTGACTTTCTTGACTTTTTTCGGGATCGAACAGACGATGATTCGTTTTTGGCATTCTCTAGCTACTCCCAAGGACGGTGCAAGGATCGGGTTTGGGTTAATAAGAGAAACCAATGGACACAACTTTTTTAAACTTTGATTTTTCGTCTACAAATTGCTCGTCTTTCCGATTTTTTTTTTCGTATCTACAAATTCAGAAAATTTTTAGTTGTAATGATTATTGTATATGCGAAAAAAAATTGAATGTAACTTGTCTAGAAAAGTATTGATATTCTGCATATTCGAACAATTGAATTTCCCTTGTTATTACGTTTTTCACCAAAATAAAAGAAACTTTTCCCGACTCTTAAATATAAAAATAAAAGAGATAATCTAGCCAAACCTCATTTTCAAGTTCGAAAAAAAAATTGAAAAAAGTTCCTTTCATTGATTTTCTCTCGCTTACACAAAACCGATCCCTGCGCCACCTTCAGAAATAGCCGTAACATTCTGAAAAAAAATAGGATCAATTTGAATTCGCGAAATAACCGAAAAGAAAAATTATGCAACGATCGGATAACGCGCGGGAGATGACTCCACGGTTTAACTCGGAATGTCCCATGTATATATATAGATGTAGACATATCCGCCGATGTTGTTAGGGGAAGAAGAGGGCACGAAAGGGAGAAAGTTCTACTCCGCGCGTTCATTACAAACCGACGGTCGACTGTTGTTCGTTCCACTGCAGCCTCACTCTTCCTCTCCTCCCGCCTCCTTATTCTACCCCCCCCCCCCCTCCATGCGTCTCCGCTTCCAATTATCCTCCCCCTTTGCTATCTTTCTATCTCTCGCTGCGAAGACTCACCCACGTATATTTTCCATCTTTGCGCCTTGGGCGCTTCTCCCCCCTCCCCCCTCCGTGTCTCGTAACGACAATCACGTCTCGGTCTCTCGTTTCTCCTTCGTCTGTGACGACTGAAATCTCGGCAGACCACCCTATCGAACGAATCATTCTGCTTAGTATCGTGACTATGGAGCGAGTGAACGGTGAATAACATTTCGATATAATTTATCATTAACGCGAGGAACATCCCCGATGGATTTTAAGTATACAGATCGATTATTTGTCTTTTTTAACTTCGTCGTAATTATTGTTCATTGTTTTTCAAGTTATTTCTGGGATTCTAGGAGTTCAGTTTCAGTGTAGACCTTGCAGTTACGAATTTTTAGTTTCAACAATTTTTTTTTAGATATTAATTAAGGGCTTATATGGGGTACATGGGTTTGGAAATTGCAAAAAATCCTTTTTTTCTCCGTTTTTTAATTCAATAGTACACGATGTCAAGAGCATTTTCCTGGAGTTTTGAGTCAATGGGGTGAAACTCTAGAAGAGAGAACCTTTGCAAAATTCAACTTATTAAGCTCGGCCGGCCGAGAGCGTCGCAAGCATGTCGGATATCTCAAAACGCTATTTTTTAAGTCGATAAACACGATTTCTTGAAATCGAATGCACTGTTCTTGTTGACATTTTGTAGAATTCTTCTGAATACGATTGACTAGTGATTGAACGAAGGTTTTTTATAATTTATTTATCATGACTTAGAATACAATACAAGACAATATATTGTGTAGATTTCACCGAAAATTGTAATTTTATGCATACAACTTTGCCCTCAAATTGTAATTTTTTTAAAAATCCTCCATTTAATCACAAGCTCTACTGATTGACTAACAGAAAATATTCAGTTTGTTTATTTCACATGAAATTGTCATGAGTTATCCTGACCACCGCGAGGACACTTTTTCTTAAGGGGTCTCCAAAAACCAGGTCCCAACGGCTGAATTTACAAAATTTCCAAATTAAAATTCGACAAAACATTGTTCAAATTCTGCTCTTTTGTATGCTTAAAAATTTGAATTAAATAATTTTTTTATTGTATTTTAAAGAAATTTCAGAAAATACGCTTTTAGTCATCTTCGAAATCCATGTGAACAACATTTTGTTTACGAGCTGAAAAAATCGAGGGCTGCCATTTAACGTTGATTCAATCCCAACTCCTATTTCTCCGAAATTCTCTGTAAGATTAGAATAATAACCCAGAAAAGTGTAAAAAAAGATTTCTTCGTTTCGATACAAAAATGTTGGCAACTCCCCCAAAAGTTTTTTTTTCCGATCAAAGACACATAAATTTGTTTTATCTCACAAATGAGTGACAAGTTCAGTCACCAATTTTACAAACGAACAATTTTCTCCGTGTCGACACAAATGGTCAACGTTGTGTAAACTCAATTGACATCAAAGACGACAAAATTAATTATCGCAGCAGTTACCATCACAGTGGTACGAGTAATTCAATCACGAAGAGACGGTAGTCACTCGACATCTTCCAACTCGCCTCGGTTCCATCTCGCCTGTAATATAGGTCGACTGTGAGCTTTGGACGTCCCGACTCGCCACCAAAAAGACTAGAGAACAGGAGACCGAACTCCTATACAAACCTCATGCTTGAGGTGGGCCCATATATGGCTGCAATGGTGGCGCTGCGGTATACCGAGGACCGACCAATGCGGTGCTATCATGCTCACCATTTGCCAAGCTGCCCTCAGATTCGTGTTGAGCAAACGAACATAACCCTTGTGTGTGACGCGCTGTCATTTTATACGCAAATTGGTTGGAGCAGTAAGTTGTGATTAATACAATTTTGGAGTATTCGGCAGTTAGAAATATACCGTTGGCTTATTTTTTTTTCATACACAGAATTAAACTACAATAGTTATTATAGTTCGAAATGCTTTGGCCGTAGAGATCGTCGCGGGTGACTTGAACTTGGCGGGTCGATGCGAGTACCTCATTGGTCGGTCCACGCTCGACCGTCGCGACATCTGAAGCGTCCATGTTTGGTCCCACCCTCACTAGTGGTCTTCGGTCTTCTGTTCTCTGGTCTTCTTAAAAAATACAACCGGTGCAAAAAAGCGAAGTTTCGGAGGCGATAACATCGACGCCGCAATACATCGAACGCCATTGCTTACAACGAGCTAGAGTTAGAAACGGTATATATAGATGCAGTGGCGTAGCGGCGTAGCTCGGCAGGCTACCGCGTGTAGATGGCGCCACCATTATCTCATGCAGGGCCCCGTGCCCAACTAGGCGCATGGGAGGGGATCGGCCGCTACGTTACTACACCTATGTATATCGTTTCTAACTCTTGCTCGTTCTAAGCGATGTCGTTTGAAACTTTGCCACTTGCCGTTGCGCACCGGTGGCGCGTCCATGCGGTGCTCGGTCGAAGTATCGGCGTTCGAAGCGCTACTTTTCCTGACCTTTGCTTGTTCTAAGTATTGCATTTTCTAATTTTTCGACGTCGACGAGATACTCGTATTGCAATATCTGTGATTTTGAGGCAAGGGCGAATGAGTCCTTTTTTCGAAGAATGGAATTAAGGGCGGGGTAAGATATTAACATTTTTTTTTTTGCATTTTTTGTTTATTTTTTCAACTAAATGCATAATATCTCAAGAATATTGTGTCAAGGTTTGGAGTCGATTGGAGCTAAATTGACGACGTTATGAGTATTTGAGGGTCCGTTGCTCCGGGCCGTTTTGAGGAAAAACTCAAAAACGTTTTCGTGAAACTTGACATTTTTAAAGACCGTGTTCACGATAACGCAAAATCTACTGGATCAATAGTTTTGAAATTTTGCGCACTACTTCTTTACATAATTCACCAGGTATTATCGAGGGCTTTTTTTTTTAATAAATATTAATTTTACAGCAAGAAATTAGCTGATTTTTATAGCGGAAATCGGTTTTTTTGCTTCCAAGTGCTACGAAAAAAATCCAAAATCACAACAAAAAAAAATCCCTTCGTGAATACCTCGAGAAACATCTCCTTTAACGAATGCATTTTGATTTTTTCGTTTCAGATGATTCTTTTGCGAGTTATGATGAACACCGCAAAGCAACTTTTTTTTGAGGCGCTTCCGGAGATTCACTGTCACCCGCTTAATTTTCAATATTTTGGAATGAAAATTTAGGAAAATATTGTTTAAATGTTGCATTATTATATGGAAATTGATTGAATAAATTTACAATATTTGTATCGCCAAGAAAAAATCTTAAAAACATGCTTCTTTTTCGCCGTATTAACCTCACCCCGCCCTCAAGTATGTTTCTTATAATTTAGACTGTAAACATCGATTTGAAGCATGCGGATACTGAAAATTTCTTATGCAGAAAGAAAACAAGATTACCCTAACCAAATAAGTCTAAGTCGGCAAAGCCGAATAGGTCCACTCTTTTAATTTAATAAAAAAAAGAACGCCGGCATTCATGTTATATTTTTCTGCAAGTTTGCCTGAAACTTTCCTATCGTTAAAAGCCAATTTTGTTACTTGCCAATGGCTATCGGATATAATTTATAATTTTATTCATTCATAATTTGTAATAATGCTTCCGTCGCATATTCATGAAATTTATTTGTATCAACTTCTTCATGAAAACAGTAGATATCCATTTTCAACATTACAAAATCAAGTAATTGCATTATAAAATGTCGCAAAATATATTACTCTTTCATTTAAACAAAACCATGCAATTTAAATGATTTTTTCCGAACGCGAGACACGAATGGTTACCAAAGATAAAGTTCGACCTATATCCCGGGTCGAGATAAAACCAAATAGAGTCGATTCGTTCGCGACTTGTCACCATTGTCATCATCGGAACGATTCGAGTCGACAAAAACAAGATGGAACCTGGGCGAATCGGAAAAAATCGAGTTCCAACCGTTCCAATCAAAAACTACATTCGTCGTTCAACGAAAAATTTCACCCGGTCGATGATATAATTCTTTTAATTCATTTTTTCCTTCAATTTTCCAAACTTTTCATCGTAACCAAAGTCATTGTACCAACGCTCGGCCCCGGGCACTAAAACGTTCTCCGCTTTATTGACTTTAAGCTTTCCGCAGTTTGGTCGCCGAAGCCCATTCTGAGGCGGCACCAGCGGCCTCGTCGACGTCGTAACTGGTTCCCCGTTGCCCTCTCCGCTTCGTGTATACACTCGCATCTCCGCACCTGCTTCGCTATTCCTCGAGGCCGTGCCCGGCATTGCTGACTTAATTTGTTGACGCGCGCCACGCTGTTTGTCAAACATATAAATTGGCAAATTTACCGGGTTCCGTCCAACGAGGATGGGAGATATGGTCGTAGGGTTGCGAGAGGGTGAGAGAGAGAGAGAGAGACGGGAAGTGGGACCGACCGAGTGGTGTTGGGAAACCACCACAACGGTGAGCTCTACCACCACGCCTTAAGGAAGCTCCACCGCCTCAATTCCACGACTCCCACACCGACGAACACGCGGAAACGTACCTAACAGAAACGGGGACTAAGCTTTCCGGCTATATCTATGAAAGTCGTTTTTTGTTCGAGTCGTTTCGAATTTCAATTGCGCCGGAGTTTCAATCGATTAAGAATGAAGGAACAAAAATGTTGATGACAGTTCGAACTTTTTGGTATAACTCTTACTATGCGCTGATCCGAAGTGAAAAATCCCGTTTGAAATACGTGCGATTCATAAATTTTTGGTAATTATATTACCAAACGTTATACATAGCGATTCTGCTTTCGCAAATAACAATACGCATATGTGGGTCATTTTGTGGCGAGTTTACAGTGTTTCTATAACGTTAATCATCCAATTTAGTCGAATAATTTTGAAATAAATGGAATATGGAAAAGTCCCAGGGTCTCATATGGATTTTGGTCGTTTAGAAAAGTTAGATCGAGTATCTGACGTCATTTTAAAGGGGAATGGCTGGAGCCTCATATATTCTAATTATTCAAAAATTATTTGAATGAATTGATAATTTTAGATCATCGCCGTAACTGTGGCATGAGATGACCCATATATGTATATTTTTTTCGTGGAAGTAGGGTTTATACTCCTCAATTCCAGATAGCGTTGAATTCCTTCAGGAATATTTAGTTTCCCTGCTGATATAATATCCTAAAAAATAGAAAAGTTGCATTTATTTAAGACGATGGACCACAAACGCTCTCGACTTCTCTCTCGATCAGCAGCGAGTGCTGATAGCGTTGTCACCTTCCCACTAGGCGATGTAGTCCATTACCTCAAAACAGAAAACTTCGAATCGTATCAGCGCATAGTAAGAGTTGGACCAAAAAAGCTCAAGTTAAGCTTAACGTTTTTGGTTTATTTTGGAATCAATTGAAGCTCCGGCGCGATCGAAATTTGAAAATGATCCGAACGAGAACCACCCTAACACATATCTCTTATAGACACTCGGACTCACAAACCTTGTTCGCACGGAGTAATGGCAGTCTGCGCCGTTGTTCCAACGATGGAACGAAAACTCGACGAGACGGAGCATGCATATCCCAGAGAAAAAGTACGGACAGGTAGAAAAATCAAATCGCCGAGGAAATAAAATAGTCCGTACCATCACCGTTTCGCAACTTCCGCAAAACCAGCAGGATTTCCGCTGCATTTATTTGTATATCTTGCATCGAAAACGTTTCCGTCCATCTTCTTGCGATGCTTTTTACCTTCATACGGAAAATTTCCACGCGGAAGGAACGAAGAAATTTTGGCAAAAATGCTTCACGGGTTTTTCACGATTTACATTTTCATCCATTATTATCCAATTTTCCGAAGAAAAATATTAGACTCGGTTCAAAAACAAAAAAAAATCAATATTATTCAAGGCACCGTTAAATGTTTGTTTGTTCGATAAGAAAATGTCAGAAATTTTTTTGTTATTGAGAGTTTAATTTCTAACAAAAGGTTGTTATTAATTAGGCCGACAGAAAAACATTTATTCAGATATTCGCAGAATCAATTTAAAATAAAAATAATGGAATTTGTTTTTTTTTTTCACAACTAATTAATATTTTTAATTAGAGTTTCTTATGACAAGAAGATTGTTTGTAGCAATATTTCATTAAGTGGAAGTTGATAAAAAGAAAACATATTATTTCGCGAATATCTGGATAAACCTTAGAATTTTAAGATTTAAGTGTCATCATAAAAATATTGACAATTCGTTCTCACCTGCGAACTGTATTTTCAAACAATCGATCCATTTTTGCCGGAGAAACTGTATATTAGATTTCACGCTCATAAAATTTTCAGTTATAATTTGTAGGCGCCGTTTTAAATACATGGAACGCCCTTTTTTGATGCTTTGCGAACGAAATTCCTAAAATCTTCCTTTAGTAGATTTGTACGTCCTGTAAAAAACATACATTTAAAGTCGATGTTCCTAGGTCGAACGGTTTGCGCTCGTTCTTGAAATGTCAGTCAGTAAAAATATTTTATTCCATACTTATCAGGGTGCCTCCGGGAGAAAAACAATTTGTTAGATGACTTTGAAGTCTAAAATATCAAAAGACATCCAACAAACCGACGCCCAATCGGACTATTTTCAGAGGTCTCGCAATCGTTACATAGATTTTTTATCTGGTGCAAAGACCAGAAAAATCTGTATCAGCTGGTCAAACAATTTTTTTCACGTGTTAATCCAATGAAAATTTTATTTAATTATTAAAGAATCTCTTAAAATTGTTCGATTGGGCTCCAATTCGGTCAGATGTGTTCTGACAGATCATACTTCAAATCTAAACGCTGCCAAAAAATCGTTTTACCATGAGACACCCTAATACAGATACCTCAGACCCTAGACTGATAATGAATATATTATATTCGTCGTTAGTACATCTATTTTCCCGGTGGATTAATCTTGAACGTAACTGTGCATGTATTCATTTGATTCATGAAAGTAATCCACGGATTAAATGAAAGGATCGTGGAATGAATTCGCGGTGTGTGTTTGTCTGCGGAACATTTCGAAATGAAATATATTATAGGCGCGAAAGACGCGCGTGTGCTCGGAATTATGACAAGGGAGCCCGAAGTTATTGGAACACAGGGCACGGAATGAAAAAAAAGTATCCAGCATTGTGTAGAGTAATTCAGGGAGAGATGACTAAAATTCATTTTACTGCTCGATTTCGACTGTTCATAATGATTCAACCTACACATAAGGCAACATTAAGCTTACGGAATGTCAAACAGATTTTTGCATCTCACTATTAATATTACAGAATACTTTTCTCTATTCAATAAACTCTAAACTCTCTATAGAATAAACAAAGAAAATAGTATTCGGTTGGGAATTTTTACGGTGTCCTTAATTTCCGGAGGATGAATTTTGACTAATTTTTAACGGGGTATTGCTGAATAAAAAGTTCAAAGAATCGATTTTTTTTTTGCATTTTCTTATAGTGTAAGGTTTCGAGAATGTGCCAAATAAATATTGAGTTGAAATTCGTAGAACTCGAATAGAACAGCCACAATCCGTGCGCCCGTTTGGACGAACATCTCACGCCGCGACCTGCGTAACAGCGCATAACTTGTGTAAATTTCAATGAAATCTTTTATAAAAATTTGCGTTGTTAGTTGAAACATGACTTATCATGCGCAAAAAACCCCGGCACTGTAGGTTTAATAGTTTCCACAAAACTAATTCCTAAAAATGACTTAACAAACAAGCTTCTAGACAGCAATACCCCGTTAATTGCCAAACCGAACTTAAGTCAAAGTCACTGATGAGTACGCGATATCATAAAAAGAACTTTTGAGGCTGTGATTAGAGCTAAGAGGCATCAATCGACGGGACGAATAAAATCAGAGTTGCAATAGTTTGCTAGATCCGTTAGGTTCAGTAAGTAATTAGGTTTTGATCGATCGTTATAAAACATACAATATTCATCCCCATGAAATTACCGTAAGATCCTGATCATGTCTCATAATTGCCATCCCTACATAATCCAGAAATCACGTTGATCCGATCAGTCTCATGCACAGGGATTTCGCGGAGAAACAAAAAAAATGTCCAGGATAGACGGGCAAGAACCATGTGGCGACACTGTCTCGTGCCCGTTGATTCGCCAAGCGGTCGTCCCACCTGGAATGACGTGGTGGAGGCGCGATACGGCGGCATGATCGAGTGGAACGGACGGGGAACGTCGACCCAGGACGAGACATGAGAATCACAAGCAGAAGGTCGAGGCGAAAGGGTATACGAGGACTACAGCTTGACCGGAGATTTTTCGCCCTGATGACTTTGGGAATTCGTCGAGCTTATGATGGGTATACGGGAGAAAATCTTCGTGGAGGTTTTTTTCAACGAGGATCTTGCTCGAGCAAGGACGATAAACGGTAAGGTTGCCGTACGTAACGTTCCGGCCATCCGAGGTCGTTTGCCCAACCTTGGCCGGATCCTCAACGTATTTTCGCCACGGGTAGGAAAGGACCCAGATTCCGAAGGTCCGAATCTCTTATCCTTCTACATGTCCTCTCGGGTTTTCTTATAAATTAAATCGAATCGGTAAAATTCGAGGGCTAACCCTGAAGGTCATAGAATTTCTTGGCCAGACCCTGAGGTCCTTGCTTCGCCGCATTTTCGGCGATGTGCTTGTCTTCTTACGAGGATCGCGAGCTGATGCGACTGAGGGTCGATGCCATGGGTTTAGCCATCGCGGACATGACGACACTTCTCCGGAGCGACCCCATTGATCGTTGTAGCTTAAAGGGGGTGTCGGGAGGGCAGTGATAAAAAAAAATCGCTTGGTCTCGTCGTTGAACCCACTTCATCCTGGCTCGATTTTTTCGATCTCCGCACGTTCGAAGTAGGGAGGGTGCGAATATTTCCCTCGTGGACGGAAAAGAACGAATCCCGATGTTCGATCGACCAACGGGAAGCTGAGCTTACGAAGGCGGTATTGGTACTTTAAGGCAGATCTGCCAATCGTCCATCCTACATCTTTGACCGTCGATCCCCAATCTTATTTGATTGTTTCGGCCTCTCGGCAACATTCAAATTCTGAGTCTGAATTTTACGAACCCGTCCTGGGACAGTCAACCTCGGCCAGGACTTGGATGTATCCCCATCCGTAGACGTTTATTTGCCTCGTGGGGGGAAGGGAGCTGCGGGAAAAATTGAGGGGCTTGACTAATGTAACGGCCGGAAAATAGGTCGGCTTTCAAAACTTTCTTTTTCATGGAAACCGATGGAAAAGCTATTCGGTTTTTGAATTTGATCGATTTATCCATGAATAACACAGATTTATTTGTTTGTTTTCAAATGAATTTTCTTACTCGTGCAGTAATCCTTTGAATAGTCCTATAGTGGCGCAAAAAAAAAGTGTTGACGATACAGCCGAGTCAAGGGCGAGTCTGACGCGCACCCTAAGAGTTCGGTAACGTTGGATTCTCGCAAAACTCAATAAGTAGTCTCTTTATAATGATTTAGTGGATTTAAACCGTATTTATTTGTCATAACTGAAGGAAGAATAGATAATATCATATTTAAATATTAAAATAATTCAAACGTCTGAATGAAGCTTTTAAAGTCTGGTCGGTTTACATTTTCGACATCGCTTCATGAAATAATTTTTTTTTTCGAGAGCAATCTGTGCGCCCATTTTGGACCAAAATAATCGACGAAATTCGGGTCGCACGTCTCGATATTATTAATCAACTTAAAACGATTCGCGCATGCCTACTAATTTTTTTCTCCACGCGGACTCTTCGAATTGAGCAATAACGATCGGCCACGACTATAATTGCGATAAATCACGTTTAACGCACCTATCACGTTTTTCATTAACGCGTGACGACGGGTCCGCATAGATCTTGGCTCGACAACCGGCAATTTTGATTCACCAACGAGAAACCCGTTATTGCAACGTAACGAAAATCACGAATCCCGGTGGAGATTAATTTGCATATATTCGCTAAATATTTCATGTATATGGGGCAAAATTTGCCGTTTCACCGGACTGAAAACCTTCGATCCCCCGATGTGGTCGATGATTTTTTTTTTAGTATCTTTTGGATCCTACGGGGGGACTAATTTTTTTTTTTTTATTTTTGGACCCCTACTTCCCCTCCCCCCGCCATTTTTTTTTTTATCAAGAGGTAACCGTTATTTGCCCCCTTTTTATTTGGATGACATTTTTTTCCCAAATACTCTATGAAAATTGAAGAACTTTTTTCATAAAATTGGAGTGGGCAGCGGATTCCGAATATTCTTTTTTTTTTTTTGAAATTTGGCGTGAATTCGAGTTTTTCCGAAATTTGAATATATGATGATAGTTTCTCATCTAAAAAATAAAAATAAAAATGAAATCTATCTGGCAAAAAAATCGATATTTCGATTATTTCTATAGAAAATCGATTTTTTTTATTATATACCGATTTGATTACGATAAAAATGATTAAAAAATCTTTTTTCCCATCGGAAACAATCAAAATATCGATTGTTGGCAAGATAGATATAATTTTTTTTTGTTTTTAGATCAGAAACCATTGTTATACATTGAAATTTTAGTGAAACTCGAATTTTTTTAAAATTGAAAAATAAAAATTATTAGGAACACGCTGCTCACTCCAATTTTATAAAAAAAGTTCTTTAACTTTAATAGAGTATCTGGAAAAAAAACTTCATCCAAATAAAAAGGGGGAAAATATCAGTTACCTCTTGATAATACCAACAATCAATTCATACTCAAAAAATCGATTTTCTATCGAAATAATCGAAATATTGATTTTGTCGTACGTTTGATTTCATTTTTATTTTTTTTGATAAAAGAAGAAAGAAAAAAAATTAGGAACTCGCTGCCCACTCCAATTTTATGAAAAAAGTTCTCCAATTTCAATAGAGTATCTGGGAAAAAAATGTCATCCAAATAAAAAGGGGGCAAATAGCGGTTACCTCTTGATAAAAAAAATAGTGGGGGGGGGGGGAAGGAAGGATCCAAAAAATTTTAAAAATAATTAGTAAGGTCGTAGGATCCAAAATATACTAAAAAAAAAAAATCATCGACCACATCGGGGGATAGAAGGGTTTCAATCCGGTGAAACGTCGATTTTTGCCCCATACATAGACGTCAGATGGCTCGTTGGGTGTAGATTTGATCGCAAAAACAAAGATTTCTCTGAAGATATGAGTTGATGTATATCTGTTACCTCCCTCTTTATAGCGACTCCGGGGTTAAAACTTAATCCCTTCACCGACACACGCATTGAGCTTTACGAAAGAGAGAGAGAGAGAGAGAGAGAGAGAGAGAGAGAGAGAGAAAGAAAGAAAGAGGTCGGACCAGGGCATGTGTGAACGATCAGAGCCGGTATGGACGAGCGAGAGCATCCGAAGGTAGTGCGAGTATCCGGCAACCGATTCTCCAGTGGCTCAGGGGAGCCGATAATTTACGAACTAGCTCGATCGGAATCACCTTTCGCGATTTAGGAGCCAATTTCGAAAGTGCGAGGAGCGTGCGCCCGCTTCTGCTACTTAGTTCGGGCTTCCCGGAGCCTCCGCGATTGTCGAAGACGCGGAGCCAAAGGCTTGGGAATGCGAACGGAGCAAAAGCGACGGAGTGAGGAAGACGGAATGAAAGGAACCAAAAGTGTACGCGCCCGTGTTCGTGTGCGTTCGTGTGCACGAGTGTGAAGCGCGGGAGTAAGAAGGCACGGATGTTGGGGAGGGGGGGGGGGGCGAAGCTTCAGTTTCAATTTAAATAGTTCTTGCCTCATCCTCGACACCGCGCGAGCTGCTCTTCTTTTCGGATGATAATAGCATGGCCAATTTCCACTCACTCTTTACCGGCACTTCTAGGAAATTCAATTTTCGTTCTTCCATCGTTGCTTTTATCTCTTGGTGATTTTCTTTTTTTTTTTCTTATATAGCTACTGCTTTGTTTCAACTTAGGCATTGTTTCAATGAAACTCGGGCGTTGGTGTGAAATAATGAATTGATCGTACGTTCTATCATACAACACTCTTTGGGCAATAATAATAATTATGTCGACAATGGAATTTCTGTTTCGTGAAAGACGGAGTGTTCTGACGTGGGATTAGAGGAGTGTTTGAAACGATTTTTGAAGTGTTTTTTAACCGTGGGATTGAAATTGGTTGCCATAAGTTTGCCAATGATGGAACGAAATGGCAAACGTATGATGGGGAAAAAAAATCAATCCCATGGATTTTATTCCCGACTGTAGGAATCTATAGTCTGGGAATTAAATGAGTGGGATTGATTTTTTTGTTTCGGGTCATATTATGAAAAAGTGCTCCGTAGAGATTCCAAAAATGGAAGATTGACTGAAGGAATCTATAGGCAAAGCTATTTGAACCATTGCCGGCGTTTTATTGTCATAGATTCCCATGGTTCAAAAGAAGAATCGAGAATTTTGCACAAAGCAATCAGACACTCTACGGAATCTGCATTTTAAATGCCATGATTTATAAGCAAAACTATGTACCGGAGGTCGCACATAATTTTTTTATTATCAAATGTATCGACATTGACAAATTTGCGTATATTATTTGTCACCCTGTATAAGCGAATTACACTCGACTTTTCGTCCAAGAGACTTTCGTACGAGATGCTACGGGCTCCTCTTCGTTAATCCCACTCTTAATGCCTCCTCGACTCTGAATGTTTTGAAGTTGCGCGCTCCGTATAAGAAACCACGGAAGGAAATGAAAAAAAAAGAGTATTATTTGCATATTAACGAATTTTTTTTTACTTATTATCATAAATTATTGATTATTCAAGATCACATTTTGATTTTTTTTTTTGGTTTAAATTTCTAACTTTTGCCTTGTTCAAGTCCTTATCGACAGTTGGGTATCGAAGTGCGGAAGGTTTAATGTTTCAAAAGCTCACAAGCTCGAAATTTTCTTATTCGAATTGTAATTTCCCGAAAACCTAAATTTCCAAATTTTTATTCTCACGAATAGAGGATTTAGCGAGGCTGAAAATTCAGAACATTCAAATCCTTGACATATCAATAATTTAAATCGAAATTTCCCGGAAATAAATGTTTCGAAACTGCGGTGGTCTGACTGTAAATGTCCCGGAGGGACGTGTACATATGGGGTATTCCTGGGAATTTCGGCAACTTCGGACAGTTGGGTCGAAATTTTTGCCCCCCAATTTTTTTCATTAATATGTGTTCAAAATAAAGAGACACCTATTTCGGCGTTTTTTATTTTGAGTCCCCACTTTTGAAATACAGTCAAATGAAGTTTTTGAAGTATTGACCACATTCGGTCATTCAAATCGATATATCTCAGCAACGGTTAGTGATAACTCAAAAAACCACCGGTGTTTTTTTTTCGATTTTGAACGCTTTATACATTGAAAACATTGACGATTATGTTGCACAAATTCAACAATTATTTATAAACAATTCAAAATTAAAAATGAAATGCAACAAAAAATATACGCTTAATTTTTAAAATGTATTTTTTTTTTAATTCCTTGAACAAAAACGAAAATTTAGCCACCTTGAACTTTTTGGGCCGACGCTTCGTTCGGGAGTTATAGATTTTTTCGTCACAAAAAACCCGTAAATGTTTACCCGGTTGTTAAGAATAACAGCTATAACTTTCGAACGAAACGTCGGCCCAAGTCCGGCCGGGTCTCAAAATTTTTCTTTTCGTCCAAGGAATTTGAAAAAAAATCAATTTCAATAATTAAGGGTACTTTTTTCTTCATGCAATTTTTTACTAATAAAATACGTATATTTACCGGTTTTTTATGACAAAAAAAGCTATAACTTTCGAACGAAACGTCGGCCCAAAAAGTTCAAGGTGGCTAAATTTTTGTTTTTGTTCAAGGAATTAAAAAAAAAATACATTTCAAAAATTAAGGGTATGTTTTTTGTTTTATTTCATTTTCAATTTTGAATTGCTTATAACTAATTGTTGAATTTGTGCAACATTATCGTAAATGTTTTCATTGTATAGAGCGTTCGAAAACGAAAAAAAAAGACCCGTAGTTTTTCGAGTTATCACTAACCGTTGCTGAGATATATCGATTTGAATGACCGAATGTGGTCAATACTTCAAAAACTTCATTTGACCGCATTTCAAAAGTGGGGGCTCAAAATAAAAAACGCCGAAATACGTGTCTCATTATTTTCAACACATATTAATGAAAAAAATTGGGGGGCAAAAATTTTGACCCAACTGTCCGAAGTTGCCGAAATTCCCAGGAATACCCCATATACATTTATGCATGTACCCCAAATAAAAGGCGCCGTTATAATAATATGAAAAATCATAGGCTGAAGGACCTCGGTCGATGGCCTATTAACAATAGTTACGCTAACTACTGTACACGTATAGATAAACGCTACTCTAAAAAAATTGTAAAAAAAAAAAAAAAATGTCACTCTCGGAAACTTCTGAATCATATTGCCAATAAACACATTTACTACTACTACTACTATTATTTCCTTATAGTTGACAAGTGAATAAAAAGTGCGAAACAATTAAATTTCTTTTCCACAAAACAACCTTTATAATAATTTCTGAAATTTACTCGGCTTTCAGCGCGCCCAGGGGTATGCAAGCCCTTAACGGTGAGTTCCGATGCACCTGTAAAGCACAGAAAGAAGTGCACACAGAACGTTTTCATTGGTGACGGCGTGAATCGAACCCGGGACCACCGCGAGTAAACCGAAAGCTCCACGACTCAGCCACTGGCTTTTCCGTACCATTTCCGTGTAAAACGATTAAAAATCACATTCCGGGGGAAAATGAGAAATTCGAAAGCGACAAATATTCGATTGAATAGACGTGGCGTTGCCTTTGATCGTAAATACTCATTTCCTATAGAAACTCGGATTCGACGCGTTTTACGTTTTTTTTTTTTTTTTTAAAACTATGAAACTTCTGAAAGGAAGAGCTTTTGAGCCATTAGTTTCCACTCTGGCCGTATAATCTTTCGCATCATTTTCGGACCGGTATGGAAGCTTCCGTTTTTATTTCGAAAATTTTATTTATTTCAAGAAAAAAAACTGTTGGGAAATAAGGCAAATTTGATAGTTAATTTTTGTAAAGCAGCTGATTTGTTAATCACTATCGTATCAAATAATCTCTCAGCGCTCTAGAGCTTTCAATACTGATCAATAATCCGGATAATGTCATTGCTTCAGACATTTTCCGGATCAGTGAGACCCAATTTAAATCGATAAGAACCAATTCAAACAATCGAGAAAAAAATTTAAAAAATATTATTTTTCAAAACAAAAAATCAATAAAAATACGCACGTACCAGTGACGTCACACAATAATAAATCCCTAAATCCCCATATTTCAGCTACTAAATTCGATCCAGCGAAATAAATAAAAAGAACGAAAAAAAAAACCGGAAAAATAAAATTCGCGCCAGTAAAATTTGTTCTCAAAGCGCGGGGCATCATTTTATTCCGCGATTCATTAAGAGATCCAACGAAAGAGTCCGGGGATTTCCACCGAAGCCCATCCAGGGAAAAACGTACATAAACTTTGATCTCTCGTCGTGTCTAATAAAATCTCGGCCTTTTTTTTCATTCATAGCCTTGCACTCGGAGAAAATTTCTTCGCCGCAGGCCCGTAAGTCGCCTTTAAGCCGGTGCCGGAACCCACAAGTCGGTCTCTCCTCTATATTCCGGTTTCTCTTTTACCCCGTCGAAAGGGCATATCCAAGAGGCCAAATCGTAATACCCGGAACGAGTCGTTGAATCGCCCGTTGGCGTTGCACATGAAACGAAAGCACGTTGCACAAGCGTATTGACGTTTACACAACGGGCTCGAAGTCTTGTTACACGTGTGAAGGATACCCGCGATATTATTTCCCTCTTTTGACAGGGTTGAAAACTTCGCGACGCTGAATAAACTCGGCTATTCGCTAAGTACACAAGTTTGTCTTCGCACTCGTAATAATATCGGTATGTATATGAACGACTATCGAAACGTTTCTTTTACCAATGCCGTCAAACGTTTTACGTTTCATCGGGGAAAATATGGCGCGCAATGCAAGCAACGTGTGTGAGAGGGGTTGGGGTGTTTGCGATACAAACAAATTTTGTAAGGGAACGAGCGATTGTAACGAGCGGGAAGATGAAACTATTGTTGAGATTTTTTCTCGAGGAATTTTATTGACGGATTTTTTGGAAATATTTACCACTGTTTGTTGAGGTAAGGACGGGAGGAGAAAAATGATGAGTAATTATTTTCGTTATTGGTTAGATTGACGCCCGTCTTCAGAAGTTGACACTGCGGAAAAATTGGCAGACCTGGTTGACGGCAATTGGTTCACGTGGTGCAGAAAGAATTGAAAAATGGGGAAGATTGATAATTTTTGTATCAGTGGATTTTTGTATCCTTAGGGAGGAAGCTTTGGCAAATATGTGAAATTATGAGGAAGCAATGTGCAAGGTTCGACTTTGCACCCTTTTTTCATATATAATCTGCTTGTTAATCTATTTAGTCTGGAATAAATTTATAGCGGAATCGTGGTAGCTAGAACGCGCACGTTTATTTTTGAAAAATTTCAAAACGACATAAAATATTAATGGCTTCATGGATATTGCCCAAATTCGATACGGAACGTCTTTCGATGGTAGTGCAGCTTTGTGCCAAATTTTAGTCCGATATCTCGAAAATTGCGCCAGCTACAGAGCGCACAGCGATTTTTGACACCTTTCAAAATTCTTTAAAACGAAAGCACTGCATGGATTTTTTTTCAAATTCAGTAACTAGCATCTCCCCGTAGGAGTACAACATTCTACTGAATTTGAGCTCGATATCTCTAAAATCGTGGGAGCTAGAGACCGAAAATAAATTTTTGAAAAAATATCACCACGACAAAACTTTCTCTATGAGGTAGCAAAAAATAGGGAAGATTGATAATTTTTGTATCAGTGGCTATGGTACTACGTAGGGGAATATTTTCAGCCAAAAAAAATAACGAAATGGCGGGCCATCAAATTTGTAAAAAAATCGATTTTTCGATTATTCTCGATAAACAATCTTTTCATAATTTTTTTCACTAAAAATATTAGAAAAAATTTTAGGAAGAACGATAGAAAATAATCAAAATATCGACTCTTTACAGGATAGATTTCATTTTTTTTTTTTTTTCAAATAGAAAACCATTATCATACATTCGAATTCCAAAAAATCGCGAAATTTTTTGAAATTTCAAAGAAATAAACATAATTTCAGGGAGATGAGCACCATTTCACTTTTATGAAAAGATATCTGCAATTTCAATAAAGCATTTGAGGAAAAAATTCCATTGTGCAAGAGCAGATACCTCTTGAAAAAAAAGGGCGGTCGAGTGAACGGGAGGGTCAAAAAAATCCGAAAAAGAGTCAGTGCGGTCGCAGAATCCAAAATAAACAAAAAAAAAAAAAATCATCGATAGAAGGGTTTCAATCTGGTGATTTGGAACGTAATGCCTCATACATAATTGACGCAGTGGTCGATAAAATGTACAAAATATTAAAAATCTCGCATGGAAAAATTCACAAATGTGTCTCGATGTACCGCTTTAAAAAAAAAAAAAAAAAAAATACAAAACTGCCACCAAATTAAGTAAACGGTTACCGCGTAAGAAATCCCAAAAATACTCACTAGGCCGGCTAGAAAAAAAAACTTTCTTTTTCTTTCAATCAAAATACATTCACGCCAAAGTATCTTTTATCAAGAGAATCGTGTCGAAAAATGAGACCGATCGGACCATTTTTAGGGGTCGCGCAAGATTTTTCTAGTTTTCCCATTTGATTAACATGGGAAGAACGAAAAGTTTCCATTAAAAAAAATCGTAGCTCCGCCAATTTTATAGGTACATCGATCCGGTTAGTTCCATTTGAAAGCTCTTGAAAAACCGCTTAAAATGGCGTGCGGAGCTTTGGGATCCCATTGCAACTTCCATCAATAATTTTGTTGTTTCGTAAGAAATTATCGACGGAAGTTGCAATCGGATTTTAAAGGTCCGCACGTCATTTTAAGCGGTTTTTCAAGAGCTTTCAAATGAAACTAACCGGATCAATGTACCTATAAAATTGGCGGAGCTACGATTTTTTTAATGGAAACTTTTCGTTCTTCCCATGTTAGTCAAAAGGGAAAACTAGAAAAATCTTGCGCGACCCCTAAAAATTGTCCGATCGGGCTCATCTTTGGGCACAATTTTCTTGATGGAAGATACTTCGGCGTGTTCGGTATTTTGATTGAAAAAAAAAAAAAAATTTTTCAAGCCACCCTAATACTCACGTTCGCGCTTTTCTGGCTGGGTTCAAGATCTTATAACTCCGAGAACATCCAAGAATTCACGATATTGACGTAGGTGTCACGTGTATGGGAATTCTCGAAAGATCCATCAAGACCGCGAGCACCTGAGAGCAGAACGAGAAGATTCAGAGCCGAGAGTCAACGAAGCGAGGAACGAATATGCTCGCGATAATCGAAGCTAAATTTCTCGTCGGTATTTCCGGTTCTCGATAGGATCGGAGGTAATTAATTCTCGGATCATCGACGGACGTTTAGTCGTTGGTATATAATCCGCGTACTCGAGTATGCAATCGTATTTGAAGAGGAACGTAAGATCGATCGGCAGATCGTGAAGATCGAGTATTGATTGTCGAACGAAATATGTTGAATTACCAGAATCTCATGAATATTCGAAAATTTTTCGTACACCCATCGAATATATCTCATAACGCAGACGACAACTACTCGAGATAACGACGGTTCTGCATCCATTTCCCGCACGTTATGTCGATTGATTTCAGATATGGTTCGAATGAGATCAACAACTTCGCTGTGCCGCTATTGGTTCAGGATTTGATGAGATATCTGCCAATGGCAGGCTTTGATAGCAATAAATAAACGAGAGAGTGCCCACACACTGGGCAAGAAGTGAAAGGGACGGGGTGAGGTTAATTCGGCGAAAAAGAAGCATGTTTTTGAGATTTTTTTCTGGCGATACGAATAGTGTAAATTTATTCAATCAGTTTTCATATAATAATACAACATTTAAACAATATTTTTCTAAATTTTCATTCCAAAATATTGAAAATTAAGCGGGTGACAGTGAATCTCCGGAGGCGTTTCGAAAAAAAGTTGCTTTGCGGTGTTCATCATAACTCGCAAAAGAATCATTTGAAACGAAAAAATCAAAATGCATTCGTTAAAGGAGATGTTTCTCGAGGTAATCACAAGGGGATTTTTTAAATTTTTAATTTTTGATATTTTCGTAGCACTTGGAAGCAAAAATACCGATTTTCGCTATAAAAATCAGCTAATTTCTCGCTGTAAAATTAACAATTATTAAAAAAAAGCTCCCGATAATACCTGGTGAATTATGTGAAGAAGTAGTGTGCAAAATTTTGAAACGATTGGTCCAGTAGATTTTGCGTTATCGTGAACACGGACTTTAAAATTGTCAAGTTTCAGGAAAACGTTTTGAAGTTTTGCGCACTGAAAAATTCGAAATAAAACTCGATAGTTTTCTTATACTCACACAGAGTCGTCGATGCCAGGTCCGTAGAGCAAAAAGCTTCCATCGACATGATCTAGAGCATCTTTTTGCATTTGTCTACGCAAAACTCTTTTTTCTTTACTGTCGTGCGCCGCTTGCTCCTCTGCTCTAGTAATTCGTAATAAAAAACCGGCCCGGAGCAACGGACACTCAAATACTCATAACGTCGTCAATTTTGCTCCAATCGACTTGAAATTTTGTCACAATATTCTAGAGATATGATGCATTCAGTTGGATAAATGAACAATGTTAAAAAAAATGTTAATACCTTACCCCGCCTTTAAGGGCTCACACATCGCTAGGTGCGCTGAGAACCGAATATATTTCAAAGATTATTATAAAGGTTCAATGGGAGGAAATGAAATTGTTGATTTTACATTCTTTATTTACTTTTCAACTGTAAGAATTAAAAACAAGTAGAAACTTGCAGAGTGCTTCCTCCGTAATCCTCCGCACTCGAGCCAATGGACGAAGTCCTTTATGAGGATGCTCATGAGTACCTTTTTCTTTATTAATTCTGGCTTCCTCATAAAGGATTTCGTCCATTGGCTCAAGTGCGGAGGATTACGGAGGAAGCACTTTGCAAGTTTCTACTTGCAGCTAGTTTTAATTTGCAGGGGTTGGAACTAAGAAATTTCGAATTGCTCTAGATCTTGATCCGTTCGGCCAATCTCGGCCAAATTTGATATGTATCATAGCACAACTACATCCTAAGCTTGCGGGGAATCATGGTTCGATTAGTAGAAGTGAACTACAAATAAAGCGAAAAAGTTGATTTTTTGAAAAATTCAAAAAATCATAAAATCTAAAGTTGTTGATGGATTCGGCTCAAATGCAATACCAAACATCCTTGTACCCAACTCTATATGTGAAAAACTATTTAGCCGAATATCTCGAAATTTGCGGACGGTAGAGTGGTTAGAGACATTTTTGAAAAAATTCAAAACGCTGTCAAAGCCGAGCGAATGCGTCAATAATTTCGAAAATCACAGATCACATAGATATTAGTAGGTACCATATGTGTGCAAAATTTGAGTTTGGTAGCTTGAACCGTTCTCGAGTTATGAACGTTTAAATTTTGGAGAGTGGTGCACACACACACACACACACACACATACATACATCCGGACATTTTCTCCAAACGTGTTTTCTCGATGTTTTAGGACATTTTGAACCGATTGACATCAAAATCCCGAAAAAAAAATTTCGGACCGTCAGAAAGCTTCCTTTATGAGGAAGCAAAAATATATAAACATTGTTCTTGACGGGTATTAATGGACTACTGTTGAAAACCATGGTTTGCACGATGATTCCACCAAAAATCATCTAATCTAAAGAAATAAAAATGAATCTACTAAAAGAATGTAGTCGCTATAGTTAACGAGGGAATTTTTTTTTTGTTAAACAAACAAATCACAGTATTATATAGTTTAAAATGCAGAGCAAATTTTCTTTTGGATTATGATTAATAAAGTAATGTATATCCCAAAAAGGGGAAAAACCTCTCGTTAGGCTATATACATAATTATCAAGTAAAAAAAAAAAAATAATAATAATAATAATAATAATAAAATAATAACAATAATAATATAATAATGATAATAATAATATAATTAATACATTAATTATTAATAATGATTATTCATTATTATTATTAGCATAATTATCATTTCCGTGACTTTTTATTATCATTATTATTATTATGATAAATAAAAATGTACGAGAAAACCTTTTTTATGTAGATATGCAAAAAAAAAAAAAAATTTCCCAGATGCTTCCAGTCAAAAGGGCGATAGAATAAAACTCAAATAAAATAATAACGATGCCCATCCGTCGTCGAAGCCACCACTCCCAAATTACGTTTCCCCCCGCGACGAACAAGACAATCCGTAAAATCGCGGGTTCCACATTACTCGGTAGCGAAACGTTCAAGTATAACCGAACGTAGTGTTTGCGCCGAACACACTCCATCGAGTCACGAGGTAAAAAGGTCCCCGACCGGAATGAAACAATAACCGCGATCCGTCGACCGGGCTAAGCGCCCTCCCGCCCTTTTCGTGCCAATTAAATCTAATTACTTCAATTTGGAGTGAGGGCTAACGTCCATCTAATTATCGTCTCGGTCGGCCGGCACGTATTAATAGCCCGTTGATCCCGGCAACGTGGCCGTACGCGTTTACCAACGTTCTTTTGAACGATAAAAACCCATTGAATCGTGGTATGTGCGTGTAAACGTGTGACGACGATGACGCGTCTGCACGATGCGCGGAGACCGCGGTCGAGAGATGAACGAAGAAATGAGAATGAAAAGAGTCGGAACGAGTTCATAGCGATGATGGTTACGGAGGTCAACGGGGGTTAAATCGGTCTCGTAACGAGGCGGCTAGCCGCCGGCTATCAGACCTCGGAGACCGGACACCAACCGCCGGACCCATACGTGAATCTTTCGTCCAGCTTCCACAGCTTCGTTCGCTCTGGGATATCTCGGTCACTCTCCGACCATCGCCGTTCTTGGAATTGCTCGTCATTATCAAACGAGTAACATTCTTAATTTACGTACGACACATTATGACGTCGAGAATGTGCGACCGACGATTTTTAATTTGATTTTTTTGTCGCGAATTTAAGAACATTGCGCGAGACTGCGGGATCTTATTTGAAACACGATTGGATTATTTCGAACGAACGATCGGAGGCTGTGATGGGAGTTAAATGTTTTTTGTCAATTTTAAAGTGACGGCGGTCGATTGTTAATTTTTTGATGCAATTCTCGAGCTGTCATGGATTGCACGAAGCTCTTAGATATAATTTGGAACGCATTTGATAATATTGACGAGTGTACCCGAGTCGAGATTCTCATTTTCGTTTCAACTTAATTCAACATTACTTTGAGGGTGAAGGATGTTGAAAGTTGGATGAAATTATAAACGATTCTTATGCGCGTTTCGACTTCACTTCACTTTAAAAACCTGCAGTTAGTAGTGAAGTAAGGCTGGTTCGGCCCATAGATCCCTACTTACCGACGTTACCGACCGATTTTAGCCGAGACGCGAACCCTTACCGACGGAGAGTAAGTGCTCGGCTAAACTCGGTCGGTAACGTCAGTAAGTAGGGATCTATGGACAGAACCAGCCTGACTTCACTACTGCAGTTATTTCCCGTTTTACGAGATTGGATGGTGAAACGAAGGTGAAAATAATTTCACTCTCGTTTTGCCTTATTTCAACTTCCTTTCTATAATGCACGATTGTCATTATTATTTGATTTGTGAGGTTTGGCAACCTGCGACCATATCTTCATTTTTTTATTTTATTACGTTTCGCCCCTAGATTCGGGGCCCCTTCAGATGGGGACGAAACGTAATAAAATTATTTAAAATAGATATGGTCGTCCGTCGCCAAAGCTCACGCAGCAAATAATTGATGGCGGTCGAAGCAATCCAACATAATAATCATTATTATTGATTCTGGATTATTCATTATTATTGATTATGGATTAATTATAATCAACAAATTAAAACGAGAGAACAACAAATTAAAATGGATTTTTATTGATTTATAGAGGACGGAAAAATAACGAAAGTAAAGATTTCACCCTCATTCGGAAGATGAAACGAAGGTAGATTAACGAAAAAAAAAATTTCACCCTCACCCGAAAGTTGAAACGAAGTTGAAAAATATTTCGACATCACATTGAGGTTGAAACGATGGTGAAAACAGTTTCGACCTTACATTGAAGGTGAAACGAAGATGAAAATCGTTTCGACCTCACATTGAGGTTGAAAAGAAGATAAAAAAATATTTCAACCTCACTTCACCGTCCAATTCGGAAACATGAGGTAAAATAAGTTGTAGGGTGAAAATTTCGACTCAGAAGTCACTTCCATTGGGTAATAAGCAGTTTTCATTGCAATGATGCTGATCTTCATAAAATGGTCATTTTTAGTGAATATAGAATTAACGGCGATTAATAATAATTCGAACAAAAAGATTGCCTTTGAAAAGTGAAAGAAAAGGCTTACCAATTTTATTTTTAAAAAAATCAATCTAGATTTGGCATTAGAGACGAATTTATCGTGAGATCAGCCGACGCGAAAACAAAGAAAATGTAATATTAATGGAAAAATGTATTTATGAAACACGATAAGTTTCTCGTGTCGTTCAACGTCGTGAAGCAGAATTATTCGGAAAGTAGAAGTTGATTAACCAATGAGGTTACGTAAAGTAGCGTGTACAGATCGAAGTTTCGAATATTTGATGTTTCGACGGGTCGATAAACCGAGTTCCAATGCTCCAAAAATAAATGTTCCGGTTCGGGACTGCTCCGACTGTCCCGAAATACTAAAATCCCGAAAACGTATCTATAGGTACAGTGGCATAGCTCATTCAACTGCGTGAAGATAGCAGCGAGTCAGAGGCTGATAGATTAATTTGGATAATAGTTTGCCCTCGTCCGGTGTACGGCGGCTTATTCTACTCAGACGGCCGATTGGTGCATGTGAAAGTTTTGAACAGTCAATAGCTTGTTCATTTTGATTTTTCGAGGAATTGATAGTTGGAGCCATGCCAATTTGAACCAATTTTTTTCGGAGCATTTTAATTCGATTAATTTACCTATCAAAACATTGAATATTAGGGTCTTATAGATCCTCACTTAAATTAGCCAGATCGACTTTTGGAATTTCGAATGAACACCACTAAGATTCCAAAACGGTCCAACCACCGGAAATCTAGGTCACATGAAAGGCTCCGATGATCGTAAAACAATTATTTCTTTTTTTATTTTGAAGATTTGGGCCAATTTGCCGGTTAATTAATTATTTACGCGGTGCATAAGCGAGGACGACTTCATTGGTGCGCGCTGTTGCGAAATAATGACTCGAAAGAGAGAACACCAAGAGGTAATTTCACGAATTAACGTCGAGATCATACACAGAAATACCATTTAAAAAAACGACCACAACCGATAACCAAAGTGACGAGCTCGGGTTGGAAAAATCCACAGGTCAGCGTTTTTCCACGTTTTTTTTTTTTTTTTTCGTTTGATCCGCTCGGTCGCGACTTGTATCGATTTGCTCGTATTATTGGAAGTTAAGCCGTTCGAACAATTTTAAATATTTCAATTTACGGTAGCTCGAATCTTTGGTCCATTGAAGCAGGAGGTTTGGGGAGAATTTTTTGAAGCATCTCATGTTCTCAGCCCTAGGGTCTTACGTTCTCTCTTCCTCCGGCTTTCATGATACCTTTATTTATAATGATCAGATCTGGTGCAGCAAAACTTTTATTCGTTCGAGTAGCTCGGGATTCTCAGAGGAATTAGAATAATAAAAATAGTGCCACGAAGAAATATCGCACTCCTTACAATCATCTGTTCGGTTCGAACCTAAGTTTTCTAATTGCAACGTTGAAATTGTCAAAGTTTTGAATTTATTCTGATGAACCTAGTTCATAAGATAGTGAAATAGTTTATTCCTCTGAATATAAAATAAAAATTGTTTTTATTATTCATTTTTTTCGTGCGATGAAAACCGCACGCTTTCTTCAAGACAAAAAGGGTGTAAAGTCGAACATTGCACATTGTTTCCTCATAAGTTCACACATCTGCCAAAGTTTTCTTTATGACAAACCATGTGACCATCAATTTCAACTTCCTTATAGAGGAAATCGTGAAATTGTGGAATCACGAAAATTGTGGAAGCTAGAACGCGCGCTTCGATTTTTGACAAATTTCAAAATTCTCTAAAAGCGAGAGCACTACATGGATTTTGCTCAAATTTAGTACTAAGCATCTTTCTGTAATACCGCAACGTTCTACTGAATTTGAGCTTAATATCTCGAAAATTGTGCGAGCTAGAGAGCGCAAATCGATTTTAAAAGAATTTCAAAGTCGCGTAAAAACCAAAGAACTGCATGGATTTTGCCATAAATGTAATCAAGCAAAGCGCCTTGAAGTCTTTGCACGTGTGATAAATTTCAGCTTGATATCTCGAGCTGTTCTTAAGTTGTGAAGGTCAAACGAATGATACACACTGAGTTGGTTTTTAACTGGGTGATGTCGGAATTTTTTTGTGGGAAATTTTGTAGGAAATTTGATGCTGTACAAAAAAGGTCCTCAGTAAAACTTCCGTGAATCTAATATTAATAATATAATATTTATTACGTAAAAATAGCTGTTCATGGCTGGCTTAAAAAAACCATTTTTTTGGGAATTACGTAGTAATAAATCGTATTTTTCCTGAACGCGATTTCTTGACGTTTTAAGACATTTTAAACACGTTTTCATGAAAATCTGGAAAAAAAATTGCTTGCCGAAACAAAGCTTTCTCTATCAGAAATAAAATTCATCGGGTGGTGACAAATTCCGGAGGGATCATTATAAAAGCGACCATAGTCTTCGGACAATGTCAATTATCCGCAAGTATTCTCGCCTCCCAGTGTAACCAAAATTGTTCGATCGCCTACGCGTCCGAATGAAATTGCGGATACATCAGCATTTTTCATTCATCACCGGGTAACCCACACATTTTTCGTCATACAGTTGTCCATACCTCTTCTCAATTCCGCCATTGTCGAACAATCCACAGAAATATATCTGAGGCAGGCTCGTCGCTCGTTTCCAATACCCGTACGTTTCCCTGAAAAGACTTATTGCCGAGCTTATCCCATGCTTCTAGAAATGGTATTACGTATACGGCTGCAGGAATCGATATATCGCTGCTGTATATGGGACATTCCGGGTTAATGGAACCAGGCCAATGACCTCATTTAATTTTCTTTCTGTACGGAAAAACATAAGATTCACATTTTTTTAAATATGTTTGATTTATTCCACATGATACTAACGAATGGTGCGTGAATGTGGAACGTTCTACTCCTTTCGAAATTGTCTAAAAGATAAAGAATTATACAGGTTTTATAATTCAGTATGAACTCTACCAGGTGTGAAAGTATGAAACCGGAATTTTTTTGTAAAAATTACACGTTTGTTGTTTGAGAATGATAAAAAATATTTTATTCGAAGTATTGCCCACCGCTAGCTATACATATTTTCACCTGTCTGCCAATCTGTGGATGCCACGCCAAAAAAATTGTTGGTCTTTTGAAGCAAACCAGTCATCGAGCGATTTTCGTACATTTACGTAAGAAGTGAAGCGCTGCTCAGCAAGTGCTTGTCCCATCGATGCAAATAAATAGTAATCAGACGGAGCCAAGTCTGGTGAGTAAGCCGCATGCGAAAGTATTTCCCAACCAAATGCCTCAACCGTTTTCTTGGCCGCTTTTGCTGTGTGTGCGGGTGCATTATCACGAAGCAAAATCACTTTGTGTTGCCTTTTTTGCCGTTTGGAACTTTACTATGGCTTTTGAACGTATGGAGACAACTTCTCGTGTTACGTTTAACTGATCTGCGAGTTGTCGTTGCGTTTGAGCGTCGTCCTCATCCAACAATGTCTACAATTTGCTGTCTTCAAACTTTTTCGGTTGTCTTTCAGGTTCTTCGTTTCTCACGTTAAAATCAACCCTTTTGAATTTTTTTAACCACTCGAAACACTGTGTTTTACCAAGAGCATGTTCACCGTAAGCTTCGACAAGCATTCGATGCGATTTTGCAGCAGTTTTCTCCGAATGATAACAGAAAACCAAAGGTGTCTGCAAATCGTAGTTCGTAGACACAAAACTCGACATGTTAAGGTTATAGAGAAATATACCGGTGTATGGAACTTGGGTTGTTGTGTGTTGAAAATCTTTGTCAGCTGTTAGACGGAGATGATGGCGCTGCAGAAGCGGTCTTACGGTACCCAAACTGATGGCTAGCACCATCTATACCGAAACTCTGGTTTCATACTTCTACACCTGATAGAGCCGTAGGGGAGGGTTTTTTCTGGTTAAAACGAAGTAATTGGTCGATATTCGAAATAAAGTGTCAAGTTTGACCGCTTTTTGCGACAGCTACCCGTGTGGAAATTTCGTCCCGGAATTAGCCAGCGTTTGGCTAGGTTTACGGGATTCTGGCCAGGTTCTAGCCTAGCAGGCTGGCTAGGCCCTGGTGCTATGTGTAACATTTGGCTGTGCCGCCGTTGTCCAAGATCCCGGGTCTGGGCCTGGCCAGCCTTCCCCCTTTCAGTCCCGGGAAATCGGCTAGGGATTAGCCAGCACCTGTATAATTCAAACCGATAAAAATAGGGGCGGGGGGGGGCGGATTCCGACGCTCAGTATCCTAAAAATAAATTTAACGAAAATGAAACGACAATTAATGTAATAAAAGTTTCATTTTCGATGTGTTATACACGGTTACACAGTATTGCCGTTTACACATGATATTTTTCAAATAAACAGATCCCCGCACTGATTTACGAAATAACGTTGCATCAGCTGATCGTCAGCAGTGTTGGGCAGCACTCAAGTACATTTGTACTCGAAGTACGAAATATGTGCGGAGTAAATTTCTACTGTGGACTTAGCAAACGTAGGAATACAAACGTACTTCTTACTCCAACGTCTGCCAATTTCAAAATACAAATTGTACTTCGTACTCCCACGTTTGTCAAATCCAAAGAACAATAGTACTTCGTACTTCAGTACTCCTTAAGTAAAAATATGCCCAGCACGGGTTTGAAAACTCCTTGTTTTAGAACTTTTACCGTTTGCAAATAAGACGTATTTGAGAAAAAAATGCGTTGAAATCCTCAAAAACGAGATGTTGATGATATGCTAAGCCCATACTTATTCCCTAGACTCTTTCAAATTGTTCGTTTCGAGCAAAAAGTTTTTAAAAATTTTTAGCAGATGCTTCTCTTTGCAAATTAACAAAGTTATTCATTTATTTTTTTGATGAGTTTAAAGGAATCAGTTATCTACGGTTTTAACGGAGTTCTTCAATCTTTGCTAGTAATTAGCTAATTTATCTTTTTCGAACAAAATTTGTAACTCAATTCGACGGATTTCACCATGCGGTCATTCGACATGCCGAAAATCAACGATACAAAAATCCGTCTATTCACCGGCCCGTCGAATGACGGCAGAAATCAGTTCATCCGGAGATATTGAAAAGTCTCATATTTTTCGATAGACGCATCCTTCTCGAACTCTTTCATCGGCAACCGTCTACGTTCTTCTTCCGCACCGTTTCTCCGGGTTTTACCAAGCTCCCAATAAAGTTGAACGTTGCGGTTCCGGTAGGCCGAGTACGACCGCGATTCTGAGAATATAAAAATACCGGACGCTATATATCTGTTGTGTAGAGGCGAAACCGAATAAATCCATAAATCGAGGCTTCGAGATACAACGATTTGATGTTGCGAGAGCTTCTTCACAGCGGACGAATCAATTTCAAAAGCAATAATTATCGGGTTACACTCAGTTTTTGCTACTCTTGAAGGTGAAATTCGGCAAGATTGAAATAGTCCGTAACTTATGGGTAAAAAAATTAAAACATCGTTGGACTTATTCGGCTTTGTCTCCAAAATGAATTTATCTGGTTAGGTTTATTTCGTTTTTTCTTCCTGCATGGGCGATTTTCGGCGTTCCTGTGACTTAAAGCGCCGTTTACAGTCTCAATTGCAGAAATATTTTGCAATGTTTAATATGTTTGAGTTATTTAAGTTACTGAGTTTTTCGATAAAAAGCTGAGCTTGGATTTTCTTATGTTTAAATTTCTTTTACAAATTTTAATACGAAAATTTATTCAATGTTTCATTTGTTTTGGTTTTTGAAGTTATTCAGTTTTTGCGATACAAATTAAAGCTTGAATTTTTTATGCAAAGATTTCTCTTCGAAATTTTTATCATGAATTTATCCAATGTCTAATTTCGCGCGCGTTTTGAGGCCTATCCAATTTTCCCTCGCCGAAGAAACTATCAGCACTGCTTCGGGATGCAATCATAATCGGAGTCACCCAAAAAAATCGCTCTAAGGCAAATTAGAACCTACTGAAAGCTCACCTCAAAGAATCCATCGACAACAGTTTCAAATAACCCGAAACGATTGAAATCGTGCGAAATAAAAATCGCACGAAAATCACTCTGCCGGCCGAATCACCGTCGGCACGGAGATGACCGACAAATACAAAAAACAAGTAGCTCCTACGTACGAAAAAAAAAAACAAAAACAAAAAAAATTCGAAACATGTTTGATATCAGTCTACTGCGTTATCAATGTAGCGAGTCAAAGAGAAGTTGGGCTCTTACCTCGCAATCTCTCCACGTCTCGTCGTTGAGAGACGCAAAACGCGAGCTTCCAGGCGTTCGGAAACTACGAAAACCCGACCGCTGGCGCACTAGTGACCTTATACGAGTGCATGTTACGGCTTTGCGCTACTTTATGGACTCCGAACTAAGCCTTCGCTCCGTCTCTCTTTCCCTTTCTCGGCAACCGCACCATCCGGTTTACCCCAACCCCCCCGGTAGCGATGCTGGAGGTGAAAACCGACCACCAGCCACGATGCGCATCAGCGTTGCTAGCACGAACCTAAATGCCCCCTCGCTGAGCGAAATATCATGTAGCTGGATGCTATTCAAACATTAGTCTCGGCAAATATTAGTGAATACGTTAATGATACGTTTCTTGTGTCCATCGAACGGAATGGTTTGAAGAGGCGAGATGTTATTACGAAATGTTGGTAAATAAGTTTCCCATAATCAAAACAACGAACAGTTTCAATCTTCATGAGGAGTGGTAGTGAAATGTTATTATTGACATATCGTTGCGTGACACGGTTACAAGCGTAAACATGGTTACAAACATGAGATGCCAATAGGCCGAGACGGAGGTCGTTCAGCCTATGATTATTTTAGGTGTGGTTAGTTATTCTTACAGTCGACTCTTCGTACAAGATACTACGGGCTCTCTTTCGCTAAACCACTACTCCACATTCCTAATGCCTCCTCGCCTCTGGATGTTTTTAAGTTGCGCGTTCCGTATAAGATACCACGGAAGTAAATGAAAAAAATGAGTATTATTTGCACATTAACGATTTTTTTTATTTATCATCATAAATTATTGATTATTCAAGGTCACATTTGGATTTTTTTTTGTTTAAATTTCATGGAGAATTTTCAATGACTCGTAAACGTAGTTTTTTTGTCGGGAAAGTTCCCTGTCAATACTGCGAGAACTTCTCGTTTGCGGACTTCTAGTCACGTGACAAAAAAAGGAGGAAAAGGATATAAAATACAAAGCAGCCTACATTATCGGTTTAACTATTTTGCGATAACAAAAATTGCAATAAAAGATCACTAGGTCATGCATCCTAAAAATTGAAAAAAAAATATCAAATTTACGCAGTATCTTATACGAATCGCAAGAATTATATTCCTCCCCGGCGTAGCAGGCCGCTGAGTGGGGGAATGGTAATTCTCGGAATTCTATTCCCCTCTGGACCCTTGTAGTATCTTATACGGAGAGTCGACTGTAGTTTGAATGAATGCATTATCGGTTGGCGTTGTACATGTATTGTAAGTTTTGGAAAATACTATGTTTCGGGAACTTGTGTTTCGGTGGGATGTGCGGTAATCGTTAGATACATAATAGTTTAACATGGTCTAGTTGTTCGATTGAAAACTTTGAGGTGATGGTCTGTATTCTGTTTGTTATTGGTGTAATGCTTGTTTTTTCCTATAAATGTGAATTGCAAGGGTTGTAAAGAGGATTTGTCGGGTTCCAATTTTTTTTCAGCGCTTTTTCTCTGCAGTTAACAAAAATTGGATGCCCATATTCGATAATTGGTCGGCAGATACATTTTCATATTTTCTCGGGATGTTTTATACGGGTTTTTCGTTCAGAAAATGTGATACTTCTGAAGTGGGAGGCTCTGTTTGTTAGTTGAATCTTAGATTGTTGGAGATGGTAGTTGAAGTCTAGCACGTGATCTATTTGTATTCCTAGGTATTTTGCTATGGGAGATGGCGAAATTTCTATGTTGAATCGTTGTATTTTGGGTAAATCGGGGATGATTTTGTGGTTGAAGATAATAAGTTGGGATTTTCGCGGATTTGGTTTTAGACGCCAGTTGTTGAACCATGATGTTATGCGATTTGCTGATTGTTGCAGTGTGTTCATTGTTTCCTCTAGGTTGTTTTGGTGTGTTACTAGAGCCGTGTCGCCGGCAAATTGAAGTATACAGGGTGTCTCAATAACTATTAGCACCTTAGATATCTTCGAAACTATAAGGTTCGCAGAAATATTTGGTAAAATAAAATTGCACAGTACGAAAGGGGCCATTCAATGGTACCAAAGTAACCACCCCAACCCCCACCCCCTGGGCTGGGCGTGGGGCCACTTTGAAATCTCAAATAGGAGTCCCCATTTTTTATTGTAGATTCGGATTCCCCATAAAAAAATACGTAACTTTTATTTGACATTTTTTTTTTGATTCGTGATATGGCGCTCCAATCGCAA
Source organism: Sussaba pulchella (assembly GCA_963971145.1). NCBI lineage: Eukaryota > Metazoa > Arthropoda > Insecta > Hymenoptera > Ichneumonidae > Sussaba > Sussaba pulchella. Next base: position 3,905,132 of record OZ020170.1, read on the forward strand.
AAAATCCCTGAAAGTACAGGAACTCGATAATTCGTACAGTTTCGGTAGTAAATAAAATTACTATGTTTATAGTAAGTGTTCGAAATGACGACCATCAATATCAATGCGTACGTTATTATGTACATTTACGAATTTCTTCGACAGGTACAAAAAGTACAGAAAGGCGATAATATTATAGGTTTACGGTTTATCGCCTATCTGTACTTTCGGGGATTTTTTGCGATACAGCGCCATCTATCACGGATAGAAAAAAAAAATTTTAATGAAATTTACGTATTCTTTTATGGGGAATCTGGATCTACAATAAAAAATGCCGGTTCCTATTTGAGATTTCAAAGTTGCCCCACGCCCAGCCTAAGAGGTGGGGGTGGGGGTGGGTAGTTTGGTATCATTGGATGGCCCCTTTCGTACTGTGCAATTTTATTTTAGCAAATATTTCTGTGAACCTTATAGTTTCGAAGATATCTAAGGTGCTAATAGCTATTGGGACACCCTGTATATTGGCTGAGTTTTACGTGGCTATTGTCTTCATACGAGTTATCGTATAATATGTCGTAGCAGAATACATTGTATAGCAATGGTGATAAGAGGGAACCTTGCGAAACTCCTTGGAACGGTGTAAAACCTCGAAATACATCATTTTCTCTTCGTACTGTTAGTGTGCGCGGGTCGAGGAATTTATTTACAATTTGTATGAGGTAATCCGGGCAGACGACACTATGTACTTTGAACCTTCATCATTTATCCGTGCAGCATAAAAAAATGTACATGATTCCTTCATTTATATCATCTGCAATTGTTATTTAATTTTCTATGCCGATGCTTGCGTGAAAGTCATTGGATCATAGGCCCTTATAAAGCTATAGTATATAGTATTTATCTATACTATCACGCCATTTTGGACGGGTATTCGCCCTCTAACACATAAAAATTCTGCTCTGTAACGTTTTTTTCTACCATTGAAAATAAGCGAGATATTCAGGGTAGCCAAGTTAGCTGGGATATGCTGTATATACTTTCACATATATACACGCAACCCGTATATACATGTGTATTATATATGGAACTCTTCTACAGCTCGCAAAAGGATATTTAATCGGGTGTTTCTTCTTCGTTTTTTTTTCGTCTCGTACGTGCTAGTACCTCCCGATACTCATCGCCGCTTTTACTTCTCTCCTTAGCTCCTTCGCCGCGCTACCGACTTCCTGCCCAAGCCACACACGTGCTGCATCCTGGTATCATGTTTTCACGCACACACTTCCGAGTCTCATTACAACTACGTAACTTTCACAAGTACGATCACAGCCCCGGATATCGAGGTAAAGGCAATGGAAGAATACCGAAATTTAGCTTCACGTCGTTCCGTGTCGTCATTAGCTCATACTCCATGTTTTGGGGTTGGTAGGGAGGGTTCGGAATCGTGATCATGAGAGGAAATCTGTTTTTCATACAGATCAATTGATCCGTATCATTTTTTTTGTTTTTTACAATTTATAGAGGAGTGCGAAGTTTCACCATTAGAAATCGTTTTTTTGAGACATTATTACGTATCAGTCGAAAATATTTATTCAAAAATAGAAAAGTACGATTGAAATGTTTGTCAATTCTTTTGCGGACGAAAGTATTGAGGGTAGAATTTGACAGTGTTTTTATTGTGTATAAATAAAGTGCCTGAACGAAGGAAGATAAATGAATAATTCCAACGCGATGTCGAGCTTTACACCTCTGCGGACGTCATCTTCACCCTAGCCACGTCTACGACCGCACCCTGTACTTTTTTTTTACATTGCCTTGAAAAGGCAGTGCTAATTTAGTTGTACTACACATTGATTTTTCGACTGATGTCAATATCTTACTTCTTTTTCCGATTATAACTAAAATTCAATTGTCATCAATCTTGAGATTATTTCCACATACGTAGTACGTGGAATTCATGCATTTGTTTCTATTTTATTAGATGAACAAGTGATAAAAAACATTGTGGTAATAAGTAACAGTCATTTAGGACAAGCTGCTTAGTTATACCGAACATTGATTTTTTACTGATGTCAATATCTTACTCCTTTTTCCGATTATAACTAAAATTCAATTGTCATCTATCTTAAGATTATTCTCACAAGTTGCAACGCTGTTGAAACTCGCCCCAAGCAATTATTTGAAGTAGCGGTACGTTTCGAATGTTTGATCAGGTCATTTATTGCATTCGTCTTTTTTTTTAAAGGTCCTGTGAAATCGATCGACGAGAAAAAAATTCGGCTAGAAGTCAGTTATTAATGGTTACATGATTGAAGATTCATATCATTGATTGAACTCCAAGTGCGATGATCAGCCAATGAATTATAACATATTACAGTGTTTTTTTTCTCGCCATATAATAAATTTTATTCAAAAAAATATCATTCCAATTTCTTTATACTTTCAAAGAAATATAACTGGATCAATATACAAACAGGCCGTTCTGAATTATGAAGTACTTACTTTTTCCCTGGAACATGAATTTTAAAACGATTCTTTCCATTAGGATTCATTTATAATTTCGCGTTACAACTTGCCCGAGAACTGTCACTTTTTACCTCGAAGCAGTAAAAACTAACACTCCGCTATAGACGTAAAAAGCGTCTAATAACTTTTTATTTTCTACTAATCGTGAGTCATAAAAATGCGCGAGAATAGTAAAACAACCAACGAGCAAGATGCCGCAAAGAGATTGTAAATGCATTCAACGAATCGTGAGATATAAAAGTTTTTTCGGAAAATATCTTGTTAGCCCCGGGCTAACCTAAAAAAAATTCACATCCATCCTTAATCATTCTTATTGGGCAATAATTCATAGATATCAGCAATTTTCAGGTCCGTCTTTGCAGGACCGTCCTTCAGGAACGCGCCTGAAAGCGCATATACGTGCGGATTGGCTCCCAGTCGATTTGTATCGCTGACGTATCCGTCATCTCTCAATCTCGTTCATCACCAAAGTGTACGATATTACACAGATGATAGACGTCGCACCGAAGACAGGTTTAGGAGGCTAGCCCGCGCCTCGGCGCGCGTCCGGTCGTCCTTTCGTGCAGAAAATTAAGCCAGAAGGTCTCGCGAGCAATTTATGAAACGACGCCACGTTTCCATCGTTCATGGGTCCGCGTGTATCACGATCATGTAATTATCAAGCCGGGAATCTTGCAAAAGCCTTTTGCCAAATTTTCGATAGGTGTTGCTATACCATTTAAGGTTCTCGCGTCCAGCCGAACACCTCCTTCTTTTCTCGATCCTTCATTCCCTTCGACCTTCAACCACGTGCTGGGAACCACGTAAAGTGGCCATTGCGGTCGGATAATACGAGACTCGATTACTATTCGCGAATTCTAGTCGCGTTAAATTCACGTCATTATGTATTTTCGAATTACAAAACTATTCCGGCACGTTTTGAAATAATTTCTTTACGCGGGGAACAACGAAATCGTTTAGAATTTTTTTTAAATTGATTTTTTTTAAACAGATTGTTGTTCTCTATAGGTTTAGGCTTATTTTTGTGGAAGTTGGTTGCGAAAATTCCCCATAGATTCGAAGTTATGGTGGAAAATTTGTTCTTTGTTTGAGACGGCTGAGCGTTAATTTCGAAAAACGGAAAAAATAAACGAAAATAATTAATTACCGACAAGGAAGGCTTACAATACGAAACCGGAGTGGGAGATTGAACGTAAGTTTAGAAAACAAATGAAAAAATTCATAAAGTTCTTGCTTTAGCTGCGCGCGACTTCGAGCAAAACGCACTTAAAACTTTAAACGCGTTTTTCTCGAAACTACTTTTTCCGCCACGGTTGGCATGATAACTCATACAGTTTTTGATATTTTTTAATGCGATTTTTTTTAAATATTCGAAATCGTTTTCTCTATAGTTTGTCGAGCCGAATTTTTGATATTTTGATTTAAAAATTTTATAAAAATAATCAAAGTGTAAAACTTATGACGTAAAACGCATACTTTTTTTTAAACTGCCATAAATTGCTAAATTTTTTGAAATTCCAAATCCCGGCTCGACATACTATGGATACAACTTTATTTTACAAAAAATTTTCAAAATTTTGCAGATCGATCAACATTTACTGGAGATATGATGCTGACCGTGGAGCAACTTTTTTTTCTTAGTGTTGTGGATCACGTGATTTTTTATATAGTAATTTTTGTAAAAATAAAGTGAAATGAATTTCTATATGGGGTATTCCATACGAACCGAACCCCCTTTTCAGCCGATGTTTTTTTATTCCCTCGAAATTGAAAGGAGTTGAAGTATGACTAGAAATAGTGGTTGACTCCAAATCTTAGGCCTCTAATTTTATTTCTCACTATACTCCTGTAATTTTGTAATTCTGTATTTTTACTACTTTCGAACGTTTCGAGGCGTGGTGAGTCTTTAATTCTCAATTAAAGTCATGTTGTCACAAGTGTTTTGGAACGGAATTTATCCGTTCTTTCAGATGAAATTATGAGACCTCAAAAAAATTCATATCTCGAAAAGAGCTATTTTGGTTTTGGTCTCAATTTTTTGTAATCTTGACATGATTATTCTGAAGCTACTGTATAAATTTCGTGATGGAACTCAAAAATTTAGGGTACTCAGAAATTTGGGAATATTATGAAAAATCAGAAATACAGAAATACGGGTATTACGGGAATTATAAATTATTATTATATATTAAGGAATATTATGAAAAATATTCCCAAATTATTATTATATATTGAGGAATATTATGAAAAATCAGAAATACAGAAATACGGGTATTTCTGATTTTTCATAATATTCCACAATTTCTGGGTACCGCAAATTTCTAAGTTCCATCACGAAATGTATACAGTACCATCAGAATAATCGTGGGAAGATTACCAAAAATTAGGATCAAAACAAAAAAAGCTCTTTTCGAGATATGAAGTTTTTCGTGCTCTTTCGCCTCAAATCATAAAAAAAACACTTTTGATACTGAGGTCTCATCATTTTATCTGGAAGAACGGAAAAATTCCGTTCCAAAACACTCGTGACAACATCAATTTAATTCAGAACTAAAGACTCACCACGCCCCGAAACCTTCGAAACCAATAAAAATACAGAATCACATAATTACAGAATTACAGTGATAAATAAACCTAGAGGCCTAAGATTTGTAGTCAAGCACTATTTCTCCTCATACTTCAACTCCTTTCAATTTCGAGAGAATAAAAAAACATCGGCTGAAAAGGGGGTTCGTTTCGCATGGAATACCCCATATAAAGTTCAAACACCAATAAACAATGTATACCATTTATTTTCATTAATTTCTATTCTTATCCCTACTAAATTTTTTTTTCTTTTAGCGCATTCTTGGCGCTGCCAGACCCATGCAACGCCTTAAGGTTCTCGCGTCCAGCCGAACACACCTCCCTCTCTTCGCGATCCTTCATTCCCCTCAAACTCCAACCACGTGCTGGGAGCCACGCAAACTCCCCATTGCGGTCATATAACACCACACTCGATTACCATTCGCGATCTCCAGTCGCCCTAAATCCACGTGATTACATATTTTCGAATCTCAAAACTATTCCAACCCGTTTTAAAATAATTTCCTTTTACGCCGTTGAACAACGAAAAATCTCCAACCGTTCCAACTAACTTTAGCGGCCTTTATCTTCCTATTTTTTTTTGTTTCACCCTTTGCACAACCGTTGGGATACCTGAGAGAATAAAAAAAAAAAAACGAAAGCACGCGCGGGATTCTCTCTTGACCGATACGTATATGCGGGTCGTTACATCGCCGTATCCCCGTAACGCGGCACCGCACGGATACGCGTATATACACAGCAGTTCCCCGAGGATAATCGAGGGGGTGGTACAACGAGAGAGAGTTTCGCGGCATGATGTACGACGCGACCTCACATGCGCGTTCTCGCAGCCTCCGCTTACCATGTGCTTGCATCCTTCCTCCCTCCCTCTCCCTCCCTCTCTCTCGTGTCTCGAACAAGTTTTCGCAAAACCCGGTAATTTTTTTTTTTTCAATTTTTTTTCATTTTTCCCGCTGCCGCCAACTATAATGGAAACAAAAAAAAAAAAAAACAAAATCGCATCGCCACGGCACCCTGAGGAGGCCATCCGGCGCAACATAAAATCGCCATTACCGCGCGCAAGCTCTTTGTCTTCTTTATTTATTTTTTTTTCGATTTTTTTTCCTTATTTCATTTTTTTTTTTCCTCTTCCGCCCTTGCACGTTAAGACAGCCCGGGGTAGGAGAGCCACCCAACGGCGTCGGGGCTCTACGGTGTTTCGCCGAGTCGCGAGTTACGAGCGAAAGCCTCGGTGCAACACCGTCTACGTTTCTTCTACATCCCTGCGGTAAATAAATACCCTATTTTATTTCTCAGCCTCCGAGGGGGTGGAGGGGGTGGAGGGGAGGGGTTGCGACTGACGAAAGCCGGTCGGAAAGCCCGGGATGTACTATTGTGCCCTATCGAGGATATTGTAAACGGGGAATGACTGTTCGAAGGGCGCAATGGATGCTGCCACAACGCCGCGCAAGGGTTGCAGGGCGTGCTCGGGACCTCCGAGGGTGCATCACGAACTCGGTGACTCGGTGCTCACCGACCCGTAACCGTTGGCTCCGAGCCATGCAAAAATCCGGCAACTGGAAGGGTTTTCGCTCGGTGACGTACAACGGTCATGTACCGGGAGCCTTGGTTATGTCCCGATGCGGGTATACGGTGAATCAGGATTGATGACAATGGATTTACGTACGTCTGCGTGGAAAGTAATTTTTTTCGGTGATGGTTTCCGCGCCTCAATGTGCGAGGAGAGTTTTCGGGCGTCGTTTGATTTTTAGGTTTGGTGAGGAACTTGTGAGTATGATTTTTTTATCGGAAAATTGTTGGTGGGCGTGTTATGGGGACTGAGTCACCTAAAAAGTCGAAGGAAAAAAATTTTTTTTTTTGTGACGAGATCGATCGACATTTTTATTTTGATTTATCCTTATGAAGTATCTATAGTTGGCTATCTTTTCAAATTTTTTCAGAACCATATCAAGCATCCGAACGCTGTGATATTTTCCCAAAGTTTGGGAGCTTGTTGTAAGATTCAGACCGAACAACTCAACCAATCGTGGACTTTGACGTCTCATTTTGTTCAGAAAACACATAATTCCGAAGTGAATGTGGGAATTTGGAATGCGAGGTACGATGAAGTTATGGTGACCTATTATTCAACTGTTTTTCCACAAACTTTGTTTCCTTTTTACGTTATAGGCTGCCAAAATGTTTAGAGTGCATCAAAAAAAAAATCCCACATTCACTTCGGAATTATGTGTTTTCTGAACAAAATGAGACGTCAAAGTCCACGATCGGTTGAGTTGTTTGGTCTGAATCTTACAACAAGCTCCCAAACTTTGAAAAAATATCACAGCGTTCGGATGCTTGATATGGTTTTGAAAAAATTTGAAAAGATAGCTAAGTATAGACACTTTATGAGGATAAATTAGAATGAAAATGTAGATTGATCTTGTCACAAAAAAAAAAAAATTTTTTCCTTCGACTTTTTAGGTGACTCAGTCCCCTTAAGAGAACTTTTTTTGAAATTATTTTAACCGAATCTGGGGGGGGATCCAAAATTCGCCCGAGCCCCATATAAGGACCACTTTAATATATACGTTTCCGGACTTTTCCGAGCTACTCTACTATACCTATACCCAGGGTTTCGAAACTTTGACCCGTTGAAACGTTGACAGTCGAATCCTTGCCGATTCGCAACCATATTCATTTCAAACTGTTAATTTCGATTTTCTGGATTTTCAAACAAATGACCGTTTGGTGCTATCATCTTTTAATCATTAATTCGTACTGTCGACGAATTAAACGGACTTTCGACTTATCAAAATTTAGAAATCCCGCCCTTCCGGAAAATTGGCGAGTCGGACTCGTGACCTTCCGGAAAATTGTACTTTCCACAAATTGGATTTTGAATTCTTTGTTTTCTAAACTATGAGCGCTCGAGACTTCGCTCGTTCGGATTAATAGATTATCGAAACCGTACACGTTCGAAACATCGCCGATCGAACCAAGCATTTCCAAAACTTTGTACTCTGGAAACATTGAATATTCAAAACTTCGACATCCGCCCTCGTAATCGGTTTATACAAGATAAGTAGAGCTATTGTATCTCGAAGTTGACGAGTCAAAGAGGGATTAATTCGAGACTCACTGTACCCAGGGCCGATGAAAGAGGTTGAACCCGGGTGCACCGAAAAATAGTAAAATTTGAATAAAAAATTTGTGGTATTTTGGGAATTTTGGAAATTCGTGTTGAGTATTTCGAGACGGTGGCAATTCGACTATCTTCAACTCGTCCAGGTCCCAGGTTGCTCTCTCCGAGTCGACTCGTGGCCGACCCACCTCAGGGCCAACTCACCACCGACCCAATTTGCCTCGGCTCCAGCTCCAGCCAGCTTCAGCCCTGAAATATATAGGTCGACCGCGAGCTTCGGGCGTTTCGACTCGCCACAGTCCCAACTCTCGCCTCGGACTTGGCTTGGCTTCCCCTGGGACACGGCATTCCCTCCGCGCGATGTCCTTCATGTAACGTCTCTTGAACAACTAGATAGATAGATAGATCGTATAGTTACCGGACATTTAACATTAACACGTTCTGGGACATTTTTTATTGAATCCACTCAGGTTATTAAATAATGAAAAAAATTGATATCTCGTTCATGAGGTAGTGATTATGAATTAAGGGGTTATATAGGCGATTTCACCGATTTTCGAAGGTACTTTTCTAGACGCGGTTAAAAAAAAAATGACGCATATATTGACAACATTTTTTTTACAGATCATTTGTGCACACGGTTAAGTATATGTAAAAATAAATCAGAAGATTAACAATGGCTTTATTATGTAATGAGATATTACATAATAAAGCGATGTATTTTTTTTTTTTGCGCGCGCGTTGATGGTGACAGTTCTCGGCATCGATGTGGGTGTCTGAAAAATGAAACGAATATATTTATAATTGCATAATGAATGTTTCTTTAGTGTGAACCAAGAATATTATGAAAAAAAAATTTATTTTTATAAAAATTTGAAACTTAACATTATTTTACTCAATTTTCTATCGGTATTTTATTTTTTATATTTCTTTTGTGTCATTGAAATTTTTGTTTTTGTGGTTCAAACAATAGGTGATGATACTAAGAATATGTTGTAAAAATTTTAAAGCGATCTGAACCTTCGTTCTAAAGTTAGAACTTTCGCAAGGTTCAAAAAAGTTAATCGTGGAAAAACGGCTCCGAAGTTAGAAATCAAATGAAAAAACTAAATAGCCGTAAATGCTGATAAAAAATATATATTATCAAGATTTAGGATCAACAAATTAAGGCAGGATTCTACTTTGAAACCATGAAAAAAACGCTATTTTCGTGAATTTTTTCTGAGAATACTATTAAAGATATCGATATGGGGTTTAAAATGTTCGATAAATACACTCTTTAAGTACATAAAAAAAATTTTTAAATGTATTTTATTCATTTTTTGTACACGTAAAATATGTTTAAAGCAAACGCTTCGAAAAGAAGGTACCGTTGGCGTGGTCGTGAAATCTTCCCGACGGATGGTCTGAAACATAAAAATCAAATAGTTTCATGTTCAGTATGTCTTCAGGAACCGACCTAACTAGAATATTTTATATACGTGCAAAATTAACAAAATCGCGGCTAAAATACAAAAAAAATGCGTTTTTTTTGGGTCTTTTTTTGCAATAAAAAAATAGTTCCAATTAAAATTTTAAGTTGATTGTAGTTAGGTCGGTTGGTACAAACATATAGAATATATGTTTCAAATTTCATAAGGATCGGTTCAGTACTTTTTGAGTTATCACGACCACGGTACTTGAAAATGTCGTTTCGAGAAAAACGCGTTTAAAGTTTTGGTGAGTGATAAATCGTATAAAAAATTATCTTACCTTCAATCAGCGATGCCTGGGCCATATAATATGCGTTCGACCGAACATTCTTGAACATATTTACTTCCGAAAAATGTAAAAAAAAAAAAAAATTTTTTTCAAAGTTTCAAAGTAGAATCCTGCCTTAATGATGCTTAGTTACAAATGAATCGTCTGAGTAATTGTCGAGAAATTAACTAGAGTAATGAGGAGTATTGCCTCAAACAGATGAAACAGTTGTACCGTCACTGACAAAACGTGATTCAACCACGAGCCAATATTGTCCAATTTGACGTCAATTACTATCGAAAGGGGTAAATCAACATTAAAATGTATTATTAGTTTAGCTATTTGCAAGGCTAAACTTGTACGACACGATCTAGGCTTGCAAATCTTCGATTCACCCATTTTGCTTCCTCATAGGGAAGCAAAGCATGATTAAATTTTGAAAAAAATCCATGCAGTTCTTTTGTTTTTACGCGATTTGAAAAAAATTCAAAAATTTATTTTCGGTCTCTAGCTTCCACAATTTCAGAGATATCGAGCTTAAAATCCGTAGAACGTTGTACTACTACGGGGAGATGCTTGTTACTGAATTTGAAAAAAATCCATGCAGTGCTTTTGTTTAAAAGAATTTTGAAAGGTGTCAAAAATCGCTGTGCGCTCTCTAGCTGGCGCAATTTTCGAGATATCGGACTAAAATCAGGCACAAAGTTGCACTATTATCAAAAAATATTTCGTATTAAATTTGGGCAAAATTCATGGAGCCATTCATATTTTATGTCGTTTTGAAATTTTTCAAAAATAGACTAGCGCGCTCTAGCTTCCACAATTTTCGAGATATCGGGCTAAGATTCGGTACAAAGTTGTACTATTGTCAAAAGAAGTTTCGTATCAAATCTGGACAAAATCCATCCAGACGTTCAGATTTAATGCGATTTTCAATTTTTTAGGTTTGACATGGAATTCGCCATACATTTATTCCGGACTAGATAGATTTACGAGCGAATTTCGTATGAAAACAAGGGTGGAAAGTCAAACCTTGCACCCTTTTGGACGAACTATTTGTCCGACGGTTCATACAGTAAAACCTTAAAATTGTTCATTCATCAACGTTTTTCATACTACTACCCAGCGCTCAACAATTCTCCAAACAAACAGCGAAATAGGACAAAGCAGCGGAAATACCGCAATCCGGTATCTCATCAGAACGGTATTAGGCATAAATGGCCGTTGGAGAAAAAGGCCGGGACAAAATAGCCGGACCAAAAAGGCCGGGGAAAAAATGGCCGACGGAATAAATGGCCGTCGGACAAGATGGTCGCAGAAAAAATGGCCGAGGATAAAATGGCCGGGGCAAAATGGCCGAGGATAAAATGGCTGGGGAAAAAATGGCCGGGGATAAAATGGCCGAGGATAAAATGGCCGGGGAAAAAATAGTAGCGTGGTTAAGGTTAGTTTCGGTCAGTTTGGGTTAGTTCAGATCTGCTGTCATCGATTTAGTTTGGGTTATTTAGGTTATTTAGGTTATTTAGGTTATTATACAGTAGTTAGGTTGTACAGTGGTGGCGGGGGCGGGCGGAGGGGGGGGGGGGGGTCGAATTATACGGCCGTCTTTTTGATTCGGGATGGGATCACAATACTGTGAACCATCGATACAATTCTGTTGATCCACAAACGGGCGCTCATATACCAAATATTACGCCAGAGTCGTTCTTTTTTTCGATCAGCAATTTTTTTCATCGGTCATCTTTTCCCCGGCCATTTTTTCCCCGGCCATTTTTTACCGGCCATTTTTTCCCCGGCCATTTTGTCCAACGGCCATTTATTCCGTCGGCCATTTTTTCCACAGCCTTTTTGGTCCGGCTATTTTGTCCCGGCCTTTTTGTCCTACGGCCATTTATTCCTAGATCCCATCAGAACATTATGTCAGGCTCCTAACGACCCGAAATAATACTCGGTGAATAAAATCCATCATCTTTCGCGTCGGTATTTCTCCTTCCATCTATACATCCACGAATGTGTAACAAACAGTACTACAAAAAAATAAGAAAATAAAAAAACTATTGTTTATGATACTCGTGAAACTCGAAGTGTCGGTAATACGTAATAACACGTGAAAAGGTAGCTGGCACAAACTTGCACGAGCTCGCGAGTGTAATCAAGAGATCCGTCGACGAGTACGTGAAAATTAAGCCGTTGTCTCGGAGTGGCGCAAAGTTGACGGTGCAAGAAGTAACGGTTCTCTGAGCTCGGTAACCGGTAAAAAAAAAAAAAAAAAAAAAAAAAAAAAAAAAAAAAAAAAAAAAAAAAAAAAAAAAAAAAAAAAAAAAAAACAAAGGCTCGGAGAAGCGCGAAGTGAAATGGTAGAGTTGAAACCGTTTAGTCGTATCGTAAAAACGGTTTACGAATCCCATCTCGAAGGTTTTTCTCTTCCAGCTCGCTTGTCTTCGTGTTAGAGGTCTTCGTCGTTCACGTTGCCGTATTCCAACACCGAAATGGCCCGGTTTCGGCCCGTTCGCAGTCTCGTTTTCTTCTGCTCTTCTTTCTTATTTCACGTCTGCAGGCTCTTACGTCCGGCTATGTCGATGTAGTTTCTTCTAGCTGCGTTCTTGTCTCTTACGAGGTGGTACGGGAAAAGGGAGGGAGAGGAGAAGAGAGAGAGAGAGAGAGAGAGAGAGTTGATGCACGCGGTACGGACAGTTGGCCTGTCCGGCTGTAGATACGGCGACATTTTTATTAGTCATCTCGATGAATTGATTCCGGAAACCGTTGAAGATTGAAAAATGTATCACGGATGAGGTAGATATTGGGATTTTTATATCGTGAATATTAGGGTGGACCTTATTTGGGGTGTTTTAATGACATGGGGTTTCAAATTGATTCAGTCATTATTTTTTGGAAGTGCTCCCAAGCATTGAAAAAAATATTAATCATATTAATCAATTCTCAATTGGTATATCTACGTGAAAAACCTTGTAAAATTTTTTACAAGGCGTTATCACAACCTTTACCCTCCCCATCCTCCCCTCTATTATACACGACGGCAAATCGATACAGGTGAGGTCTTGTAAAACATTTGACGAATAAGAATACCAATAAACCAATACTAAGCGAGTCTTATTCATTTAAGTTCTGGGCAGGTTCATAAGCGCATGATTGTGGAGAAAAATTATTTCCTCGGAAATGTTTACAATTACGCGGGTTTTTTTCCTTCCCGTATTTTAAAAAACACCTCGACCAAACTTCGCGGATGTCTAGTACTAGTATCGAGGTGTTTCAGAAAAAAAATTGAGCCAAATCGGCATAAACCAAATTTGGAATTTTCAAATCAGAAATTTTCAAAATTTTCAAAAGCTGTCGGAATGATCGCAAATTTAATTTTTTATTCCAGAATAAGATTCTTTATTCAATTGAGAAAAGAACGACTCCTTGTTCGTTAATTTATCTCAATTAGGGTCTGAGTTATGTATTTTCAAATTTTCCATTCCACGAAAATCTGTAGTTTTTTCAAAATTCCGTATCTTCACCAAAAATTAAAATATCGAAAAATGCTTGAAACGAGGTTTGTTTTTCGTTAATACCAACAAACCGCTCAAGTTTGAACAAAATCTGCGAGGTCGAGGGTCAACTGCTGGTTGAAAAGGGATGTTATAATGATAAATGACCTGCTTCTTTTATTCCTGCTCGATAAGCCGCTTCGTCTCACACACAACGATACAATATAAATTATAAGGGGTTACATACACTTGTAATTTTCAAAAAATCGTTTTAGCATCAAATCGAATTATTAGAAGCTGCCAACGATGCGAACGGATTATTATATGGCCCTGGAATAGATGACTCCATGTAAGTTGAAAAAACCGAAATTTACCACATGTAAAACGCTTTTGAAACTTTAAACGCGTTTTTCTCAAAACTATGTTTTCAAAATCGGTGATTAAGATTTCTCGAAAACGGCTGAACCGATCAGTCTCAAATTTTAACACAACCTTTTTAACTAGATTTTTTAGTAATTAATCGAAGATTTTTTTTCTCCGACAAATATTTTCCATTTTATAAACAATTTAAGGCTTAAATTTTCGTTCAAAATCGAGTCTTTTATTTTGAGAAGTCGCCATTTTGTGAAAAAATTATTTTTTCGCTAATTCCTTCGATTAAATACTAGATAATGTATTATATTAACGAAATTTATTTGGTTTTTTCATTTCAGATAATCCGGTCCAGAGATATCGTGATCACCGCAAAATTGGTTTTTTTTGCGGAGCTCTAGGAGATCGGCGATAGCAACATTCGCGATGATTATTTTTACAAATAAAAAATATGTAAATATATTATAAGGTTATTATAATATGTACACCAATTTTCAAATTAATAAATTGAATAGTCTGCGCGAAAAAAATTCTTGAAAATCCGTCTTTTTAAAGCCTTCTAACTGTATGTAAGGCCTTAATGACCTCCTCGACGGCTGACCCCTGCCAATCGGTCTACTACAGATGGTAGCCGGGCGCGAAATGATATTTCGATAATTGATCGCGGCCTCGTTGGCCCTCGAAGTACGCTAGCGACAATATTCTCCCTTCTATGACAATTTTGTGAAAAACCGCGGTCGATAACCGAACGTGGATCTTGACAGCAGTTGTCAATATATAGTTGTCAATATAGTTCTTACATAACTACGTTCGATATTCACGTAGCGCTCCAGGTGTATTTTCGATGCGTCGACCTGATTTTCCTGTCACAATAAATTAACTACACTGTATACTGAACACTTTTTGGACTGCACTAGATATTTGTTTTCTTTCTTTTCGATTATGGCTTATCTTCGATTTTCATTTATCTACAAATTATTTCGCTATTCCCCGAGGAATATAATTTTTTCAAATGATAGTGAATCAGATAATAAATTCGATTTGGAACATGTTCAAAAATTTTCCGAGTGATTATTTGAGGTAACAGTATGTTTATTACGCTTGTTCGTGGTACTTATTCCAATTTTTAAGGATGTGAAATTCAACAACGACGAAATATCCTATGGTAAAGCCTCGGAATTTTTACAAACGGGGTACGGAAATCGGTCAACCAGAAGAAAAAGACGATTCAAAGTCGGTTACCAAATGTTTTACCACGTCAATATGTTTATTTTTTTCGGAATGTGGCGGATTTAATTTTTTTTTACATAATGATGATTATATTTCCGCTATCTTTGTAGAGGAGTACAAGTGGTTTATCGAATAAACCTACAGTTTCGACTATCAAAATGTTTTCTTCAACTGGAGCATGAATTATAACACGATTTTTTTTCGATCAGTATTACTCCATTATGAAGTGTTACATCGTAACTTCTCACCCCAACGCGGGGTGAAATGTAATGTTCCGCCGAGGACAAGGGTAAATCCAATAACTATTAATTTTTCAGTTATCGAGAGTCATGAAAATACACGAAATCGTAAAATACAAAAGTAACGAGATGCTGCAAAAAAATTATCAATATATTTAACGAACCGTGATATTCGATTTTTGGCTAAAAATGATTTTAATATTTTTTTCCCTATAGAAATCGTTTTCTCTATAGTATGTCGAGCCGGATTTTTGATATTTCGATTTAAAGATATTATTAAAATAATTAAAGTGTACAATTTATGACGTAAAAACGCATTTTTTCAAACGGTCATAAATTGCTAAATTTTTCGAAATTCAAAATTCCGGCTCGCGACATACTATAACTACAAATTTGTTTGACAAGAATTTTCCAAAATTTTGCAGATCGATCAACATTTACTGGAGATATGATCCCGACCGTGGAGCAATTTTTTTTTCTTAGTGTTGTGGATCACCTGATTTTTTAAATAGTAATTTTTGTAAAAATAAAGTGAAGTAAAATTTTTTATAAAGTTTAAATACCAATAAATAATGTGTACTATTTATTTTTATCAATTTCTATTGTTATCCCTACTGAAAAAAAATTTCTTTCAGCGCATTTTTGTAGCCTTAAAGCGTGAGCTTCAAATTTCTCTGAAATGGGCTTTTCCGAGATATTGTAAGATCAAGATCGATTGTCGGTAAGCGAGCGAGGTAGATCGATGGTCAGATTTCTATAAAGTGGGGATGAGCACAGTACGCATGCTCAATCCGCGAGAAGACGTCGGTATTTGGAACGAACATAGAATCGCTCTCTTGCTCCCTGGAACACCGTGAAAGGTACATCGAGGACTCTCGGTCCGTACTGGAGATCGGGATTCGACCACATGGTCACCTCAACGTCGATATTACCCTACTCAGGACGACGACGATTTGGGCTGGGCCAGCCTGCGACGACGATATAACGATCGGAGCAATAAGACCACTGCTCCGAGAATTTATTAACAAGATTTCCGACCCAGGGAGTAAGAGCCACCGAGACTTCGACGCGTATTTATCCCCCACGGACAAAAAAGCTGAGTAGAACCTTTGTTTTGTGTGGCGAACGCCAAACGTGCTCGAATTAAATCTATCGCCAACGAACTCGTTTATTTACTGTCTCGTGAAACAATTATATTTGAATTTTTATGTGCGTGGAATGAAATGAATAATGTGGTATGAGTGGAATGATGAAGGACACGGTATGAGTAAAATACATTCGATTATATGTTATAACCAACACTAGTATAAATGTTTCTTTTTCTTTAAATAAATCAATGTTATTTTATAATATGTAAAGATGTAGGATCGAAATTCGAGCCAGAAATGCGAGTATCTTCATGGTAATTGGGTTATTTAGGTTATTCAAATTGCAAATGTCTGCACCATGCAACAATATAAATAAAAAAACATTCATCAATATTTCAACCACAGCGAACCACCGAGTGTTTCCGAAAATAAATATCACTACTGCATCCAAAATCGCTCGACAATGCGAGACTCCGTCCTCGATTCAACAAAATTATTTTTACGAGGAAGAAAAAGAACTCGCTTTATTATTGAGTCGATCAATTTGCGTCGATAAGTCAACTTATCCGATACTCGGGCTTAAACAACTACACCGGAGATAGAACGATGTTTTTTTTTCCTCGTTAAATTCATCCCTGGATAGGTGATGTCCGCCTATTTATTTTTCACTCGTGCCACATTGTATCGACAAGTGTTGAGCACACTCGTGGGCTTCTCGTTCGTCGGTACTTAGGGGGTGGCACGGAGTTTCACCCGACGACTTGAACGTCGCGTCGTTTCCGTGGTTGCTCTCGACGATCAAGTACGAATGCGGCTTGCCGGATGAACGACGGTAGTGCCTGCTACTATGTGGACGGAATAATCACGAATAACTCATCCGTTCCATGATGTTGGTGGACTAACTGAGTAAAAAAATTATATATATAAACTATACATAAATTATGTATAGTTTTCATATGGTATTGGGCAAATATAGTCTATATATAGACTATACATATTTTATATATAGTTTTTATATAATTAATATATAGTTTATTTATATATGTATGTATAGTTTATATATAGTTTATATATGGGGCAAAATTTGCCAATTCGCCGAACTGAAACCCTCCTATCCCCCGATGTGGACGATGATTTTTTTTTAGTATCCTTTGGATGCTATTACCTCACTCATTTTTTTAAAGATTTTTTGGACCCTTCCTTCCCCTCCCCTCCCTTCACCGTATTATTTTTATCAGGAGGGAACTGCTATTTGTCCCCTTTTTATTTGGATGAAATTTTTTTCCCGGATACTCTATTGGAATTGAAGAACTTTTTTCATAAAATTGGAGTGGGCAGCGGGTTCCTAGTATTTTTATTTTTTTATTTTTTATTTTGCAAAAATTCGAGTTTTTCCGAAATTTGAATATATGATAATGGTTTTACATCTGAAAGAAGAAAAGAAAAAGGAAATCTGACCAGCAAAAATTCGATATTCCGATTATTTCGATAGAAAATCGATAGGGAATAAGAGTTACCTCCTGATGATAGCAACAATTAATTCATACTCAAAAATCGATTTCCTATCGAAATAATCAAAATATCGATTTTTTTGCAAAAGAGACTTCATTTTTCTTTTCTTTTTTATAATGGAAACCCATTATCATACATTCATATTTCGGAAAAACTCGAATTATTTAAAATTTCAAAAAATTTTTTTAAAATATTAGGAACCCGCTGCCCACTCCAATTTTATGAAAAAACTCCCTCAATTTCAATAGAGTATCCGGGATAAAAATGTCATCCAAATAAAAAGGATACAAATAACAGTTACCTCTTGATAAAAATAGGATGGTGGGGGGAGGGGAGGTGCAGGAGGAGTGTAAAAAATCTTTAAAAAAATTAGTGAGGTCGTAAGATACTGAAGGATACAAAGGATACTAAAAAAAAAATCATCGTCCACATCGGGGGACAGGAGTGTTTCAGTTCGGTGAATTACGAAATTTCGCCCCATGTATATGTATGTATAGTTTATATATAGTTATTATATAGTTTATATACTATATATAAACTATATATATGTACAGTTTATATATGTACTCAGTATATAGTTTATATACTATATACAAACTCTATATAAACTATGTATAGTCTATATATGCCCAATCCCATATGAAAACTATACATAGTTTACATATAGTTTATATATACATTTTTTACTTGGGATAATAGGTGGCGGGGGAGCGAGCGGGGAGGGGGGGGGGTGCACTTGGGTTTCGCTGAACCCGCGTCGATCGATGGCAAAAAAGTCACTTCCGAGAATAATCACTCGTGAGTTCTAGTACAGTTTTATCCCCGATACATCGTCCGGATAAGTGTTTACCAGGTTCCTCTGCGGTCCGCGGAATTTTTTTTTCGGAATTACGTAGCTGACGCACGATTATTGACCGTCACCCAGGCTGCCGACTATTTTTCCTATCATGCGCGGGCGGTCCCCCTACATATGTGAACAAAGTGACGAACACTGCTCCAAAGAGAACAGAGACGAATCGACTCCCAGCGGTTTTTATTTTTTTCACTTTCGGGATTACCTGGCTCGAATCGATTGAAAATAAATTTGAAGGATATTTTTAATGCAACGACCTTAAGGCCATCATATACGCGATCTCGCCAATTTTTGAAAGTACTTTTCTAGACGCGGTTAAAAAAAAATGAAGCATATATCGACAACATTTTTTTAACAGATGGTTAAGTATATGTAAAAAAAAAAATCAGAAATATCAACAAATGGCGGAGGTATTGCGTAATGAAGCAATGTATTTTTTTTTTGCGCGCGCGTTGATGGTGAAAGTTCTCGGCATCAATGTGGGTGTCTGAAAAAAAAATAAACATAGTTTTAATTGCATCACGAATGTATCTTCAGTATGAACAATATTATTTTTTTAAAATTATTATAATAAAAATTCGAAACTTAACATTTTTTTACTCAATTTTCTGCCGGTATTTTATTTTTTATATTTTTTTTGTGTCATTGAAATTCTTGTTTCTGTGGCTTACACAATAGGTAGTGATACTAAAAATATGTGGTAAAAATTTCAAAGCGATCTGAACCTTCGTTCAAAAGTTAGAACTTTCACGGGGTTCAGAAAAGTGAATCGTGCAAACACGGCTGTGGAATCGCCCGGAGCTATGACGTGGAATTGTGGGATTTTTTTATAACGCGCGCGGCTCGTGACGGTGCGAGGAACGAAAGTTGAAGTTTTACTTGCGTCCGATTCTGTTTGCTTAATAATACGGGCGTCACGTTAATCAACGGAATAAAGAAGTTCGAGGTTGCTAACTTAAGGCAGTCTTACCATGTGTGTACCCATTTTCGAGGTCATTTTTTGGGAATTAAATTCAGAAAAACCGTTGAATGCACAGTGTTGGTACTTCGCAGTTACAATTATACATGTTCGAAGCAGCATCTTTAATTTTGTCAAAGGATTTTATTCGTAATTTTACGAGATATATGATATTGTCCAGGTCATGTCGCGAAAATTCTTTATCGATGGGCGATGACATTGCGCCGGCCCTGGTCCACTGGAACAAATTTTTTTTTTCATTATATTTTTCACGAATGTGGTTATCGTTCGGCCCTCTAACAAAAAATTGTAATAAAATTTTCAAAATGGCTGCGCATCAAAAATAGCACCCTGATTTTCACAATAAAACGTTCACTTCTCGTCGCCTGGAAAAAAAATAATTACACTATTTTTTATATATATTTTTTCATACAGCGATATAGAAAATGGAAGGTCGCACGATAGCCCGACATGTTCTCTACCTGTTTGCAAAATTGCAAGTCGATCGACCCAGTAGTTTTTGAAAAAAATGCACGCCCGATTTTAAAAACGTCATTTTGAAAAAAACGCGTTTAAAGTTTCTCATGCAGGTCGACGCGTTCTAGAGAATTGCAACCGCTAAACCACCGTATCTCGTCTATTTTTACGAACATCAATTCAAAATTGGAAAAAAATTTAACGCACATTTTGAAGACCCCAAATTATAAGAATACGAAAAAAAAAAAAAATTT
The DNA here is from genome assembly GCA_963971145.1 of Sussaba pulchella. Classification (NCBI taxonomy): domain Eukaryota; kingdom Metazoa; phylum Arthropoda; class Insecta; order Hymenoptera; family Ichneumonidae; genus Sussaba; species Sussaba pulchella. Next base: position 3,925,558 of record OZ020170.1, read on the forward strand.
TTTCACCAAACACATGAGAAGACTGTCTTGATGGACCAGTCTGGTGTGACAGCTCTGAATATTGCTGATTTTCATGATTTTTAATAAAGAATAAATAAGATTGATACACGATCTGGTATTTTTTATTTATTCAAATCAGTCGTGACGTACGAGGAAAAATATTTCTACGTTTGTTAATTTTTCAAAAAATGTTTCGACTCATCTAAAAATCCTCTAAAAGTCTGAAACAAAAAAAAACGAGATGGATTATTTTGATCATCATAAAAAAACTCCAGAGCTGCGAGGACATTCTTTTCATCGAGACTAACAAATTGGTTGTTATTCCGAAAATTCAGCGTCGAGCTTGGCCTCTGCTCTCGATAGTTTCTATTCGAAAACGTATCAAATTTTCAAAACAAAAAAAAAATCTTTCGTAAAGCCGTTAAAAAAAAAAAACGTTTCGAGCACAAAGCGTTTAAATTGTCGAATTCGGGATTTTGATAAAAGAATTTCGTACTCGAATTTAACCAGCGATGCCAGGTAGATGCAATATATTTTCTCTGTTTTTCGCAATTTTTTTTATTTGGACCAGAAATTTCATTTCTATCACTTTACGCGAGAATGGTCCCTTAATTGGGAATACACGGAGCGGCACTACAATGACACCCACGCCGTGGGATGCAGCATCGCTTGTTATCAATGTCGCACGGGGCGTATATGAAATTCCCACGTGCCCCCCTCCCCCCCCACCGCCCGCCCGCCTGCCGCTGGAGATTCAAGCATTGGGCGCCGCTGAGAAGGAACGCAACGCAAGGTATACGACGATCGGATGAGCTATGTGGCTGTACGCAGTGTGATTGAGTTAGTGCAAAGCTACAGTACGGCCTGGATTTTTGGAAAAGCGATGGGACCGAACACGCAGACGAGGTTGAGCGCTGTAACCAATCTCTGCGCAGCCGTAAAAAAAAAATACAATTTATTTGGGCAAAAATCATTGCATTCATCAACATAATCTCCTTCAAGAGCGATGCAATCAGTCCAACGCCTCTCTAAGATTTCGATACCTTTTTTGAAGAACGATTCGTCTTTGTCTTCAAAATAGGCGTTTGTTTCGGCTATGACTTCAGTATTTGACGAAAATCTCTTTCCCTGGATCATTCTTTTGAGGTCTGCAAACGAGTAATAGTCCCTGGGGGCCAAATCTGGAGAATACGGTGGGTGCGGAAGCAATCCGAAGTGCAATTAGTAAAATTTTCCCATCGTAACCTTCGACTTGTGACACGGTGCATTGACTTGGTGAAACAGCACTTTTTTCTTCTCCATTTGCGGGCCGGTTTTTTGCTATTTCTTCCTTCAAACGCACTCATAACCTCGTATAATATTCCCTATTCATGGTTCTTCCTATCTCAAGGTAATCAATGAATAGAATACCGTGCGCATCCCAAAATACCGTCGCCAAAACTTTCCCAGCCGACTGTTGTGCCTTTGGTCGCTTCGAACGAGGTTCACCGGCTGCTCTCCACTCAGCTGACGACCGAGTCGACTCTGGTGTGTAGTGGTGGATCCAGGTTTCATCCATTGTCACGTACCGCATGAAAAAAATATTTTCACTCCGGTTAAACAGCTCCAATTAGTGCTGGGGAATCATCGACACGTTATTGTTTTTGGTCGATTTCGAGCAGTCGCGGTACCCATTTCGAACACACCTTTCTCATGGACGAATATTCATGCAAAATATAACCAACACGTTCCATTGATATCTTTACGATGTCAGCTATCCCACGCAACTTCACTTTACGGTCTTTGAAAACAATTTCGTGGATTTTTTTGATGTTTTCTTGGAATAACAGCCTCATTTGGGCGTCCAGAACGTGGTGCATCATCGGTGGTTGTACGACCGCGTTTAAATTCAGCATACCAGTCAATGATGGTTGATCTTGCTGGTGCGGAGTCCGGATAATACTTATCAAGCCACTGCTTTGCTTGAACGATATTTTTTCCCATAAAAAAACAATGTTTAATCAACACACGAAATACGTTTTTTTCCATTGTTTCGAAGATCACAAAAGTAGCGTCGCTAAAACTACTGTAACTTATGGACTAACAGTCGGATTGTCGTAAGAATTCGACTCATATCGTTTGAAAGTTGATACTTTCTGAAAATAGAATGGGTTTTGCATTTGTGGCGCGATTTGTGTGCCAAACCGGGGACTTTTCAGGCGATGTGTTAGTATCAAATAGAAGCCTTAACTTCTAGCTTTCGTTTTTATTATTTTCTATTTCGATTTGGCTAGAATCGTTATATCTTTCAACTTGAGAAGGATTTAACTTGTACCGATTCATAGATTGTGGTCCATTGTTCACATGTCAATAGTGTAAATCCATATGTAAATATTTGGAAATATACGTCTGTAGGAAAGTGTTGTAAGTCAAACAATGCTCATGCGAATAAATACGACTACTAGATTATTTCAATGAGATTTTCGGGGACCAGTTGACTTCCGGCCCACTTTTTCACCTATAGGATGCCATACGTTTTTTGGCACGGACTCTGATGTCGGAGATAGAATCATGGCGGTCCAGCTTAATGGCCGGTCTGTACCCGATAATAGTTCGGTCATCTGTCCTCTTGCGAATCAATTGGAATAGTGTAATCTAGCCTTTGTACGACCTAACCCCGTACGAGTCGGCCTCGGCCGTCGGGATGACGAATCTTGAACCTCCCCTCTCCTATTCCCGACCGAATCCGGCGTCGGGGAGATCAGTAGGTCGATCTGCGGCTTTTCGTCCAAACATACCAAAGCAAATCCAGATTCTTTTTTGACATAAGCAAAATATGAACAAAAAAACGAATACGAAAGGTTGCGAATAATGTTTTTGTTGAATGTTCGATACATTTCATTTCAATGATTATATTTAGTTGCGTTGATTCAAAAATCACCCCAACTGCGCTCTCTCTATTTGTTATAGTACGTTTGAACGGGAAGCCGCAGCATTGAGACCGATTGATCTCCACGTCGTCGGGTTCACTCGGGAATGGGGGTAGGGTCGAGTAACGTCATCCCGACGACCGAGACTGACTCGTCAGATTGTACTGAGGCCACGCTGTACTGAGGCGAGCTCACACTATCCTAATCAATTACACTCGATTGTCCTTGGTGTGTCATAGGATAGTTACGTTTCTGGGATCGGCGTCGGAAATTAGAGAACGCATCGCTTCGAACGCCGATACTTCGACCGAGCACCGCACCGACGCGCCACCGGTACGTAACGGCAAAACTTCGACCGCCATCGGTGGCCGAAATTGGCAAGTCGCGTGGAGCAGTCGCAGTGGAAAAGCCACGTAAAGGCAACATTAATTGTTGTATTAATTCGTGTAAAAATGTAAGGAGATCAGCAGATAAAGAAATCAAATTTTATTCCTTTCCAAAAGCGAACTATGAAGCCACGGAAAAACAACTGTTGATAAATTGGTTAAAAAAACGGAGTAAGTATCTTTTTTGAGGTTGTGTTAAATCCTCTTTTAAAAAAGATGCATACCAGTATGGTGTTACGTCTCATTTCCGGAAGTATGACAGTAGTCACCTAACCCTAAATCAAAATGGAAAGTAGCGAAAAAACGTGATTTCAATGTTTAGTACTGTAACAATAATTTTTTGTATAGCACTCTATTTCAACTTACCTTAAGAAAACTATTCTCATATAAATATTCAAATTATTTAGTGAAAATAAATCGTCGTACACTCGACTCTCCGTATAACGAAGAGCTCGGGAACCAAATCTTTCTCTATAACGGAGGTGAGAGGGGTCCCCACCCTGCGGAAGGCCACAGCCAATGGCGTCGCTCCGTTGACAGATGGTCTGTACAGCAACCTACCGCCTATCCCAGCCGGCTTAACTGGGCTTAACCGCTAACGGTGAACCCAAGTATGGATTTGATCATTCGGAAGGTTTGTAATCAATTAAAATTCGTGTAATATCGAAATAAGTAACCAATCTAGGTTATTTATTTCGATTTAACCATGAATGTTAACCATTTGAGGCTAACCATTCAAATCGACAGATGTGGATTACTGGTTTAAATTTACGCGCGCTCCGTCGGGAAAATAGTGGGGGCAACGGGGAAGAGGCATTCTGTTCGTTATAGAGAACGATCGAGCGTGCGTTATAGGGAGCGTTCGCTATAGAGAACCTCGTTATAGGGAGAGTTGAGTGTAATATATTTGCCTATGTGTACTGTAATATTTCATCCACGCGAATTGTGGAGTTCGCCACCGTGGCGCCACTTGGTTCTGCGCACACAGCGAATACAAACCTGATGCTTGAGGTGGGCCCATATGTGGCTGCCATGGTGGCACTGCGGTATACCGAGGACCGACCAATGCGGTGCTATCATGCTTACCATTTGCCAAGCTGCCCTCAAGTTCGTGAAGAGCAAACGAACATAACCCTTGTGTGTGACGCGCTGTCATTTTATACGCAAATTGGTTGGAGCAGTGACTTGTGATTAATACAATTTTGGAGTATTCGACAGTTAGAAATATACCGTTAGATTTTTTTTTTCATACACAGAATTTAATTACAATAGTTATTATAGTTCGAAATGCTTTGGCCGTAGAGATCCTCGCGGGTGACTTGAACTACCCGGGTCGATGCGAGTACCTCATTGGTCGGTCCTCGCTCGACTGCCGCGACATCTGAAGCGTTCATATTTGGTCCCGGCCTCACTAGTGGAGTTCGGTCTCCTGTCTTCTCGGTCAGGAACTAACTTCTAACGGTTGATTCATTTAACATTCTTAAATTCATTGATTATGTTTGGCCGGAGTGCGGTCGATTTTGAGGGTTATTAATTAAACAAATGTGCATATAATTGTATTTGATTTGGACGTTCTGTTCAATTTCGATTTCAACGCAGTATTATTTTTGTTTCTCGTCTCATTCTAATTTATAATTCATTTCCTTTACAATGTTTTTACACTCACATCTCTCAATCACACTCAATCACACTCTTCGACGTTCTTATTTTCATTCCATATTCATTTCCTTATTCGTTGTCGGAGTTGTCGTATCACAAAACTATCGAGATATATTTTAGTTGTCATCATCCATTATTCGTTGCTTAAGTCATTTCCGCGAATCGTCCTTTGAAATTTGTCCGTTTACATCTATATATCGGTATCATATTTTATTCATTCACATATCAATCATCAGCTTAATTCATTTTATTTTATATTGTTCAATTTATATTTCATTTCATTCTATATTTATTTCATATGTAATTTCCCCTTATCACATTGTTAATTCACGGTACACAGTAATTTAATTTATCACGTTCTTGTCCACGAATCATTTAGCCGGGCACATCGCCAATCGATTCCACAAGACAATCCTTCTATCACAGGTATAATTTGTCAATATAATCATTAAATAATTCAAGATATTCAATCCAATAACGTGAGTACGGTGTTTTGCCGGATGGTCGGCATTTCCAAGCCCTCGCCTATCTCCGACCGCACGAGTCGAGAGACTTCTCGAAGCTTCGTTGCTCCGTCTTCGCGATACGCAAAATCACGCGATCAAAATTTGGTTCAACTATTGGCCCAATTCCGGTCGCGCGATCTAATTCTCGTACGTAGCCGACCACGTGATCGTAGGTGAGGATCACGGCGGCTGCACTATTTTTACGAATTTGACACGGGTCATGCCGTCGACAATCTTAATTTGTGACAACACATTGAAGACTGTCAACACAAACGAGGTGTCGCGTATCGAGGTCGTAGTGTACACCGAAAACAAAAGGTATGGGTCGTTCTGTATCTATAATCAAGTCGGCCACTGGCAGTACATGCCCGTCAAGCATCACGCGCTTCGTCGCAGCGCACACAAGCTACACACGCATCACACACGGCAGCATGTTCCTAAGCAAAATACGATGCCAACGCACTCTTGGCCATTGCGAAAGCGAACACACGGTAGTCGCGTTCCACACTCCCATACATCACATAGCATCAAGGATGATGAATGGCAAGTGTACCGAGTAGCATCGTGAATTCTCTTGCCAATATTGGCTGTGTGGAATTTGAAAATTATACGGTACTAATTACATCTAATTATAACGAGCTAAATATTCTCCACGGTTTGAATATCGTCTGTCGCAGCGGCAACGACGATCCATTAATTATCATTGGCGTTCTCGTTCACGGGGTGGATGCAATTTGTTAGGAGAGGATAGCCAGCACTCCGAGCGAACTGCGATCCATGCTCGGAAGCAATATTGTGAGAATCATAATTTTATGTACGTAATTTAAAGTTCTGCCGGATGAAAAGTTCGCTTGAGGGAGCGAGACCTTGTAACGAGCCGAAAATTCAATGTGCTTCTGCGTTTTTGCTGAAAAGAAGGCATTATCGGATCTTTCAGAAATATTTACTACGGTTTGTTGACAGAAGTAGGGAATAGAAGCATGCCAGCCTGGTTGACAGCAATAGGCATACACGGTGCATCTGAACTGAAAATTAAGGAAACCTTTTAATCGTTGTATCAGTTGATGTAGCCGCACATGAGGGAAAAAATTTTCTAAGAAAATGACAAGATGGCGAACCTTTACAATGTTTTCCCCAATAAGGATTCTCAAGGTGGAAACACAGACCTTAAGGGCTTACATACAGTTAGAAGGCTTTAAAAAGACGGATTTTCAAGAATTTTTTTCGCGCAGACTATTCAATTTATTAATTTGAAAATTGGTGTACATATTATAATAACCTTATAATATATTTACATATTTTTTATTTGTAAAAATAATCATCGCGAATGTTGCTATCGCCGATCTCCTAGAGCTCCGCAAAAAAAACCAATTTTGCGGTGAGCACGATATCTCTGGACCGGATTATCTGAAATGAAAAAACCAAATAAATTTCGTTAATATAATACATTATCTAGTATTTAATCGAAGGAATTAGCGAAAAAATAATTTTTTACAAAATGGCGACTTCTCAAAATAAAAGCCTCGATTTTGAACGAAAATTTAAGCCTTAAATTGTTTATAAAATGGAAAATATTTATCGAAGAAAAAAAATCTTCGATTAATTACTAAAAAATCTAGTTAAAAAGGTTGTGTTAAAATTTGAGACTGATCGGTTCAGCCGTTTTCGAGAAATCTTGATTACCGATTTTGAAAACATAGTTTTGAGATAATCGCGTTTAAAGTTTCAAGTTTGTTCCGCCCGCTGTGCAGGTAGTGCGCTATAAATAGCTATAACTTCGGTTCTAATACTCCGATCGTTATGAAATTTCGTGAGAGTATTCTCGAGAGTATATACTTAAAGAATATGCAACAATAAAAAAATTACTTTTTTCATCCATCACAACTGTATATAACCCCTTAATTGAATGCATAGATTCTTTTATTTCCTTCATTCGACGTTCCCTGGGTGACGGCTCCGCGTTGCCACATTGTTCGAAACGGCCTGACGTCACGGATCAGTTGACGTACACCAAAAATTGAACTTCAACCGACAAATACTTACTAACTCTGTAAGCCACTTTCAAAATTTACAATCATGTTTCGGTTGCAGGTCACGGTTTCGAATTTTCAAAGTTTCGACAGTGCAAAATCTTGGAAACGCAATATTTTGACCGAGCACGGTAGCGAAAGTCCATGGCCCCGATTCGGCACTGTTTGTGAAGGGATGTTCTCACGATGCCTCGCCACAGTCTGCCTCGTCACAGTTCGACTTGGCACAGTCTGCCTCGCCACAGTTCGACTCGGCACAATCTGCCTCGGCTATTTTGACAGGTCTCCAGTCCGTCTTACCGACAAGAGATATGTCATCACTCCTGTTTTTTGAATCTAGATGCGCGCGCCATCAACCGAGAGTGCCTGACGGCGCGTCTGATCAGTGGATCAGGCTGTCTCCCGACTAGCCTGAAATAGTCAGTAACAATCCAGTAAACCGAGCGGAAATAAACGGCTTTTAAACCGATAATCGTGTCAACCACGTAAAGTCGGCCTACAACCGCGTCTTGTAGCCGAGTTAACCCCCCAGTTAATTGATCAAGTTTTCAATTATTCCTCCACGATATGACAATATTGTGTTGCAAGGGCGCGAAGATGGTGATTCTCGCATGAATGCGAGGCCAGGACGAGGCGCAGGAGCAGACGACGCGGAGATGGTGAGTTGCCGATGTCGAGTCGACATTTATGCAAAGTCGAGCCGACCCGGAGACGAGACATGGACACCGTCGAGGCTTCGTCGGCGTCAAGACGGGTGCTGGCCTCGCATTTTTAACCCCTTCACCTACAAAACGGGCACAGACCGTAGTAGATGATCGGACCAAACGTAAATATTACGGGCATAGCCCGTAGTAGATGATCGGACCAAACGTAAATATTACTTACTTATTTACGTTTTCGGCACAAAATTCTCGAACGTAAATCGTAGGTTAAAAGGGTTAAGGGAATTACCAATCGCGCCCACGCAACACATACTATTTTTTGTTATTCTCACGTGAGATTGAAACGACGCAAAGTTGCACAACATGTGCAAACTGGGAATGGCGAAGCACCCGCATGGGGAGAGAAGTGTGACCCCCCCCCCCCCCCCCCCCCCCTCCAAGGGATAAAAAACTTAATCCAATACTTCCGTTAGTTTGAAAATATACAGCACCGGCATTTAGGTCAGAGGGCTAATGACAGTTCAATAACTGCCTAATTTTATTCGTTTTGGTACCAGAACGTATTCTTTTTCAATTTCCGGATCATTCTGAGGGAGACAATTGACGAACCGTATGATCCTTGCTCTATTGAGGCTATTGAACAGGGTGGTAATCACCAATTTCCGCATGATTGGCCCATAATGCAGCTGATCTTTCCCGCACTAGTGCAAGAATCTTACATTCCCGCGCTAGAAGGTCATACAGAACAGTCCGGAAATAAAACGTTCCCGCATCGCTTCGGAAATGCGAGATTTAGGCACAGCGCGTCCTAAAATTGCTGCGAGAATACGACAATTTGAGGTGAGGGTGACAAAAACGTATGTGTGGGTATAGTTGCGTACGTCACTCAAGAATCCGGTAGGACTGTCGGCACCGTGCTCGGTCAAAACATCGGCAGTCAAAGCGTTGTACTTTCGGGATTCCACTTCGACGGAATTTTGAATATTCGGAACTTCGATCCCCAACTAAATGTTCGAGATTCCACACCATTTCTAGTAGTGGGTTTTCTTCATAGTCCCAACTGGTGTCACATAGTCTAACTGAAACAACAAATACCTAGAAAACTACATCACAAAGTTCACTTTTTCCAATCTTGACAGGCGTGGAAAAACTTACTCCTCGCATTCTATGGGTCAGGCCAAAAAGCCGCGTGGTGCAGTCGAAAAACATGATACACAGGTTGGTCCTTGATTGATTCTACATGGATCCACCATATTTCATCGAATTCCGTTAAGGCGTGAAGTACTGCAGAAATTTGCCAATTAACGGGTGATTCTTGGCAAATCTGCTTACCGACGGCGATCTATCGCTTCACCTTAACGCAGTGCGCCTGCTACAGCTGAAGCCTGGTAGTCCTTTCTGCGAATTCTATTGGAGACCGACTTTCGGTCGTTGCTCCAGCTTTGAGCTTGTCTATTGGCCGGAAGCCGATGAGTTGAGATTTTTTGCTTGTCGATCATTTTTTGGTTAGTGAACGGTGATTGCAATGTGTTCTATCAGCGCAATTACGGTCAAAGCCGGGTTGTATTGGGAAATCGATATTTTACAATAGCGTTTTCAAACAATTTTCGCCATTGGGAGAGAGAACTTTTGACATTCGTTTGGAATGTCGAATGCCGATATGAATTTTTTCCACCCCTCATCGGTCTTTGATAATTTCGCGGCTCTACAGATTCAAAAAAACGCACGGTCATCTGGGTTGCAGCTTACCGGTAGACTGCTTTAATGAGTGAATAATCAATTGACAAAAATGCACGCTGGTGGGAGACGGCTAGGGTGGTTCTTAATTGGGTGATGTCGGAATTTCTTTGGTATTGGTATTCAAAAGTAATCAACGTGAACACTTTAAAATGAGTTGCAAACGGGAATTTACCCAATACATCTAACCCACGCCTACGAGCAATCGAATTTTATATGGAAATATACATGCATTTGGAATTTTTTTGGGATCATTTTTGATTACTTTGAAACTACACATGATAAAAAAAATTGAATTCGATAGTTATGTAGGAAATTCAATGTTCTACAAAAAAGGTTTCTTGTTAAATTTTCGTGAATCTCATATTTATTACGTAAAAATGGCTTTTCATGGCTGGCTCAAAAAAGCAATTTTTTGCGAATCACGCAATAAGTATTAGACTCACGAAAATTTAATGAAAGACCTTTTTTGTAGAGAATTGAATTTCCTACAAAATTGTCAAATGGAATTTTTTTTATCATGTATAGTTTTGAAGTAATAAAACATTTCCCAATAAGACAAATTCCCGATTGCGACCAATTTTTCTTCTATTCATATTGATCACTTTTGAAGACTAATACCGAAGAAATTTCGACACCACCTAATTAAGAACCACCCTAAGGACGACGAACGCGGAACGAAGACAAAGGTAACATATTGCGATTACCTGTGGATTCTGTACACCCTCGGAGCGTTCCCGGGGCGTCACCTTGTTGTAACTAGCTGTACTAGATTTCCATTGTCATACCAGGCATGAAGAGTTTTCGGAGACTTGAGACTTAAGGGGCGTGAAGATCGTTTGATATGCGACCTGCTCCGAGTTCATGGGCCGAGTCTATTCCATGCAAACGTCAAAGAGGCGACACCTCGTGCAGTTTCCCTTATTCCACTCAGCGTGACCATGTGTTCGTTTGAAATTGCTCTGTCTCCAAGTGTACTTGCAACGTACAATCTAGTCATATTTCCACTGGAGAAGTATTCGAACCTCGTTGACAAACAAAGTGTTGACGTTGCGAAGGCGTGAACGGATACAGTCATTAGCTTTACTCGATAACTGCCATGTGAAAGTTGAATACGGTCGAATTGAAAACTTTTCAGTGGCGATTGAATTTGTTTTCATCTTTCTTGGCTACATATTGAAGTGTTCCTGAAGGCCTTATATACGCGATTTCGCCGATTTTCGAAGGTACTTTTCTATACGTGGTTAAAAACAAATGACGCATATATTGGCAACATTTTTTTTACAGATCATTTATACACATGGTTACGCATGTGTAGAAAAAATCAGAAATATTAACAAATGGCGGAGGTATTACATAATAAAGCAATGTATTTTTTTTTGCGCGCGTGTTGATGGTGAAAGTTCTCGGCATCGATGGGGGTGTCTGAAAAAAAAATAAACATATTTATAATTGCATAACGAATGTATCTTCGGTAATTATGCAGTTGTGCGGCTTTTCCGAATTTTAAAGTTTTTCAAAATTTTCTTTTTCGAGGATGCGTGTTCGGTCTTATAGATGAATAATCAGGCGGGGGAGATCAGAAAATGTTTTCTGATCAGTGTGAAACAACAATATTATTTAAAAAAATTATTATAATAAAAATTCGAAACTCAAAATATTTTTACTCAATTTTCTATCGGTATTTTATTTTCTATATTTTTTTGTGTCATTAAAATTTTTGTTTTTGTGGTTCACACGATAGGTGATGATATTAAGTATATGTTGTGAAAATTTCGAGGTGATCTGAACCTTCGTTCGAAAGTTATAACCTTCGCGAGGTCCAAAAAAATACTTTGTTATGTAATATCTCGGCCATTTGTTAATATTTCTGATTTTTTCTTTTACATATACTTAACCATGTGCATAAATGATCTGTAGAAAAAATGTTGTCAGTATATCCATCATTTTTTTTAAACCTCGTCTCGAAAAGTACCTTCGAAGATCGGCGAAATCGCGTATTTAAGGCTTTAATACAGGAACATGTGGTCATTTAGGAACAAAGCAAAATGTGGGTCGGGGGGGGGCATAAAGAATATATGGTCATTTCGAAATGTAAAAAGATAAGAATAAGTCTATTTTCGAGGGTTTGAACCAAAATTGAAACGAAGTATTGCGATAAAACGAAAAGCATTTTAAAGCTTGGCTTTGTAAAGTTTTGTAATGTAACTGTTTTGTTTTTAAAACTCGTAGATACAATTAAACATTATTCTTGGGCATTACGGAGGGCCTAATCAAGAGAAACATCGCGAAGGCATTTTTGTCGCCACTTTATCTCGTTTCAAGGGGTTACACCTAGTTGGCGGCCCAAAAAAGTCGTGTTTTTGTGATTTTTTTGTGATTCGCAGTGAAGGGTATAACTTTGACTATGTTTCACAATGTTTTTATTGAAAAAAATTCATGAACAAAAATAAAGTTGAAACTTGCACATTGCTTCTTCATAATTTTTTACATTTGCCAGAGTTTCCTCTATGAGGAACTGTGTCAATCAATTTTGGCTCCCTCATAGCGGAAGCTTTGGCAAATGTAAAAAATTATAAGGAAGCAATGTGCAAGGTTCAACTTTGCACCCGTGTTTTCATATAAAATCCGTTCGTAAATAGATATAGTCCAGAATGGATATATGGTGAATTTCATATCAAATCTAAAGAATTGAAAGTCGCATCCAATTTAAACGCCCATATGGATTTTGCCCAAATTCAATACGAAACATCTTTCGATAATAGTGCTTTTTTTTACCAAATTTTAAGTCCGTAAGTCCATAAAAAAAAATGTTTACCATAACATAGCTTTCTCGATGAGGAAGCAAAACGAACCGTAGTGGTACAAAGGAACAAACAACATTCGACATTTACTTCGTAGCGCAGACTCTAGTCTCTAAACTACCGGACGGGGCGTAACCCCGGGTTTGACTCGTGACATATGTGTTTAGCGAGAAATTGTGACCACGTGTCAGACGTCGTCATTGTACACAAAGAGGTGACTGGCATCGATTCGCACTCGACGAGGTTCTCCTCGCATTATCAGTTATTTTGTTTTCGACAATATTCCACATTGGCATTGGTGGCCATGGTTACCAGTTTTGCCATTTTAACTCCCCTCCCCTAGTATAATTTCGCCGAAGTTCATTACTTGTATCACAAACCCAGGTCGAGGTAATTTAATACAGGTTCCGAGAGCTGAGGAGCGGGGAAGTAAAGGGGCGGTAAAAATGTGAGAACACGAGCAGTCCCGGGGGTCAAAATGTTGGAACGTCGACTGTAATTTGTATGAATATTTTATCGGCTTGGCAGCGCCTACAACCATATATCAGCTGCTGGTCATAACAGATGGCCGTACGCATCACGTGGTCCGGTTATCTTGATCTCCCCCTCGCTCTCTCTGTGTCTCTCACCCTCTCTCTCTCACTCCCTCTTTCTCTCTTACCCCCTCGTTCTCTTTATCGTACTAATTTCGCCTCTTCATTACGACGCTTGTATGAAAGAATAATTCAATTACTTAATATATGACGTGACGTGTCGAAAAATTTTAGGTTATTTAGGCTATGGCATTCAAGTGGTGTTCTCTAATGCGTACGGAAATCAATTAACGAGGGTTTATCGTGCGTTTCGACCGGAAAGTCCGTCAACGTCCTAGCTTGTAACGTTTATCCACCTTCGTCGCGTTTTCGAGTTTATGGTTGTGGTTTTCTCGCATGATCGCGTTCGCGCCCGAGCCGGAATTAAATAAATCGTTCGTTTCCGTTTTCTCTATCAATTTTTTCCATCCGAAAATACCGGTAGCTCGCGATCGTCGTCCCTAATGTAAGCAAATTTCGTAACGTTGTAAAACAAACCGTGACCGCTTTCCATTATCTGAATTCAAATTTGAATAATAACTGTTGTTGTTGTAGTCGTTGTTGAAAGCCCCATGCCGGTATTATATTATTGGGAATGGAAATTTTATATGGGTCAATCGAATACTCTCCAGTATTAAGGGGCCACGAGAGCTTGACGACCCTAAACATTGCTAAATTAAAAAAATTCTTTTTTTAATCAATGTGATTCGGAATACTAATTTTTTCATTGTAATAAATCATGACGTATACGAAAAAAAATATTCCATTATTATTCTGCAATCAGACAAAATGTTCTTGACGAATTGGAGATGCTTCGAAAAATTGTACTTGATGGTGGACGATTGTACTCCTCTGAGGATTGTCTTGAGCAAAAAAACGACCGGGGTCATTTATAGGTATGGCCAATTTTAGAGAGATATGGACGATTCTTTGTTTCGATTTGAATTAAGGCCTTATATACGCGATTCCGCCGATTTTCGAAGGTACTTTTCTAGACGCGGTTAAGAAAAAAATGACGCATATACAGCATTTTTTATAGATCATTCATGCACATGGTTAGGTATGTGTAAAAAAAAAATCAGAAATATTAACAAATGGCGGAGATATTACATAATAAAGCAACGTATTTTTTTTGCGCGCGCGTTGATGGTGAAAGTTATCGGCATTGATGTGGGTGTTTTAAAAAAAAAGAACACATTCATGATTGCATAATAAACGTATCTTCAGTGTTAACTAACAATATTATTTTTTAAAAAATTATTTTAATAATAATTCGAAACTTAAAATTTTTTTACACCATTTTTTGTCGGTATTTTATTTTTTATATTTTTTTTGTGTCATTTAAATTTTCGTTCGTGTCGTTCACACGATAGGTAATAATACTGAAAAACTGTCGTAAAATTTTTGAAGCGATCTAAATCTTCTTTTAAAAGTTAGAACTTTCACAAGGTTCAAAAAAGTGAATCCTGGAAAAACGGCTTTGAATTTTTCAATTCTGTAAAGCTTAAACTATTCCTCAGGCTAATGGAATAAAAAATTTTGAGAAAATTAAAAATTTTGAAATTTTTCGCGTATATAAGGCTTTAACAAATTACGCCATTTGAAAATTGAGTATCAAGTTCGGAAAAATAGGAAATTTCTTGAAAAAAAGCTATTATTCCGCTCTGAAAATTGGCATGAAGAACGATATGGCCTAATGTGACACCGATGGCTTAAAATTTCTCCTCTCCCATCATTGCCACCATCGGTATTCCGACGGTATTCCGAGAAGAACGTGTGCAATGTTCAGAAACGACATCCTAATAAGAAATGTTCACTTACGATGCACCAGCAATCCCAGGCTCATACACTCCAGCCTCAAAATTTTTCGCACGATTGATCCCAAGCGTCAATTTTATTTCTACTGAATTTTATCTAAATTTGGCCGTTTAATTAATACTAATTGTAAATACTATAACACCGTCATGAATATTACATATTATATTACATAAAAAATGTTCACTAGGCGCAACCTTACACCGTAGACGGTCAGTATGATAAGCAACCAATTACCGGAATTATGCAACATCCAACCATTATGTAACATTTGCTACGATACCATCTATCAAGTGAAATCCACACGTGTACAAATTATTCTCGGGATCTCAGGCACGCGTCCGAACAATGCGTCCCAGCAACGACGTACGTACGAGAACGGTTCTCACGGGTTCAGCATCAATACCAAGAAGATGTACGCTCGAACCAAGTCCAGCCTTGAATTTCCACGTCCTAATTCGAAAATCCAACAGACACAAACAATCGCTTTTGCATTAGCTTTATTTCTCTTTCCAGTCCTTCGCAATTATTTCAATACAAAGACCAAGACCGTCCCACCGCCTCGGGCTTTGTATCTCTTTCAGCGGCCATCTTATCGATGGACAAAGAGATCACGCGCTTACATGCGCTACAAAATGAAGTTAGGATTCACCGCGTGTGGCTCGCATGCATATGTAATTCGCCGTTTGCTTCCTCACCCTCGTTATCTTCCTTACCTTTCTTCTTCTCCCACTTTTCCGTGATGTCGTAAGCCGTCGAAAGCATTAACGTCCCCGCGGGCGGGAGGGGGGGGGGCGGCTTCGCAGTCAGCAAGTACACACGTGGTATTCCCGGAGCGCAGCGCCACCGGTGGCATTTCACAGCCAACAGTTTCTCCGAGCCTCCGATGTAAGGCGTCTACGTTCTATACCTCCGTGGTTCGCGCTATGCATGATGCTATGCGGTTACGTGGACGCGTGCCTCGTGCCTCGACAGTTGCTGCCCGGGTATGTATGGGCCATCCACGTGGTGTATATATCAAACGTTTGTATGGACTGCGGCATGGCGCCGGGTTCGAGAATGGTACGTTATAGCTCGGGGGGGTCGTGCAACCGAGTCGCATTGTATCCGCGTAACAGGGCGTAAGCGAGAATTTCCACCTCGATCTAATAGCTGCATCCTCGAACGTGGACACCTGCGATGCACATAGGTTTGTTAACTCTGTTGCACGGAGTGACGGCACCGCTTGTCAACGTTTGTCCGCATCTGGCTATTGAACGTAAGCGCGATGGTGATTGTCGGATTCGTGAATGGAGGTGCTTGTGATGGGAATTTTCGATAGTGCGCGTCAGAACGAGGATGTGGATGTGTATAGGACGTCTACTGGAGTTTTTTTTATGGGTTAAGGCGTTGGATACGGCTAGCAGGGCTAAAAATGCACTAAAAGAGAAAAATGTTACAATAGAAATTAATAAAAATAAATTTGTTATCTTAGTTTTTAGAAAGTCTATCTCTGAGTATCGTGTCCCAATATCGACTTTCAAAATCCTCAGACTCCTAAAATATTAACCACAATCTACCCGCTCAAGACTATGACCACGAGACCCGTCAATTTGACAGGCCTCGGATTGAACGGGAAATATTATAGAAAACATTGCCGTGTGTCTAAGAATTTTCGCTTAATTCATATGGACGTTTTTATATCGTTCTACTAATAAAAGTTGCGACAACTTGTCTCAAAGTCTAGCTACTGAATTGTATCTCAACATTTCCAAAAACTTCACATCGTCCCAAGTGAAAAAATTATGCATAGTCCATACATTGACTCTATATAGAATTGGGCATATATAGTCTATGTTTAATCTATATATAGACTATATATCCCCAATTCCATTTATAGGTTATATAATATGTTATAGAGTATATTATAATATTATAATAATGTTATGATAATATAATAATACTATAACATTATTATAATGTTATAGTATTATTATATCATTATTATAACATTATAATAATGTTATAGAGTATATATAATTTTTGGATATATTTTTATATTATATCAAAGAGAATTGCATTATTAATATTTTTGGCATTATTATATTTATCTTTGGATTTATTTTTTCCTATCGGACACCCATAGAGTATATGGGGCATTCCGTGGCAAACCGGATAGTCGCGTACCCTTGAATCAAAATTTTTGCCCCACGATTTTTCACATTAATATACATCGAAAATGAAGAGACACGTGTTTCGGGGTTTGCCGTTTTGAGCGCCCGCTATTGAGATGCAGTAGATTGAAGGTTTGAAATTATTGACGATATTTCGTATTTCAAATCGATATATCTCAACAACCTCCAATGATAATTGAAGAAACTAGGTGAGCTTTTTTTTTTTACACGGTCTATGCGATAAAAATAAGTACAATTATGTTGCACCGTTTGAACTATTATTAATTAACAATTAATTGACTAAGCATTAAATATCTCAAAAAATGCTTATTTTATTTTTCTTATTTTTTTTCTCTGAACTCTTTGAATAAAAACAAAATGATTAAGACCACCCTCAACTTGGCTATCGGCTTAGTTTAGAAGTTACAGCTTTATTTTGTCATGGAAATCACGTTTAATTTGATTCATTTCATGACAACAAAACTTGTCTCAAAACCTAACCACTTACTTTTATCTCAACAATTCCAAAAACTTTACATCGTATTACGACAACTCGCTACTGTTACCGCTTACACAGTTATGCGGAGACATTCCTGAGGTTGTAATTCGCACATGATATCGGTTACGTGCGCATAGCAATTTCAAAAGACACCCGATACCGCACGAGCGAAGAAGATGGTGGGAAAGCTCTCGTCGCCACATGGAGCGGAAGATCTTGTGACAACGATGAGTTCTGAACACCGGCTGTTACAATTAGTCAACTTCCGAGGTAAGCCGAGGGAAGGGGGAGGAAACGAACTATCACTAGTTTCCCTCACGCGGTCTTGTATGCGCGTACATCAACCAGCGGCTGGTGGTTTCGAAAGCCTCTGATCTTCCTGCGCTACCAAACCGCCAAGCGGCACCCCACGACGATTATCTCCTGTGAGCTTGACAAGTTTCCGTTCTATTCGCGAGTCATGTCTACACACGGTCTTGGAATTCCACGACGTACAAGTATTTAAAGCGCGGTACCACCAGCAACGTTATTCATATGTCCATGTAGACGGCAAGACGCAACGTGAGACGTCACTGTCGGCTGAACACTCTGACGCGCTTTACGATCCGCTATCAACGTGCGCGGAGATGTGCTTCAATTATGCGTCGAAATGCGGATAAGACGGAACAATACTCGTTGCGATAATACTGCTTTGAGATTAGGAGGTGTGCTCTCGGGTTTTGTCGGGTTTACTTTTGAGGGGATTGGAAAAGTTTTGAAAGTTGAACGGAACGTTCGGATTTAGATTTTTTAGATACGGGGGTTGACGGATATTTTGTGGCCGAGCAGGCTGGAAACGTTGCGAAAATAAGCTGACGAAATATAAATTGGTAGAGGAATTGGGAAATGACCATTCTTTTGAAGAAAAAATGATGGTATAAATAAGAGCAGCTGAGGAGTCGAAGAAATAGTGTTTTACGATTGCCGCTATGTCCCAGGTGGGAATCCCCAAGGCTGAACATGGAGGCAAGCCTGAATCAGCCCTGCGTCGGCCAGGCTGGACAGGTCAAGGCTGAGGATAGGCTTCGGTAGGGGTTGACGGGTCAGGCTGGTTCAATTGAGTCTGGATGTAGCCTTGAGGAAGCCTCATCTTCTGCGTCCTGGTGAAACTCTCATTATCTAATTCTCTCATTCATTCACCTATTGAGATCAAATGTATACTACACTAATCGAAATAATAATAATAATTTTGATTATGATTATACTTATAATTGAAATTATCTGCAGTATAATATATTTTCATTGTATATCACACCGTACAAGAAAGGAACCGTTGGCAACGTGAATAGTAAAAAGTCTTTCGCGAATTGTGCTGGGAGCGAACGTTCGTTCGTTCGCATTGTTAGTGCAGGCACGGGTCGCCGCTCTGCAGCGGCGCTGAACGCGCATGAGCAGCTGAATCGACAAGCACGGTGAACGGTGGACGCGGTGTACGGGAAAAGCGCCCGAATGAGTAAGCGAGGTTAGCTACGGAACGCCATGACTAAACATAACCTACGCATAGTTTCTTTTTAATTCCCGTGACGTCCCGTGACAATTATAATTTGATTCCCGTCGATGTAATTTCCGAAAAAAACTGATAATTCGAACAGTAACAGTGACAGTGACGATGTAGCCAGCCGAAATACTCATTGCCGTGGTAATGAAAGTGTAAATGATGATGCGTCGACAACTGGAGAGGTGACCGACGATTCTGTTGCCGAAAGAATGTCCCAGGATGATGGAAATGGAGATGACGAAGAGATCAGTTTCATGCTCTCACGTTTATTTTTCATGTTTCGTTTCATACGTTTTTTCCAAGCAATATCTCAGAATATCATGTGTGACTGATTGTGATAAAATAAAATGATTAAATCGTAAGAATTCGTGAGTTTCATTGCACTAGCAAATAAGTAGACTAGCAAGAAAAGTCACTACCACTATATTTCAAGGCTTGGTAATCACGCTTGATCCAGGCTCGATAATGAGGCTTGATCCAGGCTTGATAATCAGGCTGGGGCCAATCTGCCACGTCAGGCCTTCCTCCGTGTTATCATTTCAAGGTTCATACAGGGTTGCGGAAGGCTTGATCCCCAGCCTGAATCCAGACCCGTTCAGGCTGCAATTTTCCGTGGTAGTACTCGGCTTTTCGACACCATAACTCAAGAACCACTTAAGATATCGCCTACATTTTTAAAAATATAGATGTCATGACTGTCTCATAAGCTGGAGCGACGTTTGTGAAAGAAACTAATTTGCTACCTCATGGAGGAAGTTATATGTAACGGTGAAAAAAAATGTCGTCGGAATTTTCATGTCGATATGTTTAAAGTATGTCAAAACTTTTTAAAATCGATTTTGCAAGATAATATTATCCAGCCTGCATTTATCAACAAACTTGGTTGGTCCTCGATACTAAATTCGTGCAAAACCATTCTTTTGTCACACAGAAATCACTGATACTCCAACTCTCAGTCAATGTCGCCAAACTATTTTCATTTAGCCCAAGACTTTTTCTTTTTTTTTTTAGTTTGCCCGCGATCTCGCAATAACAGAAATGTTATGTATATTCAGGGCTTGCGACCGAAATGTGTATTTCAACGCTGTGGCGGTTATAAAGGAACGACTCGACGGCCGTGCGATCGTTACTTCGAATCAATACAAATTGCAGCTCATCACTATTACGACAACACTCTCCATCACGTATAACTCTCGATTAACATTGATTACGTGAAATATCCCGAAGACGTCATAATGATACCGATCACCCTGAACTTTTCGTAATTATTATTATGTGAATGCGATACAGTTCTTGTTTGCCAACGAAATAAGGACTATATTTTGGGGCGATGGAGTGGAATAACAGTGACGTCGCGGTGATCTGACGAGGAATTTGAAGATTAGGTCTTGCGATATATAACCTCAACTTTTTACAACATTCAATGGAAGGTATGTATTCAATATTAGGAATCATAACGAATCGAACTACAAACAAACGACGACCAATCTACTGATCAGCCAACCAACGACAACGAATTCTATACTCTGGATCATTTTGATTATATAATTATAATATCATATAAGTTTAGTTAAGGATGGTTATTTTCCCTTCAATGTTAGGAAAAATAACCTACAATATCAAGCGAAACGAGATAAAGAAAACGGAATCGTAAATACGCCAGAGAAGCACATTATTCAAAATTTAACCTTTGTAATTCGTTTCTCGAAAAAAAATGTTTCTTTGCTTTTCGTAGCTTTTGGATCGAAGGACTGCACTGATCTAGGATTCCGGCATCTTATTTTGTTCGGAACAGACTACATTCCGGTATGAGTGTATGGATTTTGGATGAGAGGTACAGTATGATTATGGTGACCTATTATTCACCTAGTTTTCCATAAAACTTGTTTTCTTTTCATGTTATAGTTTGCGACAACTTTTCAGGAGCGTTTAAAAAAATACCGGACCTATACCGGAATGAGCTCCCTTACTCCCTTACTAATAAAAATGTAACGTGGATTTTTAATTAGCCGGTGTGCCCCGTCAATTCACACTCACACATACTTTAGACATACTTATCTTCGAACAGCGAAGAACATTTTACAGAAGACCATTTATATTCGAATTACGTATACGTAAGCATAATTCAGAGAAATAACCTATCACATTTATAGGCTATGAATATCAATCTTCAACTTCCATTAATATAAAGCATGATTCATATTTTTTTTAAAATTCCAATAGCTCTTTATCTGAAGAGCAGTCGAGTAGTTTTGAAGAAAAAATCATACAGCTTGAAAACGTAAGAGAAAAAAGCAGTATTGCCCTATATCAGAGGTTAAAAATGGTAGTGCGAGTACGGTCACACGCGTAATTGAAGTATATCAATATCATAGCATCTACAGCAGATAAATCAAGATATAACAAGAGTTCAGACGTCGGAAAAGCTTCCTTTCAAGAGGGCTA
>OZ020170.1:3952271-4069232 GCA_963971145.1 Sussaba pulchella
GCCGATCCAGAAAAATCGTCGAATTGGTTAAATTTTTTCTGCCCATCAATTTGTAGATATCTTTTAGCAAGAATCGCAAGCTAATTAGTAATTTTCATATCTTGTACCAATCGTTATTGTTTATTGGGCTTTTTGGATTATTTCTCTCCGTCTCGTATTTTCTAAGTTGACTCGGGATCAGCGGAACTTAGGTTGGTTCCTGTAATTAAAAAAAACCAATAGAAACAAATATCCCTAAAATTTATTACATCCCGAAAATTCTCCGGAAATAATTTTTCCTCGGTATCTCCCCTTGACGCCATTAAAAAAAAAAAAACCGCTGAATCTAGAGGGAAATATTGTGACCTGGCAACACTGTTATTCACCTAAGCCGACGTCCGTGGACTCGTGAGCACAGACGCGAACCCCGCTATGTCACGAATACCCGGCTGTACGTTTGCATGCTTGTGTATGGATATCATTTTGAATTAATGACGATACGAGACCGGACGTGGCACGGCAATAGCGTGAGTCCCTTAATGAGCTACGAATGGACACCCGGTCGCTGAGTCACGAGTGTGTCGCGCGCCCTACTGTGCTGCAACCCGCGTTGCCGGGTTCACCCTGGCACCAAAACGACGTAACACACGTTGAAACGTTGCGAAGGTGATGCACTTCTCTGATTAGCCGAAGATATGTCGACGAGTCGCGTCGCTATTTCCGGTTTTTAGATGGGTTCGTGATCCGGAGATCGAGATTGTTATCGGGGGTTGAGGCGGAATAGAACATTGAAATTAGTCCTCCGGGCTGCAGATCGAGCCACAGGCT
This sequence comes from Sussaba pulchella, assembly GCA_963971145.1. Classification (NCBI taxonomy): domain Eukaryota; kingdom Metazoa; phylum Arthropoda; class Insecta; order Hymenoptera; family Ichneumonidae; genus Sussaba; species Sussaba pulchella. The sequence goes on from OZ020170.1 coordinate 3,953,079, forward strand.
GGGCTTTGGTTTTAGATGCTGGTAGCAGAGTACAAATTTTATGAGGCAATGACCAGGTCCGAGTCAGGCTGGCTTCTTTTCTTGGTCAGGTCCTGACAAGGTTGCCTTGACCTGGGCCTGATCCGTATGCCACCCAGCGCATGACCAGGACCTAATAATATAGCTTGTTCAGGTCCTTAACGCTATAAACTAAGATTTTTTTGTTCATAAAATTGTTTATTTCTCTGTTGAGAAGAAAAGAATTTGAAGTAAACTAAGTCAACTTAAAAACAAATCCAAATGGGGTATTTAAGAGAGACGGGGATCAACAATATTATTGTTATTGTTATTAATCTTTACTTAAAAATAATTTGAAGTAAGCTAAGTCAATTTGATACCAAATCAAATATGGGATATTTAAAAGAAACGGGGATTAAACAGTGGGGACTGAAGTGCTGTTATTACTGTGCTGTTCAATTTCTAGCAGGCCTACGAAAAACTCTGATTAGTCCCTGATATGATAAGATAATGGCATGTCTTATTTAAGGTTGCTGTGGATGCCGCTTGTTAGGCCCCGACGTGGTGAAACTGCGACATATCTCCCTTAAGGCTGCCATAGATACCACTTGCCAGGTCCGGGTGTGGTAAAATTACGGCAATCCTCATGTAAGGTCGCCGTAGATGCCACTTATTTATGCCTGATCAGGCCAATATCCGGTTTGCCTTACATGAGGGTGCCTTGGCTAAAACCGATCCGCCCCTTCTGTGACAACAGGCAGCCCTTAAAAAATTTCCACTCGGGTACTTGGCGAATGGTTGGGCTGAGTGCCAATGTACTTGTATTGACCGCTTGGTAGAAAGATATTAGAGAGTCAGAAAGAAACGGGACCTATCAAACACTCTGAATCTATTCTCTTTGGTCTCTTTATACCAAAAAAGTGTGATTGAGGGCTGACTGACTGACCGAGTTTGTGACTTATTAACGTCCAGCTTGAACTGTTTGACATATTCGTATTTAACGTCTGGAAAGTGCTTTGTTTTCACATGGTAGACATCTACGAAGGAAGGCTTGTTGAGAATTCCGTCTTTCCGAGGGTAAAAAGAAAGTAAATATTATTATGAGGACATTCACCTCCCAAAAACTGGTCTTGTTACAGACGTGGAACTTGAAATTTCAATCTTTGTCATGAAAAACACGTTTCCGAAACTACTGGGGTAGAAAATGGCGATTAATTTGATTATGAGGACACCGATATTTTGAAAAACGTAAAACGTTACAGTCGAGGCGAATCGGGGAGTTGCGATTCTCCCCCAAAAATGTAGAAATACGTGTTTCATCGTTCTTTGAGAATTCAGTCAGGGGGAAATAAAATGGGATTAATTGCTTGATGAGGACGTCACGAAAATCAGAGATGTTGGATAAAAAAGGAGAACAATTAAGCTATTCATCGCAGAGAAAAATGGCGAATTTCAAACGGTTATGCGTCAAATTTCTTGCTCCTGACCACGGTCTTATATACAAATCGTGGCACTCGACGGAAAAAGGTGGCCTCAAATTAAAGCCAATATGGCCGGTCTGATTAGGCTCGTGTATACCAATATCTATCTTGGAACGTGGCACCGCAGAATAATTTTAAGTAAACACCGTTTTCAAAATCATGTATTAAAAGTTATGTAAAATATGAAACCTGAAAGTGGTTTGAGAAATAAAAGAAACATTAATTACTTATTCGGCAATATATATTTTTACACAAGTCCACGAAAATAGTGTACACTAAAAATTGTTTGGCGCTGTGTTTCAAGATAGATATTGGATAGGTATCTACGAAATGCCACGAAACTGCACGAAGCCACCACGTGACACGAGATAGCACGTAACAGCACGAAGCCACCACGTGACACGAGATCGTAGCATGATAATAATAAACGAGCCTCCTTAGACCGCCCATATTGGCTTCAATTTAGGGACACCCGAATGCGTGTAGATGGTATAGGAGAGCCACGACCTGTATATAAGACCGTGCTCCTGACGTTGGCAGTTCTCAAGTCTCATTGTTTTGTTTCGTTACACCACAAGCGAAGATTCTGGACGCGTATAAATAAAACCTTATTCTGCAGCTGAAATCCTTCGAATAATATCTGAGATGAAAATAGTTAATTACCCTGAGACACAATCCATTAAGGCCTTACATACAGTTAGAAGGCTTTAAAAAGGCGGATTTTCAAGAATTTTTTTCGCGCAGACTATTCAATTTATTAATTTGAAAATTGGTGTACATATTATAATAACCTTATAATATATTTACATATTTTTTATTTGTAAAAATAATCATCGCGAATGTTGCTATCGCCGATCTCCTAGAGCTCCGCAAAAAAAAACCAATTTTGCGGTGATCACGATATCTCTGGGCCGGATTATCTGAAATGAAAAAACCGAATAAATTTCGTTAATATAATACATTATCTAGTATTTAATCGGAGGAATTAGCGAAAAAATAATTTTTGACAAAATGGCGACTTCTCAAAATAAAAGACTCGATTTTGAACGAAAATTTAAGCCTTAAATTGTTTATAAAATGGAAAATATTTATCGGAGAAAAAAAATCTTCGATTAATTACTAAAAAATCTAGTTAAAAAGGTTGTGTTAAAATTTGAGACTGATCGGTTCAGCCGTTTTCGAGAAATCTTAATCACCGATTTTGAAAACATAGTTTTGAGAAAAACGCGTTTAAAGTTTCAAAAGCGTTTTACATGTGGTTAATTTCGTTTTTTTTCAACTTACATGGAGTCATCTATTCCAGGGCCATATAATAATCCGTTCGCATCGTTGGCAGCTTCTAATAATTCGATTTGATGCTGTCTGCGAGCCATTCAAATTACAAGTGTATGTAACCCCTTAACGGAAAACATACAAGTAGACAGCGGGAAAAAATAGGTTCATTTTGGAAATTATTATCTCAAAAAGTATGTGTTCGATTTCGTCCGGATTTGTTTCATTCGATAGTATTCATGTTGAAATTTCGAACAAAAATTTTGAAAAGCTTCTCGAAATGTAATTTATGAATGCCCTTCGCAACGGAGGATTTCCGACCTTTGTGGCCAGAAAAAAAATATAGGTACACAATATTTTGAGATTTCGTCATTCCGAAATTCATGTTTCAGATCAACCAACTGCCTGCTATCTCGGATTAATTTTTTATGGCGTCTATGACAGCAGCGCTTCTAGCGGATAATATATTCATAAATAAATTTGTCAGGATACCTCAATATATATCCTTTCGAATAAAACAAAATCTGGATAGAATCGAACAAATAGTTCCAGATATAATAATTCCTAAGTTCTACCTATTTCCCCGCTGATTTTTTCGCGCTTCCAGTGAATAAATATTTATCAATAAATTTGTCAACACACCTCAATATAAACCCTTTCGAATAAAACAAATCTAGTTAAAATCGAACAAATAGTTTTAATTATAATAATTCCTGAGTTCCACCTATTTTCCCGCTGATGTTCCCCCTTACTTAATATTGCACAGAATTAAACCGAACTAACTCGTGCTTCTTTTCGAAACAATTGTATCAAACGCCGCAATTCACGCGACAAAATCCGCGGAAAATCGGTATTCACACTCCGCGACAATGCTAATCCCGATTAAAAATCTTACAAAATCTTATCACGACCGCGTTTCCGGGAGTGATTCAAAGACAGTGCGAATCCGGGGAATCCGGAGACAAGCAGAAGCCGCGATGAAATGCAATTTACCGAGCGGGGACATATTATTCTACCGCGAGGAAACATTGTCGACGAGATCGTCGTCGCGGACCGAGCAGACGTTTCCCTCAAGATTTTTTTTTTATTCGTTTTCTCTTTCTCTCCCGTTTACGGGCGAACCACGGTGGAAGATAAGAATTTTGCTTCGGGCCAGCTCGATCCCGAAGGTGCCAGCGGGTTTCCTCCGTAGTCCGGCAGTACTTTTGCCGTTGATCTTGCAAACTCGCTTAATTCACGAGGGCGAGAAATTTCGAATGAGAGAAACTCAACGAACCAAGCGATAATCCACCGTCCTCGAAGCCGGTGAGAAAGAGAATGTCACTTTACCTCAGCAATAACGAACTGGCGGTTGTAAGAACGATAATTGCGAGGAAAGATGAATCTCCGACGGGGTTTGGTCATAAACCTTTCCGTAAGAATAACTCCATCTTCGAAACTTCGACGATGTTCCGCGTCGCGAACGCGAATCCGGTCGATGAGGATAATTGTGGAGTTCGTTCGTACGACTATTGATTAATTTTGCTTCTTGATGAAGAAAAGTTTGCGACGGTTCGATTATTTTTTGTCGGGATTTACGTATCGATATGTTTTGAATGTGAAGGAACATGTGAAGATTAGATTTGGGGAGAATGTCCGGATAAATGTGTGTGTGTGTGTGCGTAGCGTTTCTGAATAATGATCCTCTAACATTGAAACGTGCATTAGCTCGAGAGCAGTCGAAGCTGCATCGCTCAAATTTTGTATGCATGAGGTGTTTTGCACATGTGGCGATGCGGTAGTGGTTATAATCTTTGTCTATGTCTTCTGTCTTTTGTCTGTGTCTTCTGTAATTTTTGCAATGATTGATGGAGGTAATTGGACTTGACAGCATTCGGAATTCCTAAAAAGGGTGCAAAGTCGATTCTTGCACATTGCTTCCTCATAATTTTACATATTTGCCAGAGCTTCGTCTAATTAAAAAAATGACTACTAATGAAAAATTACCGATTTGGCACTGTAATCCTGATCCATGCTGTTTCTTTTTTGTATTTTTATTATGAAGGGTCGAAAGATAGAACAGACGTCGGTCGAATTATATTCTTTTACGTTCAATGAATTTTAACGCGAGACGACGTTCGTTGAAAAATTCGTAGAAGAGAGAATTTTCTTTTTCCGTCAGTGTTTGCGATTCGAACTTCAAAGCCCCTCCCCCCCGGTTCCATGCGCACACAAGGTGGCACGTGCGTGCATACGGATCGAGTAGAAACGCTCGTCTCTCACCGGACAAAGTTTCGCAACGTCCGCGGAGAATCCCAAAATGAATTTCACAATAGCCCGAACCTTTTTCGTGCCTATTTCACTTCGTACAGTTCTTTCTCTTCGCTTTCCAATCGTTTTTCTCACTCGCACCCCGCGACCATTCCAACGACCCGAAGTCAATTTGATCAGCAATCGCTCTCGGGATTTGAACTATAGTACAACGTCTATTGTTCGACGGCGGTGTACGTTGTACTGCACATTCTACCATTCGATAGCACTCGGCAAGAACTACCAGTTACCCATGGGATTCGTCGCACACGCCGAAGCGATCGCACTCGACATTCACCGACCACCATTAATTATTTACGACTTTCTCATGTAACCCCATGTAGTCCGGCAATTGTTACGTCTTTCCTGACACGCGATATTATCGAATTGTAGTCCAGAGCGTGCCAGATGTCAATTACTCAATTTACATGGACATGACGGAGCCAACCCTCGGCATTGAATAATTTTTTTTCTATTTTGTTGAGCCATGAAAAATATGAATAGACCGGATAAATTGGAAAATTTGATCGCGGAATTCTGAAGTCACCGATGCATGTGAATTAATTTTATTTTTTTACTACGCCTACTCTGAATGGATCTGAGGTAATTGGTCGAAATCATTTATAACTTTTGTGGTATGGGACAATTGTATACTCGAAGTGGGAACCGATTATAAAATTGCATAATGAATAGTTATCGAGTAACCAGGTTCGATACGGGAAGGTCACTGGAACTTCGAATGTCATTAAAGGGTTAGGCTACTCTAGAATTTTTGAAATTTTTTTTTTATGGTCGTTTAGGACCTCAAAAATTATGTCCCAAAAGATTATGGCCGGGAAAAATCTCTAAATTGCATTTTCCAAGTTGGCCGGAAACATTACTCGCACAATTTTACAGCTAATTCATTAAAAATTTCAAATTCATTCCTATAAATACATTGTCTATAAAAGTACGTAGGGTGTTTTTTGTATATTGCATAATTCATTCGTTATTAACAATTTTCTGACAATTTTTTCGACAAACTTTGCACTTTTCACTTCAGAAGTACGCGATTTGGACGAAATCAATGTATTGGAAAAATCCTACGCACTTCTATAGTTGTTGTTATAGATAATCGAAAAAAAATTATTGGCAGATTATAATTCAAAATTTACAGAAGCTGTTTGTCCGGCCGTGGACCCTGGAAAAACGAACACGTCGTTGCAAAAACGCTGCACAGCCGCCATTTTGAAATTATTCGCTTCAAATAAATTATTGTATACTGTCACTAATATGGATGATGAACACCCTTTATGTAATCATCGATTTATTCTGTAGTTTCTCTGCAAAAAATCCCCAAAAATATCTATTTTTCCGGCCCTTAGGGTGTCCTAACCTCTTAAACTGCTGTGCAAAAATCGCACCATAATTCCTTCTGGACCCAACATATGATTCAAAAATCAAGCTGCTATCTTTAAATAGCATATCTAAAATAAGACATAAAAACTCCTAACAACATAAAAACGATAAAATATCGGCGTGATAAACGTTGTCATACTCAAAAACCTTTTTTTCACCAAGAAAAACTACTTTAAAATCACTAATAAATATGTAAACAATCATGTAATGGCACTACAAAAATTCCATCCTAAATTGTCGGACAACATTAGAGGAAAAATGTTCATAAAATTTTCCGTCCATCGCTGAATGTTCAAAAATGTCCAATATCTCACGTGCGATTATTAAAGATGTTTGTACCAATAAAGAATGCGAAGCCGACGAATTTAGCATCGCTGGAATTTATTTCTGGCATCTTGGCCTGAATAACCGCGCTTCAACGTCTGGCGTCATTTTATGTGAAAACTTTTCGACAGTGTGCCCGATAAATCTTTCGATGTCAGCTCTTTCGCACACAAATCGATTCTGAACTTGTTGAAGAAGAGGTTTCCCGTGATCATAGTTTTTATTACACTGTCATTCGCTTTTCCTTGCTTCCATGAATTCCTGAAGACTATTCCAGTAGGTCACGGCTCAGGCTTTTATTCGTTGAAATCCTGCCCAGTGAAAAACCGAAAAGTTGAAACTTCCAACCTCTTTCGCCCAAATTTGAGATAATGTACGGGCTACCGTATGCCGAATCATTTTTACCAATTCTAGCTTTCTCGTAGAAGGTTTTCGCCATCTCCTCAAATGAGAAGAAAGCAGTTTACAAGTTTTAATTTTCAGTTTCTTGAAGCTAATCTTATCTTCTAAAATAATCCAACATCTACAATTTGGTTTTTTCAACTAATATTCACCAAATTTTATCGATATCATAATTCAGTGATTTTATATCCAAGTAACGAGTTCAGGTTCGATTGGTCAAAGCTGACGTGAATTGGAGTGTGACGTAACTTTTCCGAAAAATTCGAAGTCCTATCGAATTTGTACTTTTATTTGAGCATTATTCTGTTCGCGAAGATCTATTTGTACTGGGAATTCGAAATTTGCGGACGCTAGAGAGATAGACGAAATTTTTTGGACATTTCACAACGTTGTAAGATCCTAGTGGCTGCCCCAATTATTGCAAGAATTACGGATATCCTAGAGATTATGAAGTACTTAATGTGTAAAAAATTTGATAGATGTTTTTTGTTTCGTTCTTGGGTTATAGACGTCTGAATTCTGAAAAGTCGTTACACAAACACATACATACACATTACGGTGGTTCTTAATTGGGTGATGTCTTGGGTATCCATATTCGAAAGTCATCAACATTGATAGAAAAAAAATTGGTCGCAATTGGGAATTTGTCCAATAAGTCTAACCCACCCCTACGAACAATCGAATTTTATATGGTAATATGCATGCATTTGAAATTTTGTTGGGGAAATTTTTTTTAACTTTAAAACTGTACACGATACAAAAAATACCATTTGACAGTCTTGTAAGAAATTGAATGTTCTACAAAAAAGGTCTCGTGTAAAATTTTCGTGAATCTAATATTTATTACGTAAAAATGGCTTCTCATGGCTGTCTCGAAAAAGCCATTTTTTGCGAATTACGTAATAAATATTAGATTCACGAAAATTATACAAGATACCTTTTTTGTAGAGCATTAAATTTTGTACAAAACTGTCGAATGATTTTTTTTTAATCCTGTATAGTTTTGAAATAATAAAAAATTTTCCCAATAAAATTGCAAATGCATGCATATATCCATATAAAATTCAATTGATTATTTTTCTATTTATGTTGATTACTTTTGAGGATGGATACCAAAGAAATTCCGACATCACCCAATTAAGAACCACCCTAATACACGTACACACATGCATCCAGACGTTCTCTGCAAATGTGGCATATTGGATGTTTCAGAACGTTTTGAATATGTGACATAAAAATCCTGATAAACATTTTTTGGACCGTCGCATAGCGCTCTCAAAAAAGGAGCAAAAATAAAAACAAATCGACCCAATAGACATCTCTGTTTTTGGCACAGAATCCTCGTTTTTCCTAACACGGAGACCGCAGGAGTTAGCCAATTCTGCAATCAACTTGATCGTTTATTTGCCCGTTCCACCAAGGCCTATTCGACCGTTGACCGCACGGTCTAGCGGTCAGCGTTTAACTTTTTCTCGCTTTCCAAGAATCACTAAATACTTGAAGCTTCAGCGCTATCATGTCTGTGAATGATTCTGTAATTGTTCTTCTATTCTTGTTACAACAGCAATGAAACTGATTTATCAAATATTTCCAAATTCGACAGGCTTAAGGGACTCGTATAAAATAAATGAAAAATTTAGAACACATTTCTTATCAAAATTTCATTTCAGACATTTCAATACCCTTTTTTTTTTTTCAAGAGTCATTTTTTTAAAACGACGCGGAATTGTACAGTAGACGTTTTTAATATTTCATTCTCAAATGCAGCCACATCATTGATTAGAGCAATACGTCAGCTTTTTATGTCGCTGACGTTTGGATTTTATTAACAATGAACTGTTGGGAGAAGAAACAAAAATCGACGCTGATTCTTTGAACAGTCATTAATTTGCTCATTTTTATCGGGAAAAATTCCTTCGTACCGCTCCGGAATTTGCAATAACGATCCGTATTAAGGCCTTACATACGCGATTTCGCCGATTTTCGAAGGTACTTTTCTAGACGCGGTTAAAAAAATCACTCATATATTGACAACATTTTTTTTACAGATCATTTATGCACATGGTTAAGTATATGTAAAGAAAAACAGAAATATTAGCAAATGGCGGAGATATTACATAATAAGGGAATGTATTTTTTTGAACCTTATGAAAGTTCTAACTTTTGAACAAAGATTCAGATCGCTTTGAAATGTTTACAACGTATTGTTAGTATTATCACCTATCCTGGAAACCACAGAAACAACAATTTCAATGACCCAAAAAAAATATAAAAATAAAATACCGACAGAATATTGAGTAATAAAATGTTAAGTTTCGAATTTTTATTATTATAATTTTTTTTACTTTCATTGTTGGATCACACTGAAGATACATTCATTATGCAATTATAAATATGTTCATTTTTTTTCAGACTCGCGCAAAAAAATACATTGCTGTATTGTGTAATATCTCCGCAATTTGTTAATATGTCCGATTTTTTTTACATATACTTGACCATGTGCATGAATGATCTGTAAAAAAATGTTATCAATATACGCGTCATTTTCTTTTAACCCTTAAATGCAAAATTTGCAGTTTGTTGCCTTTTGACTACAATGCTTAAAAAGCATTCAAATGTTCCTGCAGTAAATATAGAGCCATAAAATATATGTTGCCGACCGGCAACACGATGCATTTAAGGGGACTGAGTCACCTAAAAAGTCGAAGGAAACAAACATTTTTTTTGCGGCAAGATCAATCTACATTTTCATTCTAATTTATCCTTATAAAGTATCTATACTTAGCGATCTTTTCAAATTTTTTCAGAATCATATCAAGCATCCGAACGCTGTGATATTTTCCCAAAGTTTGGGAGCTTGTTGTAAGATTCAGACCGAACAACTCAACCGATCGTGCACTTTGACGTCTCATTCTGTTCAGAAAACACATAATTCCGAAGTGAATGTGGGATTTTTTTTTTGATGCACTTTAAACATTTTGGCAGCCTATAACGTAAAAAGGAAACAAAGTTTGTGGAAAAACAGTTGAATAATAGGTCACCATAACTTCGTCGTACCTCGCATTCCAAATTCCCACATTTACTTCGGAATTATGTGTTTTCTGAACAAAATGAGACGTCAAAGTCCACGATCGGTTGAGTTGTTCGGTCTAAATCTTACAACAAGCTCCCAAACTAAAGAAACTGGGAAAAATCACAAACTGGGAAAATATCACAGCGTTCGGATGCTTGATATGGTTTTGAAAAAATTTGAAAAGATAGCTAAGTATAGATACTTTATAAGGATAAATTAGAATGAAAATGTAGATTGATCTTGTGACAAAAAAAAAAAAAATTTTCCTTCGACTTTTTAGGTGACTCAGTTCCCTTAAGGGTTAACCGCGTCTAGAAAAGTACCTTCGAAAATCGGTGAAATTGCGTATATAAGGCCGTAAAGGAGGCCAGTGGCTCACCTGCAACGTCGATAGTAGGTCCATGGTACACTGACGCAAATCAATGATCATTTAGAAGTGATTCGGGTTCGACTTCCGGTGGTGAATAGCTCAGCCGACGGTCAGCAGCTGGGCAACAACGAAGCTCCAGATACAGGACGTACGACATACGACTGTGCGCCGGTTATTTAAGTACAGTCAGCAACCGCTTGCACAAACTCCGGCATTGGGGAATAGAATCACCCAAGTAAAATAATTATGTGTTTCATATATTATATATTTTTTACCGTATTAAAATTACGCTAAAAAAATCTGAAAAAATTTTGCAATATCTATCTCAGATCCTATTCAATATCTCAATAGTTTTCTTAGTGATTCAAAATGAATAATAAATCAAAAAAATTGTTTATAACAAAGTGTTTACACCAATATCGGGAAAAGAACAATTTTTATGCAAAAAATCACATCTTAATGAAAATTTCATCAAAATGAGAAATTCCACCAGGGTTTTACAGTTAAACATATGTACTTTTAGGGGAAAAAACTTCATGAGGCTTATTTTCAAAAAGTACAATTATTTCGAACACAGAAAATGTCGTTTCTGGCAGGTAAGGAACAACATGAAAGAATAATAGTCTCGGTATTTTTTTCACCTTTCATCCTCAAAAACTTTTACAAAAGCATACAAATAAGATAATTCCAATGTACAATAATCAATATTATACAATAAGTTACATCATATAAATGTAAAAAAATTCCATGCCAGGAACAATCAAATGCTAACGAACCAAAATATTTCAAATCAATAATCAATCCCATCCATAGAACGAAAAAACCCACGAAAGTGAGCAATTTTCAGAGCCGTCGCACCAAAATACTTCCTCAAGATACGACGATTCACCTTTCGGATCTCGACCATTGTACAACCGTATAATAACATACACACCGCAATATGCCGTACGCAGAGGTCGGGCTCGACAAGGACGTTTTCAGTGGCGTTAGTGGACAGCAGCCCGAAGGCACCGAGAACGAAGCAAGTCGTCGCTCCCCCCCCCCCCCCCCTCCTCCTTCCCCCTACATCCCGCTCTCCTTCTCTTTCGCCCTTTCGCCGTGCGCAACGATGTGCTGCAGCGTGGCCGATTTGTTTGGCCCCTTGGAGCACCGCCAAATAGGAATTGGCTATTGACCAAACCAACGGTACCTGAATTACCGCTGGCGCACAGCGTGCCGAGGGGTTGCACGCCCTCGAACCAACCGAGCCCCCCCCCCCCGGCGCCCTTTCACGGGCGCAATCCGCCCGTTCAACCTCGAAAACATCGTAGGCCACACGCCACGGCGCCGTTCAATGTGTCGCCGTTGTACACGGAGTGTCGAAGTGCTTCCCGCTTGTTACGCGTCGTGTATTCGATTATCTCCGTCGTGGTTTATTACGAGGTTGGTAGTCGGACTCCGTCACGTCGGCGCCTCTCATTCCGTTACCCCAAAACGTCGTGTTACATTCTCGTTCTCCGCGCTGTTACGTTCCACACGCGAACTCGTCTCGTGTGTGATTTTTTTTGAACCTCTTTTGCCGGGAGTCGGACTGACATTCGGCTCGAAAAGGCATCGCGAATCACGGATAGACTTCGGCGGTTCATATTAGACGATATGGAACGAACAATGATGATGGAACGACGTGTTGAAACTTTTTGGGTTGATTCATGATTTTTTTTTTTTGAGGCGTTACGATACGTCTAGCCACGCCAAAAATGCGTTGAAAGAACATTTTTTAGTAGGGATAACGATGGGCATTAATGAAAATGAATAGTACACATTGTTTATTGGTATTTGAACTTTGTAAAAAAATTTATTTCACTTTGTTTTTACGAAAATTACGATGTAAAAAATCACGTGATCCACAACACTAAGAAAAAAAAAGTTGCTCCACGGTCGGCATCATATCTCCAGTGAATGTCGATCGATCTGCAAAATTTGAAAAAATTCTTGTAAAATAAAGTTATAGTTACAGTATGTCGAGCCGGAATTTTAAATTTCGAAAAACTCAGCGATTTATGGCAGTTTAAAAAAAAGTATGCGTTTTGCGTCATAAATTTTGCACTTTAATTATTTTTATAATAATTTTAAATCAAAATATCAAAAATCCGGCTCGACGTACTATAGAGAAAACGATTTCGAATATTTTGAAAAAATTGCATCAAAAAATATTAAAAACTGTATGAGTTATCATGCCAACCGTGGCGGAAAAAGTAGTTTCGAGAAAAACGCGTTTAAAGTTTTAAGTGCGTTTTGCTCGAAGTCGCGGGCAGCTAAAGCAAGAACTTTATGAATTTTTTCATTTGTCTTGTAAACTTACGTTTAATCTCCCATTCCGTCTTCGTATTGTCTGCCTTCCTTGTCGGTAATTAATTGTTTTTGTTTATTTTTTGCGGTTTTTCGAAAGTAACGGTCAGCCGTCTCAAACAAAAGCTACGTGCGCGCACCAAACTCTCGTCGGGCAGTCACATTTTCTACCATAACTTTGGATCTATGGGGAATATTTGCAATCGACTTCCACAGAAATAAGCCTAAAACTATAGAGAACAACAATCTGTTGAAGAAAAATCGATTTGTTGAAAATTCTGGACATATGTGAGGCCTTAAACGAGATGAAGTTATCATATCTCACAATGTTATCATATTTTATAGTTGTTGGTCGATGACCACGGTAATGAAAAAATAATGAATAGGGGAGGCTGAGGGCACTCGTAACATTTATTCCGAAAACTTTAATATCTTAGGAATCGCTGAATATATTCGCAATATCTCTAGAGCATCTCGCTCATTGGTTATTCTACTGATTTCGTGAATTTTCGCGGTCCAACATCACTAGAAAATAGAATTTTTCCTGGATACGGTGGAAAGTTACTTTTTGCCCCGCTTCAGGGATAAAAATCCCAGCGCTAGAGTTGTCACACTTTATTACGAAGGGATCTTAATCGAATAAATCGTATTATAATTTCCGTTCCCGGCGAGAAAAATATTCTGCAGCTTCCAACGATAGGTTCATTCAATCAATAACTTGTACTTTTCCACATAGATAGCAAAAAACGGATAATAATTATTCATACAAAATGAAATTTGTCATATGCCGAAGAAGAAAACAGCTTTATACGTTATAAGACATTATAAGTATGTGTGTACAAAAGGTTCACACAAAATCTATCCCACAAAATTGAAATTCCACAGGACGGCGGAGAAACGTTCGCATTGGAAAAATACTGCAGTATTCGTTTAAACCAAAGATTGATTTGTGCGAAAATTTAATTAACGCCTTCACTGCCAATTTCAACCCAAGAAATAAAACCGTCCAAAAGTTATAGTGTTTTAAACGTAGCACTAGCGCCGGAATGGGGGTATTGTCGAAACGAAAGAGGCTATCTGCACGTGACGAGCACTCATCGTTGGCGACACATCTTTTCTAATTTCGTGGCATATCTACGTCAATAACCGTCGTATCAGAGTGATGTTTTGACGATCGGATTCGTGAAAAGTTGACGGATTTTATGGGCTTTTGCAAGATTAAAAAACTCTTTTTATTGATCGCTGAAAAATCACTGTGACACGGAACAACAGGAGCGTGTGCACACATTTTTCTGACTGAATGATGTGTTTTTCACCGTCAGCAGAAGAACTTTGCCGAGAAAATCTCAGTTGAATTTTGTCCTCAACTGATGAACCGTAAACTAATTTTGGGTACAGTGATTCTCTATTAAACCTTAGATATATTTTCATAGAAACATCGATTTTCGTGGGTCCATGACAATTCGGCGAAATCGAAACGCCGACGACTATACGCCGAGCGACAAAACGCCGATATGACTATACGCCGACGACTGTACGCCGAGCGACGAAACGCTGACGACTATACGCCGAGCGACAAAACGCCGATACGACTATACGCCGACGGCTATACGCCGACGACTATTCGCCGATGACTAAACGCCAACGACTATACGCCGACGACTATACGCCGAGCGACAAAACGCCGACGATTATGCGCCGACGACTATACGCCGACGACTATACGCCGAGCGACAAAACGCCGAGCGACAAAACGCCGAGCGACAAAACGCCGAGCGACAAAACGCCGATACGACTATATGCCGACGACTATATGCCGACGACTATACGCCGACGACGGTACGCCGACGACTATACGCCGAGCGACAAAACGCCGATACGACTATACGCCGAGCGACAAAACACCGATACGACTGTTCGCCGACGACAAAACGCCAACAAACACAAATGAACATCGATAGCTCAAATGCATATGATATGATGATGAAGTTATTCATTCTCTACTATCGTCTACTACTATTAAGTATTAAAAAAAAAGAAATAACCTCAATAATCTAAACCTAACCTAAATAATCTAAATAACCTAATGAACTTATTTTGTTTGATGTTTCGTCGTCGGCGAATAGTCGTATAGGCGTAAAGTCGTCGGGGTATAGTCTTCGGCGTATAGTCGTCGACGTTTTCGTTCTGGCGCGTTGTCATGTCATCAACAACAACAAACATGCCAACAAACACAAATAAACATTGATAGATTATATGCATATGATATGATGATGAAGTTATTTATTCTCAATGCTACTATTAAGTATTCAAAAAAAGAAATAACCTAAATAACGTAAACGAGTAATAGTGCAACGACTTAAATCATTTGAACTCAGTACATTCCACGCGTATATCTCACTGGCAAGAGCGTATGAACGTGTATGTTTATCCAAATAGGTCCGACGGTCCGAAGAGATTCTCTTGCATTGAGAATGAACGGAACTAACCACAATTAACACTACTATTATCGAAACGTCAATTGTTCAACCGCAAGAAATCGCGTCTTTGTTTCCGTGGAGCCATGAACGCGTCTCGGATCGTATCGGATGTTACCG
This sequence comes from Sussaba pulchella, assembly GCA_963971145.1. Classification (NCBI taxonomy): domain Eukaryota; kingdom Metazoa; phylum Arthropoda; class Insecta; order Hymenoptera; family Ichneumonidae; genus Sussaba; species Sussaba pulchella. The sequence goes on from OZ020170.1 coordinate 3,968,610, forward strand.
GTGACTTTGGGCGCAATTCGGCAGCCGCAGACACGCGTCAACTATTTTTTTTCGTGAAAATTAGCGAAGCAGTGCACTGTAATTTTTGACAACAATCAAATAAATTTTACGCGCAATCCACAATTTCTTGTATAAATTTTCGTTACATTCTACATTGTCTGGAGAAATTACTGTGCAGCCGCTTAAAATTCATTGAACGAAATAGAATAATTCAACCGACGTGTGTTTTATTTCCCGACCCTTCATAATAAAAATACACATCAAAAACAGCATGAATCAAGATTACAGTGCCAATTCAGTTATTTTTCATGGATCTTTCCCTCAGCGTGGACAGAAAAAAACTGCTGCCATTGAAACAACGGAACCATGAAAGCCCGATAATGCCGATCCGGTCAAGAACACCGAAGTCTTCATTTTTATTTTCACACACGACGAAGCACAACCCGGTCTCACAATCGATTCGAATCCAAAAGCTCCAGCTTGCGGAACTCGCATCGTTGGTTCGATTTTCCCAATCCCGAAGCTAGCGAACGCAGAAACGAATATAACGTCATCCCGATGTCGGTTCAGTTCGCGCCGATTCGTTCGCTCAACGATTTTAGGTACGAATCTTCTCGCTCATTGTCGCGTTTCGTTCCTCGGGATAACACTTCGGTGGTTCGAGCGAATTTATTCCCGTGACGGAAACGGCACGCGCGAACCGAGAGACATCCGACGATCCTGGAGTTTGAATGGAAAGAACAAGCTCGGAAGAGACAATGGCGCGTGAGGGGGAAACCGTCGGAAAAACGGGTGGTCGCTTTCTTGAAACGGGTAGAAGTGTCGGCGGAGCGATGGAGTGCAGCAGACGGTTTCACCGGTGTATAACGCGGAGGAACCGAGAGGTAAGTCGGTGGAACCGGGGAACAAAACCCAGAGGTGCCGCTCACCGCCCTTCGGGCATATACAGGGTGTCCCGGTTGACTCGACTATCTCGAATTTATCACCGATCTTTGCGACGGAAAGAAATTTTATGGACAAGAATTGTGTTTTATTCGGAGGGAATCACTGGATCGTGCAAGAATTTGAAGAAGGTCGGACCTGAAGATGGTTTAAGGTCATCGATAACTTTTTTAATACACGGGCTGGAAGTTTCGTTATCGTGTTATGATAATAGAAGCGCAGACCTTTTTTACTAATGATGATTGATTAACACAATTACTAACGATTATTAAAATTATGGTATATATAATAATAATTAAACAATGACTAATAATAATTAAAATAATTGGAAATGTTATAAATGATGAAGTCATGTAAGCTCCGTGGATCCGATGAAGAATTATCGAGTGAAAGTGTGCGACATTGGAAATGCAAGAAACTTATTTAAGAACATTATTAACTTATTTAAGCCAAGCTTCAGGCATCAACTTTAAGCGTCAGATAGTTTTTAAAGATAGCGTTGTTATCACAAAATGAACGCAAATCAATTTATTGTGTATTCCCAATGCAGAATATTGTCAATTTTTATCATTTTTTAGCGTAACAAAAAATGTACACACGTCTGTCACTTGCCATTTTTTAAATTATCTTTAAATTTCTTACGTTTGAAGTCACGTGAAGGGCGGTTTGCGACGAATCGTTGGAAAGTCCTTTGCCTCAAATATCACGACGTGATTGAAAAAATAGCTAGTTCGATAAAAAAAAATATCGGCGACCTTAAGGCCTTACATACGTCCAGAATTTTCAAGAAATCGATTTTTTTTAAACAAATTATTGTTCTCTGTAGTTTTAGGTTTATTTCTGTGAAAGTCGATTGCGAAAATTCCCCATAGATTCAAAGTTATGGTAGAAAATTTGACTGCCCGACGAGAGTTTGGCAGTCAAAGTTTGGTGCGCGCAGGTCCTTTGTTTGAGATGGCTGACCGTTACTTTAGAAAAACCGCAAAAAATAAACAAAAACAATTAATTACCGACAAGGAAGGCAGACAATACGAAGCCGGAATGGGAGATTGAACGTAAGTTTACAAGACAAATGAAAAAATTCATAAAGTCCTTGCTTTAGCTGCGCGCGACTTCGAGCAAAACGCACTTGAAACTTTTAACGCGTTTTTCTCGAAACTCCTTTTTTCGCCACAGTCGGCATGATAATTCATACAGTTTTTAATATTTTTTAGAGCGATTTTTTAATAAATATTCGAAATCGTTTTCTCTATAGTATGTCGAGCTGGATTTTTGATATTTTGATTTTAAAATTTCATAAAAATAATTAAAGTGTAAAATTTATGACGTAAGACGCATACTTTTTTTTAAACTGCCATAAATTGCTAAATTTTTCGAAATTCAAAATTCCGGCTTGACATACTATAACTACAACTTTATTTTCCAAGAATTTTTTTCAATTTTGCAGATCGATCAACATTTACTGGAGATATGATGCCGAGCGTGGAGCAACTTTTTTTTCTTAGTGTTGTGGATCACGTGATTTTTTATACAGTAATTGTTGTAAAAATAAAGTGAAATAAATTTTTTTATAAAGTTTAAATACCATTAAACAATGTGTACTATTCATTTTTATTAATGTCTATCGTTATCCCTACTAAAAAAAATAAAGTTCTCAAAAACTATGACCTCGAATAAAAATTTCGAGGATGACAGTATTCACCCTCTGACAACAAACAATTTTCTTCTGTATCATTTCTACCTATCATCATGAAGAACACGTTCAAGGTTGTCAATTTAGCTGGGACACCCTGTATGCATTTACCTGTGTATAGTTCTATATCTATATACCCTACCTCGGCAGCTATACACGTATATAGTTATTCTATCCACAGTGCAGTGTAGCGCGAGAAGCGACGAAAGAAAAATAGAAGCTCTCTTGCCCACGACGAATTTTCTTCGGGCGTCAAGTGCTCCCGCTTCGACCCATTCCGTCCCTCGGCGACGCCGACAACTTATTCTCCTTTGTATATTCGAAGGATTTCCGTTAATGAAATAATTAAAATTACAAAGCTCCTTTGGAGCTCCGGGAATAAGCTTCGCTAGGTTCTTTCGCTTTGCCGTCGTCACTGCATTTTATAATTTAGGTGTACTCACGGTGGTGGTTCTTCGAGTTGCGCGGAAAGTACAGCCAAAGAGCTTTTCGGATTTTTTTTTTTTTTTTTTAATTGACGACGGACGATTAAAAATTATAATAATACGATTTTGTTGGGATTAACTGAACAATGATCGAATTAGTTGGTGTCGAAGAATGGTAAATTCACTCACGTGTTTTCCCCCATAGCTCGTTGAATATCGTCAAAGAAATGGTTCAGTTACGTTCACAAATTTTTTCGAGCTGCCAGTAGAAAGAGCAAAATGAGTCAGACGAAAAATAAAATCTACTTATATCAATGTCTTGAGAGCTTTTAATTCTGGGAGAAAGGAATTCGTCGTTTAAATTTTCCCGAACAATCGAGATTTGAAATATTATTTTTATTTTTGTAACATTTTCGGTTTTTGAGGTATTGGCATGGTTTTTATAAAAATTGATCACGTTTTTCCACCCCTTGACTGGGGAAATCTCAGTCGATGGCGGAAAAAAATTAGTATATTTTTGGAATTCTTATCTCAAAAACCGTTTTTTCGATTTTGTCGCGATTTAGTTTATTCGGAAGTATACATGTTGAGATATGCAGTCGCAATTACATGTAATGTAATATGTGGGCATGATGCTCTTCGCAACGTAGGATTTTTTTCACTGGATTTTTTTTTATCAAACCAGAAAGTTCTGAAATTATTATAGAAAGACGACTACATTTTAAATATCTTCTCGAAATGTTTTTTGGCTCAATATATATTTATAACAAAATTTGTCAGCATACCTCAATATGTAAACTTCCGAATAAAACACACATGAATAGAATAGAACGAATAGTTTTTATTGTGAAAATTCATAAAATTCACCTGTTTTTCCTATTGTTCTAGTCAGATGTTTCCCCTTAACTGAACTTACTTGAAATAAAGGAGCACTCATTCTTTCACTCACGAATTCCATAAAGTATTGGATTTCTTTCAAGAATAATTAGTCCTCCCACTAATGTAATTACCGGGATGGAGAAAAATTGCGTGTATTTCAAACGAGAAACTTCACCTGCTTCTCGGGCGGTGAAGGAGTTGGACTAAGAGTATCAAACTAGGCTCAAACATTTTTTTTTTGCCATTTATTGACACCACTTTCCAATCACATTTAAAAAACGACCCAAAAAAGAACCACCTAAATAACCTACTAATGACGTTTTGCGCCAATTGATAGGAACATTTCAAGGTACATTTTGGCCCATGGCCGAGTCGAATCGAAAAAATTCAATGATTACAATTCTAGCAATAGAAATCTACCATGTCCCATACTTACCCCCCCGTGTCCCAAACTCACCCCCGTCGACGGTATACTAAATAACTGAGGAAGCTAATAAAAATCAACCAATCAATCGAAATCTCTCTCTCTCTCTCTCTCTCTCTCTCTCTCTCTCTTTCTCTCTCTTAACTTTAACACCACCGAAACAAATTGTTATTGAACTTAATGCAAAATTGCAAAACCATCATATTATCTCCATGGTATTATTCAACGCTTGGCGCTCAAGGACTCCCGGAGCGCAAAAAAAATATTTCTCTCTCTCTCTCTCTCTCTCTATCTATCTATCTATCTATCTATCTATTTATCTATCTATCTATCTCTGCATGCCCATAACCCACTGGGTCTTTTCCCTCGCCGTATGGTCAACAACCTCACAAGTAACAGACTCTTTTCTCCGTCGCTTTTCCCCGCTTTTTTAATTCACCACAATTGGAACTGGCACGATTTGCCACGACGAAAGCCACGAGCGTCATCTCCAGGGAGCGGGAACGGCCTCGGCGATCCGAAATGGGTTCTTGCGTTCCGACGACGATTCACGAAGCGTGTGCCTAACATTCGCGTGTTCCTAACGCGTTAAAATATCCGCGAGGCCTGTGGGATATCTAGCCCACGCGGTATTTCGTGTGGACGACCGTAACTCGCTTATTTAGTAAAAGGGACGAACGTGGCCGGGAACGACGGTTGAAACCCGTAGCCTAACGGACATTCCACCTCGTTAAAAGTTTACGAGGTTCGAACATTTGCGGCCTCGCGGGCACGCTTCGAACCTTCACCGACGACATCAACGAAGTTTCTCATCTTTCCGACCCGAAACGTCGTCTTTTCTTTCGCTCAGTCTTATCTTTTTTTTCAAACGAAATCCTCATCCACCTTGTAACCTTGCGCATAATTTTTTTCTCACGCAATTGGACCACCACTCGCTCGGTCCAGAAACATTATTTTGCCCGTGGCACGTTTCGGGGGTATCCCTTTATATTTGTCCGGGCCACGTGATAATTTTCGACATTTTTGCGATACAATTTTTACGTCTTTTCGGCGCAAAAACTAGCTTAAAGTATAATTTTTGAGCCGCGAGAATTCACGCCCGGAGTGATTTACCCGCGCTCGCATCGAATCAGCGCCGTAACTAGGAATAAAAGGCAAGGGGGGGCTCGGAGGGGCTCGTATAGATGTGTTTGTGTAGATATGTATATGGGGCAATCCATGACAAGTCGATCAAGTTCTGGCGGCCATTTTTTAGATCGTTTTCATAATTTTTTATTCGAAAGTACTCATCGAAAAATAACAAGCCCAATTTTTTTCAAATTTTTAAAAAATATTTTTTTTGAGATTTTTTTTTTTTAAATAAAAAAAAGAATGTCCGTTTTTTTTGGCCTGAAAAAATGTACAGAATTCTTATGAATCATGAGGAAATTTTTCAAACCCTATTGCAAGATGGAGCTTTCAAAACTACCGGAGAAAAAAAATAAAAATCAAAAAATTGTATACGTGACAAATGCACCACCAATGTTTGTTGGCGAATTTTTTGATTTTTATTTTTTTTCTCCGGTACATTTGAAAGTTCCAACTTGCAATAGCGTTTGGAAATTTCCTTATAATTCATAAGAATTCTGTGAATTTTTTCAGGCCAAAAAAAGGGGCATTTTTTTTTTTATTTCACAAAAGAAATTTCGAAAAATATATTTTTTTTTAATTTGAAAAAAATTGGGCTTGTTTTTTTCGATGAGTACTTTCGAATAAAAAATTATGAAAACGATGTAAAAAATGACCGCCAGAACTTGATCGTCTTGTCATGGAACGCCTCATATGTAAATGTATATGTATCTATAAAATTTGGGGGGGGGGGCTTAAAACATTTTGAGGGGAGCTAAGCCCCCCCCCCCCCCCCCCCCTAGCCCCCCTCTGGTTACGGCGCTGCATCGAATTAACGTCTCTCATTGTCTCGCGCGTTCGGAGTCGACACATCGCGTGCGAACCAATCGCTGTCCGTTCGCCACCTGACGGCGATTCGCGTACTACCCGCAGACCGAACCCGAAGTTCGGGATTTTACGTGCCGTCGGCATGTTCATGCTTCGAAGTTCGGTAATGGATAATTAATTTCGGATTTGCGGGACGCGTCAATGTTGTTGTGAAACGTTTGAAACGGTTGGGGATCGAAATTTCGACCGATTAATTTATGAACAGTATGAAATTCCGAAAATACAATGCGCCGAAAATCCGACGTGCAAATCGCCGAAGCGGCGTTACATCGACTTGTCGATGTTTCGATTGATAAAAATCACGGTATTATATGAGGCATTCCAACATCAACATGACCGGTTAAAAACCTTGATGTCTTGAATTTTACTGCTATCGACGTATGCTATAGTACTCTTTGAAACAAAAATATCGATATGTATTTATGGTGGCATTGATAGGGGTGAAATTACAGGTAAATGCGATTTTTGCGTCTTTTTTCTCGCTGATTTTATCACATGGAAATAGTGTATCGGAGCGAAAAATTGCTGGGAATCAATTTTGTTGTGTTTGTTGCAAGGATGACGAAAAAAAATTTTTGAAGGCAAGATTTTACATTTTTCATGGAAAAAAACTTATTTTGAAAATATAAATCAATTTTTGGACGATTATGACATTTAAAAAAAATTAAAAATATTTTTTTTTGGATTCCTTGAAGTTTTTCCAAAAGGACTACGTCTTTTTTCAGATGGAGAAATTTAATCTAAAGGCTCAGCAAAAAGAAAGAAAATTGGAAAAAAAAAATTTTATGCAAAATTTGAAATAAAAATGTTATACAATGCGAGTATATTTGTCAATATTTATTTACAAAATATTCGCACCGTCGAGCAATATAATACATCATGTAAGATTCAAATATTTCAAATCAGAAAATTCGGCTGATTTTTTTCCATGGTTGAGTGTATTTTTCTTCGAGGCTGTCTTCCGCGACAGAAAATTTAGACTATATGAACTGTTTCGAAATATTCATTTTGCGAGTAAGATTTCATTCATCTTTTTAGACGAGGAACCATTAACGTTTATTGAAATTTCGGAAAAACTCGCATTTTTCAAAATTTACCAAGAATTTTGAGAAATATTAGGAACATAAATCCCGCTCGAATTCCATGAAAGAAGTTCCTCGATTTTGATAAAGAATCCAGGATGAAAATTTTATCCAATTGAAAAATGACACAATGGTAGTTATCTCTTGAGAAATTAAAAAAACGTGGTAGGGCAAGAGAAAGTGGGAATCCGAAAAATATTTCAAAAGATTAGCGAGGTCGTAGGATACAATAAAAGATACTAAAAAAAATCATCGACAACATCGGGGGATAAAAGGGTTTTAGTCTGGTGATTTTGGACGGAATAAACCACATATATATGGGGCAAATCATGCCGAATCACCGAAACGAAATCCTTCTATCCTCCGATGTGGTCGATGGTTTTTTTTTTTAGTATCTATTGGATTTTGCGACGTCACTAATTTTTTTAAAGATTTTTTGGACCCCTCCTTCTCCTCCCCCCACCGACATTTTAAAAAATTAAAAGGTAACTGCTATTCTCCTCTTTTTATTTGGATGAAATTTTTTCCCAGATACTCTATCGAAATTGAAGAACTATTATCATAAAATTAGCGTGGCTAGCGGGTTCCTAATATTTTTGTTTTATCCAATTTTGAAAAAATTCGAGTTTCCCCGAAATTTCAATATATAATGGTTTCCGGCCTAAAAATAAAATTGAATGAAAAGTTTTCGATAGAAAATCGATTCTTCAATCGTTTTTTTTCGTAATCAAATCGTTTCATACTCAAAAAATCGATTTTCTTTCAAATAATTGAAATATCGATTTTCAGCCCGATAGATTTCATTTTTATTTATATGTTTTTAAATATGAAAACATTATCATATAACGATATTTCGGAAAAACTCGAATTTTTGCGAAAGTGCAAAAAAAAAAAAAAATATCAGGAACCCGCTACCTCCTCCAATTTTATGAGAACAGTTCTTCAATTTCAATAGAGTATCTGGGTAAAAAATGTCATCGTAATAAAAAGGTGAAAAATAGCAGTTACCTCCTGACAAAAAAAATGGCGGTGGGGGGAAAGGAATGAGGGGTCGAAAAAAATAGAAAAAAAACAAATTAGTCAGGTCCTAGGATCCAAAAGATCCTAAAAAAAAATCATCGACAACATCGGGGTATAAAAGGGTTGTAGTCCGGTGATTCGGCATGGTCTGCCCCATATATAAGCAGAAATAAAAGGTAATATAGCACTGATTTGTTCATCGTTCTCGTCAATTCCAGGACCCGTCAAATTGACAAGTTCCGTAAGCGTGGTATTAAATACTTTTGCCAACGCCACCTCGTATAAACGAAATTTAAAAAAAGTTTACAAAGATACCGAAATAGTGACGATGATATTGCGAATCTTCCGTGAACTTCCGAAAGTCATCTGGCTCGCGTAAGAATTTCGTTCACGCCGGAAGCCTTGGAGTTCGGTCGAGCGGATGAACACGCGCGACTCTCCCGAGAACCTTTCATTTATGATCGAATGAGCCAATGAGGATCGACGGAGGAGTAATAGTATACCCGTCGAGCGTTGATGGACGTTTTTTTTTTTTCCTAGGGCTCGTGCCGCTCGTCCTTTGTCTCCCCCCTCTACTGTCCTTCACACTCCTTTCACTAGCGTCACCCTATATTTTTTTTTCTTTCATTCTTTCATCCCGTTGCGTATAGGTACCTTAGGCATTTCGGATAGGTATTGTATGTCATTGTCTCCTGGACGTTGGCGAGATCCTTCAGGACTGGGCCCGTATGACCGGGCCCTTGGAAGAAGCCTCGGTTTCCGTTTTCATCCCCGAGGCACGTACAGTCGACTCTTCGTACAAGAGACTTTCGTACGAGATACTACGGGCTCCCATTCGCTAATCCACTACCCTGCACTACTAATGCCTCCTCGCCTGTGAATGTTTTGAAGTTGCGCGCTCCGAATAAGATACCACGGAAGTAAATGAAAAAAAATGAGTATTATTTGCACATTAACGATTTTTTTATATTTATTATCGTTAATTATTGATTATTTGAGGTCACATTTTGATTTTTTTTTTTTGGTTTAAATTTCATAGAGAATTTTCAATGACTCGTAAACGTAGTTTTTTTGTCGTGGAAGTTCCCTGTTAATACTGCGAGAACTCCTCGTTTGCGGACTTCTAGTCACGTGACAAAAAAAATGGAGGAAAAGGATGTAGAATACAAAGCAGCCGACATTATCGGTTTAACTTTAAACTATTTGGCAATAAAAAAAATTGCAATAAAAGATCACTAGGTCATGCATCCTAAGAACTGAAAAAAAAAATCAAATTCACGCAGTATATTATACGAAGCGCAAGAATTCTATTCATCCCCGGCGTAGCAGGCTGCTGAGTGGGGGAATGGTAATTCTCGGAAATTTTATTACCTTCCGGTCCCTTGTAGTATCTTATACGGAGAGTCGACTGTACTTACACCGCAACGCTTCCAGCGTACGGCGCAGGCAGCGTCGAGACGTGCGGAGACACGCGAGAAGAAGTGAGCGATGTCCATTCAAGTACGACGGATGAGGGACCATCGACGCCTCCCCCCCCCCCCCCTCCCCCGCCCCCATGAGTTTTCTTAGGGTTGGAAAAAAATTCAAGCACCTTTTATACTTTTCACAACTCCGCTGTATCGTGTTTGGGCACTGTTGAGTCGAGAGTACATGGAAGAAATGAGAAAACGGCAGCTCTCGCATCTCCGAATTTATTATAAACGATTTAATATCTACATCGAGTGAATATTCCGGTGCGATAGCGATAAAAATTACTGTCTTTCATGCTGTTTTCTTTGATGAATATTGGAATCATCGTTTTGAATTTGAATACGTTTTTTTTTTTTATTTAAAAAATGTATTCGACCTATTTAAGGACGTACCCTCGGTACGCGGTGAGTCAATGAGTTTTAGTCTTCTACTTGAGTAACATAGTATTAAAGGGGTTACATACACTTGTAATTTGAATGGCTCGCAGACAGCATCAAATCGAATTATTAGAAGCTGCCAACGATGCGAACGGATTATTATATGGCCCTGGAATAGACGACTCCATGTAAGTTGAAAAAAAAACGAAATTTACCACATGTAAAACGCTTTTGAAACTTTAAACGCGTTTTTCTCAAAACTATGTTTTCAAAATCGGTGATCAAGATTTCTCGAAAACGGCTGAACCGATCAGTCTCAAATTTTAACACAACCTTTTTAACTAGATTTTTTAGTAATTAATCGAAGATTTTTTTTCTCCGAAAAATATTTTCCATTTTATAAACAATTTAAGGCTTAAATTTTCGTTCAAAATCGAGTCTTTTATTTTAAGAAGTCGCCATTTTGTCAAAAATTATTTTTTTGCTAATTCCTTCGATTAAATACTAGATAATGTATTATATTAACGAAATTTATTTGGTTTTTTCATTTCAGATAATCCGGTCCAGAGATATCGTGATCACCGCAAAATTGGTTTTTTTTGCGGAGCTCTAGGAGATCGGCGATAGCAACATTCGCGATGATTATTTTTACAAATAAAAAATATGTAAATATATTATGAGGTTATTATAATATGTACACCAATTTTCAAATTAATAAATTGAATAGTCTGCGCGAAAAAAATTCTTGAAAATCCGTCTTTTTAAAGCCTTCTAACTGCATGTAAGGCCTTAATTTGGCAACACCGCCTTCCTTGCTTTAGTGTACGCGCTCACGTACAAGTATAATATTCATGTATGAGACATTGAATTAGTCAAGACGCGGTTTTTTATGTGCATACTGAATTAAAATATTTGATCAAATGTTGTTGTAAAGTTATGAAATAAATGTTGGGAAAAATAGTACATATAATAATGTAATGTGATATATTGAAATTGGCGATAGAATTCAATTCTTAATTCTCTTCCCTTTATTTTTTATATTTTTTTTTCCTGTTTTCCTATTATTTCAGAAATAATTGATGCATTATACTTATGAAAGCTCTGTTATAGATCCAGAACCTTTCCTTCGAAATACTATGCTTTTATCATTGACTCAATTTAGACATGTCGTTACGGTTTCGAAACTGCTGCAGTTCCGTCCGTGACTCACTTTTGAATGAAGCGCCATAACCTATAATACTGCGGTGTTGCCATGTTTGTGAATTGCTAAAAAATCTTGTCTATTTTTGAGCTATTTCTCCTAACAGAAGTAAGCTTTACATGTTTTGGAAAATGTAAAATGTTTAAAAAAATATTCGTTTATACCTCCTCCAAATATTATCAAAATCTGTTTGTCAGTTCCAACGTAATGAATGACAAAGTGCGTAAAAATCACAGATTCCCATAAGACTCCACGTTAAGTGCTTCAAAATTAAATTATTATTATCTTCTTTCAGAGTCAACTAAAGATTACGAAATTTTAACCGAGTCATTTTTGTAGGTGTTCTGACATCTCTGCAAATTTTCATAATTTTCTGTTTGTTAATTGACTTATCGAGGGTACTCCCTTAAAATGATGCGTTGAATGCCAGTTCGATAGTTCAGCTTATGACAGTTTGACGTTTTACCTTTCTGAAAAATAATCTTAAACGGAAATTAGCTGCAAATTGCAATTTTCAACTTGCAGCTAGTCAAGAAAAATCCAAACACCTACAAAATTCAAAGTCCTATAAAATTCGAACCCCTTAATCGATCTTTACCAAATTTGATACATAGTACGGTTGAATGGTGTTCCTGATATGCACCGAGTTCGGTTTCGATCGTTCGAAGTTGACGCGAGTTGGACCGAAACGTAAATTCTTCACCAATTCAAAATTGTATAAAATCTGAACTACGCGATGGATTTGGCCCAAATTCAATGCCAAACATCCTTGAGCATCATTGTCTTCGTGAAGAACTATTTAGACCGATAACTCAAAAATTGCGGACGCTAGAGTGGACACAGACATTTTTTGGAAATTTCAAAACGCTGTCAAATCCGAGCGGCTTCGCCAATTATCGCGAGAATTACAGATGTCATAGACATTATAAGGCAGCACATGTGTGCGAGGTTTGAGCGCTGTAGCTGAAACCGTTATTGAGTTATAGACGTTCGAAATTTGGGAGGCCGTTACACACACACACACACGCACATACATCCAGACATTTTGCCCAAACGTCATTTCTGGATGTCTTAGGACATTTTGACGGTATTGACATCAAAATCCCGAAAAAAAATTTGTCGACCGTCACAAAGCCTTCTTTATGAGAAATCTAAAACAGATTATTTAACAGTATGAACGATTCTAAAGTGGTATAAACAATTTTTATTCGATAAAAATTAACTAATCGGTAATGATTTGAAAATTGAGTTCTGACCTTTTTTTAGACAGATTTTTGTTTTCGTTATGAAATATAGAAATTAAACAATGGAACAAAGTTTTTTTACCGTTCTAAATGATAACGTGAACAATAATCTGGCCGAATTTGAGACCCATAGCTCAAAAAACAAAATTCTTCTAAGCGCCTTCAAGCGGGTTTCACAAAAAGATGCTGCGAAAGTTTCGGTAAAGATTTCGTGATGAAAAATTCGTACTTGGGATCAATCAGCGATACCAGAACCAAACAATATCTCTTCAGGCTTTTCAAAATATTATAATTGAAGGAGAAATTTCATTACGACTATTTTTGCACTAAAATGGTCGCTCAAGGTTGTAAAGAATTGGCGAATCATCTCCCCAACCAGTCAAATTTTTATATTTCATAGAGACCAAAAAAATTCAAACTTCTTCGTTTCAAAGATATAAAAATCCGGAACTCGTCTGCTTCAACGTCAATCCTAAACAATAAAAATATCCCCACCTTGGTACCAAATAACCATCCCTCTAACAAAGAAAAATAAACATTTATCAAATTATCGCTTTTCAAAACATGTAAAAGACAAAACATTATATTTCTTCGAAATCGGGGCTTAAATTAAAAGCCAATGCATCTCATCATTTCGTTTACGTATTGATTTTCATAACAAGCAATATTTTGACATGCCGGATTCGGTGTGCGGTCAAATACTTGCTCTTTCGAATGGACCCCGCGAACCGTCCCGATACTCCAATGTTTCTCCGAGATTTCCACACTGATCTTTCTCGCAGCTTTTCGCCTGGTCACGAATGATTTTCCATATCCGTAGCTCTCTTCCCCTCTATCTACAACGCCATTATCTCCATTCACGTTCTCTCGAGAACCCAAACTCAAGACTCTCTCAACCATTCTGGGTTATTCTCCGAGGAGCGATTCTGTCGCTTGAGGCTTCTACGCTCGGCAGTCTAGCTCCCAACCAACCACGATGAAACTCAGTCCCTCGTTCTACTCTTCTTCGTCTTCCCTCGATTCTGTAATCCCCCCCCCCTCCCCCCCTCCTCCTCCTTCTCCGCCAACCGCCCTTTCCATGACCCATCCGTCTTCTTCTGCTTCTTTTCCTCGCCCGCTCATCTTCCTCTTAACTCTCCGCGGCATAAATTATCGACCGATATTCGCAATGAAGGACTTTGGTTGGCTCTCTGTTTTCAGCATGATAATAATTTTACGCCATGACCGGCATCGCCGTTTTATATCCTCCCTCCCCTACCTTGGGAACGGGGGATAAAACGGACCACGGAAAATCCGGCGCGAGGGAGAGACGAAGAGCGACGATAAAAGTTCGCATTAACGTGTAACCGAGCATAGATCATGACGACGTACGACGTAGTGAATAATCGTCTCGCGCGACAATTAATTACAATTTTTTGGCCGAAGCCGGGATTCCCATCTTTTTTTTTATTCCATGTCAAACTTGAAAGTTGAAACACGGAGAGGTGGATCGTTTCGCGTGGAACGGAGCGGTTGTTTTCCGTTTGCTTTTTTGGGATATAGTAGCTGCTGTCCACGGTCACGATGGGGTGGGTTTTGGCACTGCGTACAATTGTCTTTAAGGGGCGGGGGCGAAGGTTAATTCGATACAAAAAAAGCATATTTTCGATAATTTTTTTTCACGAAACATTTAATGTATATTTTCTTCTACAATAAGAACTCAATCAAGTAACGTTTAAAGAATATTCTATAAAATTTCCATTAACTTTTATGAACAAATGAGCCATTGACGGTGAATCTCCACGTCTCAAAATTTTTTTAATTGCGGCGCCCCTTATAACTCATCACTGGATTATCTGAAATCAAAAAACCGAAATAATTTCATCAGATGATAGGTTTCCGCAGGTAAGAACGTCGAGTTTTTTATTATTTTTTTTTATTTTAAGATATTTTAAAGTGGCAACATTTTCAATTTTGTTGATAAAAAATCAGTATGAAATCCATCCTGGAAAAAATCGATATGCCGATTATCTCGATAGAAAATCGATAGGAAATAGGAGTTACCTCCTGATGATAGCAACAATTAATTCATACTCAAAAATCGATTTTCTATCGAAATAATCAAAATATCGATTTTTTTGCAAGATAGATTTTATTTTTCTCTTCTTTTTTTAGATAGGAAACCATTATCGTATATTCAAATTTCGGAGAAAATCGAATTTTTGCAAAATGTCAAAAAAATGAATAAAAATATTAGGAACCCGCTGCCCACTACAATTTTATGAAAAAAGTTCTTCAATATCAATAGAGTATCCAGGAAAAAAATTTTATCCAAATAAAAAGGGGGAAAATAGCAGTTACCTCCTGATAAAAATAAAATAAAATAAAATGATAAAATGATGAGATAAAATGGGGGGGGGGGGGGGGAGGGAAAGTGAAGGAGGGCTCTAAAAAATCTTTAAAAAAATTAGTGAGGTCGTAGGATCCAAAGAATATAAAAAAAAAAAATCATCGTCCACATCGAGGAATAGGAAGATTTCAGTTCGGTGAATTGGGAAATTTTGCCCCATATATATATGAATATATATATGGATGGTGTCCGTTATGTCCCAAAGTTAAATTCATTTTTTTCCCGTCTCCTACGAAAAAAAAACTCCACACA
Organism: Sussaba pulchella; assembly: GCA_963971145.1. Lineage (NCBI taxonomy): Eukaryota > Metazoa > Arthropoda > Insecta > Hymenoptera > Ichneumonidae > Sussaba > Sussaba pulchella. Next base: position 3,984,003 of record OZ020170.1, read on the forward strand.
ATAACAAAAACGTAAACCCTGAGTAGATCATTCGAAAATGGTAAATATTTCCAACTTTAAAGCCCTTGCGGTACCCGTTAATATAATTTCAAAATACCCTACCCCACGCTCAAAATTCTCGTTTCTTCGTACCCGTTTTTTGCAAAAAAAACGTGCAAAAGAAAAAACCTCACATCAGAGAAATAACCTATCATACACGTAGATAGATAATATCCACGTCGCTATCTCCCTCTCTCGTACAATTTCTCATTCCGGTTCAACTTCAGACGTCTCCGTGACTCCGAGTCCTTCACACGTCACGCTTCTCGACCCGTATAACCGCACACCCCCACCACCGTTGCCACCAATGCCGTCGACACGAGCACCACCATCTCCATCCACGACCCCTGGAAGCGAGAGCCGGGGGTTGGTTGCAAGTGCGGCGTGCGCGAGACCGAAACCTCTTTCCCTTACAACGCGCTTCATCCCTCTCTCTCTCTCTCTCTCTCGCTCTCTCTGGAATTACGATCCCGTACCCGTCGTCACGGGGCCGTCCACCGGTTCGATTAATTAATTAAGCAGTTAATATTAATTCGCCCTGCGGGAAATCCGACTATGCGATGAAAACGTTAGCCCGATGCTTCTCGCCCCTATCCACCCGGTTTCGGTATTGGTGTAAGACACACGTTGGGTAAATTTCAGCTTGACCTCGAGCATTGCGAAAAGGCTCGACGTTGCTCGACAATCTACGTGTGAGCCAACTACAAACCGGAACGTTCGCGAATCTAGCCGGGTTGACTAGTGCCCGAGCACGAAATTCCACGAAGTACGTACTCGTAAGATGGGTCTTCGTGCTTTGGCATAATGACGTTGCACCGTTGCGTCTTGGCTTCGCTTAATTTTTTAGGAGAAAAAAAAAATAATGACAATGATAATGGCAAATTGTACGGGGTTGCTTCTGTCATCGGTTGACTCGTTTTGGGATCGACTGATGATGCTCCGAAGGTTTTTGAAAGTGCAGGCTCGTTGCAATTACGCGATGGGACGAGAGAAGAAAATGTGTTACGAAAAGGTGGATGGGATATCGTGAAAGGTTGGTAAACATTTAATGTTTGGTCACTGGTGTTGAGGTGGAAGTGAATTGATGGAGAAGTGAGGCATAGGTCGAGGGGTGATTACGGTGGGAGATTGTATGAAATTAAATTTTCCGATGGAAAATTAAGAATTACGAAAGGCTGAGAGGGTATCGCGGTTTTTCTGGCAGCATGCACGTTCAATAATGGTGTCGGCTCATTACTCGAAATTATGAAGGTGTTGGGAATATCGGTGTTGGGTCAGGAGCGCACTTATACGCTGCGCAAGAAGATGAAACTTGCGTAGCGAAAACCGAGCTGCAAGCGCAGTTGCAAACAAAAGAAGGTCGAATACGGCGTCGACAACAAAATTTGGCAGCCATGAACATTCCGTTGACCGTAGATGACCTGCGCTATGGGCCTGGTAACGATGGTTCCATGTAAGCCGACAAATCTTGACATTTATTTATTCCTGAATTTACAAACGCGCTTTTCTCGAAACCACGTTTTTCAAATCGGTACCCAAAATTGGTCGAAAACCAATGAACCGATTGCCTTGAAATTTAGTGTGCCTATTCTGTATACCATTATCTAGTAGATGTCATAGGTTTTTTTTTTCGTTAATTAGTTTTTTTTTTATAAACAAAATAATAACTAATTCTTGGCCCAAAAATCGTTACTTATGTTCAAACTTTCGCCATTTTGTCATAAACCGATATTTTAAAAATCGGCTGTGACATCTACTAGATTACAGTATCTAGTTTGATAATCTTTTTGGTTTTTTTTATTTTTCAGATGATTTTTGAACAAACGACAGTGGGTACCGTGTAAGAAGATTTTTTTACGGCGCTCCAGGGAACATGCGATATCTTTATATATTTTTAATATTTTTTGATAAAAAAAATCAAACATATTCTTGAATGTGTAAACTTTTTTTTGGTTTCAACCCCAATCCGAAATTTTGAATAGTTTTCCTACAAAAAATTCGCAAAAATGACCTTTCTTCGGCCTCCTAGGTGTATATCTCGCCTTAAGGGCGGCGCAACGCCGTTTGATCTTGAGCTGGTACGTCTTTCTCGTCATAATCTCGTATTGGAGGGTCAATCGAGTTTTGGTTCGGGATATATTTTTGAAAACTGTGGCAGTCATTAAATAAGGAGATTTTATTAAGACATTGGTTGAATTTGGCCACATCGTTCTTCGCCTAATTTCTCTGATAATTTTATAGTTTTTTAATTTAAAAAGTGTTTGAAGAAATGGCAAATTTCACCCTTAATTCTAAACTAGCCACCCATTTGTCAATTCTTATCGGAAAAAATAATATACACCGCTCTAGAGGTTTTCGTACTGATTAATGATTCCGACCACTTTTTTACAGACAATTTCTAGAGGAATAGTCACGAATTTTTTTTCGAAAACTGGACTGAAAGCGAGGAGGTGTCGTTTTTTGTGGAGAGCATGACAGATTTCTCTGAGAAATTGCTAATTTCAATGAAAAAAAAAACAGTTTAGACGGATCGGTAACCGTGTAAAAAGACATTCAATGGAAAACAACAATTCTCAGAGCCGTCATACTAGCATGGACTATCCCGCATTTATTTTTCTCTCTTTTCTATATATGTATGCAGGAGTTCGAGAGAGTCACGGAGCTGAGAAATAACGAGTGAACACTTCGTGAATTTATAACGATAACGATAAAATAAACTTTATTCGATACAGATAAATGTGTCACGTCCTCTCTTCTGAATTGTCTAATAACAACTGTCGTTGCTAAGCCATGTCATAGCCTTCTCCGAGGATCCGAGTTAGTGTTCGATACGTTGCTATGACTTCCGAATCCGATCCCACATGTATTATGTTATTATATTATTATGGCCTATTATTGTGGCTATTATAAAATGTAAAGAAATTAAATGTGTCTTTTTTTAAATCCTGAAACCGGTGAATAGTTTTAATACGGTGTAAGATAATAAATTGAAAAGGATAACCGTTGTCATTTCTGGTCTCTCATCTTTATTTCTCTTGATTTATATACTAAGGATTACGATCTCATTCCGGCGATTCCTTTTTAAAAATATTTTCGCTATCTTTTTAGAGCGTTTTTCGTTATTTTTGTTGTTTTTGTTATTTATGTTGTTTTTATTATTTCTCTTATAATTACTTTGATTACTTCATCATTTTTATTTCCATTTTTTCATCTCGGCTTGTATGCTGCAGGAGCTTTTAGATTCTAAAGCGCTAATGAACAATGCAATCCAGTATCATCTTTCTTTCTCATTATTAACGTGAGTAAATGAGTGAATAATCTGAACCCTTTTTTTAGTACGAGTAATAATTGGTTTTAAGAATTATTAGTATCAAGAGGAGTCAATGAATCTGTACAGTCTTCCAAGTGCAGTATCAGAAAATTTGCATAAAAATGGCTATCGTAATTATTTTCTTTACCAGGTGTAGAAGTATGGTACCGGAATTTTTTAATAAAAATTACACGTCTGTTGTTTGAAAATGATAACAAATATTTTATTCGAAGTATTGCCCATCGCTAGCTATACATGTTTTCCACCTGTCTGCCAATTTGTGAATGCAACGCCAAAAAAATTGTTTGTCTTTTGAGGCAAACCAGTCATCGAGCCATTTTCGTACATTTTCGTAAGAATTGAAGCGCTGCTCAGCAAGTGCGTGTCCCATCGATGCAAATAAGTAGTAATCGGACGAAGCCAAGTCTGATGAGTAAGCCGCATGCGAAAGTATTTCCCAACCAAACGCCTCAACCGTTTTCTTGGCCGCTTTTGCTGCGTGTGCGGGTGCATTATCACGAAGCAAAATCACTTTGTGTTGCCTTTTTTGGCTTTTGGATCTTTCCTATGGCTTTTAAACGTATGGAGACGGTTTCTCGTGTTACGTTTAACTGATCTGCGAGTTGTTGTTGCGTTTGAGCGTCGTCCTCATCCAACAATGTCTGCAATTCGCTGTCTTCAAACTTTTTCGGTGGTCTTCCACGTTCTTCGTTTCTCACGTCAAAATCAGCACTTTTGAATTTTTCGAACCACTCGAAACACTGTGTTTTACCAAGAGCATGTTCACCGTAAGCTTCGACAAGCATTCGATGCGATTCTGCAGCAGTTTTCTTCAAATGATAACGGGAAACCAATGCTGTCCGCAAATCGTAGTTCGTAGGCTCAAAACTCGACACGTTTAAGGTTATAGATAAATATACCGGTGTATAAAACTTCCGTTGTTGCGTGTTAAAAATCTTCGTCAGTTGTTAGAGGGAGATGATGGCGCTGCAAGCTATCTTACGGTCCCTAAACCGATGGCTACCACGATGTATAACAAAATTCAGTTTTCATACTTCTACACCCGGTATATGATCACCTTACGCCGATAAATTATTCTCTCTGATGCAATGCAGTACCAGTGACCCATTGACCTCAAAATTGGCACAGTTCGGTTAATTTTCAACGTTGTAGATTTTTCATGAATCGAATAAATTTCGACGGTGAGATGGCAAAGACAATGACTAAACGGAGTAAAATAATAATAATACTGGTAATAAAAATTAAAGAAAAAGAATCATCCCGAAGGAACGAGATGAAAGGAATTGAGAACTGAACACCGTCTCCACGTCTTGAATTTCTCTCGGTGGGAATCCTCTTTGCCAAGCTACGGAAGAGCCTTTGGGTTTCGGCTTATGTCTCCGTTACTGTATTCAAGGCAAACGCCAGGTGCATCTTGACTTTTATAGGCTCTAGATCCCACATCGTCTCCACTTTCTCGAGCTATAATTTTTTTTTTCTCCACCGACCATCCTGCGATTAGGGAAATTTAAAATTAGAACTACCGATGTATCACGTATATACGCGTTTCTGCCAGGTGAGTCAAGATTGTGAGTGAAAGTGACTGGATATTTAAAAAATTTTATATTCATGATAAAACATGTCTTTATTATTACTTTTCGAAGGTTCCATTTATTTCATGAAACACATAATATATAATAAAAAAAACGAATACGTAATTATAACAGTGTTGATAATCAAAAATCCGAATGAAAATACTGTTTCACTGTTTCGTTTAGTACCGGCGAATGGCTATTCACTATCAGTCGAAAAAGTTTTCGCAAATCGAGATGGATTTTAAATGCACACAAACACACAAACACACACGCAACACACAACAACCCACAAACTTAATCAAAGTTATTTCGTGCATCCATCGCAAATATCATTAGTCTTATTGCTTGTACAATATCCAATTTGAGAGCATTCGAGTTGATTATTTGAATTTCGTATAGTATTTGTCGACAGTCTATGTAACGATCGTCGTTTATCTTCTGATTTGTTCGTTTTATTCAGTATCCAGTATCCAGGAATTTATTGTCTCCTCCGAATACATTCGTTATTTCTCTGCTAATGTGGTGGTTGCACTGAATCAACGATAATTCATTTTGCTTCTTTATAGGATGCTTTGTTTTGGTGAAATTATTTTTTTCGAGATGTTCATGAAAACGTGTTCAGAATGTCCCAAAACATCTAAAAATCACATTCAGAAAAAATGTCCGCATGTATGTGTGTGTGGTTAAACGTTCACAACTTGAGAACGGCTTGAGATATCAAGCTGAAATTTGTCACACGTGTAAAGGGTTCAAGGTGCATAGCATGATTGAATTTTTAGAAAAATCCATGTAGTTCTTTTGTTTTTACGCGATTTAAAAAAAAATTCAATAATTTATTTTCGGTCTCTAGCTCCCATAATTTTAGAGATATCAAGGTCAAATTCAGTAGAATGTTGTACAACTACGGAGTGATGCTTGTTACTGAATTTGAAAAAAAATCCATGCAGTGCTTTTGTTTTCAAAAATTTTGAAAGGTGTCAAAAATCGCTGTGCGCTCTCTAGCTGGCGCGGTTTTTGAGATATCGAACTAAAATTTGGCACAAAGTTGCACTATTGTCAAAAGATGTTTTGTATTGAATTTGGGCAGAATCCATGCATTGCTTTTGTTTTCGGAGAATTTTGAAATTTTTCGAAAATTGTCGTGCGCTCTCGAACTCGTGCAATTTTCGAGGTATCGAACTGAAATTTGGTACAAGGTTGCCCCATTATCAAAAGATGTTTCGTATGGAATTTGGGCCAAATCCATCCAGACGTTTAGATTCAATGCGATTTTGAATTTCTTAGATTTGACATGGAATTCGCCATATATTTTTTCCAGACTAGATAGATTGACGAGCGGATTTTATATGAAAACAAGGGTACAAAGTTGAACCTGGCACATTGCTTCCTCATAATTTTACACATGTGCCAAAGCTTCCTCTACGAGGGCGCCAAAATTGATCTCACCACAGTTCCTCAAAGAGAAAACTCTGGCACATGTGTGAATTTATTAGGAAGCAATGTGGAAGGTTCGACTTTTTATCAAAACTTTTAATCGATTTTTAGAGGTATTAGTCGATTATTTTGACTTGTTTTGGAAAATCTGGGTCCCGGGTCGACAAGTATTCAAACGAAAGCGGAAGACTAGGAAGATCACTCGATCAATTCGGTAATTTCAATTTTGCAATCAATATCGTGTGCAATTTTGCGAGTACGAAGAAACGTCATGCATTTGAGTGGTTTCGATTGAGAAATTGATGAAGAAACTTAAATAACCTAAAAAACTCCCGGCTGCGGACGTTGTCTTGGATAATTGAAAGAATTCTTGTAAAATTTAAGAATAATGAAATAATTGTCGACATCATCTTAGTTTATTGATAGTTTAATTCATGACTGATCATTTTTATAAATTTTGCACGATGCTTACGAAGTCTTTGATTCAGTCGGAGGCCGTCATTTATTGAACAGTGAGATGATACGCAAAATGGATGTTTGACGATGCGGTCGAGGACGTTTCTCAAACGAATTGTAGGCTTCATTAAGATCATGCGAAATTCATTAAAATTGTCATAATTCGAACTATTAATAAACTGAGATGACGGTGAGAATTATTTTATCCTTCATAAATTCTACAAGAATTATTTTAATTATTCAAGACGATTTCTGCAGCCGGGAGTTTCTTCCGTTTTTTAATTTGTTTAATTGTAACCTTTTCAAATTAAATTTTTACACAATGAAATTTCCATAGCCGGGAGTTTTTTCATATTTCGAAATTAATTTCTTTTTCATAGCGTTTCGTACCTGTGAATGGTGAAAGCGGAATACTTTCAGGATCATTCGTTTGTCTGTCCGTATTCCGTCACGCCGGGAAAACGTATAGCGGACTCTTCGCACAAGAGACTTTCGTACAAAATATGAAATCCACTATCTCTACTTATAATGCCTCCTCGCCTCTGAATGTTTTTAAGTTGCACATTAACGATTATGTTGCACAAATTCAACAATTATTTATAAACAATTCAAAATTAAAAATGAAATACAACAAAAAATGTACCCTTAATTTTTGAAATGTATTTTTTTTTTAATTCCTTGAACAAAAACGAAAATTTAGCCACCTTGAACTTCTTGGGCCGACGCTTCGTTCGGAAGTTATAGATTTTTTTGTCGCAAAAAACCCGTAAATTTACGTATTTTATGAGTAAAAATTTGCATGAAAAAAAATGTACCCTTAATTATTGAAATTGATTTTTTTTCGAATTCCTTGGACGAGAAGAAAAATTTTGAGACCCGGCCGGACTTGGACCGACGTTTCGTTCGAAAGTTATAGCTTTTTTTGTCATAAAAAACCGGTAAATATACGTATTTTATTAGTAAAAAATTGCATGAAGAAAAAAGTACCCATAATTATTGAAATTGATTTTTTTTTCAAATTCCTTGGACGAAAAGAAAAATTTTGAGACCCGGCCGGACTTGGGCCGACGTTTCGTTCGTAAGTTATAGCTTTTATTCTTAACAACCGGGTAAACAGTTACGGGTTTTTTGTGACAAAAAAATCTATAACTCCCGAACGAAGCGTCGGCCCAAAAAGTTCAAGGTGGCTAAATTTTTGTTTTTGTTCAAGGAATTAAAAAAAAAATACATTTCAAAAATTAAAAGTGCGTTTTTTGTTTTATTTTATTTTTAATTTTGAATTGTTTATAAATAATTGTTGAATTTGTGCAACATAATCGTTAATGTTTTCAATGTATAAAGCGTTCAAAAACGAAAAAAAAACACCTGTGGTTTTTTGAGTTATCACTAACCGTTGCTGAGATATATCGATTTGAATGACCGAATGTGGTCAATACTTCAAAAACTTCATTTGACTGTATTTCAAAAGTGGGGGCTCAAAATAAAAAACGCCGAAATAGGTGTCTCTTTATTTTGAACACATATTAATGAAAAAAATTGGGGGGCAAAAATTTCGACCCAACTGTCCGAAGTTGCCGAAATTCCCAGGAATACCCCATATATATATTATTTAATATCTCCGCCATTTGTTAATATTTCTAATTTTTTTTACATATACTTAACCGTGTGCATGAATAATCTCTAAAAAAAATATTGTCAATATATGCCTAATTTTTTTTAAACCGCGTCTAGAAAAGTACTTAAAAAATCGGCTAAATCGCGTATATAAGGCCTTAAAACGGGATGATTTTAATCAGACCTCAATGCTCGATTTCTTATCATCATCGTCTTATCATGCCTCGTTTTCTTCCTCACTATATCATATTTATTCACCTATTTATTCATACATTGTATTATATTATCCATACATACATATATTTTTTTATGTTCATTTATTTACTCAGTCATTCATTGTTTCATCGATCCATTTTTTCATCTTCCACCTCTCCCATCCCGCGTTGTTGACGGGACGTCACGTGACGAATGAGTGATTGTCAATGACAAGCCAAGTGTACAGCGATCCCGACGTTTGTTCCGTGCGCAACCTGTCGTCGCTCGTTACGGCTGTTAACGAACCCGACAACCCGGTCGACGAGCGCACCCGCTTGGTATCGGCAACGCACTTAATGATCCGTAATCTCGTAAGAATATTGTCGAGCTAATTAGGCCAGGGCGTTTCTTGATGAGACACAAACCGCGGCCGGTATATTTTACCGAGCGTGAACGAAGGCGTGGCTCCGGTCCATTCCATGCCTCTCGTGTCTCTTCGACCTGCTGGCCACAGACGTTGATATACGCCGAGGAGCCCAAGCGTCTTGAAATAGTACACAGTTTAATTGTTTCCAAGTACGTTACGTAATAAGTGTGGGATTCATATTTGAGTCGAATTCATTCTTCTTTAGCAATTAGATTGAAAAATGTAAAATTATGAGGAAGCAATGTGCAAGGTTCGAATTTGCGACCTTGTTTTTATATCAAATCCGCTCGTAAATCTATTTAGTCCGGAATAAATATATAGCGAATTCCATGTCGAAAAAAAAAAAATTGAAAATCGCATTGAATCTGAAGGTCTGGATGGATTTTGTCCAGATTTGATACGAAACATCTTTTGACAATGGTACAACTTTGTACCGAATCTTAGCCCGATATCTCGAAAATTGTGGAAGCTAGAGCGCGCACGTCTATTTTTGAAAAATTTCATAACGACATAAGATATGAATGGCTCCATGGATTTTGCCCAAATTCAATACGGAACATCTTTTGATAATAGTGCAACTTTGTGCCTGATTTTAGTCCGATATCTCGGAAATTGCGCCAGCTAGAGAGCGCACAGCGATTTTTGACACCTTTCGAAATTCTTCAAAACAAAAACACTGCACGGATTTTTTTCCGATTCAGTAACAAGCTTCTGTCCGTAGTAGTACAATATTCTACTGAATTTAAGGTCTTACTGAACGGATCTTTGGGCAAAAAGTTAGTTCAAAACCGGCGAATCGTGGATTGACAATTCTAAATCATGCCGTACATGTTTGGATTTACGAATAGCTAAAGTAATATTAAATTAACACTTAGAAATATTAATTATCTACTTTTAATAAGAATTTAAGTCAAATTCGACGATACAGGTGCGTCGTTGACTGACGTTTTGTCAATGATTGTACAACGGAAATAACCATCTTCACCCGCTACAACGAGCAACACCGCGATATCCATATATACGTTTTCGGACTAATGTTTCAACTGTTTCAGGCGATTTTTCCTCATTACTTTAATTAATTTCTCGACAATTACTCAGACGATTAATTTGAAACTAAGCACAATCGATCTGTCGATCCTAAATCTTGATGACATAATATTTTCAGAATTTTCTGACATTTAGTTCCATTCGTTTTGCATCCATTAACGTCTGCAGAAGCGGTTCTCCCATAAGTGACCGTGTTAAATTCACAAATTTATAACTCCTAAACCATTAAGTGAAAAAATCTGAAATAATTAAAGTATTATTATTCAATCAAAAACTATCATTCCTCAAATTTTCAAGAATTTCTGACATTTATTATTAACCATCCAGTAATGCCTCAAGCTCGATATCTCTAATATTGTGGGAAATAGAGATGAAAAATAAATTTTTGAATTTTTTTAAAATCTAAACTAAAAAGTTAAAATTCTAAGAGCCACTTATTCGTGACTAAACTGATCCTCTGGCAGCTGTAGGCACGAAAATAAATTTTTCCTAACAATAATCTGTCTTTAATTTAAAAAAAAAGGAAAACAAAATATTAAAAGTCAAATGAGGGGGATCTAACACTCAACCTAGAATGCTCATCTTTGCCAGAATTCTTTCTTCTGTCTAAGCTGACTATTTCAGGTGTGACCAGTTGGAAAATCAACAATTTTTGAAACATTTTGCACACGTTTTCATGAACATCTCGAAAAAAAAAATTTCACCAAACCAACAACAACAACAATTCCAACAAAGCTTTCTCTATCAGGAAGCAAAAATGTGAGCTTGCGATCATCTGCCGATGCCAGGTCTAAACAACGTCTCTTCAGCTTTTTCGAGCTGTTAATTTTCGGTAAGAATTTTATTTCCACTTATTCCACGATGATATTCGCCCTCAATCCACGAGCATTAGCGTACAGACATGTATCATCACGTAATGTAACGATCGACGTTTTGCATTCTCGCTCTAAAATCAAGAATACCCGCGGCTACGTCAACTCTTCAACGATGGTCAACCCGCGTTTGTGGAAATATCGGAAAAACGTTTTTTATTTTTCTTTCTCTTTTTTTTCATTACTCTTTTTTCCTCTTGTTTTTTAAATCGTCAGTGACGGAATTTACGTTTCCCAACCGCGACTATATCCGTCATATTCAGGTGCGATTCAACGCCGTCCAACGCCAACCGACAAATCCTCATTCGATAAAAAAAAAAAAAAAATCCGGTGGTTAAATGCCGAACCGGTTAATTCATCGTGTCGCTGCATACATTCGCAATTTATTCGCATGCGCGGACAACGAAATTTTCATCCGAAAAAAGTCGCGGTTGATAAATCGCATCCACGGTTTCGGATCGTCTGTCGCATTATAATTTAATTAAGCAAACGTCAATTGGAAAAAGTTTGGTTTTGATTTTCGAGCGCGGAAGCGTTTACGACCGTCGACGTCGGTGTCCGGGGTTCCAGCGTCATTCTCAATTAAAACCGTCGGTACCGGTTTCGTTACGACCATTCCGCATCGAGATATATATCACACTTTTACACCTCCGGCATTCTTTTGCTTCCTCATAGAGGAAACTTTTGTGAAATTTTTTTTTTTCGAGAGGTTAAGGGGTTACATCTAGTTAGAATTTTTGAAAATATCAATTTATCGTTTTCGACGGATTCTTATAGTATAACCTCTCAAAAATATTCTCTGAAAATTTCAAGTCGATCCGTTCAAAATTGAGGGAGTTACAGGTAGGTTGCGCGAGCCGCGCGACGCAGGTAAAGTACTGACGTGAAACATTAAACGCGTTTTTCTCAAAACTATGTTTTCAAAATCGGTGATCAAGATTTCTCGAAAACGGCTGAACCGATCAGTCTCAAATTTTAACACAACCTTTTTAACTAGATTTTTTAGTAATTAATCGAAGATTTTTTTTCTCCGATAAATATTTTCCATTTTATAAACAATTTAAGGCTTAAATTTTCGTTCAAAATCGAGTCTTTTATTTTGAGAAGTCGCCATTTTGTCAAAAATTATTTTTTCGCTAATTCATTCGATTAAATACTAGATAATGTATTATATTAACGAAATTTATTTGGTTTTTTCATTTCAGATAATCCGGTCCAGAGATATCGTGATCACCGCAAAATTGGTTTTTTTTTGCGGAGCTCTAGGAGATCGGCGATAGCAACATTCGCGATGATTATTTTTACAAATAAAAAATATGTAAATATATTATAAGGTTATTATAATATGTACACCAATTTTCAAATTAATAAATTGAATAGTCTGCGCGAAAAAAATTCTTGAAAATCCGTCTTTTTAAAGCCTTCTAACTGTATGTAAGGCCTTGATGAAAACGTGTTCAGAATGTCCCAAAACAACTAAGAATCACATTCAGAAAAAATGTCCGGATGTATGTGTGTGTGTGTGTGTATTAGGCTGTGTTGATTTTTTTTTGTTTTTTTTTTTTTTTTACGGGTAGTGAAAAATCTATAGATAGTACCCTCAAATACCCAGAAAAAAATTGGCAGCTCAATAAGATTTTTTCTTAAGGTCGCTCACCGCATATTTCGTTTTGGTATTCGATTAACATGGGGAGACGTTGACGTTTTCATTCAACTAAGGATAACTCCGTGTTTTTCATAGCTACGTCGGTCCGGTAATTCTCATTTTGAAGCTTCTTAAGACCCGCTTAAAACGGTTTGCAAAAGACCTGAATCCGATGGCAACTTCTGTCGATAATCGTGTCGGTACTGGAAAAAAAGAATACAAGAAACCAAATATTCGAATAATACGAATGGTTTATCGAATTTTGTTTCTTATGGGTTGAACATCGATCGGATATTTGTGATATTCTTCAATTCCAAGAATAATGCAAATTTTCACGATCGTTTGAAGTATAAATGACAGTCTATAAGAAAATAATACTAAAAAAATTGATTCTTTATTTATTAAAATATCAATCGCAGTATTCGGAGGTAACGGTTTTTATTTCCCATCCCTAGATCCCATAATTTTAGAGATATCCTGAGAACCCTGATAGATCCTGCTAGCCATCGGTTTAGGGACCGTAAGACCGCTTCTGCAGCGCCATCATCTCCCTCTAACAGCTGACGAAGATTTTAAACACGCAACAACCCAAGTTTCATACACCGGTATATTTTTCTATAACCTTAAACATGTCGAGTTTTGTGCCTACGAACTACGATTTGCGGACAGCATTGGTTTTCCGTTATCATTTGAAGAAAACTGCTGCAGAATCGCATCGAATGCTTGTCGAAGCTTACGGTGAACATGCTCTCGGTAAAACACAGTGTTTCGAGTGGTTCGAAAAATTCAAAAGTGATGATTTTGACGTGAGAAACGAAGAACGTGGAAGACCACCGAAAAAGTTTGAAGACAGCGAATTGCAGACATTGTTGGATGAGGACGACGCTCAAACGCAACAACAACTCGCGGATAAGTTAAACGTAACACGAGAAGCCGTCTCCATACGTTTAAAAGCCATAGGAAAGATCCAAAAGGCAAAAAAGGCAACACAAAGTGATTTTGATTCGTGATAATGCACCCGCACACACAGCAAAAGCGGCCAAGAAAACGGTTGAGGCGTTTGGTTGGGAAATACTTTCGCATGCGGCTTACTCACCAGACTTGGCTCCGTCCGATTATTACTTATTTGCATCGATGGGACACTAGGGTGGCTTGGAAAAAAAAAATTCTGTTTTAAAATGGAGTACCTACATTCACTGCAAAGTATTTTGCATCTGGAGAATTCTCTCCAAAGATGAACCTGATCGAACCATTTTTAGGAAATAACCTTAACTCCCCTCCCCCCCTTCCCCTCAAATTCGGCATGATTTCACCGAATAATCGAATCAACTTGAACGCGTCTGATGACGGTCAGATGCTAGCGGTAGAATGCGAAAGACAGAAAGAACATTGCAGCCTCGCTGTTATTCTTAAAGCGACGCCTTTGTGCTCACATCGAAGAAGCTGAGAATCTACAGCTGGCTACGAAGCATAACGCAAAGAGACGACCAAAGATCATTAGGGGATAGCATCAGATAGCGTAGGATTTTGTAACACGACGAGTATTACATGCCAAATGTTACATATCATCTTCATCAAGTGCTTTTACCAAAAAGAACATTAATAAATTATCCTTCAAAGCAAGTTTCATAGATATCAACCTAATATTCAAGTCTGTCATCCTTCACTTTATTTTCTATCGTGCTACGAAAAATTATTGTGATCTCGGAAATTCATTATTGATTTTTTAAGTAATCTTCATAAACTGTAAAGATTCAGGATTTTAATCCACCCGGGTGCTATTTCGTTAAATAATAAAAATGAATCTAGTGCAACACGATAGAGACACTATGACTTAATCATATAAAATAATCTAATAATAATAATAATAGGATATAATGATAATATTAATTGTTATCAGTCATATTTATTTGCTGACAATTTTGTATCTCGTTATTTCGCGCCATATTTGTCGGACAATAAATCATAGATAAAAATATTTTTCAAAAAACTTTATTACATCTATATTGAGCCGGAATCTATCGATTCGATAAAAAAGAAAACCACATCAATTTGTTATTGAATTCGCTAAAAAAAAAATAATTTTAAAAAAAATTGGTTTTTCAACGATTATCTACGCTACTACAAACCCACGTAACAATCATGAAAAATGTTGTTCCATCGAGCGTTTTTCAATCCCTTTGACGCAAACGAATCATGTACATTCAATTCACCGCTGCGTCGGTCCAATCAATCCAAAATAAAACCGATTTTTTCATCCAATTCGATGAAAAAACAAAAATAAAATACAAAGAACGATTTTTCGACCATTACACCAGTCCGAATCATCAAAAGAATCGTGAAAAATGACGTTTCATAAACCGTTTTTAAATCTCTTTGACGCGAACGAAGTGTGTACATTTAATTTACCGCTGCGTCTCTTTATTTACACGGGCCCGAATTTAGTAAACCAACGAAAATGAATTCACCAGCCGTATCCGGGATTTCAATGGGCCAAGCGCATACATTAAGGGCAAGTCGAGCTAGCGCGTGAATTCTCGTATGGTTGTATTATTTTCCATGTTCCGCCTTTGGTGACTTCTCGCTAAACCGGCGAGTCATATCGATTTTCATCAAGAGCTCGGGCACAAAACAATTGAATCATCCCCAAAGCACTCCGCGTGTGCACAAGCCGAAATTAATTGCAAAAACAGCAGCCTGTTTGCCAAAATGATACATTAGCGCGCATACGTCGGAGAATTCGATGTTATAATGATTCCCCGTGCTCCGGGCGCATACATTAATTCGTACGGGTCGTTCCGTGTTTATTGGACGAACAGCGGAAAATTATTCGGTTTAGTGAAAAAAATGTTGGGAAAGTAAATTTTTTTTGTTTTTATTTTCATGAATTATCGCTTCGCGTATTCAAATTTTTTAGGCTTACCGCGAAATCACGGATGGGTTTTTATTTCGAAATTTTATGTGTGACTAAGATCGTCTAGAAGTAAAATTTCACTTATTGTTAGTTAGAACGATTTATTGTCGGTAAAACTTTTTTCTTCGTTTCAAAACTTTTTTTAAAATTGTTTATTTAGAATGTAAAGAGAAATTGTTTGATCGTCGAAGTGGATTAATTGTAAAATGTGGAATAGAAAATAAGCTATGCTACCGGATTTGCACCAATGGGTTTTTATGGTTCAGACACGTTGAAATTTGAGCCTTATCGCTGGTTGAAAAGCACAATTTTTTAATTAAAAAAAATGTTTTGTAACTTGTCTCTTCTGTTTGAATTCTATTTTGACTGTAGATAAAATTATTCTCAAGAACCTGGTATTTCAATTTTCTGAATCAATTTTTATTGTACTAATTAGAAGAATAATAAAATCTATATAATCGGATATCAGAATTTTTTTTTCGAGGACTCAAACGCCAAAAATAAAAATTTCATCCATGGTTGAATGTAAAAATGTATCTTTTTTGAAATCTTATTCAACTCTGCCTTCTGCAAAAATCTATTTTAATGGCAGATCTATGTTTACCAAGAAGAATAGGCATTGATTCAATAAAAATGTAGTCAACACGTTAAGCACCAGAGAAATAACCATTTACAATTAAAATACTACTTGTTACTGAAAAATCGCGGGCCAAATGAAAAAGCAGACAAAACAGGCTGGGCGGTTAAGGGGGTACATCTGTGTAGATTGCCGGAAAAGTCGGTGAATTTTAGGAATTATTATCTCAAAAACCATTCGTCCGATTGAATTCAAGTTGATTTTATTTGAAAGTATATACATTGGGGTATGTCGATGATTTTTTATATAAATATATAGTGAATGGAAGCTCTGTTATTCTGGCCGGCGTAAAACAACTTTGTCGTCGGCACGGTTTGCGGTTCCCACTTTTTCTCGCAGTCGGTTGGTCTGAAACAAAAATTTCAAGAAGATTCTCAAAGTGTAACGTCTTGAGCTGTTCAACACGTAGAATTTTTTTTCTTCACAAAATGGCGCTTGATTGAAATTGAAATTCACTTTTTAACCTCAATTTACGACCTTTTTTGGTTGATAACATAAAAAAAAAATTAGTTAAAAAAAAATCCTACGTGCCGAACTTCATTACCTATCCGTGCATAATGTGTCCAAATTTTAAAGGAATCGGTCAATCCGTTGTCCAAAAAAAAGTGGGAACCGACTTTGAAAAGCGTGTTTCGAGATAAACGCGTTTGAATTTTCCGAACTCGCTATATATTTATATAAAAAATCTTCAACATACCTCAACGCATATACTTTCAAATAAAACCACCTTGAATTCAATCGGACGAACAATTTTTGACATAATAACTCCCCAAAATTCACCTACTTTTCCGGCGATCTACACAGATCTACCCCCTTAACGTGTTAAAATACTTCCATTCCTAAATAATCACGTATAACAATCGTATATACAACAACTACTACCAAACATCAAAATTACCCGCAAAACAATAATCCATCCACATGACTTCCTATCACGCATACACGCGACCATCTCCATCGCCACCCTACGATCAATCCACGTTATTCCTTTCCAAAACTATTTCCAAATCCATTCCCCATCAAACCCCCGCCCATTCTCATTACCGAGCCTTCCCTCATTACCAGGGATGGGCAAAATATATTTGAGCAGAATCAAAACAAATGCCGGCCGAAATTCACTTTCAATTTATTCCGGCGTCACGTGGTTGACCATTTCACAACAAAATTTATTTCAAGTGGAAATAAAATCGGTATTTGATCGCGATAGAAATAGAAAGTGGTTCTTCTCTTTGTATTTAAGTCGCGCTGAAATACAAAATGGAAATTCACTTTGTATTTTAACGCGATCGAAATACAAAGTGGATTTCCACTTTGTATTTCAACGCGACTTAAATACAAAGTGATTTTTCACTTTGTATTTTATTGACGTTAAAATATGGAGTGATTTTTCACTTTGTATTTTAAGGTCATTAAAATACAAAGTGAAAAATCACTTTGTATTTTAACGTCGTTAAAATACAAATTGAAAAATCACTTTGTATTTTAATGGCGTATTTAAATACTTTTTCATTCAATGGTGCCCATCCCTGCTCATTACTCCACCGATCAATCAATAAATAAAAAAAAAGATAAAATTAAAAAAAAAAACTAAAAAACACAGACCCGTAGTTCGATTTGAAGCTAAACGTCCCATACGCGTATCGTACGGGCGTTAGAGGAAATTGTGGAAAAGCCGTGAACGTTGCAGGATTTTCCGGCGTGCGAGTTCCGTTCGGGCGCGAGTACCTATTCCGGGTGAAACAAGGAAATCCTTTTGCCCGTGGCGATACGACCGTGGTGCGCGCGGCCGAGTTGTGCGGCAGTGCGGCGAACGCGTTCATTCGCAACCCCCCCCCCCCCCCCCCCCCCTCCCTCCAGACACACGACGGTGGCATACATTTACCAACCCGGCATATGCACGAGATGGTCCCTCGTAGGTGTCGTACAAACGTGCGCCGGACCGTGGTGGCGCAGACCGAGAATTCGCGTGATATCCGAAAAAGGGTGAACGTTAATTAGCTTTCGCTATAATCCCCCACCGATGGTTCGGAACCGCATATGCGGCGTAGGTGAGGGGGACCAAACGGGGTTTCGAGAGTACAACGGGCAAAACGGCTTAACGCGTGGCGCGTTTCTTGTTGCGTGCAGCTGCGAAAACGGGCTGTGTTCCACTGCGGCTACTGATTTTCTCGCCCGCAAATGTATTCCCACGGTACCGAGGCTCGCTATCTCGCGGCGTTTCTTGGTTTCGCGCTTCGTAACGCGATTTCGTATTCGTAGGACGAAGGGTTTTGGTTTTGGTTCGGCGTGGTGGAAGCTTTGGTTCGGTGAGGTTTTTTTTTTTCGTTCGAGATGTTCGTGAAAACGTGTTCGGAATGGCGGAAAATATTCATGAAGGTTTTTTGATTTTACGCGATTTGGAAAAAAATCTAAAAGGTTATTTTCGGTCTCTAGCTCTGACAATTTAAGAGATATCGAGATTAAATTTAGTAGGATGTTGTAGTACTATGGGAAGATGCCTGTTACTGAATTTGAAAAAAATCCATGCAGTGATTTTGTTTTGAAGAATTTTGAAAGGTGTCAAAAATCGCTGTGCGCTCTCTAGCTGGCGCAATTGTCGAGATATCGGACTTAAATTTGGCACAAGGTTGTACTATCATCGAAAGATGTTTCGTATTGAATTTGGGCAAAATCCATGGAGATGTTCATATTTTACGTCGTTTTGAAATTTTTTCAAAAATAGACGTTCGCGCTCTAGCTTCCACAATTTTTGAGATATCGGGTTAAGATTTGGTACAAAGTTGTACTATTGGCGAAAGATGTTTGGTATTAAATTTGGACGAAATCCATTCAGACGTTCAGATTTAATGCGATTTTTAATTTTTTAGGTTTGACATGGAATTCGCTGTATATTTATTCCGGACTAAATAGGTTTACGAGCGGATTTCATATGAAAACAAAGGTGCGAAGTCGAATCTTGCACATTGATTTTTCCTCCTAGAGGAAACTCTGGCAAATGGGTAAAATTATATGGAAGCAATGTGCAAGGTTCGACTTTGCACCCTTTTTTATTTTCAACCCACGAAAATATTTTTTTTGATTGCGACTTGGCAATATTTTCGTTAAATAAAAAGCTGCAAAATGAGACTTGCAATTTGTTTCCTCCGAATCGGAGGCAGTTAACGGTAATTGCTTTATGAGGATTCAAGAATGCGGGAGCATCTTTCTTCCGGCTTACTCGTAAAGGAATCTTCGTTGACTTATTACGATTCGGAGAAAGCAAATTGCAAGTTTCAACTTGCAGCTTGTTTCTATGATTCAAACGCGCCGTTTAACATCTACCAAATTGAGCAATAAAAAGTAACGAATAATGGTAAACGTTAGCGCTTGTGCACGTTTATAAATATTAACATGTTCAGTCAAGTATTTTTCTATTAGGTGTTGGAATTAATTCGTAGCGTTTGGCTAAAGATGGCGTTAGCCAACTATTCATAGTCGCACATACAAAAGTAAATATTCTCTTGGAAGCTACTGACATAGCGCATCTTTACCAGTATATGACATTTCGTTATTGTGTTCGTAGCATTTGTTGTGCAGTATCAAACATGTCGATGTTTGTGCCTGAAAAATCGTTTTTGCGGGAAGTGTTACTTCATTACTTTAACATGAAGAAAAGTGCAGCAGAAAGCCATCGTATTTTAGTGGAGGTATACGGTGAACATGCTCTCGCTGAGAAAACATGCAGAAAGTGGTTTGCATCTTCCAGACAGAATATTCATGGAAAAAAGATCTTACTTTGCATTTGGTGGGATCAACTGGGCGTTATTTATTATGAGCTGCTCCAACCGGGCGAAACCATCACTGGTGACGTATACAGACGACAATTGATGCGTTTGGACAGAGCATTGCACGGAAAGTGGCCGCGATATGAAGATCGTCTCGACAAAGTAATTTTGCTTCATGACAATGCAAGACCCCATGTTTCCAAAGTCGTAAAAACTTATTTGGAAACGCTGAAATGGGAAGTTCTGCCGCACCCGCCATATTCACCGGACATTGCTCCATCCGATTACCATTTGTTCCGATACATGGCGCATAGCTTGTCAGAGCAGCACTTCGAAAACTACGAAATGGCCAAAAATTGGATTGATTCATTCATCGAATCTAAAGAAAAAGAATTTTTTCAACGCGGTATCCGAGCTTTACCAGAAAGATGGCAGAAAGTAGTGGATAACGATGGACAATACTTTGAATAAAGGTACTGTTATGATACTCTCATAATAAATCACGAAACTTCGCAAAAAAACGCTACGAATTAATTCCAACACCTAGTAGATTTACGTTTCTAGACACCAAAACCATCTCACGATAGGTATGATGTAGTTATTGACTTTCAACGTTTCACTTACGTTTTCAGATTTTGTACTGCGACTTTCCGTTAGGTGCTGCACCTTACTTGGGTTTTTTATTCAACCGAGAAAAATAATTTATTTCTTTGAGTCCCAGAAATTATCTTGGAATGACAATTTGCGTGATCAAATGTGTCACACTCAAAGGGACTGAGTCACCTAAAAAGTCGGAGGAAAAAAAATTTTTTTTTTGTGAGAAGAACAATCTACATTTTCATTCTAATTTATCCGTATAAAGTATCTATACTTAGCTATCTTTTCAAATTTTTTCGGAACCATATCAAGCATCCGAACGCTGTGATATTTTCTCAAAGTTTGGGAGCTTGTTGTAAGATTCAGACCGAACAACTCAACCGATCGTGGACTTTGACGTCTCATTTTGTTCAGAAAACACATAATTCCAAGGTGAATGTGGGATTTTTTTTTGATGCACTTTAAACATTTTGGCAGCCTATAACGTAAAAAGGAAACAAAGTTTGTGGAAAAACAGTTGAATAATAGGTCACCATAACTTCATCGTACCTCGCATTCCAAATTCCCACATTCACCTTGGAATTGTGTGTTTTCTGAACAAAATGAGACGTCAAAGTCAACGATCGGTTGAGTTGTTCGGTCTGAATCTTACAACAAGCTCCCAAACTTTGGGAAAATATCACAGCGCTCGGATGCTTGATATGGTTCTGAAAGAATTTGAAAAGATAGCTAAGTATAGATACTTTATAAGGATGAATTAGAATGAAAATGTAGATTGATCTTGTCACAAAAAAAAAAATGTTTTTTCCTTCGACTTATTAGGTAACTCAGTCCCCTTAAGGCCTTATATCCGCGATTTCGCCGATTTTCGAAGGTACTTTTCTACACGCGGTAAAAAAAAATGACGTATACAGTGACAACATTTTTTTCATAGATCACTTATGCACATGGTTAAGTATATGTAAAAAAAATCAGAAGTATTAACAAATGCCGGAGATATAACATAATAAAGCAAATTATTTTTTTTTTTTGCGTGCGCGTTGATGGTAAAAGTTGTCGGCATCGATGTGGGTGTCTGAAATGAACACATTTATAATTGCATAATAAATGTATCTTCCGTGTGAACCAACAATATCATTTAAACAAATTATTATAATAATAATTCGAAACTTATAATATTTTTACTCAATTTTCTGTCGGTATTTTATTTTTTATATTTCTTTTGCGTCATTGAAATTTTTGTTTCTATGGTTCGCACGATAGGTGATGATACTAAGAATACGTTGTAAAAATTTCAACGCGATCTGAACTTTCGTTCAGAAGTTGAAACTTTCACAAGGTTAAAAAAAAACATTGCTCTATTATGTAATATCTCCTTTACTCAACGCCTCAATTCTGTGAGGCCTTAAGATTCTAGACTCAAAAACTATTTTACAATTTCAAAAATATTAAGTAGACGAAATTAACCCACAGATCTGATATATTTGATCTCAGATCTGACGCCAAGCAACATATGTCGATCGTCACATTTGACAGCAAGAAACACCATTTCAACTCGAGGTCAACAAAGACAGGTCAGTCCCCTTGCTCTGAAGACCGCTGTCATCATGTATTATAACAGATTGCAGAACAGATATCATTCTCGTCATAGATATGAAAACTAGAGCAGATATTACAAAAGGAACAACGAGAAATAGAAAACACATGGAAAATTGTACTTTTAGGGATAATAATATTCTGAAAAGAATGCCCATACAGAATCAACACGTAAAAAAAAAAAAATCGATAATTCAAAATGATTTGCCCCACCCACGCCGGCCAACATCGGGTATTTGCCGAACCTTAGTCGCTTACACTTCAAAATCTAATTATGCAAAGACTATCTTATGTAATGAGTCATCACGATTCGTAAAGATAATAAGCAACTGTTTATTGCGACCCTTTCGCAACACGTCCATCCCCTTAACCCTAGAAATCAGCAGTAACGAACGAACAGAAACGAGCCACCGCTACCAAATACAAACATGTAGCATTCGCCCGCTGCGATCGCCCATAAACAGCGTAATGGTCGATCAAATCATCGAATCACCACTCGTATACAGCCCGACATAGCGGCAAGCTCTTCGCTGGTCAATTCTCGAAACAATACTTCCTCACTCTTCATCAGGAAACATTTTACATGAACAGTCCTTACTTACGATACATCTAAATCGCATTATACGTTACAAAATATTTTGTGACCGCGCGATAGCAAAAAAAAAGTGAAAAAAAAAACCACTGCAGTTATGTACATCGAGAAGCGAAGATGAGATCACCACCTCCACACGTATTTCTAAGAAAGGTTGACGACAAACCCAAAATGAGCGGATTTTGTTCAAACTTTGCAAAACGAAAGATATTAACAACAGAAATGTGCTCTTCAATTTTCGTGAATGTTCGATACTTCCCAGGTGGGAATCATCAATGCTGAACATAGAGGCAGGCCTGAATCAGCCCTGCATCGTCCAGGCTGGACAGGTCAAGGCTGAGGATAGGCTTCGGCCGGGGTTG
The DNA here is from genome assembly GCA_963971145.1 of Sussaba pulchella. Classification (NCBI taxonomy): domain Eukaryota; kingdom Metazoa; phylum Arthropoda; class Insecta; order Hymenoptera; family Ichneumonidae; genus Sussaba; species Sussaba pulchella. Next base: position 4,007,099 of record OZ020170.1, read on the forward strand.
ACGGGTCAGGCTGGTTCAACCGAGTCTGGATGTAGCCTTGGGGAAGCCTTATTTTCTGCAGCCTGATGAAACTCTCATTCTCTCATTCTCTCATTCATTCACCTATTGAGATCAAATGTATACTACACTAATCGAAATAATAATAATAATTTTGATTATGATTATACTGATAATCAAAATTATCTGCAGTATAATATATTTTCATTGAATATCACACCGTACAAGAAAGGAACCGTTGGCATCGCGATTAGTAAAAAGTCTTTCGCGAATTGTGCTGGGAGCGAAAGTTCGTTCGTTCGCATTGTTAGTGCAGGCTCGGGTCGCCGCTCTACAGCGGCGCTGAACGCGCATGAGCAGCTGGATCGACAAGCACGGTGAACGGTGGACGCGGTGTACGGGAAGAGCACCCGAATGAGTAAGCGAGGTTAGCTACGGAACGCCATGGCTGAACATAACCTACGCATAGTTCCTTTTTAATTCCCGTGACGTCCCGTGACGATTATCATTTGATTCCTGTCGATGTAATTTCCGAATAAACTGATAATTTTGAACAGTAACAGTGACAGTGGGGATGTAGCAAGCCTAAATACTCATTGCCGTGGTAATGAAAGTGTAAGTGATGATGCGTCGACAACTGGAGAGGTTACCGACGATTCTGTTGCCGAAAGAATGTCCCAGGATGATGGAAATAGCGATGATGAAGAGATCAGTCTCATGCTCTCACATTGATTTTTCATGTTTCGTTTCATATGTTTCTTCTAAGCAATATTGCAAAATATCATGTGTGACTGATTGTGATAAAATAAAATGATTAAATCGTAAGAATTCGTGAGTTTCATTCCACTAGCAAATAAGTAGACTAGCAAGAAAAGTCACTACCACTATATTTTAAGGCTCTGTAATAACGCTCGATCCAGGCTCGATAATGAGGCTTGATCCAGGCTTGATAATCAGGCTGGGGCCAGGCTGCAACGTCAGGCCTTCCTCCGTGTTATTATTTCAAGGTTCATGCAGGGTTTCGGAAGGCTTGATCCCCAGCCTGCATCCAGACTCTCTCAGCCTTGACGCAGGCCTGAAGAAGGCCTGCCTCCATTGTGCATCCCCACCCGGGATTCCTTCATATCGGAAAGAGTGATAAAAATTAACACGTGCTCTTTTATGGAGAAAGAGTGAATTGGGAAAAATTCAGTCTGACCACGATCACATTTTTCGTACTTGTGATAAAAAAAATTAGCAGAATTTTCTGATATTGGAGTATCTTGTTCTTGAATGTTTGATAAAACCGTGACTCCAATTTCAGATGGATTCAGGACCTCCTTCAATAAAAAAAAGCTAATGAAAATTAAAAATCATTTATGGACCTGACATCGATGATTCAATGTGAGGTAAGCCGATAAAACTCGCTTATGAACGTTTTATTCTAAATTTTTTAGTGTTTAAAACTTTAAAGCGTTTTCCCATAACTCACGTTTTCAAAGTCGGTGCCCCTCATAACTTCAAAACCACTGCACCGATCCTTTTGAAATTTTGAACACTATTTCTGTACATGATTTACGAGGTAACGCCGAGGAGTTTTTTTCACTTCAAAGTGTTCCCCGTAAAGTGAAAATCTGGAATTTCGAAAAAAAAAACCCTCCCAGCGTTACCTGGGAAAAGCGATTATCCAACGAAAGAACTTTGATTTTTTTATTTCAGATGATCCAGCACCGAGTTATGAGGGGCACCGCAATTCTACTTTTTGTCCGAGAGGCTTCCGAATAATTGCTGCCATTGCCGTATTTTTCAATATTTCTTCATGAAAATTTTACACAATATTTTTCGAATGTTATACTTTAATGTACCATCGGTTTTAATAGATATATTTTAACTGTGTCGTTAACAAAAAATTCACAGAAATGTGCCTTTTCTTGCCCGAATTAACGTTACCCCCCGCCCCCCCCCCCTTAAGACGTTACGCCGGTCGCTGGATAATCCGAATTACATGCCTCTCGCCGTGACCAATGACGGCGCCGAAGCTGCGGGCAGCAGTTTCCATACCGTTGGGTGTACATTAGAGTGGTCCTTATATGGGGGTCATACGAATTTTGACCTCCCCCCTCCCAATTGGATCCGAATAATTAAAAAAAAAGTTCCCTAAATTGGCAGCCCGCCATCTTTGAAACCGGCCATTACCAGCAGGGGCCATTTTGCCCCTTTAAAATACACAAGATTTATCGACTCTCTAGTAATATCCCTATTTGGGTCTCTTGGAATCATCTTAAAAATCCAAAAAGTATCCAATGAGTCCATGGCATCTTTGTGCATGAAAAAAAAACATATTACGGTTTGACTTTGAAATAGTTATGGGTCATTCCACGCTGATATATAAACATGTTTTTCGGTTTCTCCTTATTTCCGGAATGATTGGCGGGTTGCCAATTTAGGGAACTTTCTTAAGAATTATTTGGACCTAATCTGGGGGGGAGGGGGGGGGGTCAAAATTCGTCCGAGCCCCATATAAGGACCGCTCCAGTCCACATAGCCTCGAAAACCGGAACACTCGTACCAGCCATCCATCGTCTCTTCCGAATTATAAGCCCATGGGCCCACCGCTGCCATCGTTAATACCGTTGAACGCCGCCAGGAGCGCGCGATCCGCAATCCTCGCCGCCGGCGGGAACCCCCGAAAAGTGATCACCCGGCAACGTCGGTACGAAAATATTCAATTGCTCGTTGCCGGGTTTATCCCTCAATTTGTTGGTTAACGGCTAATTAATGATAGTCCGCGATGTGTACACGTGTGCATATGCGCATTATCGCCACACGCATAAAACGATGTAGTCGAAGCACAGATCAATATAATGTACTAGGTTTCGGAGCGAGTTATCGGTTCTACCGGCGGCCATATGCTCGCAACGGCGGCCGCGGGAGCGTCGTCTCGTTCAGCGTGAAAATATAACGCTTCATTGCCCATCCCCGTTCTCCCTCGAAACCTACACGGACACGCGCCGCATTAAATTATTTATCGATTTATCCAGATCGATCGCGTTTGATGGTGAGCGAATCACACCGACGACGGCACCGGTGTACATGTGTACATATGGGCATGTATACAGGGTGTCCGAGCTAACTAAACGACCTTCAATAACTCGCTTATATTTCATGATACAGTCGACTCTCCGTATAAGATGCTACAAGGAATCGGAGGGGAATGAAATTCCGAGAATTACCGTTCTCCCACTCAGCGGCCTGCTACGCCGTGGAGGAATAGAATTTTTGCGCTTCGTGTAAGATACCGCGTAAATTTGATTTTTTTTTTTTTCGATTTTTAGGATGCATGACCTGGTGATCTTTTGTTGCAATTTTTTTATTGCAAAATAGTTTAAAGTTGAACCGATAATGTAGGCTGCTTTGTATTTTATATCCTTTTCCTCCTTATTTTTGTCACGTGACTAGAAGTCCGCAAACGAGGAGTTCTCGCAGTATTGACAGGGAGCTTCCCCGACAAAAAACTACTTTTACGAGTCATTGAAAATTCTCTATGAAATTTAAACCAAAAAAAAAATTAAAATCTTAAATAATCAATGATTTATGATAATAAATTTAAAAAATCGTTAATGTGCAAATAATACTCATTTTTTTCATTGACTTTAAAACATTCAGAGGCGAGGAGGCATTAGGAGTGGGGGGTAGTGGATTAGCGGTGGGGAGCCTGTAGTATCTCGTACAAAAGTCTCTTGTACGAAGAGACGACTGTACCGAGAAATCTTGTAGTAAACAACAACCGAATTCCTCAGGGCGCGAATACCGTCATGCTTATTGAGGTTTCAAGGTCATCGATGGTTTTTCAAATGTCAATAGAGGTGAAAAACGGTCCAACGACTTATTATACGATGACCTTCGCGTGATCATGAGCATGGAAATCAAGGGGAAGATTGAGATTGGTATTTCTCAGAGAAAATAAAAATAATGAAACCACGTAATTTTTCTTTTCCGTACTGAGTAATCGATGAAATTAAAACAGCTTTTCATAGAGAATACAAGGGACTTATTTACTGCGATTTCATGATAACATTTGTCGTCCTCGAGCTATTTCGTTGAATGGACACAAGATGCGAGAAAGGTATTTTAGCATCAAACTCGGTTAATGTTGCACAAAAAATTGATATAACCTCATAATTTATAACGATTCAAATGATCTCCCGATTTTCTATGCTCACGATCACAGCAAGGCCATTCACCGATAAAACGTTGGAAAATTCTCCACCTCCGCTATCACAAAAAAAATCTAATCCCGTTGAATAAAATTTCGATGATCCAAAATTCTCAAAACGTATGACCTTGAAAGAAAAAAAAACGTTGAACCAGACATTATTAATTCTCCGTAAACGAACAATTCTCGTTTGCAACATTCCTTTACTTAATGAAAAATAAAGGTGATATACACGGTGGTCGAGTTAACTCGGACACCCTGTACATATATTTATACAACAATATATTTGCCAGCCGGTACATAGAATCGTTCGTGTACACTTTTACTCGTACAACCTCTACGTTGGTCACGGTGTTTCCCGTCTGCGCATTCTCCGCACAATTATACAGTCTAATAGCTCGCTCGCAAATACCTGGATCCAACGGCACACACTCGCATCCATCGACGTCCCACGAACGATGTGCGCATACACAACAGCTTCCCTGGTTACGGCGTGGAAAGAGAAGTTTTAACGCTATCCAAACAGCCCGCAATTATTTTTGGCTCCGCACCCCCGCTACGTTCACCAATACGAAAAGCTCGGTTATGCGGCCATAAGGTTTATATTTAATAATACACACAATGTCAAACGTACGCTCGGGTTATAAACTATTATTTGTTCCGGCAGTTTGGATCGTTAAAATTTATATTATTGTTTATTCCATATTTTCGGTATTATCGGCTGGAGAGTCTACAATTCGTGGACCATATTTACATGCGTTTTGTGGAGGTTTTTTTGTGGGTCGTTTGATGATTTTGATCGCGACGGGGTTTCAATCGATGCCGAGGCAAGAAAGGTTGATGCGGAGCCTAATTTGATTTTTTTCGTTGAAGTGTCAGCACGCGCTGATTCGAGGTGGAGTTTTCCGGTTGAGATACATGGAATTTTTAAATTTCTTGGTGATTGGATTGATGGTGTCCCGAGGCGAAATTTTCACCGTACATTTTAACTTATTTTACCGTATGTGTCCGAATTGGAAGGTGAAGTGAGGTTGAAATATTTTTTCATCTTCGTTTAACCTTCAATGTGAGGTCGAAACTGTTTTCATCCTCGTTTCAACCTCAATGTGATGTAGAAATCTTTTTCAACTTCGTTTCAACTTCCGGGTGAGGGTGAAATCTTTACTTTCGTTATTTTGACGTCCTTTATAAATCAATAAAAATTCATTTTTAACTCCCGGCTGAAAACGGGAGTTATGTGTTTCGTCGTGTTCCCGCGAAACAGCGATTCCTAATTCACGAATGTTTGCTCAAACGACTAATCTTCTACAAACGAATATTTGCACATCGGTTCCGTTGACCACACAGATGTTTTATGAATCATAATATTTATGATCGGATGTGAATTCGTAAAGATAATAGATGTTAAAAAAAAGCGTTTTTTCGAAATTTCCATATCGATGCTGGTCACAGTAGAGCTCCAGCGAGCCCGCTGATTGGCTAGGCAATACTCGCATCGTTCTTCATAGCCTAACTTCATTCCGATGTCGAGTCGTCGGCTTTGACGACAGGGGCGGATCTAACGGATCTAAGCGGTGTTTCCAAACAGGGGCGGATCTAACGGATTTAAGCGGTGTTTCCAATAATTTTTTTTTATTGATTGATTTCACGTACGAACGATATTTTTTTCATGAGTGCATTTTTTATTTAACGTTCAATAATGATAGCAGGATTGATCTACTGCTGATTTCATCAATCACGTCGGATTAATAATTCTGGATACTTGTATTTGGGCGCGAAATTAAGATATTTGTGAATGTGGAGGTTAGGTCGGATGACGTGGTTATGCCTGGTGATTTTGTTTTACTTATGATTATCATAACATAAAGATGATATAGGATATAGATGTTTAACAGTGCAAAGAAGACGCCATTAATTGAACATGAAGATGATCTGGATTTAGATGTTCGACGATACGAAAGAAAACGTCCTCCGACTTATGTTTAATGAATGACGTTTCCCGACTGAATTGAGGGCAGTGAGGAAATTACCACGATTCAAAAAATTGAACTCATACAAACGAACGATCATAATTCAAACTATGAATAAACTTAGATGACTTCTTGAATTATTTCATCCTTTTTTGTTGTATACTTTTTAGCTTCATGAATTTTATTCATGCTTTCTATCAGATTACGTTTTTTGTGTTCGATTTTTACTCCAGCCGGGAGTTTTTAAAAATTTGTTAAATTTATTTTTTTATTTGTCGTTCTCTCGTTCTAATTTGTTGATTATAATTAATCTAGGATCAATAATAATGAATAATCCAGAATTAATAATAATTATAATTATGTAGGGTCGCTTCGACCTCCATCAATTATTTGCCGCGTGAGCTTTGGCGACGGACGACCATATCTTTTTTTATTATTTTATTACGTTTCGTCCCTATCTGAAGGGGCCCCGAATCTAGGGGCGAAACGTAATAAAATAAAAAAATGAAGATATGGTCGCAGGTTGCCAAACTTCACACAGCAAATAATAATGATAATGGTGTATTATAGAAAGAAAGTTGAAATAAGGCGAAACGAAAGTGAAATTATTTTCACCTTCGTTTCACCATTCAATCTCGTGAAACGGGAAACAACTGCAGGTTTTTAGGGTGAAGCGAAGTTGAAACGCGCATAAGAATCGCTTATAATTTCATCGGACTTTCAACATCATTCACCCTCAAAGTGATGTTGAAATAAATTGAAACGAAGATAAAAATTTCGACTGGGGGTGACTAATTATTTCCGGGAAAATTCAGTATCATGTGAAATAAACGCGTATGAAACCTTCTTTTACGATAAAAGTATGTGAATACCAAGTATAGAAGTATGAAACCGGATTTTTTTTGTTAAAATTACAAGTCTGTTGTTTGAAAATGATAAAAAATGGCATTCGAAGTATTGCCCATGACTAGCTATACATTTTTTCCGAAGGTGCGTGTAAATGTGGCATTAAATGACCCATGTGTCATATTTTTTTCCTGAAAGTAGAGTTTATACCCGTGACTTCCATGTAGTATTGGATTTTTTCAAGAATAATTAGTCCTCCCACTAATATAATTACCGGGATGGAGAAAAATTGCGTGTTTTTTAAACGGGAAACTTCACCTGCTTCTCGGGTGGTGAAGGAGTTGGACTAAGAGGTTCAAACTAGGCTCAACATTTTTTTTTTCTTTGCCATTGATTGACACCGGTCCCCAATTACATTTAAAAAATGACTCACCCTAGTAATCATATTTGTTTGGCCTCACAAGATTTATTTAACAATATTTAACAAGATTTATACAGCCGTTCAATTTACAGAAAAACTAATTGTTTTCGAAACTTTTTATGATGATTCTGTTAATTAATTCCGCATGTGGCCTGACTTTTTCGTAAACCTTGTCGCATGATTTTTTTGATGATATTCACCGGCTGTAGCAGATATTGAAGCTGTTCTTAATTGCGCGTTAAACACTCTTCAAACACTGTTCAACTGTAGAAAAAAATTATTTTGTAGATTTTGTGGCGTCAAATAAATACTAAACGACGAGTCAACGCTCATTATTCAAGCAAACTTGCGGAAAGCATTCATTTTTAATGACGCACATTCATAAAAAGTAACTGACTGTCATGATCAAGCTAACGGATGTATCGGAAAATTGTTCGCAACACTGAATTAGCCACAAAAAATCGCGAAGCCAATTGTGTCAGAGTTTAAAACGGTTTTTTAAAATTCTACATACTACTCTCCATTTGTTTCCAAATTAAACAAAAATTAAGCGTAAAATTTCTGAAAAATATGTGCGAATCGAAAACGATTGAATCTAGAGATTCGCCAGAAGAATTTTTCTGTTGCAAATCAATTTTTCTACAAAATGGTTATTTTCGCTTCACCGATATAATTGAAAGGTTCGTTATGACATCAAGTCAAAAATATATATTCGTACGAAATGCGATTCGCATATCAATTGCGCATAATCAGTTGTCTCGACAGATATGGGTCAAGCAACGGTTTTTATAAAGTATTCGATTCCCTTCGAAATTCTGTCAAGAAGATACCGTACGATTGAATCCGACTCGGGAGAACTAATAATAACAGAGAAAAACGAATTCCCAATATTAATCAAATGGAAAAGCTTCAACGCCGTCTACCTACCTCTAAATATTCGTTGACATCGCTCTCCTTGCGCGTCGGATTGTTATCACATATAAACCGAACACGTATCAATTGATGAGTATGAAACGAAAAATGTCGCCCTTAAAAACACACACAATTTAACTTAACGCGTAACGTTTAATTTTGTATCTGTATGATCACTCGACACTTTTCGTTCCCCGACATTTCAACCGACGACAAAATAACGGTGACATAATAACCGCACGACAAAATAACCTAAATAACCTCAATAACCGAGACAAAATGACCAAATCATAAAACAACCGAATGACAAAATAACCGAAGCATAAAACAACCGAACGACAAAATAACCGCGGCAACATAAAAGAAAAAATAAACAATGCAATGAAATACCACAAAAATGCATTTATTTTGATATAATATTGCAATATCGAAATAATAATGAACAACGATAAATTAACATCGATCAATAATAATTTGAAATTTAAAAACGCATCGAATAACCTAAAAAAATAACCTGAAATAACCTAAATAAAAAATAAATAAATAACGAATAACCCTAAATCTCGGAGTACCCAAATAACCTAAATAAATAAAAAATAATAAAAAACCAAAAATTAGAACACAAAACACGGAAAATCCAAAATATCAATCGTTATTTGGTTGCGGTTATTTTATCGGCATGTTATTTCGTCCCCGGATATTTTGTCCGCAGTTATTTTGTCTTTGGGTTATTTTGTCTTTTGGTTATTTTGTCCGGGGTTGTAATGTCGTGTCACCGAATGAAAAAAAAATGTCGCCCTGAAAAGAATCACAATATAACACGTATAGGGTAAGATGGGGTTGAATCGCAATTTTTTTACTTTTCACGCTGTAGAACCTGCATTTAACAAAATATTCTCAAACATGATTTTTTTTCTGAAAGTATAAACCCTTGGCTACAAAATTTATCTTAACAAGTTTGATGTAACTTATACTTATTATTTAGCACGGTCGTTTGAAAAAAATGTGCAAAGTGGTTTTTTTACCTCACCTAGTGGGGTAATAAAACCACTTCTTTTCAGGTCAAATATAAATGCAAACTTGTTGTTTTAATGTTTTTTATTATTCATAACGGTCACAACTTATTATATTAACCTTTCAAACCATGAAAAAAAAAACAATTTCTAGCGATTTAACCCCATCTTACCCTAACGTTTGATTTTCTATCCGTATAATCGCTCGACACTTTTTTCTGTCGTCCACGACTATTTCGAACGAGACGTTTCGGACGAAATTATTCATAAGAAAATTATATTCGTCACGTGCGTCTAACCGCTTTCACGATACAAGCTAGAAGATTAAGATGTTAGCCTTCTTTGCAGCTGTTGTCAACCGTCGGGTTTGTAATCGCGTCTGTATCGATCATGTTCGATATAACGCGGATTATTTTTTTTTCGGAAATTCAATTTCGTAGAAGTAGATATCGTCATTACGTTATATTTGCCAAGCTCGGCCGAGTTTTACCGTGCTTAGTAACCTCGATATGCGCTTATTAATTCTCATCGATATACGAAACGAAATTGTCGGGTAGAGATTGGTAATACGTGAGACGAGACGCGCGATTAAACGGCAATTGCCTGTTTTACCGTCCGTAAAGCCCGTCAGTAACGAGGTCACCAGACGTACATTGCTGCGGCTGATCGTGTGGAGGTCCGACCGCCGACTAGAAATTAAGGGAACATCCTAGTGTGACGGATTCGATAATTACCAATGGTTATAGATATTTTTTTTTTGTATTAACTACCATAAATAATTGGCCGACCTTTTTTTATCGATATCAAAATGTTATGCACTATGGAAAAAACGTTATTTGATCTTTCTTTTTATTTTCGAAAAAATATTTTCGACTGATCGAAGGTGATGAATTAAAAAATGGTGTTTGATAGAGGAAGATTTCACTTCTCTGAAAGTAGTCGAAAGCAAATGATGAGACAGATTGTTAACGAGAATAAAAAATGGTGACAGGCATTTTGCTTCCTCATAAAGGAAGCTTTGTGATGGTCAAAGAATTTTCTTTCGGGATTTTGATGTCAATACGGTCGAAATATCCTGAGACATCCAGAAACGACGTTTGGGCAAAATTTCTACATGTACCTGTTGTGTGTGTGTAACGGCTTCCCAAATTTCGAACGTCTATAACTCAATAACGGTTTCAGCTACAGCGCTCAAACTTTGCACACACATGCAGCCTCATAACGTCTATGTCATCTGTAATTCTCGCGATAATTGGCGAAGCCGCTCGGATTTGACAGCGTTTTGAAATTTCCAAAAAATGTCTGTGGTCTCCCTAGCGTCCGCAATTTTTGAGTTATCGGTCTGAATAGTTCTTCACGAAGACAATGATGCTCAAGGATGTTTGGTATTGAATTTGGACCAAATCCATCGGGGAGTTCAAATTTTATAGGATTTTGAATTTTACGAAAAAATTTCGTTTTGGTCCAACTCACGTCAGCCTCGACCGATCAAAACCGAACTCGATACACGTCCGTAACATCATTCGACTGTACTATATATCAAATTTGGCGAAGATCGGTTGAGGGGATCGAATTTCATAGAAGTTTGAATTTTTCGAATATGTGGGGGTTGACATTTTTTTATCGAGATTTTGATGTCAATACGTCCAAAACGTCCCAAAATATCCAGATATCACATTTGCAAAATTAGCTGCAAGTAAAAACTTGCAAAGTGCATCCTCCGTATTCCTCCGCACTTGAGCCAATGGACGAAATCTTTTATGAGGAAGCCAGAATTGATAAAAAAAATGATACTCTGAGTACCATTTGGAATCCTCGTAAAGGACTTCGTCCAATGGCTCAAGTGCGGAGAAATACGGAGGAAGCACTCTGCAAGTTTCTACTTGCAGCTAGTTGTTATTGTTTATTGATTTGTCTTTTGACAAATACTTTTACGTTTTGCCGAAGTTTACGCTTTTCGCCCAGCTCGGCCCGAGTCGGGGCTGCTACAGCTCAAGTAGCCAATTAGTTTAGAGGGTACTGATTAATATGGTTTTCTCATAGAGAAAGTTTTACGTCAATATGTTAAAATGTACGGGAACGTCGAGAAATTATATTGGAGACGTTGGCTGGACGGGCGTGCATGTGTATGACCCTACTATATTGAGACAGGGATTCTACTTTTCCGTTCAACGACGGTTGAGTTTTATATTCGACATATCCCACATCCGGCGCCGCCTGGGTCAAGAGCTGCCGGGGTTCTATGACAAATTTAATATATCGACAGATTTTTTATTTTGTTGAGCGCCAGCTAGCAATTTCGACTAGCAATTATATTAATTGGACAAGTCCGTATATTCATACAGGGGGATTCGAATGGATGACCCTTTTGTCATTTCGTGAAAGTCAAAGGAAGCAGAGGAAAGTTTTAAGACAAGATGAAAGTACTTACTTGGAATTATTCTCGTATTTTATTAGTTCTGGAGGTTTTTGTCGTTCCACGATTTGACAAATTCGTGACCTTTTCCTTTGTCGTTCATTTTTCTTGGTCCATTCTTTTATTCCTGCTCGATGAGCCGCTTCGTCTCACCCGCAACGATACAATATAAATTATAGAACGCATCTTGCGGAAGTCTTTTAGTGTGTTTGGTCAAAAACAAAAAAATTTTTTTTTTTTTCATATTCTTATAGTTTGGGGCCCTAAGAATGTATCACAAAAATTTTAAAGTGATTTTTGTGAAAATAGCCGAGCTACGAAGCTTTAGCCAATGCGACTCTGTAGAGCGCGTCGACTGCTACAGAAACTTTAAGCGCGTTTTTCTCAAAATTACGTTTTTCAAATGGGGCGTGCATTTTTTTCGGAAACTGCTGAGTCGATCGACTTGCAATTTTGCACACATGTAGAGTACATGACGGGCTATCGTTCGGCCCTCTTTTTTCATCATTGCTTCATAATTACTATTTTTCCGGGCTCCGAGAAGTGAAAATTTTACTGTAAAAATCAGAGTTTGAAGCCTCGCCATTTTGTAAATTTTTCATAAAATTTTTTATTAGAGGGCCGAACGATAACCATATTCGTAAAGAATAGAATTTAAAAAAAAACGATTGTTTCGGATGACCAGGCCGGGAACAATCTCAACGCCCGACTAAAAAGAATTTTCGTGACATGACCTGCTCAACATCAAATATCTTGTCTCATTTGGAATAAAATCCTTCGAAAAAATTCAAGACGCTGCTTCGAACATGTATCAATATAACTGTAAAATATTAACACTGTAGATTTAATCGTTTTTCTAAATTTAATTCCCAAAAAACCACCTCGAAAATCGGTATATACACTAGAAGACTCCCTTAATGACCTCCTCGAGGGCTGACTCCTGCCAATCGGTCTACTACAGATGGTAGCCGGGCGCGAAGTGATATTTCCATAATTGATCGCGGCCTCGTTGGCCTTCGAAATACGCTAGCGCCAATATTCTCCCTTCCATGACAATTTAGTCAAAATCCGCGGTCGATAACCGAGCGTGGATCTTGACAGCAGTTGTCAATATATTTATTTCATAACTACGCTCGATATTCGCGTGGCGCTCGAGGGGTATTTTCGATGCTTCGACGTCGAGGAACGGACGATCTGACTTTCCTGTCACAATATCTATTCTATACGTTTTCGGGATTTTGATCTTTCGGGACATTGACAGTCGAAGCCATGCCGATTCGAAATATTTATTTTCGGAGCATTTTAATTCGATTTATTGATCCGTCGAAACATTGAATATTCGGGACTTCGGACGAGACCTTCTTTACCCTAGGTAGACGTACTTATTCGGCAACGACGAATTAATGCGTCAGATTATGGGCAAAGAAGTAGGACAAATCGAGTAACGAAATTATTGTAAAGTACTTATGGTACAATTCATCCGGACGCAAAATTTTAGCACGGTATAAAGAATTTTTTCTCTAATCAATATTAATAAATCGGTCCAATCTTAAAATGTATCGTTTCAAGGTTGGCTGATTTCCTTGACAGTTTTTTCGTTAAAAATATAAGAATTCTCCAAATATACGAAAAACGTCACATCCCGCTCTAATTAGAGTTGTATAAATGCCTCAAGGCATGATGTGAAAATAATGTGCCTAAATTTACGGCTGATGGCTGAAAAAATCGTTTTTTGAGACTTTTCATAGGTTTAAAAAAAGTTGTGTCGTAAAACAAGCGTTAAAAATTTTGATTGTGCGATTATGATAAAAAAATGAGTACTCAGGATGACTTTGGTGCTGTTAGGGCGATGCGATATTTCTTCGGTTTTTCCGATTTCTAGATTGTCGGACGCAATTCGATTTCTACTTATTTCACACTAGAACGGTCCCTTAATGCGACGTATGCTCCAGGATCCGGCGAGGTATGCCTAAGTAACGCAACAGGTCTTGATACGACTTCCCGCCGAGGGCCGGTTCGTGAGCTCTGGCCAATTTCATTACAAGTTTCCGAATGAGTTACCTCATTACACGAAACGTTGAATTCGTTCGTTGATCAATTTTTCAAATTTATACACTGAGAGAAAAATCCAATGAACAGTTCTGAGAAGACACATGAAAATTTTCTAAGCGGCATTGTAAACCTGCGGCGTCTCCTCGGTTGCTTGAAAAATAAATTTGGCTCAATAATTTTTGAGTAGCGTCTGGTGAAAATTAAAGTGCGACTTAGTAAACATTGCAGTGTAAAAACTTTCTATTTACACGCTTGGTGTTGGATGAATTGATGGAAACATTCTTTCGAGGAAATAATTGAAAGGAATCAAATAAATACAATGTTTTGGAATAAAACTTTTTTAATATCGAACAAATTTAAGGACAATTTGAGATTATGGTTACCATCAATTTTTATTTGAAATGTTTACAATTCTTTTTCCATTCATGGTTCGCACTGAATGAGTAATAGTGCAGCCACTTAAATCATTTGAACTCAGTACATTCCACGCGTATATCTCACTGGCAAGAGCGTATGAACGTGCATGTTCGTCCAAATAGGTCCGACGGTCCGAAGAGATTCTCTTGCATTGAGAATGAACGAAACTAACCACAATTAACACCACTATTATCGAAACGTCAATCGTTCAACCGCAAGAAATCGCGTCTTTGTTTCCGTGGAGCCATGAACGCGTCTCGGATCGTATCGGATGTTACCGGTGACGTTGGGCGCAATTCGGCAACCGCAGACACGCGTCAACTATTTTCTTTCGTGAAAATTTGCGAAGCAGTGCACTGTAATTTTTGACAACAATCAAATAAATTTTACGCGCGATCCATGATTTTTCGTATAAATTCTCGTTACATCCTACATTGTCTGGAGAAATTACTGTGCAGCGGCTTAAAATTCATTGAACGAAATAGAATAATTCAACCGACGTCTGTTTCATTTCCCGACCCTTCATAATAAAAATACACAGTAAAAACCAATACACAAATTGCAAACTTAGTAATTTTTCATAGATTTTTCTCTCAGTGTAGATAGTTAATAGTATTTGGATAAATTAAATGATAATCCTCAGATAAACAGTTGGAACGTACCACGAGAAGTCCCATACACATCTTCTTTCCTGAAAGCAGATTTTTTCAAGAATAATCAGTCGTCCTGCCAATGTAATAACCCAAAGGTAAAAAAATTTAATTCACCCGGCTCAACAGCAACAATTAGAATTAAAAAAAAAAAATTTCGAACCAAGCTCAACGTTTTTCTTCCTTTTTTCCCAAATCCATCGTTCGCCAGGTCAAATCAAAATTCGTACACGGGCCAAATAACAACCGCCCTAATCCCTTACGTACACAGACCGCGCTAACGCACAATGTATACACCACAGAGCGTTATTCGAACGACCGCCGTGCTAATAACGATGGAACATGAAGATTTATTGCCGAGACTGTACGCCAGAAGCCACCGAGATGCACCATAGCGCCGTGTCGGTAGACACCAGAAGCTGGAAACTGTGACACGGGGCAGCCGCGTGGGGTCAGAGAGGAATGGGAGCGAGACGCAGTCGGGGCTGTGTCGCGAGGGGATGATCCGTGCATTCGACTGTGCGCCTCGGGGACGCACACGCCGCTTCGGGAGGGAAGAGAGGGGGGGGGGGGGAGGAGGGGGTGATACACTCGTTAATGAAAATATACGCCTATACGCTTACACTCCTTCCCGATGATGCACACCCCAGCCTGAGGGTTGACTCTGCCTCCCTCGTCACGTCTTTCTCTCTCTCTCTCTCTCTTTCTCTCTCTTTCTCTATCTCTTTCTCTTTCTCTTTCTCTTCGTTTTCCCCTCGTATCCACCATTGCGGAAATTATTTGTTTTACGTGGGCTACAAAACCCACGCGAGTTTCTATTGCGGTAATTATTGTTCTTCATAATTATTCACGCGTCAATTTGTCTTCGTTTTTTTTTTTTTTTTTTTTTTTTTTGGAACTCAGCTGGAGGATTGATAATTTTCATTTGGATAAATATTTTTTTGCGATCTTCTTTGTATGGTGGGACTCGCGTTGATGGGATGTTTGAGATGTTCGTTTGATGAATCGTGTGTGAATTTGAATTTATTAGGGTGTGTTTATTAGGGTGGTTCTTAATTGGGCGATGTCGGAATTTTTTTTTGGTATTGTTCTTTGAAGGTAATCAACGTAAATAGAAAAATAATTGGTGGCCATCGGGATTTTGTTCGATAAGTCTAACCCACCCCTACGAGCGATCGAATTTTATATGGAAATCATGCATTTGGAATTTTGTGGGGGAAATTTTTTTGTTACTTTAAAACTATAGATGATAAAAAAAATTGCATGTGACAGTTTTGTAGGAAATTCAATGTTCTACAAAAAAGGTTTCTTGTAAAATTCTCGTGAATCTGATATTTATTACGTAAAAATGGCTTTTCATGGCTGGCTCAAAAAAGCCATTTTTCGCGAATTACGTAATAAATATTAAATTAACAAAAATTTTACATGAAACCTTTTTTGTAGAGCAATCAATTTTCTACAAAAGGATTTAATGAAATTTTTTTATCATGTATAGTTTTGAAGTAATAAAAAATTTCCCCCAATAAAATTTCAAATGCATGCATATATTTCCCGTTTGAGACTCATTTTTTTTCTATTTATGTTAATTACTTTTGAAGATGAATACGAAAGAAATTCCCACATCACCCAATTAAGAACCACCCAAGTGTATATCTATATTAATTCTCTCTTGACGTCCCGGGGTTGATGTTACGTCAATGGGCGACGATTATATGGACTCTGGAATATTAGAATACTCAAAGAAGTCTTTACGAATATTGTTGATGAATGTTTTTCTGTAAATTGTACTCCTAATAATGATTCAGTAGAGTTCGAAGTAATATAGAATAGAGTATTCAGCCAAAAGAGAGAGAGAGAGAGAGAGAGAGAGAGAGCGAGAGAGAGAGAGAGAGAGAGAGAGAGAGAGAGAGAGAGAGAGAGAGAGAGAGAGAGAGAGAGAGAGAGAGAGAGAGAGAGAGAGAAAGAGAGAGAGAGAGAGTTAAAGCAGGATTGATTGATGGCCTTTATCATGCCCCAGTTCTTGGTGTGGGGCAAACTGTGAACGAGATATGACAACTTATACAGGGCAAAGTAATGTTTACAGTAACGGTAATAGGGTGTTCAGTTTGTCGAGCAATAAAAATAGCAGTAGTTAATGGCAGCAGTAAATAAAGTGGTAAATACAAATAATAGTGGTATCGTATTGCAACAGTTATAGTAGTCATAATATAAACTCTGAAAACTGTGAGTAAGACATTACAGAACGCATATAGCGTGGAGTTATATGTTTAGTTGCAGTAGTGATACGCGTCGATTAAGGGGGCACATCTGAGTAGATTGCCGGAAAAGTAGGTGAATTTTGGGAATCTTTATCTCAAAAACTATTCGTCCGATTGAATTCAAGTTGGTTTTATTTGAAAGTATATACATTGAGGGATGTTGACGATTTTTTGTATAATTATGTAGCGAGTTCCCAAACTTCAAACGCGTTTATCTCGAAACACGCTTTTCAAAGTCGGTTCCCACTTTTTTTTAGATAACGGATTGACCGATTCCTTTAAAATTTGGACACAATATGCACGGATAGGTAATGAAGTTCGGCACGTAGGATTTTTTTTTAACTAATTTTTTTTTTTGTTATCAACCAAAAAAGGTCGTAAATTAAGGTTAAAAAGTGAATTTCAATTTCAATCAAGCGCCATTTTGTGAAAAAAAAAAAATTCTACGTGTTGAACAGCTCAAGATGTTACACTTTAAGAATCTTCTTGAAATTTTTGTTTCAGACCAACCGACTGCGAGAAAAAGTGGGAACCGTAAACCGTGCCGACGACAAAGTTGTTTTACGCCGGCCAGAATAACAGCGCTCCCATTCACTATATATTCATATAAAAAATCGTCAACATACCTCAATGTATATACTTTCAAATGAAACCAACTTGAATTCAATCGAACGAATGGTTTTTGAGATAATAATTCCTAAAATTCACCGACTTTTCCGGCAATCTACACAGATGTACAGATGTCTAGCAGCGCCAAAAATGCGCTGGAACAACTTAGTAGGGGTAACAATAAAAATTAATGAAAATAAATAGTACACATTGTTTATTGGTATTTAAACTTTATAAAAAAATTTATTTCACTTTATTTTTATAAAAATTACGATATAAAAAATCACGTGATCCACAACACTAAGAAAAAAAAGTTGCTCCACGGCCGGCATCATATCTCCGGTAAATATTGATCGATCTGCAAAATTTAAAAAAATTCTTGTAAAGTAAAGTTGTAGTTATAGTATGTCGAGCCGGAATTTCGAATTTCAAAAAATTTAGCAATTTATGGCAGTTTAAAAAAAAGTACGCGTCTTACGTCAAAAATTTTACACTTTAATTATTTTTATAAAATTTTAAAATCAAAATATCAAAAATCCAGCTCGACATACTATAAAGAAAACGATTTCGAATATTTATAAAAAAATCGCCTTAAAAAACATTAAAAACTGTATGAGTTATCATGCCGACCGTGACGGAAAAAGTAGTTTCGAAAAAAACGCGTTCAAAGTTTTACGTGCGTTTTTCTCGAAGTCGCGCGCAGCTAAAGCAAGAACTTTATGAATTTTTTCATTTGTTTTGTAAACTTACGTTCAATCTCCCATTCCGGCTTCGTATTGTATGCCTTTCTTGCCCATAATTAATTGTTTCTGTTTATTTTTTGGGATTTTTCGAAAGTAACGGCCAACCGTCTCAAACAAAGAACCTTGCGCGCACCAAACTCTCGTCGGTCAGTCACACTTTCTACCATAACTTCGAATCTATGGGGAATTCTCGCAATCGACTTTCACAACAATAATCCTAAAACTACAGAGAACAACAATCCATGAAAAAAAAATCGACTTTTTCGAAATTCTGTACCTATCCAAAACCTCAAAATCGCATGAAAAAAGATCATTATCTATCAAAAAAAATGTCATCTCTGTCACAGAAAAATACCAAAACACTAATGTAATTTCTCGCTCATAGAAAAACATCAAATACTCCATCATTCCACAATTATTCGACCTTATGCGACACGAAACGAAACAAAACAACGACAAAATGATACAATAATCTCTCACGATCGGAGATTCGAGTGAAAAATTTCATGGTGCACAATACGCTCTTACCATTATTTATTTTTATTTCCTCTATTTGGTTTACGGGCGATGGCACTTCCGCGTTCCGGGATACGAAGAAGCGACGGTGCGAGGACGCACATGTGAAGCAACTAAAAGTGATTGGTTCGAGGTGGAAGAGGAGGTTGTACAGGCGTAAACCCTGCGGGGAAAATCGCGGCGATGATCGACCGAGCGTTCGGTCGCACCGGGTTTAGCCGAGCAGGCGCGAGGAGGGGGGGGGGGGGTAGATACAGGGGAGAGAGGTTGCACATGCACGTATTGCCTCAGCGTCAGCCACTTCACCAGTTTCTCCGTTCTTCCGGCACGATGACCCGTTGATAGATGAATTACCGATGATTTTTCAACTACGAAGCGTAAACAGAATATCACGTGACAGCTTTTGTACCTGACGAATATTGAAAATGTAACTCGGTGAAATAACGGTGAAATTGATGGACCCTCGCCGCAATTTCATCTCGTGGATGAACGTGATATTTATTTGCCAATGGATTTAATTATGCTTTTAATATTTGTCGAATAACACGAACACACACATGTGGGATCATTATTTTTGCATGAATAATTTATTTAACTTGCGGTGAAAATAATGTTTGTATTTGTTTGAATTCGGGAAACTATGTGTGGAACGATTCGGGAATTTTACGGATGTTTCGGACGTGTGTGCAGTGTTTTATTAAAATCTTTTCGGTTTTATCGAATTGAATTGAGCGGAAAAATGTTTAGAGAATTTATTTTATTTATTTATTTTTATTCGACCATTTTGTGGATTTCTGAATCATTTTTACACTGATTGCTGGTCTCGAATTCGTTTCAAGCTCTCATGAACATAATCAGTAGAATATTCGATGAAATTTTTTAAAATAAACTATTAATTTATATAAAAACGAAATTGAATTATTTTTCTTTGAATTAATGTGATCAATGATCGGTCGAAATGTTTCTGTTCATTAAAATCAGTTGTGCTATGTACAAAATAGATTGTAATTTTCTTTTTCCAATTAAAAAAAAAAATGTACATAGTTGCCTGATCATAGTTGATGCCTAAGAAAATGTGGCCTGATGGTGGAAGATCGTCTATAGATGAAAAAAATTCTATTCTTCGTTAGATCGTCGATGAATGAAAAAATAATGGCAGAGATTGTTGATTAGTATGAAAATCACCAGATCTGTAAAAGAGGATTTATTTTCTCTGAAAATTAACAAGTTCGTAGCCATTCCAACCTCAAGTGTCAAGTTTGGATTCGTTTTTCGTCAGTTCTTAGTCCAAAAACGAATTTGCTAAGAAAAGCCCTTAAACCGTTCCGAGAAATTACGTGAATAATTATACGACCCAATTTGAGACTAAACCCTCGACTGATTCTCTTTCGAGTGCTTCCACCGTTTTTCAAAAAGACGATTAAAAAAAAATCCCGTTCAAAGTTCCAAAAATCAGTTTTTCATCACTACAATTTTCATTAGCAATTTTATTTCCACTCGTTGCGCCCACGAATCCACCCGTAATTTTAACACGTTGATGAACAATTTCTCAGATAACCCATCTCGCCCTGGTGACCGCAAAAACATTATCTTAATCACGTGCCAACACATCTATTCGAATAATCATCGTCGAGACAATATTTATCTTCAATTTCCATCAACCCGCTCAACATTATTATTATATGGGAAATATACTCATGAATGATAATCACGAAATTGTTATTTCAACGTCAAGACGGCGATGTCGCGTTGCATTATTTTGACGGATCGAGAATCGACGAAGCGATGTTTGTTACGCGGATGTGATATCTACGAGGAAAATTGAAACTTCGGAAGAAACTGTGATGCGCGAATAATTAGCCCATCGTGACTCGCTCGCGTTGGAGTCTCACCGGTGGGAGACCGGATTAAGCACTTGCTACCCGATGCTGCAATTCCAGATAAACGTAGGCTAACTACGCTCAACTCGATGCCGGAGGTTAAATAATATACGTTGGGACTAATCATTATAGCGCGACTAAATAAGAAATATTGTATAACAATAATGTTGCCTGGGATTGTTTCCGTACACTGAGAGAAAAATCTATGAAAAATTACTAAGTTGGCACTGTAATTTTGATCCATGCTGTTTTTTTCTGTGTATTTTTATTATGAAGGATCGAAAAATGAAACAGACGTCGGTTGAATTATTCTATTTCGTTCAATGAATTTTAAACTGCTGCACAGTAATTTCTTCAGACAATGTAGGATGTAACGAGAATTTATACGAAAAATCATGGATCGCGCGTAAAATTTATTTGATTGTTGTCAAAAATTACAGTTGCACTGCTTCGCAAAATTTTCACGAAAGAAAATAGTTGACGCGTGTCTGCGGTTGCCGAATTGCGCCCAACGTCACCGTTAACATCCGGATACGATCCGAGATGCGTTCATGGCTCCACGGAAACAAAGACGCGATTTCTTGCGGTTGAACGATTGACGTTTCGATAATAGTGGTGTTAATTGTGGTTAGTTTCGTTCATACTCAATGCAAGAGAATCTCTTCGGACCGTCGGACCTATTTGGACGAACATACACGTTCATACGCTCTTGCCAGTGAGATATACGCGTGGAATGCACTGAGTTCAAATGATTCAAGTGGCTGCACTATTACTCATTTAGTGCGAACCATGAATGGAAAAAAAATTGTAGAAAATCTAAATAAAAATTGATGCTAACCATAATCTTAAATTGTCCTTGAATTTGTTCGATATTAAAAAAGTTTTATTTGAAAACATTGTATTTATTTGATTCCTTTTAATTATTTCCTTGAAAGAATATTTCCATTAATTCATCCAACACCAAACGTTAAAATAAAAAGTCTTTGCCCTGTAATGTTTACTAAGTCGCACCGTAATTTCCACTAGACTCCACTGAAAAATTATTCAGCCAAATTTATTATTTCTGAGTGTTGCTTAGGAATTTTTCATGTGTTTTCTCAGAACTTTTTATTGAATTTTTCTCTCAGTGTAGAGAAAATATTGACGCAAACGTCACAACGTAAATACGCTGTGTGCAACTGAAACATTCGTTATATTGATTGATCGTCTCACGTTTTAATTTTGTATCGACGTGATGTCTAAATACGAGATTTGAGAGTTTGTTTCGTACCATCGAATTCTTTAGGTAGAAGCATTCTAGACGAAGCCGTTTAATATATCTATCAGAAGCAATGAATTATTGTTAGCTAACATATACAAATCTTTCATAGTGGAATGGGACTAGGAAGGGTAAAAGTTCCCATCAAATAATTTTTCAGTACTTATTAGAGCAACTTCTTACGATCATTTTTGCATCAGCTATTTGTTTGTTCAATTCGAAAAAAGTCGATGTTATTAAGAAAAGCAGAAAGGAATGAAAAAGAAAACAAGATTTTTTCGAAATCGACAAAATGAAACAAACCAGATCTCATTTTTCTCCCAACAGCATTTTCCACCAGTTTCGCTACGACAATTGAAAAAAGACGAAAGATATCGACTATTTTTTTTTTGTTCTTGATTTAATTTTTTAAATACAGATATGGCAATATTCTCCATAAATCAAATTGAAGTCCGTGTGCAAAAACAATTTGTTTATTATGATTATGAAAAAAATGTTGTTCGTTTTTCAATGTTTCGAAAATATTTCAGCAGCCACTCTTCGAATTTCCATGAGTCACAATTAATTTCACGTTCAGTCCGGTGAGGCTTATTTATCGAACAAAATGGCTGTTGAGAATTTCAGAAAGTTGCAAAAAATAATGTGTTAATATTTTTTTGTTTGCCAAGAAATGACGATGAAATCTGGCCTCATTTCCGAGCGTTGAGGCTTATCTACTGCCCTTAATTGATGGGTTAACCGGCACATTTATCTCCTCGTTATCTCTAGAAAACTATGATGATCATTGAATCCAATAAAAATGTCGACCATATGCACATCTTATTTGCATTTAAATTAGTTTTCATCAGTCTTTACATATTTACTTGGGATCAGGATTAGTGATATAATTATTTTTTTCGATTCATTAAAGAAAAATAATCATAAGCAAAAGAAAATAAAACCCTCGAAAAATGTATATTCTTTGTTGAAAAAAAAAATGCAGTAAAGAGTCCACTTTAGAGTTTTGGCAAACTATTTTTTATACCAAAAAAATCATTTTAAAAACAACTGAAATTTCTTATTTTGCCGAAATACGATTTTACTCTGATTTGAGGTAGTTTTCTATTTTTTAAAGGGTCTCCGGATCACCCAATAATTTTGAAAAAAATTAGGAATATTTTCAGGCTCGAACAAAACCCAACAAAAATCATGAACTGAACCAACTGAGGTCAGAATTTTGATCGTTTAGTTTGACGTGGAATGCCCCGTATAATCCTAAATTTATAATTCATATAATATTTATTGTACTTTATAGAAAAATATTTATTCAATAGAAATTATAACTGAAATAAATATTTCATCTAATAACGATATATAGAGCATTTAATTATGTTAATTCTCGCACGTATTTGAATTGGTTTTTTATAATCGCTATGTATCCAATTATGCATAAATAAATCTATGAACGTAAGAAAAAATAATTTCATCTAATATTATAATATTAGATACATTCACACAAAAGATCAACCGTAGAATAGGTTTACAAATGACTGAGCTACTGCCACATCTTTAGGTCGAATAAAAAACAAGCACTAACTTTTAATTTTCATTAATCCAATACTCGACTCAAACAATTTTCGTTTTACATTTTTAATGACGATCCGTTTGGAACGCATTCGACCATTCTGCAAAAAGAATTCTTAAACCTCGAAGCACGAAAAAAATACTAAATTTCTTGTAATTAGAGACTGAAAAATAGTATTTAATTACTCCCTGTAATTCTTAATTAACGCTGGGTTTAGGAGACGCCTCCATCTGACCTATTTCGGATTTTACGAAAAAAAATTGCACTCGCCATTACTGCTATTTTCCAGGGTTTATTGCAATTTTTGATGCGTGGAATGCTACAAATATATGATATATTAGGGTGGTTTCATATTTCAACCATTTTCGGATTTTCTTTGCGCCGGAGTTTCAATCGTCGTGCTTAAAAAAAACAAAAATTTTAGACCTTGATTGATCTTTTTGGACTAACTTTCATTATACGCTGATTTAAGGTGAACTTCTCCGTTTAAAATACATGCGATTTTGATATTCTTCGGGCATTATATTGGCAGGGAGACTAATTATAGCTGGGGAAATGTAATACAGGATGGAGCGGACGGGTATGAACTCTACTTTCACCGGAAAAATGGACGTACACAGGTCATTTCATGCCACGTTTACGCCAATCCTCTGACAAATATCTTTTAATTTGTTTAAATGATTTGTAAATAACTGAATCATTGAAATTTTCCAGAGCCCACACTGATGATGGTTATTTGAAAGGTTATGTAGGGTATTTTACGCCATTTTTAGTAGGGTTCGGAGTGAGAGTAGGAATAGACTAAAACGTCAAATTAACCCTGCGTCCGTAATCCTGCATTGAGGGACATCGTCCGTAATCTGGGTAATTAATGGCCTGTTGATGTTTTGACTCGGAAAATTACGCTCAAAAAATCTGAAAAAATTCTGTAATACTCATCTCAGATCTTATTTGATATCTCAATAGTTTTTTTGAATGATTTATAATAAATAACATTTTTTATAACAAATTTTTTACAACGAAATCGGGAGAACATAAATTTTTATGCAAAAAAACATATCTTAATGAAAATTTCATCGAAATGAGGAATTTCAACGGGGTTTTACGGTTAAATATATGAACTTTCAGGAAAAAATAACTTTACACGGGTTATTTTCAAAAAGTATAATTATTTTGACTATAGAAAATGTTGTTTCTGGCAGGTAAGGAAAAATATGAAAAAATAATAGTTTTGGTATTTTTTCACCTTTATTTATTAAAAACTTTTACAGAAGTCTTACATATTATATAAAAAGTGATTATCATACTCACATACATTAGTCTGAAAGTTTCTTATTAGCGCATGATGAGCAAAAAGTAGTGCGATGCTTTTCGCACTACTTTTTTGTTTTGTTTTTCACATTTTGTGGTTATGCTTATAAAGTATGCATACATCATTGAATATCATTCAAACAAGTTAAAAATAATCATACAAGTCCAAGAGTAACGTTAGTGTTAAATTTTTACGTTAGTTAAATTTTACTTACTTGCACGAAATTAAAGGCAAAAAAACACAAAAAACTTAATATCTGGAAAAGAATATTTTTTTTCTTCGTCCCAATTTTTTGTAATATTCCCATGATTATTCTGAAGCTACTGTATAAATTTCATAATGAAACTCAGAAATTTACGGTACCCAGAAATTTTGGAATATTATGAAAAATCAGAAATACCCGTATATTTCTGTATTTCTGATTTTTCACAATATTCCTATATATATAATAATAATTTGGAGATAATAAGTTTTTTGTGTTTTTTTGCCTCAAATCATAAGAAAACATTTTTGATACTGAGATCTCATAATTTCATCTGAAAGAACGGGAAAATTCCGTTCCAATACACTCGTGACAACATCAATTTAATTCAGAAATAAAGACTCACCACGCCTCGAAACCTTCGAAGGTAGTAAAAATACCAATTACAGAAGTATAGTGAGAAATAAACCTAGAGGCCTAAGATTTGGAGTCAACCACTATTTCTCGTCATACTTCAACTCCTTTCAATTTCGAGAGAATAAAAAAAACATCGGCTGAAAAGGGGGTTCGGTTCGTATGGAATACCCCATAAACAAGATCTTTTAAGTATCACCACAAGAAAAAATCCAGAAGCGTCAAGTCTGGCTAACGAGCCGGCCACGATACAGCTCCTCCCCGTCCAATCCAACGATTTGGAAATCTCTGTGGCAACTCGTTTCTAGCTGTCAGCGAAAAATGTGCCGGACACTCATGGTATTGATACCACATTCTGTTCCTTGTTTCTAAAGGTATTTCTTCCAATAACGGACCTAATGTTTCTCGAAGACACGTGTTTCTTCTTTCTTGCGGGGATACTCGAAAGATCTTGTTTATAAAGAACGTTCAACTACGCCCGATGATATGCGAGATAAAATTGTTCGATTCGAAATGATTCGATAAGTCCCGAAGTTATAAGAAATTTGACACAATCCGTGATAAGAAGTCTCCAATACTTCATTGATTCCAATATCAATCACTTCGAACACCTGTAAATAAAGTTCATTTCACATAAAAATAAAGTTAATGTAACTTTTTGATCTATGTTTCTCATGTAGTTTGCGATGCTCAACAAGATGGTTGAATAAAAAACGTACCCCACCATTTAAAATACCTTGACCCTTACTGTGCGTCAGCGCCTCCACTGAAATAAAAAAAAATGGTCGCATTCGACGACCCCTTTTGCACCCCACATTTCTTGTTTGGAAATTTTTTTCGTGAAGTCGATAATTACCGAGATATTTAAGATGGTAAAGTTAGTACCTCACCCTGTATAAATTTTTTTTTAATCCTATTTTCCACCGTTAATTTCCGCCCCCTCGAGCGATATCTCTCACGATTAAATTTCGTTACAAGTGCGAACGTTGATGCAACACCGCGTACATCGGATCGTCCCGAGAATCGTCCCTCACGGATGACCGAGATTTCATTTCGGAACCCTATAAATACAGTTTTGATGTTGAAGCATTCTATTCTTCGCCTCCGTCCGAATGAAAGGACCCGGTGGCGTACGGGGGCGCCTCCGTGGTGGGGCAGGTCGCCGAGGTCGGTCCACGGGGCTGCCCGCGGGGGGGGGTTTTTTTTAGGTGGGGTGGACCGATGCGAAGCGTCGCGACGCCGCACGGAAGCGCGGAGAACTAAAGCTCCGGGGGTTTCACCGCGCGCCAGTGTTGAACCCGCGATCGTCGCGAACGTACGCGTATATCCGTTACGTACCGTATTTCCCGTTAATCAAATTTACCATTCAACGTACAGTCGCGATTCTTAATATTGTCAACGAAAAAAAAAAAAAAAAAATTACATCTATACACATAGATATATAAATATACATATAAATATTTGATCGTTGAATCGAAACAACGATTAAAATAGAATAAAATATACGTAAATGGTTCGTGATTGTTGAACGTTTGAATTAAGGATATTATAATATGTGTAAACGATAAATTTATCTACGAAGCTCGTGTCGGAGCGTTAAAAAAAAAAAATTTGAAAAAAGTTACTCCACTTCGAAGTTCGCGTTGGATTGTCGATAGAGAAAAAAATAATAATTATTATAATCGCCGTTGCAATTTATAAACTGGTAGGATTTGAGTTGTACACGCAACGATCTTATCGTGTTTATGCGCTCAACGAGAGTCTCGAATTTTATCCGGCCTTTTCGCTGAAAGGAATAATATTTATACTGTTATGAATTTATTGGATTAATTATTATTCTTCGATTCGGATCTGGATTTGGGAAAAATTATAATAATCGTTGGTCTTATTATTATTTTTTTTTAACCAGACGGAAATCAATGAATAATTGAGTTGTTTTTAATATTTGACGATGGCATTCGAATTTAATGAACCCACGAATGTTAGTTCGAAAAACTTGAGAGAAAAATGAAATAAAAATGAAATAATAAATTATTGGTTTTCATTAATTTTATGAATTATTTTCATGAATTATAAATCCTATTAAATATCAAAAATTTATCGTGAAACGGCGATTCATCAAAATTTTTTTTTATTATCGCGGAAATATATAATTTTTTGATCGTTCGATGATAAACAATCATAGTTATTTGTTCAAAAAACTTTATCAAATAATAATTCATTGCCACTCAATGAAAATTAATTCGAAATTTTTAATTCCTCAAAATATCTTCGATCAAATTTTATATCAATTTTATATTATTCGACAAGATTATTATAAAAATTTCAATTCTTTCGTACGAGATTATCATAATCATTCCATCGAAGAACTGAATTATCATCGATTATTGATTTTTTAAATTCATCTTATATCATTTTCCACGACAATCATCAAACTTCAATTGTTTCAAAAATAATCAATCACAGTTTTCCCACGAAAAAACTATTCCAAATCAATTTCAAACGAATTGAGGTCCATCCATGGACCGTTGGGGCGTCGACGAGGGTTGTTTATCTCAAAAAAATCTTCCGAATTCCCTACGCTCAACGACATTCCCAAGCATATTTCCTCCAAATAATTTTTTTTTAAAAGCAATAACAACACGTGCGCGACGTTTTCGTTCGTTCCCGAAGTTTCCCTCGTTCAGTCTCGTGTCGCAAAAACCGTACGACGTCTCTCTTTGCGTAACGATGCTTCTCGAGAAACGTTGAACGGAAAAAAAAAAAAAAAAAAAAAAAAAAAACGCCACGACGGGATAACTCGCGCCACAACCAAACGTTCTCCAATGTCTTTTGGTCCAACCCCGAACGAATGATCCAATTTTCTACGTGACGCCGTTTCGGCCGCGTCGAATCTCACACCGGAATCTCGTTCGCGAGACAACCAACGGTGTGGATTATACAGCTCGGGAGCGAACTGGAAAACCCCCGAAGAATACACATCTTCGTGGCTGGAGATGAAGGAAATTAAAGGAGACGAAAAAAAGAATTAAGAGAGAAAGAAAAAAAAACAACATGGGATAAATAAAAAAAAAAAAAATTTACGTGCTCGGATAGTGCGCACAAGGGTGCGGTGAATAGGGGATGAGAGCTCTGGGTGTAGTTGCGTGGATTTTCTGCGAATGGGAGACGAAGGAACGGAGCGAGAGAGGAATTCAGTGGAGTAGGACGGTATTGGGTTGACGAAAAACAACTCTGAATAGTTTTTTTGTTTCTTATTCTTTCGTTTTTCGCGGTTAAAGATTCTTTTTTTTCTCATTATATTTATTTATCTTGTATGTGATTGTGTGGGAATAAGTTGAGAAACATAGGAAATAGGAGAGACGATGGAAAAACTGTGGAATAAAAATGTTGAATCGTTTGACGTTTGACGTTTAACGTCAATAAGGTTGTAAAAAATTTTGTTCACGCCCTTAAAAATTCTTTCTATTCTTCACTTCTTCGATATTTATTTTATTGTTTATGTTTACTTTTTTTCCTATATTCTGAAATATTCTTTTTTATTTTGTTCCTTTTTCACACGTGACGAAAGAAATTTTGTTGATTCAATGATATTTTTTGATAGAGAATTTTTTTTTTTGTGTTTCGCTTGATTGCGAAATTAAATATGAAGCTTCTAGTAGAACGTTGTTAGTCCTTCAACTGGCAAAATAATTTAAAATGCATGCAACTCGTCGAATCTGCATTTTCCGTGTATATTTGCGTAAAAGTTTCGCGAAAATTTGCGAGTGAATATTTTTTTTTTCTCCATGAATTTCTTGAAAAATTATTGTCGAGCAAACAACGTTCGTAAAAGTCTTCTTGCTTTTTCCGGGAATAACAACTCGCAACTGTCCCAAACAAATACTTAACTCGCTCATGACATTACTAAAGTTACAGATTTTTAAATTCTCACGAAGTTCCGGCAGTGCAGTGCAGAGAAAATTAACTCAAAGAATAATAATTATATTTAAAAAAATCAAAAATTCGAACTAGAAGAAAATAATTGGAAGGTTGATATAAAATCTTGAAAAATTTAATGCTACTTGTTGAAGATTGAATCCGATAAATGCTTTTAGAATTAAACAGTGGGACGAATATTTAACTCTCTGAAGCTTCGGTATTATATAATATTCGTTGTATAATAATTTTATGTCAAAACTGCTCAACCTCGCGTATAATCGAAAAATTGTCTCTATTCAGTGAATTTAATCGCGTCGCTGTTGTGCATTCCGCTTGCAAGAGACGTCAGTTTAAAGCCCAAATTGATCGTATAAATACGCAAATCCCTATTGTTTTCTAAATTAAATAAAAAACTTTACATTCATTCTTCTCGTGAAAATATTACTGCCTCTACTGATTTATTAGATTAAATAGAAAATAACAAATAAAAAGGTTAACAGTCTTGAGTCGGAATTTTTTGCAAGTTTTAATTTCTTTTCAATGTTGACACAGTTTTTGATCAAATAAGGGAGCTTTGACAATGAGATTTACGTAGCCTCAGCGATCGCGAAACGTATTTAAAGCTGCGACAAAGCTTCCAGAAAAATCGGCTAAAGCAAAATCACTTAAAAAAACTCGCCAAAAACGTCAATTTCGGAAAATTTATTTTTCATTCGACTGGCTGAGGACTATCTCAACATCATAATTACGTTTACCATTCGATATATACTCGTTATCCACTACCGGATGTCGCAAAAAATAGAATTAATAATTTGAATGATTATATAGTCTATATTAATTAACATACAGTTTCATTTTGACATTCTTAATAAACTGCTACAACTGGAAAAGTTATAGATAAACTATATACAAGGTTTCCACATAGAAATTGGCATATACGGACTATAAATACATTATATACAGTTTATATTTTATATACACACATATTATGGATAATTCAAATTCCGGATAAATTTTTTTGCGACCCCCGGTATGAAAATTTGAAAAATATTCCGGGATGAAAACGCTCGCGTCCACGCACACCGAAGCTCTTTCGGGATTTGTATACTTTTTCCGGGCTCAGTGGGTATGGCAAAAAGTAAAATTACACAAGACTGGCGAACGAGGGAGAGAGAGAGAGAGAAAGAGAGAGGAATAGCAAAAGAGCGAGCGATCGTAGAACGCTGTTGAAAAAGTTGATTGATTAAAAGTTTTCGTATTGATAAAAATATATCGTGTTTTTCTTCGAGTGCAACTGTGGACCGAATGAACAAGTGGCACGCGATTCATTGAAACCATTTACCACCATTCAGTGGCTCCAAATTTATCCGTTTCAAACTCGCAAAAACTTGTGAGCAAAGCAATAAAACCCGAGTTCCATTGAAAATACGATCGTATTCCAAACAAATAGACCAACGACTTTATTCGTTTCGTTGCCATTCATTCAGCGGCCAATAATTGAAATTACAAAAATAAAACTAACCGCAATCATCGAAATATTTAACGAGATTCAATAAAGAACAATTTGCTATTGAAAAGATCAATCATTATCGATTCAAAGGTAATAATTCGAATCAAACTGTTTCTTGCATGAATTTCAATTATTTGCGCACAATGAAGTTCCATACGTTGCAAAATTCCATTTTCATTTCTAAATCCTAACAATTGTAACTTTGATTCGACGAATAAAGAAAAATTTTCACGATTACAAATTCTGTATTTCACTAATACTTAATGAAACTATCATTCGATAAATGAACAAATTTCCCTCTTCTCAGTGTAAAAGTAAATTACAATAGTTAATTCGTCAATTTCCGTTTATTCCTTTGTATCTAATCTCATCCCCTATTTCACCGACAATTTGTTGCTCACAATCAAATAACTTCGCTTTTCTTTCTATCTTTCTTCATTCTAAAAAAGTTAATTCTCGTTCGCACGGAGAACAAACGTTGTTGCATAAACTTCACGAAGAAAAAAAAAAATTGAGCTCCAACATCACCTTCGACGGTATTCCAAGAAGATGATCGACCCATGCGGAAGTTTCCGTCAGTTTCATCCGTTTTCTTAAACGTCAGGATCGTGCGCGTAAGATTTTGTGCGGAAAACCGTCTTTAATCACAAACACCTGTCGCGAATGAGACTGACGTACCGGATGGATTACAACCCCGGTGAATTACCGAACAGAGTTGAGAGGGGGGGGGGGGGGAGCGAGAGCTTTGAAAATGTCGGTTAAAAGGGGCGATACAGCGATATAACCAACGTCTTCGCCGAACGTCCGGACGTTGGCAGGTTGAACAGAGGTTTAACCGATCCGTTCGGTCGTAGGGCAGATATAGCATCATTATCGCTAACCCGTTCCCGCCCGTGCCGGGGTGAGACGCCTAGACACCGGCCAATTAATCACTCAGCGATTTTATTTAATTATGTCACAGTCGAGTCGTCGAGGCTGAGGCGGCTGAGACCGTCGCGGATTTGAACCTCGCACAGGAGCGATGGTTGTGGCAGGTTGATAAGGGTGGGACGATGATTTTCCAACCAGGGCGGAGGGGGGGGGGAGGGGGGGGGCAATTTTATCGCGTTGAGAGGATGTGGCGATTAATTTGGTTTATGAACGGGGATGGGGGGTGTGTGTGTGGGGCGGATTTGCCGGAAATTTCGAAATTTTGAGTTTTTCAAAAAGAAGAATGTAATCTGTTTTGCAAAAAAATCGATGTTACGATTGTTTCGATAGAAAATCGATTTTTTGAGTGTGAATTGATCGGTGCTATTGTTGAGGGGTAACTCCTATTTTCTCCCTTTTTGTTTTCATGAAGTTTTTTTCCTAGATACTTTATTTTAATATTTTTATTTACTAATATTTTGTTTTTTTTTTCAATTTTGAAAAAATTCGAGTTTTTTCGAAATTTCAATGTATAATAGTAAATTCCGATTTAAAAACAGAAAAACATGGTATCTATCTTGCCAAGTATCGATATTTTGATTGTTTTCGATTAAAAAAAAGAATTTTAAGTTATTTTTGTCGTAATCAAATCGGTTCGTACTCAAAAAAATCGATTATCTATAGAAATAATCGAAATATCGATTTTTTTCCAAGATAGATTTCATTTTTCTCTTTTTTTTTAGATAAGAAACCATCATCATATATTCAATTTTCGGAAAAACTCGAATTTTTGCAAAATTAAAAAAATAAATCAAAATATTAGGATCCCGGCACCCACTCCAATTTTATGAAAAAAGTTCTTCAATTTCAATAGAGTATCTAGGAAAAAAATTTCATCCAATTAAAAAGGGGGCAAATGGCTGTTACCTCTTGATTAAAAAAATGGCGGCGGGGGGAGGGAAAGGAGGGGTGTAAAAAATCTTTAAAAAAATCGGTGAGGTCGTAGTATCCAAAAGACACTAAAAAAAAAAATCATCGACCACACCGGGGGACGGAAGCGATCCAGTCCTATTTTATATAGGGCAAATTTTGCCCTATATATATATTTTTTCGAATAATGAGAAAAACCCGAAATAGTTGAACGCAAATACTTCGTTACAGTGTCAAAAATCACGAATATGTCATTCGGTTCTATTTAACGACCTTTTTGTAGCACTATCGAAAGACACGACGTCGATCATTCCAATAATTCTACGAATTTTGGTTCATCAAAAATTCTATTTCGTTCTTTCAACAAACCGATGACGTTTCGTTCTCTCCAATTTTCTTCATTTCTAAAACACCCAACGAACTCGTACATAAATTTTTCATTTTTCAAATCAGGGTCGCGTGTAATGCGTGGCTCGCCCTAAATAAAACCAAAAGTAGTCGTGAATTCTTCTCACTCCATCGATTTGACTCGAAAGCCCCGGTGGTCTCGTTTCTCACGAGCTTTCAACGTTCCGAAGTCGTTTGTGAAGCGTCCAGATATATATTTACGTTCGCACTTCAGTGGCCCCAAAGTAGAACGCTTTTCTCTTACCCTGGAAAAAAGCTGAAGGTTGTCCTCACTCCCGTTGGATTTCGGTTCATTTCGGAACGTGGAAGAGGCGGAAAATTCGGTTAAAATCAACCGCACAGTCATCGTTTTCATGAATAATCTATGCCGCTGATTTTCCTATCTCTCATTTTCGGTTATCACGAGAATCGCGGTGATTTCGTATTCCAGGTTGTCATTTCGTTTCAAGCAAAAGCTGTTTGTGCTCCGGACGATACTGACAACGTCCAAAATGCGCGGGAAAGGGGGCGGGGGGGTGTGTTAAAATAGAAAACCCGAAGTTTATTTCGGTGCCGTGACACCTAGCAAGCTCTTGAACGTGTTGAACGTTCATCAATCATCGACGATAAAACGGTTCGTAAAAAAAAAAAACAAAAAGAAAAAACGTCGGTTTACCTTTACAACGTGACGTCGGACCTCCGCCGATAACCAGGAGTTTGCGCGAAGACCGTTGCGGCCAAAAGAAATTAAAAAAAGAAGATAATAAAAAAGAAAAAACGTTGAAAAAAAAAGAAAGTGTGAAAGCAAATAAAGCAGGTGTGTAAAGGTGGAGGTCGTGGCTGGTCGCGAGTGTCGATTCGAAGCAATCTCGCGCAGTGGTACAACCCCGTGACCGTGCAGACGGTGTCATCTGTATTATCTCTACGAGGTTGCTTCTTGTCGCGGAGTTTTCCCGCGTCGTCGCGGAGTCTCGAGATTTTACCATTATTATCCCGGGATATTCTCGTTTCTTCGCGACGAACAACAACGAGAACAGAAGCATTACGCAATGACGACGAGACTCCGTGGACCGACGCGAAAGCTCGGTTACATCGCCGTCGGCTCGAGCTTTCTCTCTCGAGAAAGACTTCGAGGCGTAGTAAAAAAAAAAAAACAAGTGGTAAAAAAACATTTTTTTCATTCGCGGCAGTCGTGAAAAAACTCGTGGATTTATACAGTTTTTTTTTCTACTTCGTTCAATTATTCTTTTCCAGAGAAAACGCATCGAACGTTTCTATCAATTCTTCATTTTTCTTCTTCTTCTTTCGCATTTTCTTTTCTTATTCGCGATGTCGAAGCGGTAGCTCGAAGCGCAACCCTCGCGCGGTTTTCTCGAGTGGACGACGAAGTCGCGTTCTTCTCGTTCTTCACTCTTTTTTTTTTTTTTTTTTTTGGACGAGGGTGAATCGGGGGATGGTTCGAGGACGAAACCGAACGGTCGACAAACGCGTCGTTAAGGATCTATTCACGCGGAATTTTTCTCGTCGATGTTCTTGCACGGTCGGGATTTCGCGTTAGTGGGATGCTGGATACCGCGGAGGGAAAGCAAAGAGCCAAAGACGCGACCGAGGAGTGGTCCTTGAACTCCCAACGGGTGTATGTATGTGTACAACGCGTCGACTTGTTCGCACGACAGCGTGCAAACTTTTTTCACGAGCTTCTCCGTGAAATCTTCTGGAATACGAGAAGCCGCACAACGTCGGCTCCTTCCACCCGGAGAGGGCTCGAACTTTTTATCACGAGATATGGACTTTATTAAGACATGTATATGTCTTTGGGAAGATCGTTCGCGTGTAGTAACATTTTCGAAAGTCACGGGGGAGCTCGAAGGATGCTGCGGGAAGATGCCACAGGTCCAGCGTGGAATAACCACGTCTTCGGGGTCTTGTTTTTTCGTCTCAATTTAATCGTTGGGTCGAGTTAATCGTGGTGTGTTTATATCGGACATTTTTTGCCGGACATGTGATTAAACCGTAACTTACGTTTGATAGTTCATTGTGATTTTTTAATGATAACGCGAGATTGGGTTATTATTTTTCAATTTTACGATAATTAGATACGAGTGAATAGTTGAATATTGAACTCAACTTCAACGAAATGGCAGTGAGATCTTCCGCCAATGGCAGTGACCTCGTTTTTCGTCTCAATTTTCATCGTTGATTCAAATTAATCCTGCTTTATTTACATCGCAAATTTTTTACTGGACATGTAATTAAACCGTAATTCCCGGTTGATAGTTAATTGTAATTTTTTAATGATAACGCGAGCTCGGGTTATTATTTTTCAATTTTACAATAATTAGATACAAGTGAATAGTTGAATATGATTCTTAACTTCAACGAAATGGCTGTGATTCAATCGTCGCTGTCCCGAGTAGAAATTTGTTGAGGGTTGCCTGTTGTCACAGAAAGGCCGAATCAGTTTTAGCAAAGGCGTCCTTATATAAGTCAAACCGAACATTGGTCGGAATTTTTTTCGCGCAGACTATTCAATTTATTAATTTGAAAATTGGTGTACATATTATAATAACCTTATAATATATTTACATATTTTTTATTTGTAAAAATAATCATCGCGAATGTTGCTATCGCCGATCTCCTAGAGCTCCGCAAAAAAAACCAATTTTGCGGTGATCACGATATCTCTGGACCGGATTATCTGAAATGAAAAAACCAAATAAATTTCGTTAATATAATACATTATCTAGTATTTAATCGAAGGAATTAGCGAAAAAATAATTTTTGACAAAATGGCGACTTCTCAAAATAAAAGACTCGATTTTGAACGAAAATTTAAGCCTTAAATTGTTTATAAAATGGAAAATATTTATCGGAGAAAAAAAATCTTCGATTAATTACTAAAAAATTTAGTTAAAAAGGTTGTGTTAAAATTTGAGACTGATCGGTTCAGCCGTTTTCGAGAAATCTTGATCACCGATTTTGAAAACATAGTTTTGAGAAAAACGCGTTTAAAGTTTCAAAAGCGTTTTACATGTGGTAAATTTCGTTTTTTTTTCAACTTACATGGAGTCATCTATTCCAGGGCCATATAATAATCCGTTCGCATCGTTGGCAGCTTCTAATAATTCGATTTGATGATAAAACGATTTTTTGAAAATTACAAGTGTATGTAACCCCTTAAATACCCCATTTGAATTTTATTTTAAGTTGACTTAGTTTACCTTAAATTCTTTTCTCCTCAACAGACGAATAAAAAATGTACGAACAGAAAAATCCTAATTTATACCGTTAAGGACCTTAACATGCTATATTATTAAGTCCTGGTCATGCGCTGCGTTGCATTTGGATCAGGACGAGGTAAATTCTACCTCGTCAAGACCTGACCAAGAAAAAAAGCCAGCCTGACTCGAACCCGTTCGTTGCCTTGTAAAATTTCTACTCGGGGTTGCGCTCAAAGTGCATGTAATCCTGATTGCCCTACCGAGTATTGCGCTCATGACGGAAGTAAAGTTTCTTACCGACGTAGAGACTTCCTCCCTTTCTCCTCGGGCCGGTGAATCCATGCGGTTTGTAGCTTCAGCCACGAAGCGAGCTCGAGACTCTCGAAAGCGCGTGTTGCATGCGGTTAACGTTACACGAGGTTCGCCACTCGTCGAACTGGGCCCTGAGGCTTTATTGCGGCTCAAAGCTCGACCGTAGGTCAAACTTTCACGACCGACACTTTTTTCTCTCGTTTACGAACGTCGCGGGGAATGTTCGCCGTCCGTACGCCGGTCAATTTTCAAGGACGTACCGAGCGGGACCAGGAAAAGCCCAGTAGCGACGCAGTGGCGGGACCTCGTGCATATGATCCCCATTTAACCTTTCAATTTACAGGTAGAAACTGTCTATATCGTCGTGAACTCTTGACCTCTCGCAGCTTCCGGAGACGTGGACCAGATCTCAAGAACATCACGCCTCTGTCCTGTATATATATATATATTTATAAATATATACATAGTCATGATAAACGGACCTACGCCATCGACAACGATATAAAAATAATTCAAAGACAACGTCGTCTTCTTTTCGTTGTTCAATCGTCGTGTAAAGATATAATATAAAAACCACGAACGAAAAAAAAATTACGTGTAAAGTGCGATTACGTTATTACGTCGAGACTCTTGAGTTGTGCGGTAAATTTCGCATAACGGAGGAAAAGAAGAAGAAAAAAAACGTTTCGTAAATATATAAAAACGGCGAACGACGGTTCGACGGTTATTGGACTGAAAAAAATAAAGAATTGGGGAGAATAATAAAAACCAAACACGTGTACGAAGGGTGGAAACGCAGGTTTGAACGGTGATCAAGTGCGAAAACGCGAGCTGGCGAGAAGAGTAACGTGGAAGCTCGGTGAAACGTTGTAGCAGGTGGTGAATGTAAAGTGTAGTGAGTGGGCGTGTAAAAGAGGTGAAGGAGCAACGACTCGACGTTGGAGACGAAGCTTCGGTATCGCGAAGCCGTAGTGAAAAGTGGAAAGATGATGTACCATCCGGTAACTGCACTCGTCGGATGTCTCGTGCTTGGCACCGTCCGCGCACAAGGTTAGTCTCCTAGACCTTTAGTAATTAATTTGAAACGAAAGATTCATCATTTTCATTCCCGTCGCAACATCACGTCTTGATATCGTTTTCATCGGGAGGATCATTGAGAATAAAATCGAAGTGGCGCGTCAGATAGTTCACCGTGATTCGACCACTTTTGGAACTTGGATTTCATCGATTTTGCTTGGAATTTCATTATTTTTGCATTATTTTCTGGCAATTCGTGACGGAGATGGGATTTTTTTTGATAATTCAATGTTTTTCTTTGAACGCTCGTAATGTCGTGAAAAATTAAATCAGCGAGATGGTTTTTAAGAAAAAAAGTTGGGGGTTTTTTGTCATACTTTTTAGAGAAAAAAGAAATTGGTAATTTATATTTTATGTATTATTTTCGGATTTTAATGAAAAAATTTGTCGATTTAACGATGGGTGTTTTTTTTCATTTTTTATTTTTAATTTTCTGACGAATTTTACCGACTTTAAGAACTTTTTGGCGTAGGTTTCATGACGAAGTGATTTTATTTCTATACTTTTCGTGATTTTTTATTATTTTTCTCGGGGATACTAAAACTAATAAATGAAACATTTCGAGTCAACGTTGTTTAAATAGAATCATAGAATTAAAATGAACGAATTATCAGGATAGAATTCAATCAAAAAATTTGTACTAATTGCAATATTAATTTCTGTCGATAATTTTTAAACGTGTAGCAATTAAAACTGACTGAAAATGATTGGCGATCAACATCATTTTTCGATAAATCACGAACAAAATCGAAATTGATCACAAAAAAAATAATGATTAGGATTACAATGAGTATTAAAAGAAAAATAACCCCATGATGGTATCTGTGTCAACAATTCTTAAATTGGTTGAAATTTTTCTCAAAATAAAAAAATAAAAAGTGCAGTCATCTTTCAGTCAACAAATTTCGTATACATATTGGAAAATAACGTATAAAATGTTTATTAAGCATTTTTTTGTCTCTTTTTCTAGACAACATGACAATAAAAAACGATTTTTGAAAAAAAAAAAAAAGAATTTATAAAAATAAATATGAGATTTTCATTTTTTAAAATGAATTTTGAATGAATTTTAAATGTTGAGAACAATAACATAAAAAAAACGCTCAGCTCAATAAGAAAATGCAAGTTGAAAAAGTGTTTGAAACCCGGTGGAATACCTCATACGTATGTTAGGATGGTTCTTATTTGGTTCATTTTCGAATTTCAATTTCGCCGAGGTCTCAAACGATTTCGCACGAAAAAAAAACGAAAATTTAAAGCCTAATTTAACCTTTCTTTTCCGACTCTTATTACGTGTTGATCCGGCGTGAAAATCCCCGTATATCGAATTTCCGGTATGAACTCTACCTTTCCCATAAACATAGAGAGAGTCATCGCATTCCCCGTTTACACCGTTAATAAATTGCATATCTTTCCCCAGAGCGATGGTTAAAACGTTCAATGAGATGTCTCACATAAATACAATTGATTTTTTTAGTGAAGTAGGTTTCATACCCCTTAATTCCATATGGTATTGAATTTCCTCAGGAATAATTAGTTGCCCCGTCAATATAAAGACCAAAGAACGAAAAAATTGCACGTATTTGAAACGGAAAACATTATCTCAATCCGGCGCGTAGTAAAAGTTAGACAAGACCCGTTGAATTGAGCTCAAACTTTTTTTTTTTTTTTAATCAATTTGGACCCCAGCACCATAAAAGTTCAAACACTTCATGAATAAGAACCACCCTAATATACACATGCATGCACTTTGAGCTGTCGAAAGATATTGCTTGCCGTCGCGCTTCGCGAAAAAGATTTTTCGCTCCAAGTAGTGAAATTCCGCGATGGTCAGACATCAGCTTATAACGCAATAAAAA
This sequence comes from Sussaba pulchella, assembly GCA_963971145.1. Taxonomy (NCBI): domain Eukaryota; kingdom Metazoa; phylum Arthropoda; class Insecta; order Hymenoptera; family Ichneumonidae; genus Sussaba; species Sussaba pulchella. The sequence continues at coordinate 4,046,870 of OZ020170.1, forward strand.
TAATATTTTCGATGGTACATCAATTGCAAAATTTCGTACTAATGCTTGGCGTTTCTGCGTTGAGTTATCGAGAGAAATATCCAATAAAAATCTTAATTGCATTTTTCTCTGAATTATTTGTTTGTTTTCCGAATTATTTTAACTATGTGAGCTTTGATTACTATTGAGTAATTCTTCTTGCGAGTTGATCCATATTTTTTTTTAACATAAAAGTTGTGAATGTAATTAGCTCGAACGGATAGAACGAACATCGAATTATACCCTTCGAAGCACTTAATTGCATGGGATTCGACAAATTGACGGCGCAATCTATTTTCGTTCCCCGAGTGAGCGCTTCACTGAACGTCTGCCGGAATTTTCCATCCGTCTTCATTCGGATTATCGATAATCATGTTAGCAGAACATTTTTATTTGTCGTTAACTGTGTCGCACTTATTTAATTATATCAACCGATTCAGCCAATTCGATTAAAATCTATTCCCATTGGAAAATCGTTTTTCGAGTATCAGAAAAAAAATATCCTTGTCTGATTTCAAATTCACGCGACGTCAAATTAAGAAAAATGTTTTCTAAGAGTCGAGACGTTTTATTTTCATTCTACACTGAAAGAATAATTCAATAAAAAGTAAATTACAGTGCGACTTCGTAAACATTACAGTGTGAAAACTTTTTATTTTCACGCTTGGTGTTGGATGAATCAATGGAAACATTCTTTCAAGGAAATAATTAAAAGGAATCAAATAAATACAATGTTTCTCAATAAAACTTTTTTAATATCGAACAAATTTAAGGACAATTTAAGATTATGGTTACCATCAATTTTTATTCAAATTTTTTGCAATTTTTTTTCCATTCATGGTTCGCACTAAATGAGTAATCCACGAAATAGAATAAATCCACCAACGCCTGTTTCATTTCCCGACCCTTCGTAATAAAAATACACATCAAAAACAGCATGGATCAGGATCACATCGCCAACTCATTAATCTCCCACAGATTTTTCTCTCAGTGCACCAACCCAAAAAATCCGCCTTCCTCAACGGCCCAACCCCGTCACAACGACAATATTCGTCTTACCCAACGCTCCAACACCGTCCCCGAAATAACACCGACTCCGCGACAACGCCACGTCGCGAACAAAACCCAATTGCTATCCCTAATTAACCACCCGGCGAATCACACGTACGATCCACGACGCGCGTTCCCATATATCTTCGTTCCCCAGAAACCATGCCGGAACATTTCCCGAACATTATCATTCCTTTCCACGGACGGGCAAAAGCCACACGGATCACGAACGATCGATAGCTCGATCGCGATTTATTCAAAACCCAACGTTACAAGTGACCGTCGTACACGCGGCAACTAATTACGGATAGCTCGTTTAGGTCTCGGTCGTGTTAATCGAGCCGCAAACCCTCGTAGCCGCGACGCTTAATATATCTCGTTGCAGTCTCGGCCCCGAGCTTCCACGGTATTATACGGTTTCACGTACGTTTCTTTAACAAACCCCGTGTGTTATTCAACGTATGTACATGCGTTTACGTTTGTGTGTGTGTGTGTGTACTTACGTTTCGGCCCGTGCGTTCGCGATGCAATTATGTGTTACACGCCGTGTATTACATTTGAACACATTGGTGCCCATTGTGCGGTACTCGTGGGGGTGGGGAAGGGAGAAGGGGGAGGGGGAGGGGGGGGGGGGGGGGTACACAGCACTCCCGTGTATTAGCCGTGGGGACGTTTGCACGGTTTGGCCACCGCGCCGTACCCAGTTTGCGGGCGTCGAGGCGTGGTCGACGAATTACGTGGCGGTGCGCTCTAGGCCTCAGGCGCGCGCGCGCCCTCTATATTTCCCTTTCGCCCCCCTACTCGCCCCCCCCCCCCCCTCCCCCCTCCCGACGATTATGTACAGGCCCCGCACACAGGGGGGCACGTTTTGTCCGTGCATGTGCTTAACGTACGCTGCGACTCGTGCCACGGTCGCTCGCTCGCTCCACGGAGATTCACTCTTGCTGTCTCTACATCCTCATTCCCCTCCCCCCCTTCCCCCCCCCCCCCCCCTTATACGCTTCTCGTGTTGACCGAGGTATACGTGTGTATATTAGGGTGGTCCTTATATAGGGCTCGGACGAATATTGACCCGCTCCCTCCTCCCCAGATAGGCTCCAAATAATTTGAAAAAAAGTTCCCTAAATTTTCGGCCCGCTGTCTTTAAAACCGGCCATTTCCAGCAGGGGTCATTTTTCCCCTTTAAAATACACAGGATTTATCGACTCTCTGGTGATATTCCTATTCGGGTCTCTTGAAATCATCTTTAAAATCCAAGAAGTGTCTCGATGAGTCCGTGGCACCTTTGTGCATGAAAAAAAAAATCTTACGGTTTGACTTTGAAATGGTTATGGGTCGTTCCACGCTGATACCTATATAAGCATGTTTTTTGGTTTTTTTATTATTCCCGGATAATTTTGTCAGAACATTTTTTAGATTTGAAATATCAATCCTAAAATTCAAAATACTGATCATGAAAGCCGTATTGGTCATTCTGACTCAATTTGTTTTTTTTTTCTTCTTTCGTTTTTGCTCTAGTTGCCGAATAATTTTATCAAAAGAAAGTTCAAAATATCCGATCTCATTCTGAAGATTGTAAATACTGGTCTTGAAATTAATATGGGCCATTCCAACTAGAAACATTCTTTATTTTTCGTTTTTGAAATTTATATCAGCCATTTCTTCAAATTTTCGAAAATAAATAGTGTTTCGAGTTGGAATAGCCCATATGAATTTCAAGACCAGTATTTTTGATCTTCAGAATGAGATCAGATATTTTGAACTTTCTCTTGATGAAATTATTCGGCAACTAGAGGAAAAACGAAAGAAGAAAAAAAAACAAATTGAGTCGGAATGGCCAATATGGCTTTCATGATCGGTATTTTGAATCTTAGGATTGATATTTCAAATCTAAAAAATTTTCCAACAAAATTATCCGGGAATAATGAAAAACCGAAAAACATGTTTATATATCGGCGTGGAACGACCCATAACCATTTCAAAGTCAAACCGTGAGATTTTTTCATTCATGCACAAAGGTGCCACGGACTCATTGAGATACTTCTTGGATTTTTGAGATGATTTCAAGAGACCCGAATAGGCGATATTACTAAAGAGTCGATAAATCCTGTGTATTTTAAAGGGGAAAATGACCCCTGCTGGTAATGGCCGATTTCAAAGACAGCGGGATGCCAATCTAGGGAACTTTTTTTAAATCTATTTGGAGCCAATCGGGAGGGGAACGTGTCAAAATTCGTCCGAGCCCTATACAAGGACCACTCTATTGTATACAGGCGCTTTCACGGGTTTCAGGTTGACTGTTGGCTAACCCGACGTAGGCGCGTGCCGTCGTCCCCTCTCCCTTTTTACTCGCCTCATCGGACGCTTCACGGTCGACGCTCAACGCGTGCTCGGTTGACCCCCGGCCGGAAGCCGAAGCTGCTTACACGATCGCGGTATCGAACAACCGGTATTATGCCTCGCCTCGTTCTGGATTCCCCGGTACTGTCAATATCGGTGCGCGTGAGACGTTTGTCGGAGCGTCGTTTGGTTGATGGTTTTGGATTACAAGGGGAATAACGTTGGGACGAGTCGGAAAGATGGGAAGATCGGGTATAGCGTATGGGCTAGCTAGCCGCTAGATGACTCGACGACCTTCGATATCTTGATTACTTTTGTTGATGGCGAGTTGTGGTAGGGGAGAATTGTTTGTTGTCGGAGGGCGAATAACGTCTTGTGCAACGTTTTTATTTCAAGGTCATAGGTTTTGAGGATTCAAGGTTATCGATGTTTTTAAAAATAGGGCTGGATATTATTTTTGAAAGGCAACTTACGCTGACTTATATTGGGAATATTGACGGCAATTTCTGTGGACATAGATATTAGGGTGGGCGTTGCAAAAAAAGTTGTCTTGTTTGATGAGAAATCTGAAGTTGACCTCAAAAAAAGAAGATCTTCCAAATTTCAGCTCTTTATCTTGATCCTAAGGTGCGCGTGTGAATTTTTTAAAAATTTAATTTTTTTTTTACGTAAAAATGCGGATTTTCGTGTATATAACGTTGCACAGTGGGCTGAATCGCCAAAAACCTGGCCAAAACCCCGAAATCGTAAACCTTAAATTTGAGTTTTCTTTAATTGGGCCTCATAGACGACTGGCTCGTACGTTTGGATGTACAAGGAAAGCCCGATACGCGTAATGGTTTTCGCTAGAGAGCGGCTCAAAGTCGACCTTTGACGCGTCAATACACGCTGAGCGATCGAGCAAAAATAAATACGCGTGGTGTTAGTGAGGGGTGTTCGCAACCAGTCGATCCGTTCTTAAAAAAAAATGGCGGAAAATGTTCGCAAAGGTACGTTCTTTGATATTGTATGGAGAAATTCTTTGTTATTGCATATTGAAATGGTGAAAAATTACGACAATTATGTGAAATTTGAACTCCTCAAAGTTTTGAATAATTTATGAAAAAGCTTAAAAATAGTTATGATCTAAGCATATTTAGCATATTCTATCTATATACATTTTTACTGTCCAGGTCTAAACGGATCAAACTACGTTGAAACTTTCTGCCTTCAGCTGCCTTTCCGCTTTTGACACGTGAATGAAAAGTGACAATATACGTTTTTCACATCACAGTGATTTTTATATGCCGTTGTGAAAACAATCATACCCGTATTTAGCATCATATTATAATTGAACTATTGCAATAGCTCGATATGATTTATAATAGAATAATAATGTTTGTTGCAGAAATAGATATTGAGCAATTGGAGCTAAAAAATCAAGCGATTTTCGATTCGCTCAGCACAAAGCTGGGTCTTTGTGTAACTTTGCAAATAAATATTTTAGAAAAAGAGTGGAAAGAAAGATTCAACATCGTTTCCATTCATCCAGACGCTAAAAAAATTTTGCAAAACTGCTTGTACGGAATAAAATCAAAATGGCAGCGAGCTTCCATTCAAATTAGCTTCAAATTCGTAATTAGCGATCCCAAAAACGCGTCTCCACCTAGTTTCATGCAAATCTCATGAGTACTTTGAAAAAATGTCCGCCATTTTGTATCCGCTATTTTGTTTTTGGGAAATCTGACTTCAAATTCGTAACTAGCGACCCCAGAAACCTGTCTACACCGAGTTTCAAGCAAATCCCATTAGTACTTTAAAAAAATGGCTGCTATTTTGTATCCGCCATTTTGTTTTTAGGAAATCTGACTTCGAATTCGTAATTAGCGACCCCGAAAACCCGTCTACACCGAGTTTCATGCAAATCCAATAAGTACTTCGAAAAAATGTCCGCCATTTTATATCCGCCATTTTGTTTTTGAGAAATCTGACTTCAAATTCGTAATTAGCGACCCCAAAAACCCGTCTCCACCGAGTTTCAAGCAAATCCCATTAGTACTTTAAAAAAACGTCCGCCATCTTGTTTTTGGAAAATCTGACTGAATTCGTGATCAGCGACCCCGAAAACCCCCGAGTGAAATAATTCATCGAAAAAAAATGGATCCTTCAGGTTTTGGCCAGGTTTTTTGCGATTCAGCCCACTGTGCGTTGGTTTTTTCGTTTTTAAATTGAAACGATTTCTTTAACAAATGTCAATTTCACGTCTTATTAATTATCCACGACTTAGAAATCGTATTATTAGAAAAAAATAAAAAATAAAAAATTAAATAATTGAATGAAATTCACAGGCACACCTTAATGTTAAGATAGAGAGCTGAAATTTAAAGGATATTTTTTTTTTGAGGTCAACTTCAGATCTTTCAACTGGGAGCAGATTTTTTTTTAATGTGAAAAAAAAATTTAATTGCAAAAAAATGTACAGCCACACCTTAGGATTAAGATAGACAGCTGAAATTTTTAGGATCTTCTGTTTTTGAGGTCAACTTCAGATTTCTTAAGGAGCAAGACAAATTTTTTTTCTAACGCCCACCCTGATAAATATATATAAACGCTACTCTAAAAATTGTTTGAAAAAAAATAAAAAATTTTACTGTTTGTGATATTGACAATAAATAAATTTACTACTACTACTATTATTTTTGTATTACGGCGTGATAGTATCGGTGAATACCTGTCAGACGTCCTAACACACATGACGACCTTACACGTGGTAATGCTGTAAATGATGGAATTATGAATATTGAAGCTGTTCGTTATGGAGAATATTAATTGGAAATTTATTTGCTAACATTATCCGACATTTTTTAAATTTGATTACAGGCGTTTTGTTTTGAGTTTGATCGTTGATGAAAACATAAATTATAAGTATTTTGCAGTTGTCGTTGGAACATAATTAGTATATCAATTGCCGGTATACAATATTGTAATGAAAATTTATGAAAATTACTGATAAGATCACTTTTTCAATCAACGCTTTGAGTTAGACACCGACGCTGTTATCGAAAATATAATTCCTTTACTTTTTTTGAGATAATTTTCATTCAAAGTTTCTTACTTTCAGTTCCATAATTCATCGAATTTTGATGAAATCTTGATTTTTTCCAACTATCGAGAGAAGCGTCGGAATTCAACAATATTTATCGATGGTTTGAAATCAATTTTTCCGATATTCGATCTCGTTATGGAATATTTAATGAGTAACGTTCGTGGATCAGTCAGCCGGGGGGGGGGGGGCAAAACATGCACGCACGATGACCGCACTACGTGCTTTGGTTTCGGTCGTAGTACGGCTTTGCGCGTCGCATATGGTCGAGTTAAACTGAGCCTACAACATATAGTGTCCAGAATAGCATGAGTGACCTCGAAATAGGGCGAAAATTTACATTTCAGTCGTGAATCAGTCGAAACTTTATCATTGATGGAGAAATAAAATTGTCGAATGCGAGACAGCTACTGGGCTGTACTAAACAAATGATTCTGAATGTTATACAGGGTGTCCTATTAGAGAAAATGCAGACGACTAATTCTTCGCATTAAGGCAGGATTCTACTTTGAAACCATGAAAAAAACGCTATTTTCGTGAATTTTTTCTGAGAAAACTATTAAAGATATCGATATGGGGTTTAAAATGTTCGATAAATACACTCTTTGAGTACATAAAAGAAAATTTTTTAAATGTATTTTATTCATTTTTTGTATGCGTAAAATATGTTTAAAGCCAACTCCTCGAAAAGAAGGTACCGTTGCCGTGGTCGTGAAATCTTCCCGACGGATGGTTTGAAACAAAAAAATCAAATAGTTTCATGTTCAGTATGTCTTCAGAAACCGACCTAACTAGAATATTTTATATACGTGCAAAATTAACAAAATGGCGGCTAAAATACGAAAAAAAAAATGCGTTTTTCTTGGGTCTTTTTTTTGCAATAAAAAAATAGTTCCAATCAAAATTTTAAGTTGATTGTAGTTAGGTCGGTTGGTACAAACATATAAAACATGTGTTTCAAAATTCCATAAGGATCGGTTCAGTACTTTTGGAGTTATCACGACCACGGTACTTGAAAATGTCGTTTCGAGAAAAACGCGTTTAAAGTTTTGGTGAGTGATAAATTGTAGAAAAAATTATCTTACCCTCAATCAGCGATGCCTGGACCATATAATATGCCTTCGACCGAACATTCTTGAACATATTTACTTTCGAAAAATGTAAAAAAAAAAAAAAAAATTTTTTTCAAAGTTTCAAAGTAGAATCCTGCCTTAACAACGAATTAACTCTTCAGGTAAAGGAATTGCAACAAAAATAGGTCAGGTTGTAGGCTTCGAAGGGTGACATTCAGTCGTGATGAAATTTATACTCTCACAGTTCATGTTTTCATGCTATGTGTATTTATATATATATGGGGGAAGCCAAGTCAACTCAGCCAGCTGACAACCTTCTATCCTCCGATCAGGTCGATAATTTTTTTTAAAGTACCTTACGGATCCTACGACCTCATTACATTTTTTAAAGACTTTTTTGAACCATTGAGGTTGAAACGATGGTGAAAACAGTTTCGACCTCGCGTCGAAGGTGAAACGAAGATGAAAACTGTTTCGACCTCACATTGAGGTTAAAACGAAGATGAAAAAATATTTCAACCTTGCTTCACCTTCCAATTCGGACACATGAGGTAAAATAAGTTAAAATGTAGGGTGAAAATTTCGTTTCGGGATTGTATTGACTCTACGAAAACTCAAAGATGACAAAGATTTCTTCACCTATCGTCTTTCTTTCTCACGTTCAGGGTGAATTCACCCCTTGTGGACAACCCCATTGATCGTGCACTCGCCTACTCGGGAGATTGGGTTACTCGCTACAAATCCTACATCATTTTTTCACGAAAAATCAATCACAACAGCTCTTCAGGCCGTGATAGTTCAGATAAAATCAATTCACCTTTTTTTCCATGGCGGATGAACTCCATGACGTCAATATTTCCTTAACTCGAACGCACGACTGATTTTATCAGTAGAATTCTGAATAAAATCCAAAATCCGTTGACGAGCAATTCAGGGGTTTGGATAATATCTTGCTCATACGAGAACGAGTAAATTAGGGTGTCCCTTATACGTCAATTTTGATTTTTATCATACCTGAGCTGTCATGCGATTTCAATGATACGACAACAAATTTTTCCAATAGAAATTTACCATTTGAATTTGCAATAATTTCAATAAACTTTTGTTCTGAACATTTTTCTTTCGGTTCAAAATTATCACGCATCACCTACGGAACCGACACAAGGTCATCGCGTGTGGGAAGGTGACATGGATATGGATAATATATTAAGGGGTCTGACCACCTAGAACGCTCGAAAAATATATTCTCACGAAAAATATTATCTCACATGCGATGACCGCGCATTTTGTTGGTGTGGTGTAATAATTTTAAACCAAAAAAAAAAACATTTAGAAAAAAATTTAATTGAAATAATTGAAATATGTAATTCAAACGTGGAATTTCAATTACCATCTGGCACGGTTAAATGATGTAGATGTCTGTGATTTCACCAAGATTACTTTCTTCTACTTAGAATCCTACTATAGAGGCCAGATGTATTAAGGGGACTAGGCAGCGAAAACTAGCAAAAAATGCGAGAAAATTCAAATGGCATTTGTGAAAAAACGAAACCACGTACATAAATTTTCTTTTTAGCAACGTTTTTATTTACGTTTCAGCTATATATTTCGGAGGCTGTAGCTTGATAAATATCAATATTTAAGGGAGTGACGGACGGATAAAGATGGTCACGCGTTTCACGCATTGCTCCCGTTTTACCACGATTCCGAGTGGCTCATTCTAGTTATGACAAATTTTGAAACGCCATTCTCTTTGGAAGATGTTCTTCTACAGATTGAACCTAAAATTTGTAAATCACCACCAAAACTACGAAAATGGCGGCGAAAATTCGAAAAACATCGAAAAACGGATGACATTTGTTGTAATAACAATAATAATAAATTAATTTTGTTACATTGTTAGAGGTTCACTTTGTAGAAAACGTTGATACCTTTATTTCAAAAAATTAAGGTGATATCTTTATTCGTTCTTGAATTATCGCGGTAAAACTAGTGCAAGATGCTGTTTCGAGAAAAACGCGTTTAAAGTTTGCAGTTGCTACAGATTACCTACTCGACTGAACGCAGCGCGTCCGACATTTGCGGAGTATTTTTCCTCTCCTGAGGTCAATTTTGCGAATTCTTGGGTCTGCTTCGCACCAAAATATGCGGAAGAGATTGTCGTACCAGAATACGCAAAAAAACGGAAAATTTTCAAGTTTTTCGATGTCTAGTCACCTTAAAACTCCAAAATGACCATATTAAGGAACACTCTAGTGCACATAGACGAAACCGGGAGGAAAATAAATACGTGAATAAAAATACATGAACGATCTAATTAAATTCTGAGTCTAGTTAACATAAGTGGGAACACAATCACACCTTGCTGGATAACCCTGCGAAGTATCGGAAATCCTGAAACATTCGATAAGCCTTAATAGACACAAAGGATGTCGATCAACCGAATCTGACCCACTGACCGCCCGTTTATTTTTCGTTGAACAGCTGATCAATAATTGACACGATTGACTGGGCAGCGTTTTGCAATACTTAAAGCGGAGATATACAAGGACGATCCTGAACCGAAAAGGACTTCGATATCGAAGTTTCCCGTCCTAATGACACAGGCTGGAACGTTTACGAAAAGCCGGAGTATTTGCCGTACTCATTTGGATACACAGAAACTTTTAGATAGATAATTACCGGGGAAGTTTAAGATCAAGGATCGCGCGACGTAAAGTTTGGAAGCTAGATTTTGTCATCGCAAAGCAATATACCGGGTGGTTCACGCAATATGTGCATCGTTATAACTTCCAAAGTTGCGTTGCACAAAAAAATGTTATGTTCAAAAGTTACACGATTTAACGCTTGGCGGTCACCCGGGGTCAAAATGACCCCAATCGAAAATATATATTATATATTTTATTATGAAATATAATTTTGTGAAAGTATATAAAAAATTGCCGGAGTTTTGATTTTTTTTAGTCAAAAACGGGTTTTTTACTCATTGCTGCCTTGCTGATTTTTTTTTGCCATTTTGAAAATTTGATAAAAATTTTTTGGTATGATTTTCTTATTCTGAAAGGTTCAAAGTGATATCCTGAATTTTTATGAGTCGTACGGAACGATACTGGCGACGCGGCAATCGTTTAAACATGCAGTGCAGTAATTTTTTTGACAGTTGGAGGCGTTTTGAAAATTTGAAGGAAAACTTTGTTTTTTTAAACAGATCACTATATTTTTTATAGCAAAATATGGTAGAGAATCGAATTCTGAGTAACAAAGTATTGATCTTTATTAATTCTAAACCTAATAACTAACGAGTAATTTTACTTTATTACTTCAAAAATTTTGTACAAAAAAATTTGTAATTTGTATTTGAAAATTTGTTTTTTTTTTCGTTTTAGTTGTGATAAGCTGGTAGTCACTCACGGTCACGTGAACAACGCTGTCTTGCGGAAATTTGTGATAAGGTTGAATCTGAAATTTGATATCATGTGGAGAACATTTTCAAGTAATAAAGTAAAATTACTCGTTAGCTATTAGGTTCAGGGCTAATAAAGGTCAATACTTTTTTTTTACTCAGAATTCGATTCTCTACCATATTTTGCACTATGAAAATTACAGTGATCTGTTTAAAAAAAAACAAAGTTGTCCTTCAAATCTTCGAAATACCTCGACCTATAACAAAAATTGATGTACTACGCAGTGCACACTTTTAAATCGTGTAACTTTCGATCATGTGTCTTTTAATCATGTATTTTGTATATAATATTTTTTCGTATGCAAGGCATGCTTCGGAAGTTACAACGGTGCACGAGTTGCCTGGACCACCCTGTATATTACCGAATAGCTATTTTTGACAGTTTGCGATGTCACTCGTATCACTTTGTATATTAGTCAAGTCTGTAAAGTTCAACAGATAACTATATTTACAAAAGCTTTCTAATTTGTTGTAAATTGAGGTGATAAAATTTAATCAAAGGTAAATTCGATTTTCCAATCGTTACCGAGGCTTGACATATATTAAAATTGCAATGAACAAATATTCCCATATGACCTTTAAGGGCGGGGTAAGGTTAATTCGGCGAAAAAGAAGCATGATTTTGAGATTTTTTTCTGGCGATACAAATAGTGTAAATTTATTCAATCAATTTTCATACAATAATACAACATTTAAACAATATTTTGCTAAATTTTCATTCCAAAATATTGAAATTTAAGCGGGTGACAGTGAATCTCCGGAGGCGTTTCGAAAAAAAGTTGCTTTGCGGTGTTCATCATAACTCGCAAAAGAATCATCTGAAACAAAAAAATTAAAATGCATTCGTTAAAGGAGATGTTTCTCGAGGTAATCACAAGGGGATTTTTTTTTATTTTTTATTTTTGATATTTTCGTAGCACTTGGAAGCAAAAATACCGATTTTCGCTATAAAAATCAGCTAATTTATTGCTGCAAAATTAATAATTATTAAAAAAAAAAGCTCTCGACAATACCTGGTGAATTATGTGAAGAAGTAATGTGCAAAATTTCAAAACGATTGATCCAGTAGATTTTGCGTTATCGTGAAGACGGACTTTAAAATTGTCAAGTTTCAGGAAAACGTTTTGAAGTTTTGCGCACTGAAAAATTCGAAATAAAACTCGATAGTTTTCTTATACTCACACAGAGTCGTCGATGCCAGGTCCATCGAGCAAAAAGCTTCCATCGTCATGATCTAGAGCATCTTTTTGCATTTGTCTACGCAAAACTCTTTCTTCTTTACTGTCGTGCGCCGCTTGCTCCTCTGCTCTAGTAATTCGTAATAAAAATCCAGCCCGGAGCAACGGACACTCAAATACTCACAACGTCGTCAATTTGGCTCCAATCGACTTGAAATTTTGTCACAATATTCTTGAGATATCATGCATTCAGTTGAAAAAATAAACAAAAAATTTTATAACCCTACCCCACCCTTAATCTTTCCTAGTGATCTCCAAAGCTTTTCCGAAATTCACCAACAGTTTTTGTATTTTCATACACAACTTCCGCATCGAACAATTCGTTACCAATACAATTTCGCAAACGTACGGAATCATCAAATACCTCAAAATACATCATCTTTAATTTCCAGCACTTTAATCATTATTATCATACTGTTCACGCTCGATACAATATCCGGAGTTGTTTCGAACAAGCTCACCGCGTAGACAAAATTGCATTTATTGTTTTTTTTTTTTTTCAATTTTAAACTTACTTTACCTTCCCACGTAATGGGAATACTTTTCCAACTTCCGGTTGAATTTCGATTTTTTAACGTACTCACTGCCTGTGCCGTAGATTATAATGTCGAGCGAAAAAGAGAAAAAAACGTGTAGCTCCAGATACCAGGCTGCAACCACGAGTAGAAAGCTTTATCGGTTATTTTATCTATGACGTATACACGATGGGTCTTGCTCTGAGTACCTACTCAACCTTCGATTTTCCATTCCGTCCTGTTCGTTGTGGTAAAACAAACAGAAGAAACGAAGAAAAGCGAACGCACTAATTAATATTCGCGATGGCCAAATGTTTATCATCCGAGTCTAATTGAAAAAATACCGGCGCAATTGACGAACTCCGAGCTTCGTATGTATGTTTATTTCCGTACACGACTCGGTCTCTGAAAAGTGCTGAAAATTGAAAACGTATATTGACTCCGTTACGTGGATACAACGTGATGCAGCTCTTTGCGGAGTTATCACATAACCGTACGATATTGGAAAAACATGTTGACGTTGTATTTTTTTTTTTTTGCTCGGAAAAATGGCAATCGATGGTATGAGACGGTTCTGTGAGGTTAATTCGATATAAAAAAGCATATATTCGATAATTTTTTTTGACGACACAGTTGATATACTTTTATTTATATAATGATGAGTCAATAAAGTAACATTTGAAGAATATTCTATGAAATTTTCATCAACTTTTATGAACAAATGAGCAATTGACGATGAATCTTCGCTGCCGTCTTAAGGGGGTACGTCTGTGTAGATCGCCGGAAAAATAGGTGAATTTTGGGAATTATTATCTCAAAAACTATGTATGTACCCCCTTAAAAAAAAAGTTTTATTGCGGTGCCCCTCATAACTCATCACTGGATCATCTAAGATCAAGAAACCAAAATGATTTTATTAATTGGAAAGTTTCTGCAGGTAACAACGTTGAGTATTTTTTTTTTTTTTTGGTCCAGAAGGAAACATCCATTTCTGATTATCTTGGAACGTGGGAGGTTAGAGGAAAGTTAGCACAAAAAATTAGCAGGAATTAGGCAGAATTTGGTTCCGTTCTAATTCACTTCAGCTTCGAACAATTGAGTCCAAACTCGTATCAAATTCGGCTTCGTATCAAATTTGGTAAAGGTGTCGGATTTTATAGGAGATTGAATATTTTGAAAAATTGCGAGTATTTCTTTAGATCACGTAGTTTTCGACCAATGAACTCAAATTCACTACTGGTAGAAAATATCACTCTTAGCTGTACCATGGATCAGTGAAGATTGATCCTAGGATCCCGACTTTGGTTGGGAAACAGCAATTTGGAACTTGCAAACTCCGACCATCTTCTTCTAACGGAACTTGGAGAAATTGTCGATGTCGTATTGATATTGATATCGAACGATATTTGGTATGAATTTTATAGAACGTAAAGATCGATGTTGGGAAACGGATTTTCAACGGAGAACAACCTGCAAGTCGGAACTTGCAAATTGATTCGTCAGAGAGATAAAAAATAATCACAAGAACGAAATCGCAAATATAGAAAAATATCCTAAGAAAGTAGATAGGAGGCAGTAGTGAAGTATAATCAAATGTAGTATATGGACGATTCTTTTTCAACTGGGGAATTTTTTTTTTTTCAACGCCCAATTTTTTTCATAATTTGCCAGTTTGAAATATTAGTCAAAAGGAACGTCTTCGATTTTTTTTAGATATTTTTACGCGTCCGTTCAGAATTTTCAATTTTTCATTACGAACACTGTACCTCGAGAAAATATTCATCGAACAAAAAAAAACATAAGGCTAAAAACTTTTTTATTTTTTTCGCTTTATCGAAAAAAATTAAAATCATAATTTTTTTACATTGAAAAAATTAAAATTTGGCAAATAAATGAGAAAAACATTTTTTTTAACCAAATAACACACCTTCGATTTCGTCACAAGTTTCACAGGATGTCTGTCATTCGGTAAAGTGTGTGTGTGAATTTTTCCAGAATGGTACCTGCAATGGTTACGATGAAAAAAAATCAAAACCCTGCGAAATCACATAGATCTCATAAATCATCAATCATTTCGCAGGGTTTTTATTTTTTCTTTATCCTAACCATTGCAGGTACCATTCTGAAAAAATTCACGTACACACTTTACCAAATGACAAACATCCTGTAAAATTTGTACCAAAATCAAAGGTGTGTTATTTGGTTAGAAAAAATGTTTTTCTCATTTATTGTAAAATTTATCGGAAAAAATAAAAAAGTTTTTATTTTTATGTTTTTTTTTGTTTGATGAATATTTTTGAGGTAAAGTGTTCGTAATGAAAAATTGATAATCCTGAACGGACGCCTTAAAAAATCTAAAAAAAATCAAAGACATTCCTTTTGGCCAATATTTCAGACTGGCAGATTATGAAAAAAATTGGGGGTTGAAAAAAAAAATTGGCCCAGTTGAAAAAGAATCGTCCATATACGAAATGCGATATAATCCGTAGGATTATTGATTAATTTATTAATTATTAATTCAATATTACATAGTGCGGAGGATATTTGGGTCATGTGGAGACAAAATTAAATGAAAATAATCGATGAATAGCTATTTCAATATTAATCGTATCTCTACGTATTAAAATATCCATCAATATATAATTTTCATCTCGAATCGGATCATCATAGAATATACAAACATGGAGAAATATCCTGAGAAAGTAGATAGGAGGTAGCAGTGTAGTATAATCAAATGTAGTATATATACGAAATAAGATATAATCCGTAGGATTATTGATTAATTAATTAATGATTAATTTACTATTACACAGTCCGGAGGATATTTGGCTCACGTAGGGACAAAATTAAACAAAAATAATCGATCAATACCTATTTCAATATTAATCTTATCTCTACGTATTAAATTATCCATTAACACATAATTTTTATCTCTCATCGGATTATCATATCACCCATAAATAATGACGAGGAATAGAAATTCTCAACGGGCGTGGAGTGAATTCCAAGATAACGTCATTGAAACATACGGCCCGCAGTTCATTAGTCACGAAATACTACGTGGGACAAAGTTACGAGAGCTTAATTGTTAGAGATATTATCATTAGCTGTGTACCGTGCAAAACAACGCCTTCGTATATATATATACGTTCAACCGCGCGAACGTTTCTTTATTTTTCGTGTGCATCATAACTTCGCCTCGTTCACTTCGTAGCAAAACCGACCCGGTTCTTTCAACGAGGGTATAGCATTCCCCTTAATTCGTCCGGGCCGCGGCCAACCCCTCGACCGCGACGCAGAGCTGTACCTTGACGCTCAGTCGGCTACCCCGTGTAAACCCCGACCCCTTCCCACCCCCCCCACCCCTTTTTCCGACCCCGTAACGCTCGACAACTTTTCGTTTCAGCATTGCAAATTGTTTGGCACGAGAGTTTCGCCCGGTGGCCACCACCATAGCAACCACGTTTCAATTTACTCTTTTCTCTACGTCTCTACCTCCCGCCATTCTTTTTTTTTTTTTCACCGTGCTTTTCCACCTCCTATTCCACAGCCTCAACCTTTCAACGTTCTTCTTTCACATCACTGCCGAGCTTGCGTTTTTTTCTTACCGCCGCGAGTCGACGGCGGACTTCGGTCCAGCCCCGGATGCTGAGTTTACCTTTTTTTCTTTTTTGAGGGAATTGAAGTACGTTCGGTGCGCGGAATTATCGGGAATACGTGCGACGGGTAGGTTTTTGGGTTGAGACTGGAGTTCGATGATATCGAAGGTTGGAATTATTGTTTTTTTGTTTCTTGATCGAAGTGTTGTATTGTGATTTGAACGGTTAGTCGCGGTTGGAGGAGGGAACATAGCTTTTTGGGAATTTTTTGCTCTTCGCTATGTGCATGTATTTTTTCAAACGTTCGAGCATTCGATAGTGTACACTTTTATTGATATTACGACAAAATTTCGTTGAAAAATATTCATGAGTTAAGGAATAGCACGTAGTTTGCCGAAGGATGTTTTTCGAAAAGCGTTCTGCGAACCTTCCTGTTCCTCAACGGGTTATCTACAATCGAAAATTCATGATTACTTCTTTAGTTCATTAGTTTTTACGGTGCATGACATTTGCGATTGTCGAAAAAAGATTTTTTTAACGAAATGGTGACCGTTCAAACGTGTACATCCGATTTGCGTACGAAAAATCACCAGTTTTTCGTCGACAAGGAAAAACTTTTGGATGAAAAAAAGAAAATAAGATGTCATGCACCGTACTTTTGTATATTAAAGACGTCTGCACAGTTTGAAGTAAATCGGTCAAGCGTATCTCGAGTAATCAGGGTCACCGTTTTCAAAAACATGATTTCAAGTGAAACGCGTCTAAAGTTTCAAGTAAAATTTACATAGGAATAATTTTTTTTTTCGTTTGCTTACATACTGTCCTCTATACCGGGTGCATATAATAATTCTTCTGATTCCTCTGCAGCCTCCAAAAAGTGAATTTGCTCTTGTCTACGACATATTCTTTCCTCCTGGGGGCCTCATACGGTTCTCCATAATACCGAAAATGACGAAAGTGAGTGGCTTAAAAGTATAGGAAGTCATCTCACACCAAGAACCGTAATGGGCCCCCTGGTATCTTGCGCCCGACTATCAGCGATTGTAACAAGGTCATTGTCAGATTTCTTCACATAATTGCGGGCATTTGTTCCGCAATCAATCCCTAGTGCGAGCATCATTCGCAGAGGTGCTCGCGAATCTTCATTAAGGTGGAGGACTACATCGGCGAGTGCGAGAGAGATATCTGCAATCACGGTGAGACGTTGTTTGGTCGCCACAATTGTTCTGTCGAATAAAACACGGTATGAACATCATGCGGTTCAGAATTTTGCATGATGCCCGTATCGTCTTTTATTCGACAAAACAATTGAGGCCCCAAACAATTGATTACAGTTTTCTGTTACCGACCGAGCAGCATCCCATCACCTTAAATTGAAAGCCATGGGAAAGATCCAAAAGGCAAAAAAGGGCAACACAAAGTGATTTTTCTTCGTGATAATGCAAAAATTCCGTCCTCACATTAACAAACCCGGTAGTCGCAGTAAAAAGCTCCGACCAATTTAACAAACCCCTCTACGGACTCGCCGTATCGTCGTCTCAAAACTCCGAACAACCGTTGATCAACCCCCGACAAATTTAATCAACAAACCCGGCGCGAATTCATTAATACCCGATCGTCGTGGAGTTTCCGAATACAACGAGTCGCGACTTTTCCCGAAGGTAACGAAACTCTCCGAGCCCTCGGGGCGTAACCCAGTTGGCGATACAACCGGGACACGTTGACCGTTGGACGCATCGTGCATGGAGTAAAACGAGAATTGTCGGCGAGGCAAGGAGTTCCACGTCGGTGTAGGTTGGTGCCTCCGGGGCTGGCCGAGAACGTACGGAGCTTTCATAATTTAGGTGGAAGCGAACGAGTGCGCGAGACCACGCGAGCGTTTGGCGCGACCGATAAGATCACCCGTTCGAGATCCCCGCGACCTACCGGCTGTGGCGACCGCACGGATAAAAAACGCAACAGAGGGTCGAGGAAGGATGGCGGGGGTGAGAGAGAAAGAGGGAGAGAGAGAGAGCGAGAGAGAGAGAGAGAAAGAGAGAAAGAGAGAGAGAGAGAGAGAAAGAGAGAGAGAGAGCGAGAGAGAGAGAAAGAGAGAGAGAGAGCGAGAGAAAGAGAGAGAGGGCGAGAGAAAAAGTCGGAGGAGAGTTTTGTATACCAGGTCCATGGGTTGCCATCTCTCGGTCGTAAGCACGTTGCGGGATTGCGCGGAAATTTTTCCTAGATAGAAACGACTTTGCGTCTTCGCTTGTTATCTTCTTTGGCTCGTGCGCTAACTCTTCCTCTCTCTCTCTCCCTCTTTATCTTTTTTTTTTTTTTTTTTTTTTCGTTTCTGTACCCGAGTTTCGGTCCCTGCTGACTCTTTTTCCGAGTACGGCAAACTTTTCTCACACAGTCCGGGGTTACTTGGCTCACGATATGGTATGTGTTCCACTGAAAACTTTTCCATCGTCGGGATATACAGGGTGACTTGGTTAACTCGATCATCTTGAATATCTTTCTCATTTTGTTGAGATAAAAAGAAATTTTATAAACAAGAATGATTCGCTGTCGGAGGTTGAATCTTGTTTCATAAATTTTTTTTTTCACGAGTTGAGAGAATTTAGGTTTGTGTAGAATATATTTTTGATTTTTTATATTTATTTTATATTTTATAATAATTTTACGATCATTTGCCATTTTTTTTATGATACTGAGAGCACGAGAGAATAAATGAGTGATTCCGGCATTAATTAGCAACGGTCGGGAAAATACTTGGTACTATTTAGACCGTAATTTGTTTCGGAGCATTATCAGCCGGCGATTTATACCATGATATAAAAATACGATAATCCTTGACACGAAACAGTCCGGGGACGGAAATTCTAAGGTCGTAAAATCGACCTGCACAATACTTGGAACTGTCCGACGAGTAGAGCGATACAATATTTTTATACGGACGTAAAAAAAGATAGCATTCGCTTGGACGTTTTATAAATACGGGCGGAAGCGGTTGAAATTGCGAAGGATTGTGTAGAAATGTTTACGAGCGGTTATGAGCATTTATAACATCATGGTAACCGTAGACCGGCACATTAGATAAAGTGAAAAATTGATCAGAAACTAAACGAGCACGAACATGAGTCCGCCATCCCGAGTAGAAACTTGTTAAGGGTTGGATGTTGTCACAGAAGGGCCGGATCAGTTTTAGCCAAGGCATCCTTATATAAGGCAAGCCAGACATTAACCGGACCAGGTCCGGAAAAGATTCAGCTCGGGCAACCTTATGTAAGGCAAACCGGATATCGGTCGGATCAGGCATAAATATGTGGCATATACGGCAACCTTATATGAGGCTTGCCGTAATTTTACCACACCCGGACCTGGCGAGTGGTATCTACGGCAGCCTTAAGGGAGGTATGTCGTAGTTTCACCACGTCGGGGCCTAACAAGCGGCATCCACGGCAACCTTAAATAAGACACGCCATTATTTTATCATATCAGGGACTAATCAGAGTTTTTCGTAGGCCTGCTATAAATTGAACAGCTGCAATAACAGCACTTCAGTCTTCACCGTTTAATCCACGTTTCTTTCGAATATCCCATATTTGATTTGGTTTCAAGTTGACTTAGCTTACTTCAAATTATTTTTGAGTAAAGATTAATAACAATAACAATAAGATTGTTAATCCCCGTTTCTCTTAAATACCCCATTTGGATTTGGTTTTGAGTTGACTTAGTTTACTTGAAATTCTTTTCTCCTCAACAGAGGAATAAATAATTTTATGACCAGAAAAATCTTAGTTTATAGCGTTAAGGACCTCAACAGGCTATATTATCAGGTCCTGGTCGTGCGCTGCGTTGCATTCGGATCAGGACCAGGTAAAGGCTACCTTGGTCAGGACCTGACCAAGAAAAGAAGGCAGCCTGACTTGGACCCGGTCATTGCTTGATAAAATTTCTAATTGGGATGCGCAAAGTACCAACGTGTCCATGGGGGAGAATGAGTCTAGTTTTAACGGAGATAGTTTGTAACAGTGTTTATTATCACCAAAAGAGAGGAAGGGAAGTAAATGGTTTTTTGACACTTCAAGGTTATCGATGAAACGAGATTAGATTGTTTACCTGGATTTACGGTGTGGTGGTAGAGGTAAAGAGGTTTTTATCGACCTATCACACAGTGACGTTTACATCACCTAGAGGTTAAAAAATCGAAAGATAATTGGAAGTGTCAATAATGAATATGAAATATAGAATCGTGTGAATTTCCTCTGCTACCCTTGAAAATGATCAGAATTCAAACGATTGTCAGTCACAATACATGAAACGTACCAACTTTACCTTCGATTAAAGTTATCAAACAATTTTCCTGTTTTCTCATAACAAACAGTTTCTATTTCTATCATTTTCAAGTCGAACCATCGTCAATAACCCTTCCAATTTTTTTTTTTACTTTCCAAAACCAAGGTAAGATGAAGGTCGACGTCAAGGTCTTCGCCTCTGCTACCACGCCGTGACAAAAAATAATTATTCAATCCCGTATAGATTAACATCGGCGTACTTCGTAATCTCAAAAAGTATGACCTTGAAAAAAAATGCAGTACCGAAAAGCACAAGAATAAAATATTTTTTTATAATCGTAAATAAGCGAGATATGAAAATTGTTCGAGTTAGCTGGGATAACCTGTATAATACCTCGAAGGTCGACAAACGTCCTCGTTCGCGATAGATCAGAGATCGAGACAAGCACGGGACTTTTCACGAAGCGTAACCCTGAGAAACGCCGATGTCAAACGAAAGAAACGAGAATGACGATAATACGCGTAAAGTACTTGAATAAAACGGAACGTAATTCAACGAGCAAAGAGAAAACGGACTCTCGAAGATTCGTAGCTCGATGGGGGGAAATTTCTCAAACTATTTTATCACCGCTACCAGACGCCAATATTCCTGGAAAATAATTTCAACAATTAGCGTAGGACGTGCCCGCACGAAGTACAAGAACGTTTATTAGCGGCGTTATTAAAATTTTAACGGGGATGGAAAATCGTGGATGGTTTGGACGGCAGCGACCCCTCGGTACGCCTCCGGGCTTATTATTTATGTACGACTAAAGTAGTCGAGAACTCTCGTGCTCACTCGCGCCGAAACGGCGAGAGCCAACGTCGTTACAGTCGAGGTCGTGAAATGTGAGAAACTAATGTACTCTGCTCATACATATATATATATATATATATGCGTGGGCGTGCATTAGTTACTCAAATTTTTACGACGTTGTAACTTATCGCGTTTGATTGGACGAAAATTATCGCGTTTTTTGTCAATGATAAGAGATGTCTATTTAGTTATTTGCCGTCAAATGTGTTTGCGATGACATATGTTTGAGCCACTGGCCCGAGGCGAAATTTTTGCCCTACATTTTAACTTATTTTACCGTATGTGTCCGAATTGGAAGGTGAAGTGAGGTTGAAATATTTTTTCATCTTCGTTTAACCTTAATGTGAGGTCGAAACGGTTTTCATCTTCGTTTTACCTTCAATGTGAGGTCGAAACTGTTTTCACCATCGTTTCAACCTCAATGTGATGTCGAAATATTTTTCAACTTCGTTTCAACTTCCGGGTGAGGGTGAAATTTTTTTTTCGTGTTTCTACCTTTGTTTCATCTTCCGAATGAGGGTGAAATCTTTACTTTCGTTATTTTTCCGTCCTTTATAAATCAATAAACATCCATTTTAATTTGATGTTCTATCGTTCTAATTTGTTGATTATAATTAATCCAGGATCAATAATAATGAATAATCCAGAATCATTAATAATGATAATTATGTTGGGTTGCTTCGACCGCCATCAATTATTTGCTGCGTGAGCTTTGGCGATGGACGACCGTATCTTTTTTAATTATTTTATTACGTTTCGTCCCTATCTGAAGGGGCCCCAAATCTAGGGGCGAAACGTAATAAAATAAACAAGCTGCAAGTTGAACCTTGCAATTTGCTTCCTCTGAATTTT
>OZ020170.1:4069432-4117152 GCA_963971145.1 Sussaba pulchella
GTGTTCCAGTGCTGCTATCGACTCGCACGTGCCGCGCCAAGGCTTCTATTTTGTAGGCATAACGTGAAAGCTATAATTCTCAAGTGAATTCATGCAAATCGCAAAAACGCCAGCTTTTTGATTCTCTACAAGCTCGTCTCTCCTAATCCGAACGCTGCCTATGTTTTTTTTAGTAATACATGCTTAGCCAGATTTTGTTGTGTCTGAAAAGAGTTGTATCGATCAAAACCGCCTTTGAAAGCTTTCTCAAATTAGCGAATCGAGTATTCTTCAACCCAAATCTTAGAAAAAAATGTGCACCTAAATAAAACGTTTGCCCCCGAGAATCTAAAGTTACGAGATGAAGAGTTTGCCCGGGTTGGATATATTTTGAGATTTCCTCAACGTTGCGTCTCTTTGTTGTAGGAGCCAACCGCCTTATCGGGAATAATACCGATCGTGCTGAAATGGGCTGCACAGACGAATTTTACGGCAAATCGTTCGCTTATTTTTTATTGTTTTCTCGCGCTTCAGTACTGCTATCAACTTGCACGTGCCGCACGAAAACCTCTATTTTATTTTTCTGCATAACGTGACCGCTATAATTCTCAAGTAAATCCATGTAATAGATAAAACACCAGCCTTTCGATTTTCCACAAGCCTGTCTTGCCTAATCCGAACGCTGCCTATGTTCTTTTTAGTAATACATGCTTAGCCAATTATCGTTGTGTCCGGAAAGAGCTGCATCGGTCAAAATCGAATTCAAAACTTTCTACAATTAGCGATTCGATTATTTCCCAACGTGAATCTTAGAAAAAATGTGCACCTAAATAAAACGTTGGCCCCCAAGAATAAAAAATTCCAAAATGGGGGTTTGCTCGTGGTTGGATATTTTTTAAGATTCCCTAACTGTCGCGACTCCCTGTTGTAAGAACCAACCTCCTTATCGGGAATAATACCGATCGTGCTGAAATTGGCTGCGCAGAAGAATTTTACGGCATATCGTTCGCTTATTTTTTATTGTTTTCTCGTGCTTCAGTGCTGCTATCAACTTGCACGTGCCGCACGAAAGCCTCTATTTTATTTTTCTGCATAACGTGACCGCTATAATTCTCAAGTAAATCCATGGTAATAGATAAAACACCAGCCTTTCAATTCTCTACAAGCTCGTCTCTCCTAATCCGAACGCTGCCTATGTTCTTTTTAGTAATACATGCTTAGCCAATTATCGTTGTGTCCTGAAAGAGCTGCATCGGTCAAAATCGGATTTGAAAGCTTTCTCAAATTAGCGAATCGAGTATTCCCCAACGTAAATATTGCAGTAAAGTTTGTGGCAAAATAAAACGTCTGCCCACAAGAATCGAAAAGTACGACATGAAGAGTGTGCTCGTATTTGGA
Organism: Sussaba pulchella; assembly: GCA_963971145.1. NCBI lineage: Eukaryota > Metazoa > Arthropoda > Insecta > Hymenoptera > Ichneumonidae > Sussaba > Sussaba pulchella. The sequence continues at coordinate 4,070,810 of OZ020170.1, forward strand.
CATTTTGTGAGATTTTCTAACCGTCGCAACTCTTCGTTGTCGGAGCCAACCGCCGTATCGGGAATGATACCGATCGTGCTGAAATTGGCTGCGCAGAAGAAATCCACGGCAAACCGTTAGCTTATTTTTTATTGTTTTTTCGTGTTCCATTGCTGCTATCGACTCGCACGTGCCACGCCAAGGCCTCTATTTTATTTTTTTGCATAACGAACGTTATGATTTTCGAGTAGATGTTCCGTTCCCGGGAGACCATGAAAAGATCAAGACGATGCTCTGCAAATTGGTTCATGGTGTCAAGTCGTAGCTCGAAAAATGTCCACGTGGTAATTATTTCACAAAAGAAGGAAGACTTTTACATGCATTTTAAACGAGAGGACTTCCGAGGCTTGGGTCGACCACTAGAGAAAGTTTAGCGGGCTGAAATTCAGGTTATTTTCCTTTAAACATGTAGAACGATATAAAGACGACGCAGGATAAAAGAAAAAAGTCGCTGGAAAACGGATAACTCTAGATAGATTTATATTATACGGCGCCCTCCAACTCAATTAAAATTGTGAACCGCGTTTGACATTTGATGCGAAATTGGCCTCATTTCGCGTAATGCGCGCGAACATTTCCATTCGTGCTTGGGCGCACCCGTTATAGTGAAGGCAGCGACTCTTTGAGCGGGACACCGCATCGCTGGACGCCACCTCGTTCATTTTTGGCTCGACGAATGGGAAGTGTCCTACATAAATCGAAAGAATATGCCTGACCGGCAATTTTTTTTCTCATCTTTAATTAAAAATTATTACATGAAGTTTGTAATATCTCATATCTTGCAATTATAATTCTTAACGGTTCTTATATGCAAAAGAAACTAGGGATCTTAAAATTTCTTGATTTATTAAAAATATTGATATTCTTTGGAATTAATAAACTTTAGAATTAACAGAATCAAAAATTAATATATATTGAATTGATCAATTATATCATTTAATTCTAATATTTCCGAAAGTAAGCTCAATGTAGGATGGATTTTACTGGCTTTCACGCACCTCGTGGCTTACTTTCGAAGCGATTTCTTATCACGATTACGACTTTATTGTATTTCCCCTAGATGGAATCTTTTGTCCAGGCTCCATCGGCTCTATGCCTCCGCGCTATCCGCGAATGTTTGAGCGATACGGAGGTCGAACGCATTTTAGGGGTGGAAAATATTATCACAATCGCTTTAGGTTATAAACCGCATGTCATGTGCGATGCTACCACTTCGAAAACGCGATCCATCATTTCTCTTAGATGGTTTGAGAAATCCCAATCAAATTAATCTCAAACTACGCACAATCGTGGCATGAACCCTCCACCTCTCATACAAGTTCGCAAATAATCATTCGTTTCCGAGAAATCTCAAAATCAGGTTTGCAAACGACTTCGCCTTCGTGGGTGACCTTAAAAAAACGACGCATGTTCGTATTCGTACCAATGGGCCCCCACGATCGTGCGAAGGTCACCTCCGTCTCAATCCCTGGTCCCCGCAAATTTTCGAACGTTTTTGACAAAAGAAGAACAACAAAATTCGTCTAAATTTGGTTGATTCAAAGTAGAAAGATTTACCGGTAAATCTTTCTACTTTGACATATAACATTGCACCAAAGGTGTGCACTGGTGTCACACGCTCTTTTAAAGCCAGGGCTGGCGCAAAAGGGGGATACGGTGGGTCCCCCCCCCCCCCCCCCGCATAGCCCCGTCAGCCGGTGAGAATTATGCGACCGGAGGAAATACGTTTCGTCAGCCCTGCTGGAGCAGATTATACGGAATGGGCGAAGACAAAAGGATCATCGTTATCTAAAAACGTTCGAAAACGGTCACTTTTTCAACACTTATTATCTCCACGAGTTTATATCCGATCATCAATATTATTATGCAGGAACAATCGATGTGACTGACAGAAACGATGCGCTGAAAGCTGTTACGAAGAAAATCAGCCGTTTGAACGGTTAGAGAGGTAATCGGATTGCGGCCGATCTCCTCGCCATACCGACGAAACACATAATTTCCGTCTTTAGCCGGGAGTTCCAAAATCATTGACCACATCGGGGATGGAAGGGTTTCAGTCAGACGATTCATGGCAATTTGCCCCATATATATTTTTCAGCATTTTATGAAACACAATCAACGGTGGCGTAACAGGAGAGTGATTTTTTAAATAAAAGCCTGCGTATTTTAGAAACTATAAGTGACGTTACATTCTGCGTTACAATTTTAATTTCGAAATGACGAGATACGTATTTTATAATTAGAAAAAAAAATCGATTTTGAGAGTAGGAGCCGGAGGTAAAGTTTTTCCGAGGATTTGTAATGTAATTTGTCGTTATTCTTTGGCTTCGGTTGCCTGCGTCAAAAAGCGCGAGTTTTCTCCGTAATAAAACTCGTCGTGTTTGGATTTGGCTTGCGTTGAAATTTTATGACAAAACAGTAGTGCCTTCATGATTTTTTATTTTAATATCCCAGCCTTCCTATCACTCAATACGTGCCACCGAGCCGTTAATTTTATTTCTTTGCGTTAGGGAAGTGCGTCATGATTCACTCGCATACGTGGCGAATGCTTTGGACGTTTTTCTCGACTGTTTTCGACGTCGTTTCATCAATTATTCGATCACCTCCGTCTATGTAATGACTCATCCGTTCGCTATAATCATCTTCAGAGCGTGTTAAGGTTCCTGTATTAAGATCAATTTCCATTATTCGATCTGTGCGAAAGCCCCTTAAAGAATGAAGGACCGCATTGCAGCAGGAAAAACTCGTTGCTTTTTTATTTCAGGTTCGCAGCTTTAAAACATTTTTTAATCTACACCTTTGACTTTGGTCTGCGCGAAATGATTTCCATTAATGCCCTAGAATCAGTGAGAATATTAATTGCGAATTAGGAAAAAAATCACGCCCAAGTTCAATTAATAACGAAAAACAACTAAAATCAAAAGATTTAAAAAAACTAACAGACAAAACTAGCAGACAAAAGTTTGTCTTCGAAGAATCTCCAATCCTCTATCACTGCGTGTGCACGTATGTTAATACCTGAAGATGTAAATAAAATTATTCCTTATATTTGAATTGACTTTCGAAAATGAATAAATATACGTTTTACCATTTTTCGAAACACAATGAACGGGGGCATGACAGAAAAATGATTTTTTTTCTGATGACTTCTGTACTTTAGAACCCAATAGACGTGAAATTCAGCGTTACACTTCTAATTTCGAAATAAACAGATACATAACTCACAATTATAAAAAAAATCGATTAAGGGAGTAGGAGCCGGAGGTACATTTTTCCGGGGATTTGTAATGTTATTTTTCGATATTATTTGGCTTCGGCATTACGCGTCATAAAGCACGAATCTAATCAGCCATGAAAATCGTCGTGTTGACATTTGATTCGGGTTATATATCCATGACAAAATTACGGTGCCTTCATGATTTTTACTTTTGATATACCAGCCTTTAAATTATTCAATACGTACCACCGAGCCGTTAATTGTATTTTTTTGCGTTACGGAAGTACGTCATACACCCGTAGCTAGCTTCACGCGTCGGAAGAGCTACACCACTATACCAATACATACATTTTCGAGATTTTTACCGTCAGGACATAGAACCCAGCCCGGTTTTCGGCAAGACATATTTAATTTTTTTTTTAAATCTAGATCGAAAACCATCATCATATGTGGAAATTTCGGGAAAACTCGATTTTTTTCCTAATTCAGACAATGTTTCGATACAATATTAGGAACATGAGCCTTAATCCAATTTTATAAAGGAAGTTCTGCACTTCCGATGAAGTGTTTGAAAAACAATGTATTCAATAAAAAACGGGCCAAATAGCAATTTGGAACAGAGGATACAAATAAATATCATTGACCCCGTCGGGGGATTAAAGGGTTTCAATCTGGCGATTTTGGATAGTTCTTTCTATGTATATTAGGGTCGTTCTTTCCAGCCGATTTTGAACTATCTAGGCTAATTTAAAATGTTGCCCCTAATCGGGTCGAGACTCCAATTCGAAATACAGGCAATTTCCTAACCTTTCGGTGATAATGTTGGCGGGACGCCTAAAAAATCCCACCCAAGTCATTGTCCTTATTCACGAAGAAATGCACTGCTATATGGAATCAATGGGTATGCGACCCACTTTTATGACGCAAAAATATATGAGTCATCTCATGCCACGTTTACACCGTTTCTCTGACGATTATTATCCAATGTAATGAGATATTTTTTATACAACTAAAATATCTGAAGTTCCGGGGCCCCAAACCGCCCCAAAATCAACGTAAGGTACTCTCTTTGACTTTCTAAACCAACTACGGCCAATGCGTTGCCTCGGGACTCTCTCATACCCTTGTAAATTTATTTATAATTCGAATAAATCATGTAAACATGGCATGTGACGACCAATTCCCTATTTATTCTTTGTGCAAGTAGGGTCCAAACGCGTTAATTTCATATGGTATTCGATTTTCCCAGGAATAATCAGTCACCCCGCTCCCATAATTACCGAACAATGAAAAAATTGCATGTTTTTCAAACCCGCAACTTCACCCCGAATCAGCCCGTCGTAATGATTTGACTGAAGTGGTCAAATAAGGGTTACGATTTTTTCTGAATTGATGGAGTTGCCATAAAATCTCGAAAAGAATCCAAACAAGAACCATTCTCGTGTACACAGAGACACATATTTATCAATGCATTCTAGGATGTCCCTTCACAAGAACATGTCGGAATGTCATGACGGCTACCCTCTAATCCGTTTTAAGGTATATAAAAAAAATCTAGTTAGAGGCCTCCTTTACAAGTGTCGTACAGGTCTCACAATTTAGCCAGATTTTTGTTCGTATACTTTGAATCGTATTAGAGTATTGCCGCTACGAAATTCCAAAATGACCTCATTAAAGCACACCCTAATGTGTACACCGTTGTCATGTCAATCCAGCAAACAAGTTTGATTTAAAATGATTAGGAACGTCGAGAATCATTCTTCTTTTGGGGATTTTGTTTGAAACACGTTTGACTGTGGACATTTCATCCCGAAGAACTTCGATCTTATATCATGCATTTTTTTTTCAATCGTGTATTTTTCAAACGTGGCTCATCGCTCTTCAGTTTTTCCTGCCGTGTGTTATCAGTTTTCCCTCTCTTGACTATCGCTCCCCATAAATTGGTTCTCCGCTCGAAATTAGAAACGCCAAGACGTGCCTCTTGACGATTTAACCACCGGGATTAGTATAAAACCCCGACGTGAGGAAACCTCAATTCATTCTTCGAGTTGACGCAGTGCAGAATCGACTGATAAGTAATTACCGTAACGAGTGTCGTGGAAAAAGACGACAGAGATTGAAAATTTGGTTCCAAATGAAATCAAGCAATGAACGCCGCTACGGTTTTGTCGTTCGCGAGTCTTTTGGCTCTCGTTTCGATGTCCGATGCCACGTTCGGCAATGATAAATCACGTCTTCCGACGGGAAATCGCATGCCTACCTACGTGTACGTGGCAAGGACAGCAGCGGATATTTACGCGGCAGTTTCTTCTTCCCTGCGTCGACAATACCGTAAGTAACGATGTCTGAACTTGATTTCAATGTCTCTAAAGGCGCTTCATGTATGACGTAGAATTCGTGTGTGTGTGTGTGTGTGTGTGTTTTTTCCTAAAGTAGTATTCAAATATTTGAATATCCGTGTTTCAGGCGAGGTGGCATTTGTTAGCAATGACAACATAAAACGAATGATTACGACCTATCGGTCTCAGATTCCTAAAATTGGAGAGAATCTGTTGCATCCCGTATTCTTCGTCCGCGAATCAATGATGGTATTATCGTCAGTGGCAGTTCCGACCATCAATTTTCCTGTTCGTGGTATAAACTTACGAAAGTCGCCGACCTCGGCAGATATCATTGATTTGGCCATCGTTATCCCAGAAATTACGGTCGATTTCGCAGCACAAATTCCCCAGACGAATGGGAAGCCGGGTCGCTCGCTCCGATCGCGATACGCGTTCCGTAAGTATGGATCCGATAACAAATAGTCTTGAAAAATCTTGTCCATCTGCGGTTCTTACAATACCCGATATAGCAATAAATCAGTGATATTAATCGATTTTTTCATTTCATAATCCAATGTAATTCGTTTTTAGGAACAATTGACGTCCAACTGGAAATTACGTGGTCTTTACAAAAAAATCCGCAAGTAGTTGAGAGCGCAATAATAAAACAGTTCGAGCCTCAAAGCGTGATCGTTGGAAGAGCCGAGAATCAGCCGACATACGAATTTATAAGTAAGTTACTCCTGTTTACACGTTGCTTTCGTACTTGTACTTGGGTTAGTCTCTTTTATTCTTTGTTGAACACGAGCGAATACGTACAATAGATCGATTATCGTTCATTATTATTATTATTGTCATTATTATTATTGTTGTCATTATTATTTATTAACTACCTATGTAAGTTCGACGGATGAAATGTAAAATCTTTATACGCTGTGGGTTAGAAAAAGGGACGAACGACGAAACGATTCTTAAATCCCCGAGTTCATAGCATTCATTGATCACTTCGCTTTAAAAATTATGTGTTGTTCGACTACTTGTTTCCGACTTTTAATTTTCATTCATTATTCTTCGAAGCTCATGCGAAAGGAAGCCCGCAGTTTAAGTCTATCATAGCTGCGGCAAAACACTACATTCCGGCTAATTTCAAAAACGGCCCCGTTGTCAAGGATTTCGCTCAAAAACTCTTTTGGTAATTGGATTTTCGATCAGACGTCGTTCGATGGGAAGAACTCGACAACGATACTTCAATCCCGACTGATACGATTTTTTCTGTAACCTCCATGTTCTCTGTGCAGCTGACATAATAAAATATTACCTTCGATCATTGATCGATTTTATTCTTCGTAATTTTGTATTGTATTCCGACTTTGGACGGTAAAATAAAATTCGCAGTCAAATCGGATTGGTCCTAGCCTGACTCTACTCGAGTCTGCCCGACGATAAAAATTTGTAGTGCAATATAATACTAATGATGTATCTAAATTTAATATTAGTTTTCTGAATAAATTTTTGTTTTCATGAATATTGTTTCTCTTTTTTGTATTCTTCGTATGTATTCTTATTTATGTATGTTTTTAAATGTGTTTCGTTTTTTAATAAACATAATAACATCATGAAGCGATATACCTCGAACTAGCAACAAGGCTTATTTCTCCCTATACGTATAAATGATAACCTCTTTATATATAACCGACAATGTACCGAACCTATAATGCTGAACTACCTTATATACGAGGGACGACAGAGGGCACCTTAGCGTCCTCTTTAGACCTATGCACTTTTCACTCGAGTTGACTTGGAGCGAGCTCTTACCATTGGAACTGTGCCCCTCTGGTTAGAGCCTCCCGAACTTCTAGTCTCCCGGACTTCGAGTCGTCTCCCAAGCCGCGAGTCTCCTGGGACGAGTGACACGCCACCTAGTTCGTCCCTACCGACTAAGCTCTGCTAGGTCCCCACTGTGGCGCTCCATGCAGAGTCCTATCCATCCAAATTTTCAATGCATAAGGATCAGCCCAAAGTTTGCACGCTCTTGAATGCACAGGGCTCTCACATGATCTCATGAACTGGGTAAAATCCCGCTTCTTTCAAAACCGTGCCAGCCCTGGCGGTAGTTCTATATTGAAAACTCGGATTAGGAGTCAAAGGTTGAGACCCACACTGATCGGTGGCGTGTAGAGCTCTTCCCCGTTACCTACAGTGAGTACCTAGTAGAGCTGAGTCGGTAAGGTCGGACTAGATGGCGCGCCAGTCACTGGGTGGAAGATCTGACGGATGGAAGTTCTGACAGTGGAAGTTTCGGGATGGTCAAAACCTCGTCTGGCTCAAACTTCCACCAGTCCAAGCTTCCACCGTCAGATCTTCCTCCTGTCAGATTTTTCACCTGATGACTGGCGTGGCATCTGGTTTGCTTTACCGACTCAGCTCTCCTAAGTACTCACTGTAGGCAACCGATCAGTGGCTCTCAACCTTTGGTTGCTAATCCGAGTTCTCAATACATTCGGATTAGGAGCCAAAGGTTGATACCCACTGATCGGTTACCTACAGTGGGCACCTAGTAGAGCTAAGTCGGTAAGATCGGATCAGATGGCGCACCAGTCACGGGAGGAAGATCTGACGGGAGAAAGATCTGACGGTGGAAGCTTGGACGGGTGGAAGTTTGAGCGAGAGGAAGTTTCGACCATTCCGAAGTTTTGACCGGTGAAAGCTTGGCGGGTGGAAGTTCCGACCATCTCAAAAAATTAAACTCACTGGAATCAATGTCAGAGATGAGCCACCATCATCTCTGGTGGCCAATAGTCTTCCTGTCCTTGAATCTCCCTTCCTTCGACTAGCGCGCCATCTAGTCCGTCTAGTCCACCAAATCGGAAAAAGCTTGGTCGGTAACGACATCGCCCGGGCTATGATAAAACTCCGGTAGATGGCGCGCCGAAAAAGTCACCTTCGCGCGAGGCAGACTCGAAGAGTGGCAGACACCAGGAACATCCCCCAAAAATCCTTCCCTCCTCAAAAATCCAATGACGTCGGTAATCCAGAAAAACAAGTTGCCGGCTCTCGGTCGGATTACATCGAGTGCCCGAATGATTTCTTCGCTCAATCACACACGTTCGTAAAACTCGAACGCAATAAATCGCACGATTTGTGAAGCTAGCCGAGAATCCAGAGGTTGTCTCGTGTGCAAATAACGCCACGCGACTCCACTCGATATTGGCAGCCTCGGACGAACGCACGGTTCGTATACTCGTCCCTCATTCGTTCGATGACGGCGGTTCGTGCTTTCATTGTGCAAATAATTGAAATACTAATCCCGCACTTCGCGGAATGACAGTCGCGATAATCGAATCAGACAATGGGGCGTGGATATACACGTATGTGTATATGAAGAGGCGAATGCGCGGTACTGCGCTTGACCGGTTTGAACCTATTGCCGCACATCGGACGTTACAAAGGGCGCCACCCCGGAACGATGCTTTACCGAAAAAGCAACGCTGTGCAAACTCGCGTGCCGCACGCACCGCCACCCCCTCAACAGCCATGCACGTGACTTTGCATCCAAAGCGGTTTCGCGACCCTTCTGCTCATTTTACATTCGTTCAAATCCCAAATCGGGACCATTCGCTCGTTCATTGCGAGCCTCTCTGTGTCACTTCGTCGAAAAGCCCTAGGCTCTCGAGATTCTATCTTCGCATTGAAGTATATAAATAGTCGACGAACGTAGATGACCGTATAAATGTAGTAGTTCAATTCATAATCATTTTATTGTTTTTTTTTAAATATATTTTAGTATAGTTGTTACAGCGATGAGACTGCAGAAATTTTCGAGAGGTACTGAAGTGGAAATAAGTATATACAATCCGTATGGAATTTGTGAAGAATAAATCCAATGGTATTTACCATTTATTGTTGATTCACAATATATACAACTCCTCTGATGTCGACATATACAATTTACATGGAAACTACATATTTGACTAGAGACAAGCACGTACGAAATATAAGATAAATGATGCATCGTAAAAATATAATATAATAATAATAGTAATAGGAATATATTATGATTATAAATTATATCGATCCATAATTTTTTTATTATTCATTTATAATCATGTAATGAACATGAATGTTAGAATTTATAATTCCAATACTGAATATAACGATTAGAATGATGCTATATTATGTTATTCTTATAATATAATATAAAATTTGATATAGATTGCATCGAAATTATACACAAAATATATATCTGCAATTCCATATACAAAGGTATATTTATTCTTTATATACTTGGTATGTACTTGGTAACTACTAATACGCAACGCTCTAAACGTTGGATCATTGATCAGATAAATAACCTAGATAATTTTTTTATTATTTATCTATAATTATGTAATCAGTATTAATGTTATGATTTATAATTCTAATACTAAATATAACTATTACGATGACGCTATATTATATGATTTCCATTATGTAACATAAAATTTGATATACACATAAATTGTCTATAGATTGCATCCGAATTGTATACAAAATATATATCTCCACTTCTATATACAAAGGTCTATACTCTATATATGGGTCATTCTTTTAAAACCCGACACACTTGTGGACCTCATAGTGCTCGATCGCCTTGTAACTTTGACATTCATTTACATATGTCAAACAGAGGACACTCAATTTTTTTCAGATTTTTCAAATGACATTTATGTCCCATAAAGGTCATTGATCTTTTGGCATTTTTTCAAATTTTAAATTATAAATGAATTTTTTCTGCATATAATCGTGGAAAAGAAAATTCTGGACAGAATAGTTTTTTATGTAAAAATTCCTCAGCTTTTCAATGAAAATATTGTCGATCCAATTCGTTTTCAGAAAAACACTGAAAAATGCGAAAACAAATTAAAAAGTCGTTTTTCGTGACAAGCCTTAAGGTTTAGATCAACAAAAGTATTTTTTTCGGATTCCTTGGGGTGTTTTACGTATTTAGTGAAGTTTTTAGACTGGGGTAAGCAACTGGGGCACTGCAGCAATAGTTTTGGTCAAAAAACGAGAATGAAAAAAAAAGTTACGCAAATTTTATCATGTTTAAAAATCGCTTTATTTGTATGTGATTACTCTTTTCAAAAAAGAAGTGATACGTCGATAATCAAAACATGAAGTCATTGAATCAAAATAGTGAAGCCAGTTTGTATGGCCAATCGGGATCGTTGAGATCTGATTTTGAAATCCAAATTCATGTGGTTGAAAAACTTTTCTATTTTGCGGATGGTGCACCGCAACAATTCAAGAACAAAAAGGCCTTCGCGAATTTGTGTTACTACGGTTTTGATTTCGGAGTTCAAGCAGAATGGCATTTTTTGCGACTACACACGGGAAAGGGCCCTGTGACGGACTGGCTGGCACAGTAAAACGTCACGCAGCACGAGCCAGCTTGCAAATGGGCACAGGGACGCAAATTTTGACATCCTCTGATTTGTTCGAGTGGGCATCTAATACTTTCGACAACATCGATTTCGTTTTCGTCGGAAGGGATGTATATGATAGTACAACGAATTTCCTCGAAGCACGGTTTTCTCAAGCGATCACTGTCAAAGGCACTTAAAACTATCACAAAATAGTATTATGCACTTCACAAGTAGGTTACGTTCAGGCGAGTAAATGTTCGACGTCTATACACTTTTCCACTGTTAAAGTGCTGAAACAGTGAGAAAAATCTATTTATACACATTATAAGACAAATAAAGAGATTTTTGCTTTTTTTGTCATTCTCGTTTTTGTTACCAAAACTATTGCTGCAGTGCCCCAGTTGCTTACCCCAGTCTAAAAACTTCACCAAATAGGTAAAACACCCCAAGGAATCCGAAAAAAATATTTTTGTTGATCTTAACCTTAAGGCTTGTGACGAAAAAAGACTTTTCAATTTGTTTTCGCGTTTTTCAGTGTTTTTCTGAAAACGAATTGGATCGACAATATTTTCATTGAAAAGCTGAGGATTTTTCACAAAAAAACTAATCTGTCCGGAATTTTCTTTTCCACGTCGATATGCAGAAAAAATTCATTTATCAGTTAAAATTTGAAAAAATGCCAAAAGATCAATGACCTTCATGGGACATAAATGTCATTTGAAAAATCTGAAAAAAATTGAGTGTCTTCTGTTTGACATACATAAATAAATATCAAAGTTACAAGGCGATCGATCACTATGAGGTCCACAAGTGTGTCGGGTTTTAAAAGAATGACCCATATACCTTTCTTATAATTCTTTATATACCTTTAATATACTTTTTCACTTGGGTACGACTTACGCGCAACGTTCTCAACGTTAAATCATTGTATTGAAATAGTTGTGGTAAACATGGGAAAAGAAAAAATTCTTCGGTTTCGTTTTCAATGGAATGGGCTTCATGGACGGACCGAAGTATAATGAGGAAAAAATTAGTGGTGCGTGAAGGTACGAAAGGCCCACCTGTGGACTTTTGCTGTTTCTGCTCTCAATCCCGTACACCCTTGCCCTTTTCTCTTGTTCCATCTTCCTTCGTTGGCAGCAACAGCAGCAGCGTCCATCGTAAGCAGTTCTTCCTTCCAGAAGTACAAGTCTCGGTTTCGTCTCAACCGCCGTCGCCGACTCTTTTGCCGTCCTTACCGATTACTTTTACGTTGCTCCTTCTCACATCTCACTACGGATGGCTTTCACAGATTTAATACTAATGTAAGAACCATCATGGTAGTGGTAGCAGAAGCGGTAGTAGAAGACTTCGAAGTTCCATAATAACGCGCTGCTTCGTCCGAGGAAGATTGAGAAGGACAATGCTCACGAACGGAGCCATTCAACCAACATAGATATCCGATAAAACATTGAATACGATTTTCTCCTTCCATCTCTCTTTCTCTTTTGCTCTTTCTTTCGTGCTTTTCATTCACAAACCCGAATCGGAACCATTGAAGACTCGAGGACACGAATACAAAACGAACTAAAAATGTCATCGCTCAGTGAGATCTTCGCAGCATTCTTCGAATTTACAAAATTCATGTTTAGTTCACGGTCGACATTTATAATGTCCTCGAACGGTCATGAAACTGCGATACCACCGATTTAAAACTGGGGTGAATGGAAAATTGTAACTCCTTTGCATATAATTTTCGAGATCAGATAATTCGCTTTCCGAGATCTTTGAATTTACAAAATTGATATTGATTTATAGAAAGAAAACATTGTTTTTTCATCGATAATAGATTTTTAATGAACTGATAGGCGATTCTCTGTCCAAGCGTTGATATACCTAAGGGCGGAAAAATAGCCGGACTAAACGGTCCACAAACTTTATTGATGATCGAGATCTTTGGAGCTTTTTTCAAATTTACGAAAACCATATGGATTTATACAAACAAGAAGTTTTTATTTTTTTTATGTACGATTTGATTAAATTTTTGGGTTAACGAATATTCGAATGTGCGGCTGAGCTTGGACGATACTTAAGGGCAAGAAAATAGCCGGGCTGAACGGTCTTAAGGGCTTACATACCGCTGGAAGCGTTGAAAACCGAGTAAAATGAAAAAAAAAACTATTATAAAGGTTATATGGTGAGAAAAAATAAAATTGTTGACTTTACATTCTTTATTCACTTTTTAACTATAAGGAAAGAATGAAATTGTTTTTTTATCAATATGAACATTGTTTCTTACGGATATTAATCGACTACTGTCCAAAACCATGATCTGTACGATAACTCCACCAAAAATTATCCAATCTCAAAAAATAAAGAAGCATCTGGTAATGTAGTAGTTATAATCTGACGGGAGGTTTTTTTTAATTTTTTGGCTCTCAACAATAGTCAGTTGAAACCCGTAGAAAAGTATGTGCATATTTAAAAAAAATAGAATTTCTATTGTTTTTCTTATAGCTGAAAAGTGAATAAAGAATGTGAAATCCACAATTCAATTTTTTTTTCACTAATAACCTTCATAATAATTTTTTTAATTTACTCGGGTTTTACAAAATTTGTATTTGTGTTTACAAAAACAAGTATATAAAATTTGTTTCACGCATTATTTTTAAATATTTTCAACGAATTAATTCAGTTTTTTACAGTTATACGAAATTTGTATTTGTGTATACAAAATAAAAATTACAAAATTTGTTTCATATATTATTTTTAAACATTTTCATTGAATTAATATTCGAATCTTAATCCAAGCATCGAAGATACCCAAGAGCGAAAAAATAGTCTCGAGCAATCTGTCATCCAGCGTCACATTGATATTTCACACGAAATCAGAAGTGTGCCAGCAGGACACTCGCAAATGCTCGATAATTTGTCACCTTTCCCAGGTTAAGTGAGTCGCTTGAGTGGCAAGGCGAGAACATTTCGTTTCAACGCGTATAGATCGTTGTGGCATACAAATAGACATACACCACAGGAAGAAATACACCGTCGCGCGGACAGCGCGACAGAGGGGCGATGGAGAAAGAGTGGCAGAACTAAGTGATTCGTTGCTGCCACCCCACGAGTTTCATGACACTTATATTCACCGTGGGCTGATAGTCCACTTTGTGTATGATATAAGAGTAAGAGATTCACAACCGTGTCTCGACGTTGATACATGGAAGACGAGATCGGTTTTCTCGAGAAATATTGTAAAATGTATTCACTGGAATATTTTTCCCACTAGTTGATAAATAAAATTTGAAAAAGAAGACGAAAAAGAAGAACGAGAGGATGAATTGTTTTCTATGTATTGTATTGATTATATATTTTGAATATTATATTAACATTAACCCTTCACCGACACATTATCAAATAATATCGCGTCCGTCACACTGGGTGGATTCCATCCTGTCAATTCCGTTCCCTCATTCCGAAAAAGGAGTTATTACTGAATTTTTTTAAAACGATTTTTGCTACCATGTTTGTTATAATTTTCACTGAATGTAACGATTAAAAGCTACATTTAGGATTTTTTTCCGATCTTACGGATCGATAGTTTAGAAATTAGAGAGGGGTGGGGATCTAATAACGACTTCAAAAGCGAATAACTCGTGACTGAAGGGTTGAAATATAAAAGTCTCACAACATTTTTAATTGAATTTATGGAGATTTATAGAAAGACCCCGTTGGATAGGGGGTATCTTAATAAACACTACAACTACTACTAACCATTATTAACTATTATAAACACACTACTATTACTAAACTACTATTATTAATTAACAGAAACTATTATTAATTAACAGTTAGACAATTGAAAATTGCACAGCTCAAAATATACATTTTTTTATTTTCTTAATTTATATTTTTCTGAATTCGTCGAGTAAAAACAAAAAATTTGAGACCTTGGACAGAGTGGACTGACGTTTGGTTAGGAAGTTATAGCTCGTTTTATCATTCAAAACACGTTTGATGTATGTCTTACAATACGAACTATAATTCTCGATCGGAACGTTCGTCCACTCTGTTCAAGATCTCAAAATTCTCATTCTCGATCAAAGAATTTAGAAAAATATAAATTAAAAACATTAAAAATATATATTTTCATTTTTATTTGATTAAATGCAATTAACATGTTTTCAATGAGAGTAAAAGCTATAACTTCTGAACGAAACGTTGGTCCACTCTGTTCAAGGTTTCGAACTTTTCGTTTTGATCCAAGAAATTCAGAAAAAAATGAATTACACAAATAAAAAATGGATTTCTTGAGACATCCAACTGTACATTGTTTAACTGTTAGCTTATAATGATTTCGCATGTGTGACGTAATTATGAATACATTCTTCGTCTAGTGCGTACAAAAACGAAGAGAAAACATCCACCGTTCATCGATTTATCGATAATCGTTGCTTAGATATATCAGTTTGAACAACTAAGAATGATCAATAGTTGAAAAACTTTATTTGCTAGTATCTCCGGCGATCCCTCAAATTCAACAAAAACCCGTAACACGTGTCTTTTTATTTTCAACATAGATTAACGTAGAAAATAGTGGCTCAAAAATATTGAATCAACTGTTCAAAAGTGTCTGAAGTTTCAGTCGCATACCCGGGTAGGTCTCGAAATCCCGAATCTCATTCCGCCGAAAACCATCTTCACGCGGTACAGGAGCTACGCCACTATATCTATATATACGTTTTCGGCTGAATGAGATTCGGGATTTCGAGACCTACCCGCATACCCCACATACATTTATCATTTTCATTCTTCACCATGGACTAAAATAGTCCACCTTGGATCTAACAAAATATCAAGACATTCATAACCGTTTCTCGACGTTGATACATGAAAAAAAAACACACACACCCACCCGTGGTCTCGAAAAAAACATTAAAAAATGCTTTCGCTGAAATATTTTTCCCACAAGTCGATAAATAAAATTAAAGAAAAAAAATTGAAGAAAAAAAAAACAAAAAGAAAGTAAGAGAGAATAGGGGAGAGATTTTTTTATAGGGTCTGAAATATGCGGGCATCGACGACGTGTGTCCGTTTCCCGAGCGTTTCGTATATCTCGAGTAGCTGAGGAGGGCTTCTGCCTCGACTCTCGAGATTTCGAGCTCCGAAGGACTTCTTTTACTCGCGGATGTTGAGTACACGGTACGACATATAGGTGTGCCACGGTGTATACCGCCACCGTGCTCGATGCTTCGCCTCGCACCCCTTCGCGTTCCTCGAGGCTCTCGACCGAAGCGTATTATATTATTACTAACCCCCACATCCCCCCACCCCCCCCCCCCCAACCCCCTTTGCAATGGCAATTGCTTACTGCGGGACAACATTTTTCTTACGCGCGGGCACGAGCACTCGGAAAACAAATATTTATATCGTCACCGACACCCGCTGTGCCATTGTCGCGTATTTCCGCGTATTTTATCACGTCTTCTTCAACAATTTCGATTATTTCAACGCTTCACTGATTTCTCCAGTGTAACATCGTCCTCGTGAAAACCGCTTCACGTTACAACTGCGATAACTTAGTGTTTTGTTGCGTCGTTCTTGCTTCGAAAAAATTGTCGCGGACTTTTTCTTACTTTCGGACGAAGGACAAAATTAAATGGGTATAGTTTTCCTTCAATTATTCATTGTTTTGACATCAGTTTTGTAATTACGAATGATGGACGATAAGGAGGGGAGAAAATGACGAAGACGATTGACAAAAGTTTGAGGGGTTCAAAGATACTTTTGGTCTTGACGTTTCGCTCAATTTCTATGGGTTTCAGAAAGATACGTGAAATCGTAATCCGTACAGTATTCATAAGAATTATCGCGTATGATTGACAAAGTTAGATTGCAATGTCACTCATAAACTATTACGATTCGATGTAGGCCCCAGCCAACAAAATATATACACAGGTGGAATATATCAAGAATATATGTTGTTTAACATATGGAAGAGGCATCTATTTTGTGTGCAGAGTGTATACAATCTATAGACTATTGATATACGCTAAATCGGACGGTAATCAATATTGATGAATGAATGATTGTAGTAATATACAATAAAAGCTCAATTTAATGTTCATTGTCGATAAAAAAATAATATATATATCCCTTATCAGTCTACATAAAATGTATGTATCGAATAATAATTCCTCTATCAATAATAATAATAATAATACAAATTTAATAACTGCATAAAAATAATCATTATATAATTATTATATTATAAATATCATTATCATCTATAATTATTTAATAATAATAATAATAACAATAATAATATCATTATCGTTAAATAGTACGGAAATAATAATAATACTATTATTATTGTTATTATTATTAATAATAATAATAATATTATAATAATACTAATAATAATAATAATTAGAGAAATAATTATTTGATTCACAACTAACATATAAACTGTCTTGTATTCTCTTAATATTAATTAAACGGAAACAACATAAATACAAGTATTTATGTTATTCTAATTTGTATCATATTTAAATTAAATACCGTTCGATTGATTACATATGAATTGTCATCGCAATCCATACAATCTGTATATGATAGATGCACGTCCAATTCTCCACATAAAACCATACACATTTTTCATACACTCTACATATTCTTTTTTCACTCGGAACGTTATAGAAGTGAGACAGATATATCGATAGAGATATAAGTTGACTAATGATGAACATGTGACGTCGTTGTTTGTACCATCGAAGCGTTCGCTGATCGTCCCCCGAGTTCCCATGGGATGTTCCGGAGATCCCACGTATGTGGGCTATAGGGATTACATCGCTACGATATACCATATACGGACACGCACAGACCCACCCACGCACACATATTGATATTTATATATATACATATATAATCCACGGGCGTGCGTGAAGAACAGAAAGTTCTGCGAGCGAGTGTGCGATGTCGTGTCCCAGCGTGTCGTTCTGACAGCACCGGGCAGTGGCTAAACTGTGGGTGAGGGGGAAAAAGGGAGTCATTAGAATGCGAGTTACAGCACGCAGCTTACGGACGAACCAAGCGAACCGACAGAGACGGAGCATGGACACGAATGACACACTTGCGGGGGAGTCTGCGGCATTTTCGAGGGGCTGGCGGGGAGAGGAGGGGGGGGGGGGCGTCCTCGTGATGTTACCCTCCATCCACACCCTTATCGCAATATCGCACGGCATGCACTCCCGTTGTCGATGTTACGGCTGTGCATATTTTCATCCCTCGAATTACCACCGGAATCGGTGACTACCTGTATGTTTGCGTTACACGTGCGAGGGAATTTTTCCGTCGAAGTTTTCAGAAATTTGAGCAACATCATTCGAAAATTTCTTTCAGTTTCGACATGCATAACGTGGGATTAAAAAAAAAAATGATTTCTACGTAAACAAATCATTTAAACGACGGAGGTTGTTTAAAAAATGTTTGAATAAATTAGTAACAGTCTATTGACAATTGCTCTTTGATAGCCTTCACGTTCATGTAATAGTTAAAGGGGGGGTAAGGTTAATTCGGCGAAAAAGAAGCATGTTTTTAAGATTTTTTTCTGGCGATAAAAATAGTGTAAATTTATTCAATCAATTCCCACATAATAATACAACATTTCAACAATTTTTCCTAAATTTACATTCCAAAATATTGAAAATTAAGCGGGTGACAGTGAATCCCCGGAGACGCCTCGAAAAAGTCCGTGTTCACGATAACGCAAAATCTACTGGACCAATCGTTTTGAAATTTGGCACACCACGTCTTCACATAATTCACCAGGTATTGTCGAGAGCTTTTATTTTTTGGATAATTATTAATTTTACCGCACGAAATTAGCTGATTTTTATAGCGAAAATCGGTTTTTTGCTTCCAAGTGCTACGAAAAAATCGAAAAAAACAAAAATCCCCTCGTGATTACCTCGAGAAACATCTACTTCAACGAATGTATTTTGATTTTTTTGTTTCAGATGATTCTTTTGCGAGTTATGATGAACACCGCAAAGCCACTTTTTTTCGAGGCGCCTCCGGAGAGTCACTGTCACCCGCTTAATTTTTAATATTTTGGAATGAAAATTTCGGAAAATATTGTTTAAATGTTGTATTATTATATGGAAATTTATTAAATAAATTTACACTATTTGTATCGCCCGAAAAAAATCTTAAAAACATGCTTCTTTTTTGCCGAATTAACCTTGCCCCCCCCCCCCCCCCTTAAATGGCTTTATTCGCAACCATAATTTTCAATTATCTTACCGTTATTTCGTACCAAGAAAATAAATAAAAAACAGGGAAAAATATTCCTTTTCTTCTAAAAGATATTGCTGATAAAGATTAATAAATCTTTATTGCATAACAACAAGAACAACAATAAAAATAAACTAGCTGCAAGTAGAAACTTGCAAAGTGCTTCCTCCGTAATCCTCCGCACTTGAGCCAATGGACGAAGTCCTTTATGAGGATCATGAGTACCTTTTTTCTTTATTAATTCTGGCTTCCTCATAAAGGATTTCGTCCATTGGCTCAAGTGCGGAGGATTACGGAGGAAGCACTTTGCAAGTTTCTACTTGCAGCTAGTTTTAATTTGCAGAGGTTGGAACTTAGAAATTTCGTATTGCTCTAGATCTTGATCCGTTCGGCCGATCTCGGCCAAATTTGATATGTATTATAACACAATGACATCCTATACTTGCAGAGAATTATGGTTCGATTGGTTGAAGTTAACGACAAATAGAGCAAAAAAATTGATTTTTTGAAAAATTCAAAAAATCATAAAATCTAAAGTTATAAATGGATTCGGCTCAAATGCAATACCAACCGTCCTTGTACTCAATTCTATATGTAAAAAACTATTTAGCCGAATATGTCGAAAATTGCGGACGCTAGCGTGGCTACAGACATTTTTTGAAAAATTCAAAACACTGTCGAAGCCGAATAAGTGCGTCGATAATTGCGAAATTTACAGATTACATACATATTAGAAGGCATCGCATGTGTGCAAAATTTGAGTACGGTAGCTTGAACCGTTCTCGAGTTATGAACGTTTGAATTTTAGAGGGTGGTTACATACATACACACACACACACACACACACACACACACACACACACACACATACATCCGGACATTTTTTCCGAATGTGTTTTCTGGATGTTTTAGGACATTCTGAACCTATTGACATCAAAATCTCGAAAAAAAAATTTCTGACCGTCACAAAGCTTCCTTTATGAGGAAGCAAAATAATAGTAATAATAATAATAAGAATAATAATAATAATAATAATAATAATAATAATAAAAATAATGATAATCAATTATGATTATCATTCAATAATAAGAATAATAAAAATAATCATAATAATAATAATAATTTTAAAAAAAAAATAATAAAAATAATAATAATAAAAATAATAATAATAATCATCACAGAATAATAAGATTCATAACAACTGCAATATTGCAGTCATTAATATAATAGCGTTCCATCGAGAGCTTAGCAGAAAACGAGATTCGACGTTTTGGACGTTCAAAGTACATAATTAACATGAATCAACGGAACGGGTTAAATGTATTTGTTGTTCAGACGATTCTTCGGAAATTCCACTTCCGTTTGGCGTGTTAAAAAAAAAAAAACCCGACCTATGACGAGCCTCTAGATACGCGTTTACACGATAATCGTGGATTTAACGATGAGCCTTCACTCTGACAAGTCTCGGGGATGTGATTCTTTAGGCCCGCGCGCTGCCTCCAATTTTTTTTTTGTGCAACCGTTCCGGCGCCGTTGTTCAACCATTCTCGTCGTATCGGTTCAGGTAGGCAGCGATAGTCATGACGTCGAGAATTTCGACAACCGGGACCTCAAGAACGTTTAATACCCGCACAAAATTTTATGTCCCGTCTGGTCGTCGAGTGAGAATTTTTTTTTCTTTTTTTTTTTTCAACGCCACCTTTACCCACAGTACGACCGTGTTGGCTGCGCGTAAACCCGAACTGTCTTACAAATACGCAAATCCAGGGAGGATCGAAAGATTTCGAAACTGCTGCACGGACGACTGTCGTTCGAACGTACAGCGAACGCCCACACTGTGCGGTCACATCGTTTGCGTTCTATGTTTGTCAAAATTATATATTTTCATGGTTTATTTGCACACTCGGAAAATCTTTTCCGTTTCCCAATGGCGACGGGTTCGTGAAAAAGTGGGTTTTTCGACATTCTTACGTACAATAAATTGCCGGCCGGCGACAGTCCTCGTTTCCGTCACTGTGCAATAATACGCAGGACGAAGAAAATTCTAATAACTCGAATCAGACTGCGTAAAGGTTCGGAAGTATTTCGTCTAAGGGTTCAGATGTATTTCCCATAAAGCAGTTGTGGCGAATTTAATTCCTATTCTATATTAGACGATAGTTGTACGTAGTTGTTGCGATTATAGTACGAAACTGTTAATTGTACAAAATTTTTTTTTTATTCGTCTATCGTGAATGAATAATTCAATTGAACAAAATTAATTAAAATTTATTTGTTGGTGAAAATATATTTAATATCATTGTTGATTTCCTGCGGCAAAAAAAAAATCAAAATTTTAACAACTGTAAAAATTAATTTTACGAACTTGTCTTTTACTACCTGAATACTGTAAATTAATAATTAAATTAAACGGAATAAATTGAAATTAACCTGTTTACGTACGAAAAATATATTTAAGATCATTGTTCCATTCTTCCGCAAGAGATTTCAAACTACAATTTCTCCTATCTCAAAATTGAAAAACCAAATAAATTTAACGAACCTTTTTTTCAACCTCAGCGCCGGCTCCGACGAGCTCCATAAATATTCAAATCCAGGCCTATGAGCCCGATTGAGAGTTCGGAACAGAATAATCATAAGTATTCGCAAAACGGTCAACCGAACCGTCAATAAAAATTATCCTCATTCCACCATTGTCAAACGAATTGATCCAATTTGCGAACAAATAATTGAGACAACATCCGATAATCGTAATTCCATCGTAAGTCCAATTATCGCGTTGTGCAATTAACAATCGACCTGTTGCTTGGGGCGAGCGGATGCCCTCATAAAATAACCTTTCCTCCTTCGACACCCTCGACAAAGGACTACTTAATACATTAACGGAGTCAAAACCGTTTCAGCCTCGAAAGCCCTTCTTCCGAACGACGCGCGATGGTTGTATTTCCACGTTCTTCGAGTTCGAACTCGCACCCTCGGTCCGCCCTCGAGGGATCCTCGAGGCTCCTTGATTCGTCCCATCGGTGGAAAAACCGACCTGTCGTCGTCTTTCGTTTCCTCGACACCCGATAATTACCCATCCGGCCCATTTTACAAGCTCCAATCATCAAAACAGGCCCTACAAACCGAAAGAAACTGTCGCCACGTCCGTGACCGACGATATTTTTCCGAAGAGTCGTAAAAACCATCGTGTACCGCCTAATAAAAATCTACGATGCTAGATTAAGGCGATAGTCTCGTGGCGACAAGTACCTCGACAATCCCGCCAGTGGTTGTGGAGGTTAGGCTGTAAAAAGCAGGACATATAAAAATAAAAAAAAAAAAAAAAAAAAAAAAAAAAAAAAAATTGGTCAGCCGCAGGATTTACGAATATATTGAGTGGGGGAAGGCAAAGGTATATTTTGTGTTTCTCACAGTTGAGGCACAGTTGAGCGTATGAAAGTGTGAAATATTGGCTGTGGAGAAATGAGGCGTTGAACGCGCGCTATTGCCGTAACCTCGTAAGAAAAATGTTTTTGCCGAGCTTGGCAAGCAACGATTATCCCGATTATCGGTTCCTTACCGTGCAAAGACAATGCGAAACAATCCAATGACAACTCGAAGCGGCACTGAGGTCTCGTCACAAGGTGTCGCTCACGAATGAACCTTTCATCACTTAACGTCGGTATTTCCCCATTTTTTGTCTACGTTCAAACGTCGTCGCCCGGTAGTTTTTCTTCTTGCGTTGCGTTTCGTTGGTCTTGATTGTTTGTTTACTTTTTGCCGACGAGCTATCGGGGTAATTTATCGAGGAGAGTTGTGGCCTGTGGGCATTGTTAAGAATGATTCCGTGTTTGACCGGAACTCGACGGTCTCGGTATGAGAATGACGAAAATGGAATTTCGTTGAAGTATTGACTAGTGATATTTGCAATCATGCAAACATCTGTTTTTCTGATTATAAATAAGAATCACTAATTATATTGAACGATAATTACTGAAATATAAATGTAATATTAATCTTTGAACCATAAATTATTTTTGACGTACCTTACCGTGTACACGGGATCCTCTTTCATGTTTGATTTTTTGGCTTCTTAAGGCGTACTAAATATTCTGTAAATATTTTTAAATACTGTATAACTATTCTACTTTATGATACAATTATAATTTTATTTTTAAAACATCAAGTACTTATAAAAAAAATACAAAATGGCTGTAAAACGGGGTTGGAGTATGAAATTGCGAATTCACGAATGACCCATATGCATGGCTTTAGGATTAATAATGATGCAATGACGATATTAATATAATATTGATAATCGGATTGTATGAGTTTTGTTTGTAATTTCTTGGAACTTTTCGGAATGACAGATACTCTCGAAATTATTTTAAACAAGATAATAGAGGAATAGCTCGCCTGGCTAAGAGTGTATTTATCATTGTTTTTTGCCGAAGAATATCCGATTTTTGCGACTGTCGGCTCTTTTAAAGTAACTCGCTCCCGTATAATCGTGTAAAAAATGACCCGCTCGGACCATTTTTAGGGGTGGCGACAATTTTTTTAAGTTTTCACGCTTGAAAACTTTCAACAATTGGAATTTTTTTGCGAAATACGCTTATATTTTTATATACGTACTACGGAAATAAATCGTGGCACCTTCGAATCCCCCCCCCCCCCCCTCTTCGAAAATTGGGACGTTGCATAACTTATCAACTTAGTTTGACCACCTTGCAAAATTTTCTGCAAGTTAAATCGAAATCGGTTCAGCCGATTAGACTCGACGGTGGAACATACTCATAGACGGAATCAGTTTGATCAACACCATAATAATTAGGTGTGCGATAGAATTGCTACCAAGTGATACCAGACCCATAAACACAAGTATGATTGTATCATGGTCCAAATGATGTTATTAGTTTAATATTATTTAATACAATACAAAACATCATAAATTAAATAGAAAAATTTAATCCAATTAAGGATTACATTTTGTTTATGATTAAGGAATTTAATATTGGTTCATAAATTCATTAATATTTTTTTCGAAGCTATTATAATTTATTTCAAAATATAAGTACATAGTAATAGTTATAGTAGTGAAAGACATAGAAGAATAGTATTAGTAGAAAAGATTCATAATATAATATACATTTTTCCTCTTTCCTGACATTGCCGTATACGTTATTATTATTATTTTTTTACATATTGCCAAAGGACCATCGACCGCAGTCTTTCAGCCCGTATATGAATATCAATCAATTCAATATTAATCCAAATCAATTCCTACAATTAAACGCTTTCAGTGTGCCCGTGCATGTGTATGGAGTCGCTCCTAATCAAACCTCCTTGCCAAAAAAATACGCAAATCAAGATATACCCTCGAACGCTCCAGCTCCCTACAGAAAAAAAAACATAACGGTGCTCAAGTACTCGCAAAGGTTCGTAGCTTCTAGTGGTAAACAAATCCACAAGCCACGTGAACTCTCGTAGCTCGGAATGAAGCCAAAAAAAAAAAAAAAAAAAAAAAACAAACGGAAAACAAAAAAAAAAGACCAGTCTGATTCCAAGATTCGAAGTCGGTGCGCGAGGCACCGAGCTACCTGCTCGCCATCATGTCGATGAAGTAAAAAAAAAAAAAAAAAAAGAAAAAAACAAAACAAAACAAAAAATAAACGTACAAAAAAATCGTGTTGCTCGCAACGGGCTTCCGGAAGGTCTTTGTTAGGTCGAGCAAAGCGGGGACCAACAACAAGAGAGTAAAGAAGAACGCGAACGCGCATTGAATGAGGCGTGCGCTTCAAACTAAAGAAGCACTTCGTCAAAAGGCGAATCCGGCGAAAGACGCGAATGAATGGTAGATTCACTGCGGAGTGAGCGAAAGGGCGAGATGAACGAGAGCACACCTACGCGGGCACACGCACACGCACAAAGAGGGTGGGCGGCATTCCGTCCTCCGTCTCTTATTTCTCCATTAGATCGCTGATGCTGTCCTCGCAGTCGTGGGTTTCGTCGCGCGGGGTTGTTTCGCGCGCGGGGGTGCCGTGTCGGGGTTGGAAATCGGAGACGCTGGAGGAAGGCAAATGGGAGCAGCGCAACAGCAGCAGCATCAGCATCAGCGGCATAAGTGCGGGCCTTTGGTACAGAGAGCGGCGAGAAGGGCCCATCGCGGCGGCACGGTGGCGACCCGGAGTCCCGTGCGTCCTTCGGTGGCGGCGGAGCGAGTGGGTGAGGCCGAAGGATAACGCACAATGGGATCGACTGACAGCAACGGCCCTGTCAGCCCTTACGGCGGGCTCGAGTTACGTCACTGGCTGCTGGGATGCTGTTGTGCTTTTTCAGGGCGCACCGAGCCAGAGAGAACCATTCACACACTGAATTACATGGTGAACGTCTCTCGATGGCCGGTGCGGGCGAGGAAGAGCCCCAGCAAGGGTGTATGGGCGAGTGTACTTGTGTATGTGTGTGTGTTTGTGTGTGTGTGTGTGGAGGTGCCGCCTTGGCAAACACCGAGACCATAGCCGGAGACTCTTCTTCTATCTATGCACCGCCCGGTCATTCTTTTTTTTTTCTTCTTTCATTTTCCTTTCTTCGCAAGCAAGGGCCGCCCCAATGTCCACCGGGGACATCTTCTTCGGAGATGGGAATTGGTATCAAGCGGAAATTGCTTCGGATGCCATTTTGGAACTCGTTTCTTGGGACTTTTGTGGGATTATTTTTTTTTTTTTAATGCATGTATCGTACAGAAGACGGTGGGGGAACTATTGGCGGGGGAAAAAGTATTGGGAATTTTTGTTTTGCATGAGTTTTGGCGATTTGGGACCTAATTCATTATTAGATATATTTTTGGGACGTCTGGAATCGATTATTGGTGCGAGTCCGAGAGACGCCTGCTTTACTGATTTTAGTTGTATGGATGTTGAAAAATAATTACGTCGCACTTCGCCGAAGCTCATGCAAGAAATAATAAAATTAATTGACCAGAGCGAAAATTACAACAAGTTTATTGATTTATTCGTTTATTTATTTGATTTTGAACGAAATGTTGCAAAGCTTGTTCAACTATAGTTGATTAATCATAGAAAATGTGTAGGTATATTTTTATTTGGGCTCTTTTGTGATTTATATTGGGGAAAAACTTGATAATCGTCTTGAAGTTGCAGAAGCTGAGACATCTTTTTCGGAGATATAAATTGGTATCAAACAGCGAAAACTTCGAAAACAGAACTTGAAATTATTGGTTAATTCATTTGGTCTTGAACGGAGTTTTGACAAGCTTTCTTCGATATAGTTGATTGATTATTAAGATCGTATAATCAATCTTAGTGAAAAATTTTATATCCATCTCGAAGTTGCGGAAGCGGAGAGATCTCCTTCAGAGATATGAATTGGTATCAAGCGAAGGCTGCTTTGGAAGCCATTTTCTAAGTCATTTATGAATAATTTCCATTTGATTTCCAATGAATATAAATGTACGATGCATGATGCATTGACTAGGAAAACAATTCTTCAAATTAATCGTCTATTTATTCGGTCTTGGACGAGACTTTGTGAAGCAATTAGTTTCAAATATATTCGTTATAAATTAAATACTATCAATTCATTATGTAAATTTATGCGATCTATCCTAGTAAAAAATATATATATTCGTTTGAAAGCAGCAGTGACGATGAAAATCATACTCAATTATTTTCTCACAATCAATCAATCAATTATTTTTGCGTACAAATCTACCCAAACATATTGCGGTATCTGTCGGCGACGAAAACATTTTTTTAAATTATTTATTTACCGATTACCTCTCGGACGAAGCCTTAAAAGACTATTTCTTCAAATCCCATAATCAAATTCAACAATATTAATCAACAATAAACCCCCCCCAATCTCTATCAGTAAAAAATCTTCCATCGGTCTCGAATCCGCAGAACCGATGAACGTCGTAAGAAACGACCGGGAGTCACCCCACGGAACATCGGCATGTTACTTTTGTAAGACATTTCGGGACTTTCTCAAGCTTGTGTAAGAAAGTTTTGGAAAGAAGTTCCCACCGGTCGTCGTGAGAAGTTCCTCTTTGTTCTTGATACGGCAACGAGCTCCGGGTTCGGTCGTCGGTGTTCAACAACGTCGAGTCTTCGAGATGGTAGACTTATATGTGCCAGGGAGGTTAGTTGAATGCTCGTAACCAGAGGCCGGATGTTACCGCCCAGGATGGGTGGTAGGTCTCGCAAGGTAAGTAGCGCTTCTCCTCAAGGAGTTCAGCTCTTCGTCTCAGCTTCTTATATTCAAACCCTCGTGTCTCAGCGGCTCTGATTTCTGATCTGCCGTTGCTTCTTCTGTCGACGTTGCTGCTGCCGCTGTTGCTGCTACCACTGCTGCTGTTACCACGGTGCGAGCCGGTGCAGCTACTTGTCACTCGCTCCTTCTTCCACGCCTACTTCTCGTTTGTCCCGCGAAAGTTCGTTACGTCTTCGTGTCTACGTGCGTGTAGTTCTTTTCTTTACTTTTATTTTATTTTATTTTTTATTTTTTCGTTCGACGTCTTTGTGGGTTACGTTTTCCTACGAGCGACCGTAGAACGACGATTGCACTCTGAATTTTTCATAACACTGAACTTCCTGCCGACTAACGGACGTTAACCGGTCTTCCCGTTGGTCTCATTTTTTTTTAACGTGCCTTTTTTTTTTTAACGTTCCGTAACGTATCGACTTGCGCGAAAGAGTTAAGCACAACAGCAACGACGGGAGACATGCGTGAATTAATATTGCATGGGTTTTGAGGGAGGGAATTTCGTTGGATTCGAGTGAGAAATGTTACGTTTTTATCTGGATGGGGGGTTCTTTTTTGGATGAATTTTGGATTTGCTTGGTCATCGGTAGATGGGAAGCTGTGGGATGGTGGAGATAAATTCTTATCGGCGTTTTATGTTAACATTTTTGAAATATGCCGAAACGTATTGAAGTTACGTTTGGAGAAAATGTCTCGATTTATGGATATTAGCTTGTTTCAACAAAAAATTTCTTTAGGTAGGTATTTTTTAGGACCCTAACGAACATTTGAGGGAGAAGCAACGTGGGAAACAGATAATTTTTTTTTTTAAATAGTCTAATTGATATTATGTGTATGTTATTACCTTGCAAAATTCAAACGACTATAACCCAAAAACTCCAGCGTTTGACTCCAATATCTTATTATTATTATTGTTATTATCATTATTATTATTATCATTATTATTATTATTATCATTATTATTATTATTATCATTATTATTATTATTATCATTATTATTATTATTATCATTATTATTAGGATTTCAGATAGAAATTAATAATCGATCTACAAATTGTATGCAGACAGCATTGGGTATATAAATTTATTGCATATGAACTGTCTATAAATTATATACAGATTATATACGTCCCATTCTATATATAAAACTAAATAAATTTTTTATATGCTCCTTATATTTTTCACTTGGCTCAACATTGACAGAAGAAGCAACCGCGAAAGCAAACCGCTTCCTCAAACTTGCAGCTTCCTTGGATTCGCAGCTTGTTGTTTTTCTTCTCGTCGATCATGTACAAAAGCGAATGAAACCGATGAAAATCTGATTGATAGAGAAACATAGCCGGGAAAAAAACGGAAGGGAAGAACGGATGAATCGTAATGGACAAAGCTGTAACCACTCGGCGTGCTTCCCATGTCAAATTATTTCAAACGTGAGATAAGTGGGTTCTCATGAGTTTAATATACTACGCAACTCCCACATATGGCGGACGAAAATCATGAGTTGGATCGTGCGTGCGTATTCACTTTGTTGCCGAAGCATTCCCCCTCGATAACTCGACGCAGCGTGCAGGTATATATATCTGAAGAGGACACCGGGGCCAGTTGGAACAGTGTTACAACTAGAACGAGTCTTGCTTTCATCTCAAATTTTTTATTTGGTGTTTAGCAAGAAGAAATATGAACGAATTAAATGGATAAATCGGTAACTTCATGTGAAAATAATCTGTGGATGGACGACAATCGAAAAAAAGCTGTAAACCGAAAAAAATGTTAAACAATGAGTGCCGTCGAAAAAATGTACACTGAGAGAAAAATCGATGAAAAATTACGAAGCTGGCACTGAAATCTTGATCCTATTTTTTTGTGTATTTGTATTATGAAGAGTAGATAAAAAAATAGAATGTCGGTTGAATTACTCTATTTCGGTTCATAAAATGTAAGCTATTGCATAGTAATTTCTCCAGACAATGTAAAATACAACGGGAACTCATACAAAAAATCATGGATCGCGCGTAAGATTTATTTGACCGTTGTAAAAAATTACAGTGCACTGCTTTGCAAAATTTCACGGAAGAAAACAGTTGACGCGTGTCTGAGGCTGCTGAATTGCTCGGATTACAGATCCGACACGCGATCATAACTGCACGGAGACAAATACGCGTTTTTTTTGCGGTTAGGAACAACGTACGATAATTCGCAAAGTACAAGTAGTGTGAACTGTGGTGACAAGTTTCATTGCGTCAAAAATACTGTGTTTTTATTACTTTTCCCATATTTGCAAAATTTAAACCGAACACGTCCACCCAGCTTTGCCCATCATTTTTACAAACCTACAACTCTTTACAAACAATAATTCACAACAATTTCACAAAATATATTATTAAAATTTATAGTGAAATTATAATGAAAATATGAAGCAAAATTCATAGTTAAATATGTCCGTAAATATTTCTTGATTAATACTGTTTAGTAATTCTCACTTACATGTGAAACTTTAATGTTTACTAAGTGTCACTGTAATTTTCAGCAAAGGCTATGGCAAAATTATCAAGCCAAACTTATTTTTTAAGTTGCCAACGAAATACCGCAGGTTTACATTGCAGCTTACCAATTTTCCACATGTTTTCTCTGTACTTCTCATTGGATTTTTCTCTCAGCGTAGTAAACCCACCCTCGCGCTGCTTTCCCAGCACAATAAAAAAACTGAACTTCATCATCGCATCGTAACCATTCATTTTTCTTCCTTCACTTCATTGACGTACGCACCGTTAAAACCTACCCCTGTTACGTCTAACCCCGGTCTTGCCTGCATACGTTTTTCCGTGTACAACCCAGAAGTGAGAACGCTTGCGCCGATGCGCCTGATCGTGCTGATGATGCTCCCGGTTATGCGATATATTCCTCCGACCATATGTCCCAGAATTCCCACAGCCCACCGCGGTCTCTCGGCCCCCGCACGTCCAACGCCATCGATATTTTTCAACCCCTCCGACCGTGCCAACAGGTAGCAACTTCAACAACCCTCAATTTTTATCCACACGAATAATAAATATTGTTTCACTCGGTGATGTTCGTCCCTAAGTAGTGCGTATCAACCATTGGCTCGGTTTATCGTCAGCACGTAAGCCAGATACTCCGAATTAGTCACCTGTTTCGGTGGTTTTATTACAATCACTCGATATAACTTCCTGTTCACGAAGGGTAAAAGTGGATTTTAACGTTTTAATCTGTACGGGCCGTCGGGCTATGTCGATTTTAACGACTTTGTGGTTGAATTGAGTCGTGATTGTTTGGACATTTTTCGGATATTTGAATTATATTGGATATTTTTTCTAAGACGTAATTTTGAAGGAATTTTTGAATGATTTGGAAAAATAGTAAAATAGATTGAAAAAAATACAAGAATAGTTCATTGGAGTTGGCTGAACCTCGGTCAAAACGATTCTTGGTATTTCATTTAATTGCATTCAATCCGATTCGCGATTATGGCTTCGGTTCGATTAAAATGAAAAGGAAAATAAGTTCAAAAGCTTTTTAATTCGTCTTACTACCGGAGATGGGCATTGATTCAATGGGAATTGATTTCAAATACTTATTTTCAATAACCAAAATCACTCATAATGAATAATCATAGAACGATTATAATTTTTCCATTTCATCAATAATTATAAAAAATTGAGATGAATAATTATTTTCCAATATCATTTAAAAATAAAACTATCCTAAATACCTACATTTTGATCAAACGAATCCCCATATCTGCTTACCGCGTTGTTTCCGATTTATTAATGCTGTTACAAACGGTCGAGTACGCCAGTGAGTAATAATCTCGACGGTAAGTAAGAATTTACGGATTTGCACGGAAAATCGTGGCACGAGGTGCCGGATGAGAGGGTTAAATTTTATCAGATCGAAGTGACGAGATAGAGACGTATTATATGGTCTGAAAAATCGACGAAGTTTGCGGGCCATCGAAGGGATCAGGGCAGGTGAGAGAGGTTCGGTCCGGGGTTAAGGGCACGGCCGAGAGTACACGAAAGAAATGAATTTGTAACGAAGTCATTTTCGTACGGGCACGACTGTGAAAGTAGCGAAAAGCTTATCCTCCATTACGCGGGACTTGGACAGACTTCGGCCCCCGGCGGGGTGTAATGCACTGTACAACGTGGCGGCAAAGGACGAGGAACAAGAAACGCGGGCCTTATTTTCAATTCGGGCGATGGGGGGGGGGGCTTGACGGGGCCAAGCTACGGCACAGTGCCGGCCAAGCCGAGCGTATGATAGCCATGGGATTAGAACGACTTGGCTCCCTACCCTCGCTCCAATGATCCCAACGTAGAGGCGCTTCCTAACAAAAATGTCAACCCAATTTTGCAAGATCTTTCGAAGTGATTCGTCAACGACAAAGCGAGCAGGAAAGAGAGAAAAATTAAGAGAGAGAGAGAGAGAGAGGAAAAGATGGGACGGAAATAAACTGTTGCTGCTACTTGCAGCCTCTCCATCTCTCTCTCTCTCTCTCTTTCTCTCTCTCTCTGTTTCTCTTTCTCTTTCTCTCTCTCCCTTTTTTTTCTCTTTCGGCTCAACGACAACTTCTACGCCCCGGAATAAAGGGTCGCCAGTCGCGACGAAATATTTCCATTCTTCGATTCTCCGCAACTTTCTTTCTTCGTTTCTTCCTTCCGCATCTTCGCCCAGCTTCCAGTATCTCACTCGTCGAACCAGGTCAATATTCAATAACGCATATGTCAACGAGATACGAATCCACATTCAGCCGTGTACTCGGACGAAAGTGCGCTGTTGTACCAACGACAAAATTTCGCATTAACATTTCCGGGGGGTTCGTCACGATACCGAGCACAATAGCTCGCAAACGTGTAATAGTTGCGGTTAGATCGTGTGTATTAGCAAGTCTAATATGGATTATTAGCGAGTCTTGTACGAGATGGAGTGTGAGAAGAAAATTTGGCTCGTGCCAATTAGCGGAGATGGAGAAGAAAAATGTAGAGACATGGTAGAAGGTATTTAACGCGACCGGTACTAACTCGTTATTCAGGAAGTTTTCTTCGCACGAGAATTTTTTTATAGACAGAGGCTTGCCGAGTGGAAAAAATATATAGAGTATATGGAAAATATGTATGGTTTTATATGTGGTGTTGAGCAATAAAAATTGTATATAGGGGCCGTACACAATTTATAGACAATTCATAAACAATAAATCGAACGGTATTTACAATTAATAATTTATATACACTATATATAAATAGTAATTGTAATCGTAATCATAATTATTATATGATTATCATGATTTATTACATTTTTTACCCAGAGAAATAATCAATAGTTCGCCTATAATTTGTGTGTAGGTTAAATAGAATGTTTATTTATTTAATTTATTTATTTCTTATATATACATAAATTCTATGCCATCTACATACAACTTATAGATGAAATATTAATCGAAAAGTTATTGCAATAGATGATTATATCATTATTGTTATTAATATCATTATTATTATCATTATAATTATCATTACTATTATAATTATCATTATTATTTGAATAGAAATTTATATACATATTGCATAAGAATTGTCTTCGAAAAAATTATTTCGAACGATTTTTCACACGACAATCAATACCGTTCAATTTTATTCAAGGATTTCGCGCAGCCAATTACCAAGTCCAACGTGTCGTAAGTAGGCTCATGTGTGCAAGGTTAAAAATTGACGAGAGCAACCCTTAGCGCGTAAGAAGAAAGGATCGAAGAAAAACTGCCCTAGCAAAGTTCCGAGGGAGCGACAGGGAAGCCGACAACCGGGAATAGAAGCCACATCCAGATCTGCGTCCACTCGTCTCTTCGTAGTTTCGTTTCTTCTATTTGTACCGACCGCATCGCCGGTTCGCGAAGACAGGAACGAAGCAACCGGAGGCCAAGACCACACCGTCGAACCTCGTTAAATGTAATACCAGTAAAACAAGGCGCAAACAGTGAATGGCCAGAAGCTTGCGGGGATTAGCACCGCGTGGTTCTCGGACCCCACAGTTTGTCCCTGCGCGAGTATATAAAACGACTACAGCGGCAACAACGGTGGCGGAAGAACAACCCCGTGCGTATATAGATGTTGGCCATGATAGCGCGGCGGCTGACACAAGAAAAGAGAATAAGTGCGGTTGCTGCAAAAATTTATACCTGAAAAGGCGGATCCGTAGCAGCTCGTACAATTTTGGATTTAAATTTTTCTCAACGCTAAGCACGAGCCGTTTTTCTACCCTCTCTTTCTCGCTCTCCCTCTCTCTCTCTCTCTCTCTCTCTCTCTCTCTCTCGCTGTCTCGGTCAACTTCAGCGGAGGAAGGATGGGGTGGGCTTTTGCTCATTGTTTTCTGACTGCAACGTTGCAGAACCATCCGTGTTTTTACGTTTTGGGGTTGAAGAAAGCGAGATGGAGATAAAATGCGGGAGAGAGGGAAAGTGTCGAGAGAAAATTGGACCACCCGTTGACCTGTTACTTACTTATACATAACTCCCACGCCGATTTTTCTTTCTCTTTCGCCGTTTTTTTTTTTTTGTCTTTTTCTTTCTCACTGCGAAACCCAACGAACTCTTTTACCTTCGAAATCCCGAATTAGCAGCAATATTGGTGGCACGATTGGAGGTACGGAGTACTCGAGGGCTTGTGCTAAACTGGCTTTGTTACGCTTCGGCCAAGCTGGAACTATTATCGGCAACTCGTACACTCCACCCGCGCAGCATGACGGAATTATTAGCCGCTCGCTCGTTTTTACTCGTCCGTAGGTCGCAGAGAAAAGTTTATTGTTTGCGACGAAAGATCGGGAGATAGGTGAAAATGAGGGTGCTTTTTTTTCGTTTCGAGGAGACCATCGGCTGGAGTTTTGGGAACGGTTGAAATTTTCGACACTTGTAGTAATATTTTTTTTTTCTTCGTGATTTCGTATTTTTCAAATTTTGTTTACGATTGACGAATATTTTTTACTGTATTAAAATTCTCGTCATTTTCTTACTTCGTGTCTGAAGGGCGGACAAATGATAAGTTCACGCATAATTTATTATCAAATATTATTGAACTCAGGCATGATAATTTAATGTCATTATTATGAAGTCAAATTGGATGATATTAAATTATGAATGATGAGTGGTGTTTAAATTATTAAATAACATTTTGCATTCTTTGATAATCCTCGCTATTTTCTCTCCTTTTTTTCCCCTCTTCTCCGAAGGGTTGAGGAATGACAAATTTATACGAAATTTATGATTACGTATTATTTAGCACACACATAATAATTAAATCGTACTATAATAAAATTAACTTAAATAATATTCAATTATCATTGGTTACATTATTTCTCAAATCAAGGTATTTAAAGTATTGAAAAATATTTTTTAATATCCTACAATCCTCGCCATTTTGTTGTTCCCTCTCAGACGGGCAGGCAGATCCGAAAATCATATATAATTCCTTATTGAATATTATCCAATACACACATAACAATAAAATAATATCTAATAACAAATCAGGTGTGACACTAGAAAAATAACCTAAATAATATTTCTTTTTATCGTGCAATCCTTGCAATTTTCTCGCTGCCTCTCCGAAGGACATAAAAAACAAAATTCACGAATAATTCATTATATCCTATCAAAAAATATCATTCACCCAGCAAAATTGTTCAAAAAACAAAAAAGACGATTAACTTCCCAAATATCCTGTAAATCCATCAATCAATCCGACTCATTATTTTTTTAACTCCCAATCCAGAACAAGATCATCGAGATAAACGCCATGTCGCATCCCTCCTTCACACCCCAACATCCCCATCAAAAACCCCCCAACAAAATAACGCCACCCCGCAAAAAAAAAAAGAAAAAAGACAAAAAAAACATTGCCTTCGACAACCGACAATTGCTTCATCGACGCGGAGTCGTCGACCCGACGAAGTTGTCGCGCCCTAAAACAACAAGACCTCGCATTGTCATCAAAATTCGTGAAGAGCGTTCATCCCCCGTTTGCTACCCTCGACGATTCTCGTCACGGAGCACAATAAAACCCACCAACGAACATTGTATCATCGAAAATATGTTGCCACCGGTTCCATGAACTTTCCCCGATCCTCATCTCGACCTCGTATACCCGCGTGTGTCCATCCCCGAACACTGCTATTTTGATTTCGTCCCTATTACCAGCCGTTTAGCCGCGGAGTTTGCCTTCTTGACAAAGCGACTCGACGCGCTGAAATATTTTCATCCGTCTCTCTCTCGGTTCACTCGGTTTTCTCGGCAATTCCTCGTGTTTGCCGGCAATGCCAGACGCGCATAAAGCCTTCGGCTTCGAGCCGTGCATCCGAGTACGGCGTGCAGCATCCACGGACCCTTCTCACTGCTGTTGCGAACCATCGGGAAACTTCACCGCAACTCACGTCGACGCGAGAGGAAGAAAAATGCTTTTGTGCACGTCGAGACGAAGATTTACTCGGATAGTTACGTGGATTATCTTGCCGACATGTTTCACCAAAGCCAAAACGGCTCATGGTTCGTCGAACATACGCCAAACTTCTGTTGGGTCACGAGTCTCGTTTTTTTTTCTATTTCTTTTTTTCTTATATTTTCTTCTTCTTTTTATTACAATGGAAATTGTACCGCGTTGGAGGTTTTTCGTTCGGTTGAGTTCGCTCCGTCGTTTCGATAAATGGATCGCGTATGATTTGGAGAACAATGAAACCGCGTGGTGAAATTGACCGCGATTTTGGTATGCGTGTAATGTTTGATATTTTTTTCGTGTACTTTTATTGCCGTGATTGAACGAGCATTGATTGAATAGATATTGTGGCTATTGGGATTTTTTTTTTTTCACTGAAGATAGGTATGGGAAATTAAGGTTAGGGTGATTTCGGTTCTTTCGTAAGCTTCCATATACATCTGTTGACTGATTTAGCGTCATGGAATGCGTATTGTGGCTATTGTGATTTTTTTTTTCACGCAAGGTGTAGGAAATTAAGGTTAGGGTAATTTCGATTTTCTCATACTTTTTCGTGCACTTTTATTGACTGCGTTGCTATCGGGGAATGCATATTGTAGCTATTACAATTCTCTTTGACACTAGAGAGATAGTGAATAAATGTCAGAATTATTTTGATCTTTAATACTCCTCCATGTACTTTTATCGACGAATTTCCTATCAATGGAATGCATATTGTGGATGTTGTAATTTTTTTTGCACTTAACCCTTCACCGTCCCACTGAGTGGAATTCACCCAGTCAATTTTCAAAAAACGTCTCTAAGCAAACTATCCGTCCGAAGTGGTTAAAAAAATTACAAAGCAGGCTTTGAACATGCTAAATGATGTACCGAAAGCTTAGTCATGAGAAATAAAATAGCGACGCGTTGAAGAAAATTCATAAAGAGATAAAAACTGAACCAAAAACCGCTGGTTGTTGGGTGGATATTCGACGGGTGGATTCCACCCAGTGTGACGGTAAAGGGTTAAAGATTCTCTTATACTCTCCTACATACTTTTATTGACTAATTTACCATCAGTGAGATACATATAGCTGTTATTATAATTTTTTTGCCACTCGAGATATCGAGAATCAATTAATTAAAGTTCATTTTGACTCTCTAATGCCGTCCAATGTACCTCTATAGACTAATTTTCCATCGATGGAATATAAATCGTAGTCATTATAAATTTTTTCCTGGCACTCAGGATATAGTGGATCGATGCTATGCTAATTTCGATCCTCCCATACTCGCCCTCGTTCATTTATGTCTCTGATTGATTCACATTCATTGACTTATTTACCATCAATACGATCCATAATGCAACCATTTCAATTTTTCTAGCGCTCAAGATACAACGAATAAACCGCAGCTTAATCTCAATTCCATCAAACTCCCCCACATAATTTCATTGACTAATCTACCATCGATAGAAAGTTAATCCCAATAATTATCACAATTTTCTCCACACTCAATAAATAATCCAATAATGTTAAAATAATGTAAATCCCATAATTTTCGCTCCTCGACGGATTTCCCGCCCTCGGCTAGCACGAAATACTCACCCCGGTCAGCTTCACCATACCAATCGTGTAACGCGCAAGAAACCGTCGTTGTAAAAGTGGATTGAAGAGTCCCAACGAATGAACGACGGAAACATATCTATTATACAAAGAACGACGTGCGGAGAGAGCTCTATTATTCTCGTACATCAGAAGAACGAACGAGACACGGATCAACCGCCGTATTCACTTTTCTTCGCTTATTCATCCCTCAATTTTTTTTTTTACCTCCTCTACGCTTCCCCGCTCTTCGTGGGTTCAATATGTCGGTAGTCTCTTCGACGCGAAACGATTCAATGGACAGATATAAAGTTTCCAGATTGTTACATTTTTCTAAAGTGAGAAAAATCTTTCGATTCATCGTGAAATATCCAAGGTTCGAACGACTTCATTATTTTATTCGGGTCATTTTTTTTATTCTCTTCCATCGTGGTTTCGGATCGTCTCGCAATATCCACTTCCACACCTCTTCACGAAACATACGAGCGGATATCACCCTCGATGAATCTGGCAGTATTTACAAAGGGGGTGGCTCCACGGGTACTCGAGAGGGGATTTGGCATCAGATAATTCAAGATGGAGTCGCGGAGTCACGAAATCGTTGTACACAAGATCCGGCATCTGCACCGAAGCGAGTATCTCGACGTGGAAAACACTGTCGACGTATTGTATTTTTCTCTCACGCCTGCATAGTTCCATTCAATCGGGAGATAATGGACGAGAACGTGAATATCTACTGGAGACGATCGAGTGGCGTTCGGCTAAACGTCGATGGTGAGCTATGTACCTGGAATCTCTTGCACTCTCTCACGGTTGGTATTTACGAAAAAAAAAACGGGAACCACCGGGGAGAAACACAACGAAATAATTAACGAGAAATTTGGCTGTCAAATTGTATTCGTTAATTATTTTTTATGCTAATATCATCTCAGATTTAAATCAAGTCAACGTTTTACATTGATTTTATTTTCTTTCATAAATTTTATTTATTTATTTATTTTGATTTTTCATCATGTTTTTATTTTATTTCATGTTGTTTGTTTCGCCTTCGAACGATTTATTGGATGGGGTATAAAATTGGATGAGAAGTTGACTACAAGTAATTTAGTTAGTGAAGTTGATTCGAGAATTTTATTTCGAATTGAATGAGAAACTACGGTTTCGAAAATCGATGAATCATAATACCACGAGTGATCTGCCGTACCTTGAGGGCCTTTGCCATTGATCGCGTTTCGTTCGATCGTCCGATCGTCGGCCAATGGGTCTGCCAATCGGGCCAGACGCCGATTGCGCACGCTCGAGTTTCATCGTGACATTCAGGTGCCAAAATTACACGATTCCCTCACCCCAGTCGTCTGAAATCTCCATTCGAGAGATAATCTACACAGTCTAATACCGAATGTAAATTGTGGTGCCGTCACCCGTTAGAGAGCCACACTCAAGGACGATTGGGCAATCGGATTAAAATACTGTTAGTCAACAAAGATTGTTAGCCAGAAGTTGACGGAGAGATTCGGCAGTTATTGAAGAAGAAGAAGGAGAAGAAGAAGAAGAAAAAAAAAAGGTCGGTCCTTCAATTTCCCGAATCCTGTGTCCGCATACGTATTTGGGAGGCTGCTCTCTGGACCATCAGCGGAAATAAACGTTGGGCGTTCGTCATCAACTCCTTTCAAATCTCGGACTTCGAATGAACGTCAACATCGGTCGCTGGAGCACGCGCAAAATTATTGGAAAAGTTTAATTGTGTGCCTAAAAGTTAACACATGCCACCTCATAGCTTGTGCTACTTGTCAACAAGTATGTCCGCACGTGTACTGTGTACTCACTATATTTACAGCGACTCGCGCGATGAGTAAGGTGTGTTTCTTTCACTTTTATTGGATCGTCGTAACGGTGCCCCTCGGAAATGTTGTGATCGCGATATCCGTAATCGCGCAATTCAAGTTTGGCATGCGATGCTTGAAGCTTGTAAGTGTAAGTTTGGCTATGTTTGCGCGTGCTTCGTGCTCGGTGTGTGTTCAGTCCAGGTAATAGCAGAGTTTACTCGTTCGTGGCTCCCCGTCGAATATTTCGGACTTCCAGTTGAACGTACGGAATAATAAATTCGTCGATAATAAAATCGTTTATAAAATTTTATTGGAATAAAAATAAACATTGGATAAAAACGAAAGTTAACATTAAAAGTCGATGAAAATTACATAAACACAAAAATTGGGATTATAATTAAATGAACTGTGGAATAATTCAAAATTTGAAAGAATTTAATTGAAATTAACTTGAATCGAATTTTGAAAAATTTTAATTGGAGTTAGATCAAATTTCGATTAAATTAAATTCAAATTAAATTAAATCAAATTTTGAAGAAATTGAATGCAAACTCAATTAAATAAACTGGTGATAAAAATATTGGACTGTAAAAAAAAAAACGTAATTAATCGTAAAAATTGTAAAATCGTGTAATCGTTTCTATCGTAAAAATAATCTCAAATAATTGACAAAGTGTTCTCCGACAATCTGCATAACTCATCGTCCACCCGGGATCAACCGTGCAATATTCAAAATGCCTAACAGAAACTGGAAAAAAAACGATTAAAAAGATTCACGCTCAAGGCGAGTTTCTTTATTCCATTCCGATCTACAACACCGAAGTTTCCATCGCAGCAAAAAGAGCATCACGTATAAACAAAAAAAAAACACGAATCTAAAATTGAAAAAAGAAAAAAAAATGATTCCGCTCGTCGCCGATTAAAATCTATCGCGTATCTCCGTCTGGCAAAGTGCTACGACTACTTACGTCGCGAAGGCAACGTACAAAAAGGCGGCCGTCGAATTAATCGTCGGTGGTGACGTTGTCGTACAATAAGAGAGCTACGGGGCCAGATAATGCAAGGGTTCGATGCGCAAAGGGGGATGTAAAAATAAAAGAGGGGCCCCCGGGGATCTGGCTGCGTGTGCGTGTGTGCGACGATCAGGGTGATCCCGAAGCCGCTGCGTCGGGGGATGAATGGGGGGTCGAAACGGAACCGGAGAGTCGAAACCTGGTAGAAAAGGAACGGGCGAAGGATAAAGGGAAGAGCGTAGGACTTCTCGTGGCGATTCTCGCGCCGTACGCACGGTTGTAGTTCCAACCCCCTTTTGGTGTCGTCGAAGGGAGGCCACGTTGTCCCGTAAGGTTAACGCCCCCTTTTTTCTCCCCCCTCCGAAGGGTAGGAAATAATCTCGACCAATGAGAATTCGAACTTCCCTCGAAACGTTCATCCACCGAGCCATGAAAAAGTCTCGACTACCGATGACTGTCAGTCACTATTCATTGAAGAGTTAGCTGAGTTACCCAGCGCCAGGAAGTTGCTTCCTGGTACGACAAACGAAACTGTCAAGTCTCCGGTATCGGTCAAACAAAAGCCGATCGTCAGTTCGTTGACAGACACGAGACGAGTGTGACGCGAAATTTTTTCGGTGCTCGAACATTGTTTTTATTTTTCTTCTTTCTTTATTTTAAACATTGTTAACCAGCGTGATACGAATACGGTTAATTGTTAATGTTTTTAACGATATATTTGGATTTTCTTATTGTTTTTAATTGTGCGTGACAAGTGTGATGATTCTTCGAATTTCTGGACACGGTGAAATCGAGGGTTTTTAAAAAATATTTTTCGTCCTCGCATTTTCCATTTTTTTTTTGCCGTGGCGAAGAGAGAGAGAAAGAGAGAGAGAGAGAGATAAGAGCGCAACGGAAGGGAGATAACATGCAGAGCCAGGAGACACAGATGGGCCACATATCCGTCTCTCAACCCAAGATGCAAGCTTCGTCGAGTAAGTACAAATATTTACTTTCATCGTAAAAATTTCAAAAACGTATATTTTTCTTTATTCGAAAAAAAAGAAGAAGAAGAAAAAGAATTTAACGGTTTTGTGAACGAAGAAAATTTACGTAGCAAAATTGTTTTTCCAAATTTTTCCTCCAAGGACGGAAAACGAAAGTGCAAAGGAGTTTTTTCACTCGCGGACATTTTTTCGGGACATCGAATCGAATCGAAAGATTTATATTTTAGTCACATTTTTGAACTATGACGAGTGATCGAAACAAGTCGAAAAAGCATTGTTCTTTCTTGATCGAAGTCAAAAAAATTTTCCGTACGAAAAAGAATGCATACCGTGCGCGGTCAGTAAAAAAGGAGCTTTTACTGACCGCTGCCGTACACCGATAACCCTCATTAGCTTTTAAACCGCAGCCGTAAAAA
The DNA here is from genome assembly GCA_963971145.1 of Sussaba pulchella. Classification (NCBI taxonomy): domain Eukaryota; kingdom Metazoa; phylum Arthropoda; class Insecta; order Hymenoptera; family Ichneumonidae; genus Sussaba; species Sussaba pulchella. The sequence goes on from OZ020170.1 coordinate 4,112,644, forward strand.
CTCACCGCGTCTTACACGAATTACCTACCGAAACGTTCGATGGCAAAATCGCATTTAACCTCCAGCATGGTCGTTTTTTATGGAGACTTATGGCCCCGGCAAGCCGTCTCCCCTTTTCGGGTTCATAAAACCGCCGATAAACACGTCTCAATGCAGGTACAAATTTTCCGCAAAAGGGTAAATAGAAAGAAAAAAAATGAAAAGGACAAAAAAACATCCACCCGTGAAGCCTTTCGATCGTTACATTTTTCTCCAAGTCGTTAAAAAAAAAAAAACTTATGACTTATCGTCGAAACACATTGAAACGTTGTTGCGAAGATTTGGAATTTTTCCGGAGAGTTTTCTTTTATTCTTCGCGAAAGGAAGAAATGTAGACTTTGGTGTATTTATCTCTTTAGTACATTCTTCATTGTCGATACTTTAATCGTTCTTAAGCCGTTTAACGAAAGTCCAGTACCTGAAAAAAAAATCCTGATCGAAGGAACATTTTTAAAATATTGTTTTTTTTTAGGATTATGGATTTGATTCCAAAGTTATTTCCACCATTTTATTTTCAATATCTTTTTCGTCCATCAAATTACAAATCCGAACTTAATATTAAATTTTGTTGCATAAGTTGTGGCGGAACTTATGGTAAGAACTTTGTAGTCAACGGATTTTAATGTGTTTTTGAAGAGTCGAAAATGATATTTTGATGGTCATTATTTGATGAGTAAATGATGGATGATGATCGTATCGTAGTTCACGGTTCATCGGAGTCTCAGTCCATCGGTATTCCCACGCATAGTCAGCACCCTCTCGCATGTCCGATCTATATATACGTATATAAATATACATGCGACTAATTTCGATCTCGTGTGAAATAAATGGCATGTGGCATTTAAACGAAACATGGTCACTGCCGCATTATTAGTTTGGTACATATACATACGGTTCCGAACGATCGAATCGGTCGGTAACTAGCTTTACAGTCCATGAGAAAGTTCCGCCAGATGTTGATGATAATGGAGGATGCGAGGGCATGGGGAGAATCACTTCGTGGGGCACGCTGCAGGTTGGCGAGGGTGGCGGGTACCTTATTTTAGCGTCATTTGGTAGCAAATCAGTTTTCCCCCTATCCGAATCCCATCAGCCACTTAGTCATTTGAATTTGTATCGAAAAATTGTTTTTCGAATACTAAAAGCTTTCAAATTTCGAAACTAAATTTGATAATAATTATTATAATAAAATTTTCTTATATTCATGTACGTAGAAATACTATAATTCATAAAAAAATAATAATAATAATAATTATTATTATTATTATTATTAATAATTATAAGAATTAATAATAATAATAATTACTATTATTATTATTATTATTATTAATAATAATTATAATAATTATTATTATATATTATTATTATTATTATTATTATTATTTTATGAATCATAGTATTTCTACGTATTATAATATAATGATATATAATAATAATAATAATTATATATAATTAATAATTATTACTATTATTATTATTATTATTAATAATAATAATAATGATAATTATTATTATTATTATATAATATTATTATTATTATTATTATTATTATTATTATTATTATTATTATTATTATTATTATTATATATATGATTATTATTATATATAATAATTATTAGTATAATTATTATTATTTTTATTATTATTATTATTATTATTATTATTATTATTATTATAACGCAAAATTCCATAATTTTATATTGTCTGCTGATTTTACCAAAGCAATATGATTTTTATTAAAAGACTTCGACCCTCGTCGGTCCACCAATTTTTCTTGCTACTGAAACATTCAAATTTCAAAACTAAATTGAATAAAAATCGATAATTTTCAATTCCTTATATTACTGCATTAAAGAAAACTACAATTCGAAAAAATAATAAGAAGGCAAAGTCCCATAATTTAATTTTGCTAGCTGATTTCAACGAAGCCGAATAATTTCTTATAAAAGAACTCGACGCGTGTCGGTGCATTCATGCAGCAAATTGTTTTTTCATCGTATTCAACCTCGTCGTAAATTTTATCATAAGCAATAATAAGCTATTCGCGGGGTTGGTTATGATGTTCAACCAGCATTGTTTTCCATCGTCTTTTGATTTTTCGGTTTCATCGTTGCGGTTGTATAATCCTCGCTCGAGGATATTGTTTATTAATTTTCGATAAACCCCGTGGCAAGGATGGTTGTGAAATAACAAAATGAAAAGAGATGGTTGCGACGAGGGGGGGAGTTCGACGAGCGATCGGACTCGCGGTGGTTTCGAGCCCCCCCCGCTGGTGTGTCATGGCGGACGGGGCGCAGATGACGCGAGACAGGGTGCGTGCGTTATATACCCCGTGCACGGCTAGTCATCCAAATGCATTTACGAGGACGGGGCTATCGCGGATTCACGTTCGAACAGATGACGGTAAATTCCCATGCTCGTCGGACACGCTAATGCGACTCATCCCCACCTGATACTTCGTGGTCGTTCGATAGACTTTTTTTATTTAATAAATGAAAAGAAAGAAATTAAGTGCTCTCGCGATGCTGATATGGCTGTTTTGATTGGACCGCAAGGGTAAACGATCTTTTGATTTTGCTCGAATTTTGATGGATTTGTTTGGCAAACAAAGTGGAATTTGCCGGGAGATTTCAATCGTTTTTGCGGCTTTTTTTTGTAATTGATGCATTTCTTTAGGTTATTCGGGCAGAGAAGGCGAAATTACAAGGCCAGAAGTTATTTCTCTGCCAGAAAAAGCCGACCTTGATTACCTTGATTCGACTAATAACTTTATTTTCTTGTTTTATTTCACTAGAAAAATATATATAGATTTTTGCAGAAGAAAAAAAAATGAGAGTTTGTGGTTGTTGAATAGATATTTTAAAAAAGAAAAAAAATATACTCGGTTTGGTAATATCGCTATCTCCATTATTCCGCAAATGTAGACGATATTTTGATTTCATTTAAGGTTTTACGAATTGTCTTGACAAACAAAATAGACTTTACGGGATGGTGTCAATCGTTCTTATTCCATTCATTATTTTTTTCTTTCTCAAATCAAATTTTGATTTTTATTCAATCAATAGTTTTTCTCTTCTATTCAATATAACCGTATAAGAAAAATTTTCATTCACACACAAGAAAAAAAAGAGATTCAAGCGATGCAAGGTAATTAAAAAATTATAAAAATTCTGGAAGTTGACGTTATTCCATCAAAATCTCGTTTCATAACAAAAACCGCATCGATAACGATTCGGTTGGACAAACATTTATCAAAGCCCAGCCGAATAAAGTAAAACCCCATCGGGTGAATCACATCCGGCGGTTCGCCATTTACATTAGGTACGCAAGTTCACGTGCTCGCTCTACGATTTTGCGCGACTTTGAGGGTCCCCCTTCCCGCCCCCGACCCAACTGGTTCGTACATCGGGTTGAAACTTTGCTCTCGCTGTGTATCCCCTAAAAAAAAAAAAAAAAAGACGTAAAACAAGGTTCGGCGTTCGTAATGTCAGTGCTTTTCGCTCGAGCATGACAATCATCGAAAAGTTTCCATCGTCGCTTGTCCATGTGGCACCGGTCTCACCCCGCGACGAATTATCCACCGTTACATAGCCACCGTGCACGAGCAATCGAGCAAGCGTCGCTTCGAGCGCGCAGAAGGGTAGTCGGAACGGCTAAAAATCGTATGAATTTTTTAAGACGCCGTCGCCAACCCAGAAGCCAAAGCGTTGTGCACCGACGGATGTCACGATGGCAAAAAAAAATAGACGAAAAAATAATACAAGACAGAAAAAGAAGAAAGATACGAACGAAAGAAAGAAAGAAAGAAAGAAAAACGATGAAAAAACGAATAACGCGGATTGAGGGAAAGACGATGGAAAGAGAAAAGAACCGCAAGGGCTAAAAGCTCGGTGCGTACCAACTGAAATGCCACATCGACGATGTACACGTCGCTGTACGATAAAACATTCAACCGGGATAACTTGCGAGACACGCCTTGCAAAAAACCGCCAACGACCCCTCTCGCAATCGCACGCATTGCGTTTCACGGGTGTCTCATATTTTTCCTCGTCTCTCGTGATTCGTTCTCTTTCTTTCGATGCCCTTTGGCCAACGATTCGCCGTCGGGGTTGCCTCCGTCATCGGGTTCTCGACTCGCAACCGCGAATTTTTCTCTCCGTCGTCGCTCCGTCGCGTCCGGTCACGTGATGCAACCACGCGCTTCGACGAAAAAGTAGTGGATGCAACTCACTTTCCGATGCAACCTGTCATTCGAACGCGATGCAGGGGGGTGGTTTAGCCTCGCGGAAGCTCCGTGACGTTGCACGTAACCCCAATTGCACTTGAGTTACGCGTATTGCGTTCGGTAAAACGTTTCGCACAAAACGCCCCCCCGGTGCATCGCGTTTCCGACGTTGCATCGTCGATGAGCGTAAGAAATGTGCATTTTTTGCAGTCTAGTTACGCCTTGACACGAGTACTTGAGGGGTG
>OZ020170.1:4117352-4145451 GCA_963971145.1 Sussaba pulchella
CGCCGGGTCTTTCCCAACCGTCGTTCGTTCTTGTTTTCAGTCGTATCTATGGCCTCTATCGCTCGTTGAGACCGAGAGCAGCCCGGGCATTATTTACGATATCGCAAATTGATAATTAGATCCTCCGGACGAAATTGATTTGGTTAGCGGTGCGGATGCGCCCGCCGTCGAGAGAGGTAACCTCGCCGTTGGCCCTCGAACTGTACACCGCATATCGGAAATCATTCTCGCTCGGGACGTCGGATGGATATTTCGTTCTCCAGCGCTTCGCGTGCCTGGCAACGAGCTCTTGAAAAAAAAAAAAAAAAAAAAAGAAATAAATTCAATGGTGATTTAATTAAAGATTGCGCCTTAACGAAAATTAAGATTAATCACGGCAAAATGACGGGGATGGCATCTGTTCGGGCCCCGCGGTCTCGTCGCTCCGTTCTATCATCCTTTTTTTTTTTCATCCCTTCGTCCTTCTCCCGGTCCCACCCCCTTCGGGTTCGGTCTTCCCGTCTTTATTCCTCGGTTCTCTCGGGTGATTCATGCGGCTCTTCTTGCGGCCCACGGTTGTAATTACTCCCGCGGCGTCGTTCGGTAGGACGTCTTGGGAAGCTTTTGTCGGAAAAACCGACGTCCCGATAGCCGATGAATGGAAAGGAGGTCAGGCTCGTGAGGGATTTCAACCCTGAGTACGTCGAAGGAGTTAAGAGACACGGAAATTTTGACGTCGCTCGAGGTTAAAAATATAGGAAGGTGAAAAATTAAGAACCGGTCGTATTCCGACCGTTTTTCTTTTCGACCAATTAGAACAGACGAGCATGATTGATGAATATGTACTAATATATATGAGGCATTCCACATCAAAACGACCACTTCGAAACCTTAATATCTTGAATTTTTTTGCAATCGACGTATGATATAGTACTCTTCAAACCAAAAATATTGATATTTATTAATTCATGGTGGCATGTATGGGGGTCAAATTACAGGCAAATGCGATTTTCGCTTGTTTTTTCTCGCTGATTTTATTACATGGAAATAGTGTGTCGGAGCGAAAAATTGCTAAGAATCAATTTTGTGGTGTTTATTGCAAGGATAACAAAAAAAAAAGTTGGAAAGCAAGATTTTATATTTTTCATGGAAAAAAACCAATTTTGAAAATATAAATCGATTTTTGGACAATTATGACATTTTCAAAAAATTTGAAATATTTTTTTTTGGATTCCTCGAACTTTTTCCAAAAGGAGTACATCTTTTTCCAGATGGAGAAATTCAATCTAAAGGCTCAGCAAAAAAAAAAGAAAATTGGAAAAAAAAACAATTTATGCAAAATTTGAAATAAAAATGTTATATAATGCGAGTATATTTCTCAATATCTATTTACAAAATATTCGCACCTTTAAGCGATATAATAAGTCGTCTAAGATTCAAATATTGCGAATCAGAAATTTCTTCTGATTTTTTCCACGGTTAAATGTATTTTTCTTCGAGGCTGTCTTCTGTGACAGAAAATGTAGACTGTGAATCTTCGGGATACCATGGGAAAAACCATGTATTTATCCCTACATCACGAGATTGTATGCTGGAGAAGAAATTCTCTTTTGCTGAAGAAGCCTAGAATTTCAAAAAGAAGGAAGAATCTGGCAAAGGGAAAAAGTAAAATACTAGCGGCCCGATTCAGAACTCGACCATCGTGGACTGTGTATCCTCGGGATACACAGTCTACACAGTCTGAATTTTCTGTCGCGGAAGACAGCCTCGAGGAAAAATACATTCGACCATGGAAAAAATCAGAAGAAATTTGCTGATTTCCAATATTTGAATCTTAGACGACTTATTATATCGCTTTAAGGTGCGAATATTTTGTAAATAGATATTGAGAAATATACTCGCATTATATAACATTTTTATTTCAAATTTTGCATAAATTGTTTTTTTTTCCAATTTTCTTTTTTTTTGCCGAGCCTTTAGATTGAATTACTCCATCGGAAAAAAGATGTACTCCTTTTGGAAAAAGTTCGAGGAATCCAAAAAAAATATTTCAAATTTTTTAAAAATGTCATAACCGTCCAAAAATCGATTTATATTTTCAAAATTGGTTTTTTTCCATGAAAAATATAAAATCTTGCCTTCCAACTTTTTTTTTCGTTATCCTTGCAATAAACACCATAAAATTGATTCTTAGCAATTTTTTGCTCCGACACACTATTTCCATGTAATAAAATCAGCGAGAAAAAACAAGCAAAAATCGCATTTGCCTGTAATTTGACCCCCATACATGCCACCATGAATTAATAAATATCAATATTTTTGGTTTGAAGAGTACTATAACATACGTTGATTGCAAAAAAGTTCAAGATATTAAGGTTTCGAAGTGGTCGAGTTGATGTGGAATGCCCCATATACAACTGCATATATTAGGTGTGCGGAAAAATTGTCGGTGCGAGGATCGTCTGAATGTTCTTCGTCGTTTGGAATAAAATCGGTGGAAGGTGGAAAGTTAGCGGTTGGTTTAAATTTACCAGTTTTTTATTTCGACCGATTTTTTACCGGTCGAAACGGAGCTGTCGCATTGTCACGTCACAAGAAAAATAATAATGTAATGACAGTTATTTACCGGTATATATTTTTCACCTCGTTCCATATTGCGATGGAAAATTACTATGATAATGCATATTTTCTTCGCATTAACGTTTGACTCCTTTATTTTCAATTTTACGCTTATGCATAAAAAATACTTCGGGTTGAGTATTTTTCTACCGCTTGTACGCGGCAAAGTCCAAATTGCATTTGTAACGTTCTATTCGTCAAAGAAACTTGTCCGACGAAAATAGATACTTTTTAATATAAAGATACATTAGGCGAAACAAATGCATGCCAACGAATCGTTATGTACTTCGATCAGCGACGGTTGAGGACTTACGCGTTAATCATCAATTATTGTTTATTCGAAATAACGTGGTTATGGGAGAATTTCAATCGCGCAATCGTGCGGAGATGTTCCCTAGCTCATGACTCTTCTTCTGAATTAGGGAACGCGACTTTATACATCGCGGGGAGAGGAAAAAGAGCCCCCTGTTGACGATTCTGGTAGTACTAATAAATAAATTTAAAAAAAAAGTAATAATAAAGTAATAATAATAATAATTATTATTATTATCATTATTATTATTATAATAAGCGGAAATAACAATAATAATAATAATTATTATTATTATTGTTATTATTATTATTATAAGCGGAAATAACAGTAATAATAATTATTATTATTATTATATTATGATACTAAATGATATGAATATTATAATAATATAATAAATAATATTCTATAATAATAATAATTAATAATTATTATTAATAATAATAATAATTAATAATTATTATTAATAATAATAATAATTAATAATTATTATTAATAATAATAATAATTAATAATTATTATTAATAATAATAATAATTAATAATTATTAATAATAATAATAATAATTATTATTATTATAAGATTACAATAATATTATTATAATAATAGAATTTCATTTATTATATTATTATAATATTCATATTATTTATTATCATAATATAATAATAATTATAATATAATAATAATTAATATAAATAAATAAATTTATTATTATTATTATTATTATTATTATTATTATTAATAGTAATAATAATTATTATTATTATTTTTATTATTAATAATGATAATAATAATAATAATTATTATTAATAACAATAATAATTATTATTATTTTTATTATTAATAATGATAATAATAATAATAATTATTATTAATAACAATAATAATTAATATTATTAATAACAATAATAATTAATATTATTAATAACAATAATAATTAATATTATTAATAATAATAATAATTAATATTATTATTATTATTATTATCAACAATAATAAATTCTGTTTGTCAAATGTAGAAAGTTTCGTAGTTTCGAAATAGAATTCCGGCACGAAAAAGCCATGTGACAAATTTAATCGAGAAAAAGCCGTTCTCAGGCGGTTTGAATCCAAGTCCCCAATATTCAATTTCCGGTAGGTCAATAAATGGAATTAAAATGCTCCGAAGATGTCCCGGCACGGCCTGGATCCAAATAAAAACGTCTCGAAAGCTCAAAATCTCGAAAACGTATCTAAAAGTATCGTGACGTAGTTCCTTCGCCTCGGTGTGGATCCAAGTTTCGAATTTTCAATCTTCCCAGAAGTCAACAAATCTAATTAAAGGACTAAAAAAAGATGAGCTGCCATCTTCATGCGGTCATTTGGAGCCACCCCACTGCGGTATATTTATTTTCGGAGCATTTCAATTCGTTTTATCGACCCGTCGGGACATTGAATATCCGTAATTTCGATCCGCACCTCTCCCTACATACGAATCGGTAAACTATAATCCTTCGTCACTCCCTAAAATCAATTGATAAGCGTTTGCTCTTCTTATGAATTCCTCAAGGCCCAACATTCATACACTATCAACACGATCTGAGCCGTCCTTTTTGATGGCTCCGAGAGAAGAAAATTCTATAAAATATTCGATGAAAAAAATTAAAAAAAATAAAACCCGACTCAATGTATTTCTAACGAACAAATTGCTCATCGGTGATGCATCATCGTGTTCCGAGGTATATCTTCTCGACGCGTAGTCGCGTAGAGCGATGAGCTAAATCGAAAAAACTTTGTCACCCGACGCAACGTTCGATCGGGGTTGAGTGTAGCGCGAGAAAACCGAAATGAAATGATACTCGGTGGTGAGAACGAGCTGACCGGTATAACGGCGCAGAGATTGAAGAGCAATTCAACCGAGAAGTGGTCTCTCATCTCGCACGGCTCGTACTTCTATATATATATGTGGAGTTATATCGGTCGTGAGCTGCATCGAGAGAATATACACTTCCTTTTCCCTCTCGAAATGGAAAAGCATATCAGAGTCCGACGGTCGTAGCGACCAGTCGAGAGTGCACACGGAGTGTCGTGCATCGAAATATTCCATCAAAACCTTTTTCTTTCGGCGACAAGCGCTGCATTCGCATTGTCAGCTCCGTTCAATCATCGACGCTTTTAAGCGGGTGGGGTAAGGTCGATTCGATATAAAAAAAAAAAAGGATATTTTTCATAATCTTTTTTGACGACACCGTTAAGATACATTTATTTTTATGATAACTACTCAATAGAGACACATTTGAGAAATATTCTATAAAATTTTTATTAACTTTTATGAACAAATGAGCCGATGACGGTGAATCTCTGCGGACGTCTGAAAAAAAAAGTTTTATTGAGGTGCCCCTCGTAACTCATCACTGGATTATCTGAGATCAAAAAACCAAAATTATTTTATTAAGTGATAAGTTTTTGCAGGTAATGACGTCGAGTATTTTTAAAAAAATTGATTTTTAAATTTTTTACAGCACGTAGAAGTCAAAATACCGATTTTTCATTAAATGAATTAAAAATGTTGCCTTTTTTAAATACGTTAGAATAAAAAAATAAAATTCGACGTTGTTACCTGCAAAAATTTATTACCTAATGAAATAATTTTAGTTTTTCGATCTCAGATAATTCAGTGATGAGTTATGGGGGGCACCGCAATAAAATTGTTTTTTTGAGACGTCCTTGGAGATTCACCGTCAATGGCTCATTTGTTCATAAAAGTTAATGGAAATTTTATAGAATATTTTTCAAATGTTACTTTATTGAATAGTTATTATAGTAATAAATTTTTATTAACTGTCGCGTCAAAAAAAATTATCGAAAATATGCTTTTTTAACTTACCGATTTAATTTTATATTGAATTAACGTTACCCCCCCCCCCCCCCCCCCTTGATGTAAGTAGATCGTGACTCAAAACTGTACGGAAATAATCAAGTACGTTTGTGAAAAAAAACTTCTTGAAAATCGTTTTATCGTAAATAATCAATATTATTGTTATAATTTCGTGATGATTTCTGGGGTAAGACATTTTACTTGGTAGTCGTTTAAACCCATTATTATTCGATAACTCCGATCTAGATAGTCAAAATAGTATTTATGATATAATAATAACTCAATGATTGATAATAAATCGAGATTTTAAACATGATGCGTATCTTTGTTTACCCTTAAATTTAACGGATATCCGTAATAATAAGCATCCAAGAAATGTCCTCAAAACTGGCTTAAGGTAATCGTTGAGCTGAATGATTTCGAGTTTTAATAGAAAAATGACGTAAATTGTCACCAATATTATCAGCATTACTGCCTAAGAATCTTGGCTGATTTTTATCCGAAGAAAAATACGAATGAAAATACATATAAAGTTATTAAAAATTCTTGAAAAGTTACAAAATCGATTTTTCAAACTTTCATCCGAATAAACAAGAGATAGTTCAGCAAAAAACATCCAGCCGTGATCCGAAAAAAATGTATATTTCCACAAAAAAATTACAATTCCGTCCATCCAAGTCAGGATACGAATTAATGAATTCGTTTCATCCTTCGAAGTGTCCATCGCGATACCCCAAAGATTTTGTTTTTATTAACAAAACGCAACCAACAATCCCGCGGCTCAAAAGCACTTGTATCAAATAACGAATAAAAGCCACCCGAATACTTCTACGTATTTCATTCGGTCGTAGATCAACGAAATTCACGACTTTTCACCCATTTTCCAAGCGCATCGCCGAAACGCCGAACCTCAAAAGCCCGACGCAGCATCACAATTCTCGCTGTATCTATATTTTCGTCCCGCAAAAGTGTAGAAATTGAGTTTTGCGGCTGTACCGAGAGAAAAGATTGAGACGATTGCGGCCACGAAGATCCGGGAAGAGTTTTTCCGTTCTCGTTCGCCTTTGCCGCTTTTTCCACGGGGGGAAAAACCCCCGGTCTCCGTACAACCCTCTCGAGTTCACTCACAGTTCTTCTTCTATTCGACTTACTTTTCTAGCTTTTCTCTTTCGCTCTTCACAATTTCTATTTCTCGACCTGTAACCCGCGGATCCTTTATGCCGCACACTTTGGCTCAGGTGTCCGGGAAGCGAAAGGGTCGTAGCCAGACCTCGGAGCTTGGCAAAGTAGATCTTGGAAGCACGTGCGGAAATCGAAGGTCGAGCGGGGCTCGTAAGACTTGTGAGACGGGTTCTCTATTTCACACGAGTTGATTCACTTGACGTCTGGATGCGTTTTTTCTTTTATCTTCTTCGAAGTACAAACTTCTTCGGGCTTGGGTGGATAAAAAAGATTGGGATCGGATCGAAGTTCCGAATGTTCAATGTTCCGGGGGGCTAATAAGGGGAATTAAAATGGTGCGAGATTAAATTTACCAAATCGCCATGGGGGTGACCTAAGTGAAAAATCTATACATAGTGTATGGATTAACTATATATAGAATTGAACATATATAGTTAATATATAAACTATGTATAGACTGCATATCTCTCATTCCATACTCAGATTATATATATATAATTTTAGAATACATTATTATATTACCATTAAAGAGAATTATCTGTTATTATTATTATTGGCATTGTTATGTTTATTATTGAATTTCTTTTTAAAGTAGACAAATTCAGACTTTGTATAAATTATATATGCCGAGTTCTATAAATAGCTAATATATGGACTATACATAATTTTTTAACTTAGGGAATGACGATATCTCTGGGGAACGAAATCCCGCAAACGTATCTATAGCTACAGAGACGCACCCGAGTAGAAATTTGTTAAGGGTTGCCTATTGTCACAGAAGGACCGGATCAGTTTTAGCCCAGGCATCCTTGTATAAGACAAGCCAGACATTAACCGGACCAGGCCCGGGAAAGATTCAGCTCAGGCAATCTTATGTAAGGCAAACCGGATATTGGTTGGATCAGGCATAAATATGTGGCATCTACGGCGACCTTATATGAGGCCTGCCGTAATCTTACCACGCCCGGACCTGGCGAGTGGTATCTACGGCAGCCTTCAGGGAGGTATGTCGTAGTTTCACCACGTCGGGGCCTAACAAGCGGCATCCACGGCAACCTTAAATAAGACATGCCATTATTTTATCATATCAGGGACTAATCAGAGTTTTTCGTGGTCCTGCTAGAAATTGAACAGCTGTAATAACAGCACTTCAGTCCCCACCGTTTTATCCACGTTTCTTTTAAATATCCCATATTTGATTTGGTTTCAAGTTGACTTAGCTTACTTCAAATTATTTTTGAGTAAAGATTAATAACAATAACAATAAGATTGTTAATCCCCGTTTCTCTTAAATACCCCATTTGGATTTGGTTTTAAGTTGACTTAGTTTACTTCACATTCTTTTCTCCTCAACAGAGGAATAAAAAATGTTATGAACAGAAAAATCTTAGTTTATAGCGTTAATTACCCTAACAAGATGTATTATTAGGTCCTGGACATGCGCTGCGTTGCATTCGGATCAGGCCCAGGTAAAAGCTACCTCGTCAGGACCTGACCAAGAAAAGAAGGCAGGCTGACTTGGACCTGGTCATTGCTTCAAAAAATTTCCCCTCGGGTACAGCTTTATATACGTTTTTGGGATTTTCATCCGTCAGGATATTGTCGTTAGGGGCCATTCCGTTTCAGTACATTCATATTCGGAGCATCTTAATCTAATTTAGTGATCCGTCGGAACATTGACTACTCCGAACTTTGATCCGCATCTGAAAGATTCACGAACAATCGCATGTAACGTTTGGCATCCAACGCTGATCCGTATTATTTCCCTATCTTCGGTCTCCTATTCGTGCCATGCGACGTAGGCGGTCCTGTCTTATCACTCCTACAATACGGAGCACAAAAGCGTCAGTTCAATAATGACAAAGAGAATCAATTCTTCCATCTGACCAGCTCATTCTAACGCCACCTATTGAGTAAATCAGAGCGAATTATATTTTCAATTGATGGAGATGTTACATTAAGACAAAATGATGCCCGTCGAAGAAACGAACCTAAGACCTTTGCGCCCGGGAAAACCACATGACCCCTAAACTAATTAGGACCTTTTGTCTCACTAGTCAGCTTTTTCGAAATAATCAATAGTCTCATCACCACCGTCTAATTGACATCAACTGTTTTCTAGTCATTCATGCTGTTCAGCTTGACAATCATATCAAAATCTGCAACAAAAATTGTCCAAATAACGGTCGTCCTACAAATCCTGAAAATCGTAAAAAAATCCAACACAACGTTCTCAAAAATACAACCTAACTTACAGCCTTCAAAATCTCGTCAACAAATCGTAATTTCCAATTCCATCGACAAGTTTTACTTTCTTACTGCTCTCTCCTCACTCTTTCTGTCTCACCCTCTCCTTTCCTCTATTTCTTTCGCCCTCTCACCCTTCGTCAACTTCCACCTACATCTGATACACGATCTCCAATCCCGTTTCATCTATCTGATTCTGAAACACACGCGATACCATATCCGTTCTGTTGCCATCTTCCCAGCCGGTTCTCGGCTTCGAACACTCCGTCGCAGATACAAGGGGCGACCGAGGGGTCGACGGTGGGAGAAAGGGCGTGGAATCGAGTTCGCCGACTCGACGGGCAATAAGACGATGCCGGTGCACCACCTGGTTTCAAGTGTTATGAGACCTCTCCTGATCGCACTTCTGGTCTATACACCTATATATATTTCTCACCACCGCACGTCCCAACGTGCCACTTCGTTCACGTCGTCCCCGTCGTCTAAGAGCTCCAAGCAAGAGCCCCAGACTGGCCGGGGTTGAAACCCTTACTACCTACTACTTCGCTGCTGCCAATGTCGCCCTCCCCCTAGATCCCCAACCCCGGTGAATCCACGATCTTGCTGCCACCCTCGAGCGCATCGCGCTACAAACCCGTACGGCCTCTGCAAGTCCCATTACCACCCCCTTAGTTTCCTCTTGAGACTGTGGATTGCCGCGGACGAGCATGAGTATGGGCATATATATGTATATGGATATGTTCCGTATATATGTTCGTACAGATGGTGACTCTCGGCTTTGCCGTTGCTTCTTGGCCTTCTTGCGCCAAACTCCCTTACATCCTCGGTCCGTGCCGGGGGCTGCTACTCGAGCGGGATTGGCAGGGGGGAGAGGGGGGGGGGGGGTGGGTGGGAGGAAACGGAGCAACGGAAGATACAGTCAAGAGACCGGAATAACAGGATTAGAAACGAAAAAAGTTATCGTCGACACGATGTTGCGATGTGCACATTTTTAGGATTCCATAAGTTTGAATTATGATCTCTTGGATGATCCTTTTGTTGTTCGGCAGTCGACTCACCGGATGATCGTTAGAATTCATAGAGTATGTTTCGCTTGGAGGGAATCTTGGAATTCAGCTTGACGGACGGTCTCGTAGCATGAGTAAAGAAAAAAATCCGGAATTCGTTGATTTCTGATTTATTCTAGAATTGTTATTTATTTCTTGACCTTCAATCAAATTCACTGATTGTTCATCAAAATTTATAGGGTGCTTCTTGGTGACTTGGAATCTTGAAATTTGAAGCAAAGGAAGATCTCACAGCACGAGTCAAGGTTATAAATCGAAAATCATTCATTTTTAATTTTGTTTGGAGTTATTTCGTGACTAATTACGTGACGATTTGAATCATTTTGCGGTTTCTTTTGTACAAAGTCTAGGTGAAGACGCCTACAAACAATTACGCCTGGTGTTGTCATTCTCTGTCGGTGTTATCCATTCGTTATTCAGTCGTGACAGGCAAATATGGTCAAAAATTAGTAAATAATTATGGAGCAACTGTTTACTAAGCTTGACGATAATCTACGGGTACGAAAACTTTAAGGGCGCGAGTCATACACGCACTTGTCCGTCTTATCTTTCATGAATAAATTTCAAATCATCTCTTGGTGTATACTATTGGGATTATTGGGTGTCGCACTAGAATTAGAAGGTGCAACTCGGTTGCAATGCCACAAGTACTTGTGTGTATTCCGATTGATTTCATTACATACTCGATATTAAGGCCTGAATATTTTTTATTTCCATTAATTGGTTTCTTAATAAATGGTATTAATGATCGCTGAAAATATTATTTGTTTATTTAAATCAGTTATGCGCCAATAAAAAAAAAGATGACAAAGATTTTTTTAATTTTTAAAAAGATTTTTTTAACCTATTCGGAGTTAACAAAAAGTTCCTAAAACGAAAATTTGATACGGATTATGAATCTGTGTGAGAAATTTTGGAGTGGCGTAGAGAATTTTTCTAACGCAAAAAATTAACACCGTTTTTCTTTAAAATTTGAGTGTCGAGTTTAGCCTCTTTTTCCGACCGTTTTTGTTCGAAAAAATGTGGAATTTTCAAAACGAAAAAAGAACTCTACGACTCTGAGGAATGACGTAAAGATCGATACAGCAAAACTTGATACTCATGGCTCGAAAACTCGTGTTTTGAAATATTTTCCCGTTTTCAAACAAGACGTTTTGGACAAAAAAATATTTCAGAAAAATTTGAGTAAAGAAGTGCCAGATCCATAATTCAAATATTAAAATTACCTATTTTAAGCACCATCGTCATTATCGCTAAGGGTGGGGGTCAAAATTTTGAATGGAATAAATGTAGAACGACCGGTTTTTCGAAAGGGAAATGGTCGGAATCTAAATTAAGAAGAGTCATTTATTTGAACGTCCTTAAAGTCGAAAATAAAAATCACGAACATCAAAATTTTAAAGCAAAATTTATAACGAAAAAAAAAATTCGAGTGTGCACAATTGCGAGAGGCGATATTTCGAATGAATTTGAATATCGAACACGTTTCGGTCGAGTTTTCATGGATAAATTAGTAAATATTGTGACCGTTCATAATTTCGAATTTCATATAGCGACAAACTAACTCAACGAGTGATCAAAGTAGCGAGAGACAAGAAAGTCGAACGGTCGAAATGTCGAACGGTTCGCACAAAAAAATTGGCGATGAGAAAGACTATTCAAATGTAATGTTTAGCTCTGGTTCCATTCTTCGATTCGTCACCTCAATGTTCGACATTTTCATGTTCGACATTTACATGTTCGACATTTTTATGTTCGACATTTTGCCCCTTCGAAATTTCAATTCTCGCCAAATGCTTTTTAGGCATGTTGGGTATTCGAAATATTAGCTGTTCACAATTATTTAGCTCGAAAATATCAACTTTTTCAATTATTCAAATCTATATTATATTCTTTCCAAATACAGATCCTCTAAACAAATAATTTCGAATGAAGGTCCACTCGAATATAGTTGCTTCGATATAAAGAAGATTCGACGGCATCGTGTGTCGAAAAAGAAAATTTCATATAACGAATCTTTTGGTGTTTCATATTTCGGTTTTTTTTTTTTCGAAATACCGGCCGTTCTACATTTATTCCATTCAAAATGTTGACCCCCACCCCTCGCTAATTTTACCCTAAACCGTTTCCTTAAGATAGCAAGCCACTGTAACGAGCTAAAAAATGAAGGCATTTTAGCGAATTTTTTCAAAAGAAATTTATCATCAGATATTTCTCAAATATTTACCACGGTTTGTTGACACAAGTACAAGATGAGAAATGCATTGACAATCATTCTGCCAGGTCCTCACTTCCAATCCCTCGCCTTCAGAAGTTAGCACAGAAAAAATATCGAAATGGCGGACCTTGACATTTTTTTTTGTAACTTCTACATTTTTCAAGTCTGTCAAACGTCGATAAAAACTGGATAAGGTGTTAGAAAAAAATATTATGTGGATTTATGGAGACTATCAAGAGATTCTAATCAATTAAACAAGACATTAAACACATTAATCCGATGCATAGAATCTTCGATCTACTGTCGACCAGGTAAAAAAATTTCATTTCGAGATAAACGCATTTGAAGTTCTCAGGCCGCACAGACACATTAAAAAAAGACCATTCACGTCTCATCTTGCACTGTAATAACAATTACAATTTAGCCGATAAAATATAAAAAATTTTTATGTACGAGCGAGATTAAGTCTATCAATAGTATCATGAATTAAAAAATCTTGCAGTATTTTTTTTACACCGTACTTCATCCACTTCTGTGAATTAATCTATCGAACTTTTAGACAACATTGCCGATAAAATTATCCTACGAAATATAAGAGAGAAAAAAAATTGATCGTTACATAATTCTACAGTGGCTTGCTCCCTTAATTGCATTATAATCGATATTTATATTCGTGAAGGGTCGGACGTAACCTCGTCCGGAAAGTAAGCAGACGGATTATCTACTCGTTCGGTCGTAAGCACTGTAACTATTAATATTATTGATAAATGAATGCATCGCACATTAATTAATTGACACGAACATCGCTGAAACGCAAAAATAAATACGCTCGCATGTTTTGCAATTGTTGTAAATATTTATCGCTTGCTCTGGCCGTATTGAATATTCTTGGATATTTTCGTTCGTTCTATTTAATCTCGATGATCGCCGACTCATCCGACTTAATGAGGTGAATAAAATCACAACTATGACGTCGACTAACCATCCACAGGGCATGGTCATTTATTTAATGAAAATTTATTGAACACGAGTAGATGTTTCGATGATAAAACTAATCAGTCACGTATGAATATTGATCTCATTCATTTGATTTCAATCGAAAAGTTTTGGATAAAATAACTGTGATTGATTAACACGCGATATCAAAAATGTTCGCATTTCTGCAATAATTATAAATAATTTGGATGAGATGTTTCACAAAAGAATTTGATATTCGATAGAAATTAGGATTCATAGAGATTCAGTAATGAAATTATTCCAAAAATATTTTTATTAAATAAATGCCATATAGCCGTACGTCACTGTACGATAGAATTCTTCGATATTTCTCAAGCAACACGCAGATAAGTCAAAAATCATTTTTCTCGTAAGATTTTAATGAAAAAAAAATAGACTACGTGCTTTTAGATGCTACAGCTTTGATGGAATTGAATTAGAACACGAAAAAGAAATGTATTTAGCCCAGAAGAGGTCGAAATTCAATGTTAGTTCGCTGTTGTTGAAGCAAATGTTGAACTTCACGACACGAGAATAGAAAATTCCGGGGCAAAATGAACCAGTCGAATTGAATTTGAATCCGGGATATAACAACATAGACTCAAAACGTCTTTAAAAATTCAATAATCAACGCAGATCAAAGTAAAGATTTGAGCTTGACAATACTGGAGAGACTTGACAATTTTTCCCGTCTTTATTCCAACACCGCCATTCGATTGACACATGAGCTTTCTCATTTCAATTGTTCAGAATAATTATCTCGAAATCAACGGCGAAACGGGAGCATAAAACTGATATCCCGGAAGCTATAAAAATAGTCAAACGTGCAGCAAAATAGCCACGTTGTCGAAAATATGTTACACTGAGAGAAAAATCCGATAAAAAGTTCGGAGAAAACACATGAAAAATTCCTAACCGGCACTTTAAACCTGCGGCATCTCGTTGGTTCCTCAAAAAATAAATTTGGCTGAATAATTTTTCAGTGGCGTCCAGTAAAAATTACAGTGCGACTTAATAAACATTACAGGGTAAAAACTTTTTATTTCCACGCTCGGTGTTGGATGAATTAATGGAAACATTCTTTCAAGGAAATAATTAAAAGGAATCAAATAAATACAATGTTTTTCAATAAAACTTTTTTAATATCGAACAAATTCAAGGACAATTTAAGATTATGGTTAGCACCAATTTTTATTTAAATTTTTTACAATTTTTTTCCATTCACGGTTCGCACTAAATGAGTAATAGTGCAGCCACTTAAATCATTTGAACTTGATTTCTCGTATAAATTCTCGTTATATTCCACATCGTCTGGAGAAATTACTGTGCAGCAGCTTAAAATCCATTAAACGAAATAGAATAATTCGACCAATCTCTGTTTCATCATTCGACCCTTCACAATAAAAATACACAGAAAAAACCTCATGAATCAAAATTACCGAGCCAACTTAGTAATTTTCCATCGATTTTTCTCCCAGTGTAGCTACGATGTTTCCACCAAAAAATTTCACATCCCCCCGTGCTTCGCGACCCCCCGCTCAGCTTCGTTTTTTTTTTTTCGGTCGTCGCGTTTTGCCCCGAAACGTTTCACGATCCCCCGGCGAATATACCCAAAAACGTGACACCCCTACCGCATTTCATGCGCTTCAAAGCCCCGGTCTCGTCGCACAGAGCCACGGAATAGACCAAACGACATAGAGTACATCGTACGACGATGCCCATCGGTGTTGGTCGTATCGTGTCAGTTGACGAGAGGTGCATAGTCAGATTAAATACATTTACGGAGTGAATGGTGAGCCCTGGCTGTTCCTACGTCGAGTTTGTCCACCGGGATAGGCACTAAAGCAAGTATACCACCCTGCCCGGTTGGCCGAACGCCGTCAGAGACACGAAACGAAAGAGAGAGAGAGAGAAAGCGAGAGAGAGAGAGAAAGAGCGAGAGAGGTTTTGGGGATTTGGGCATCGGAGACCATCGGAGTCGACCGGTTCGAAACGCGAAATCGCGTTCGCGGAAACGTTAATGCGGTCGATATAGCTACGCGTTGACACGCCTCGAACGAAATACACTCCGTTGTGGGCTTTGACGGGGGCCAACGTCGCGTCAACGATCCGTTTTCTACCCAAACATACACACAGACATACCGTACACGATGGATGTTTTCGCGTGTGTTACGTACAACACGGAAAGACCGTGCAAAGGTCAAGCCTGGAAGTGGTATCTCGACGATCGCCATACCGTGAGGACGACGATGGCGGAAAATCCCGAACCCATCGCAACGTTGAAGCTTCGCCAATGGCGCGAGCTTCGTACACACGCGCATTTGAACACACGGGCACGCAAACACGTGCACACACGTGGGATAGAAGTTTGCATTAGCGCTTTACGTTACTCGAATACACGTTGAACAAGCGTGTGCCGCTCTTTGCCCCTCAACCCGGGGGTGGGGGGGGGGCCACCCTTCGGCTACCGAGGTTATGTAGAAAGGGTTGAGAGCTTTCGAGAGCTTGAGTATGTCGAACGCGTTACAAATCCCCTTTCCAACCGTCGCGAAACCGTCGACGATCAGCTTTGAAAGAATTTTCCAACCGTGAGATTCGACAAACGGGAGAGGAAAATTTTCATCCGGGAAAAAAAGAAACGATTTTGTCACGAAGTTGAGAACGTTGGTGTTGAGGAAAAATCGTACGTAAGGGTTTTTTGCACGATAATTTACGCGCGAATAGAAAAATTACATTTTTTTTTTTTTTTTTTCTCGTTGTTTCGACGAATTTAGGTCCGTGTAGTGGAATTATTGTTTCGTTTATTGTAGGATGGATTTTATAGCTTTCGGGAATTTGGTCGATTTAGCGATGCGAGAGACGGATTCGATGCTTATTTGATCTAGTCGTTCGAGTTGATGCGATGAGAAATTTGATTTTCTTTTTTTTTTTGTTTGTTTTTTTTTTTTTTTTAAATCGAAATTGTTCGTTTTTTTATTTGTAACACGACGAATCATAGTTATTTATTTTCGTTATTCTATGATTTTCTTATGATTTATATATGTTTTTGTTACAGGGGTCCCGCGAACATTTTCGGCTAGGCCTTTCCGAGGAGGTTGGTTCGTTTGTTTGTTTGCAAATTAGGATATAGTCTGTAGATTTTTTTCTCTATTAAAACAATATTTGTATGATACGTGCGTACATATATCTATCTTTCTAGAATCTTTGTGTCTTTCTACATATCTTTCTCTCACACGAACACAGACGTACATGTATTAATGCCTAATAGTCAATATCATACTTGCTGATTCGACAACTGACTTTTCGATTGCGTCGATTATTCCTTTCTCTCTCTCTCTGTCTATCGCTTCTGCTATATACGAGTATATATATGTATGAATATATATATACATATATTTTCCCGACTAACAGTAACCACCGAGAGCCACAATGACCGCCACCGCTTAACCACCGTCATCACCACTAAATCCCTTCAACCAATTAGTCCATTTCGATCCATACCCTCCCCCCCACCCTTTCCCAATGACTTCACGAGTACACACCCTTAATTATCGTTGTGAAAAAATATCACTAACACACTCTACACGTATTTCTTCGTTGTTAGATGCAATGCGTGATTCACTTATTCAGATTTAATAGCCGAAATATTATATATGATGTGTAACATATTATATATGATTATAGTGTTTGAAAAAAAAATTTTTTTTTTGGATTTTGGAAACGGGCCACACTTGAAATAGTGAGCTTGGGATAGAAGAAAAAATGCTGGCAATAGATGGAAATTGTAGGTTGAGTGTTGGATCCCCTCATCTGACTTTTGATATTTTTTTTTTCCTTTTTTAGGGGTCCGTAGAAATCTAGGAACCCTTCGGGTTTCGGCAAGTCCGTGAGTCCGTCCGTCTGTATGTCACAGGCCTCCCATTCTCTCAGTTATGGACCGATTGAGATGAAATTTAGTACACAGACGTAGATTCGTGACCTAAAAACAGAAATGACGACATAAAAAAAAAAAAAATTTCTTTGACCCCCCTCCCGCAGATTAAACAGTGTACTCGACATTTTTTTTTTGCTCACCCCATTGAGTGAGGTATCTTTGGATAGGTCTTCTCAAATGCAACAAATAATGTCCTGAGACCTTTCCATTTTAACTCTTCAGTCATGAGATATTTGCTTTCAAAGTCGTTATCAGTGCCCCCCCCCCCTCTAATTTTTGAACTATCGATGCAAAAAATCTGAAAAAATTCCAAAATGTAGCTTTTAATTAGTACATTCAATCGAAATTCTAACGAACACTGTAGAAAAAATAGTTTACGAAAAATTTAGTAATAGCTGTTATCCGGCTACGAAACCCTATCACGTGCGTCCCCAACACGCTACTTGACTACTTTTTTCAACTAGAGACAGATTATTGTTAGCAAAAATTTTTTTTCGTGCCTGCAGCTGCCAGGGGATAAGCTTAGTCTCTAATAAGATGTTCTTAGAATTTTAACTCTTTAGTTAAATTCAATACAGGAGATGTATAAAAATAACGAAAACACTCAGATTTCAATATTCATTATCAAATGGAAACTGATGATTTTGTGAACCACGGAAACTGCTTTAATTTCTGTATCAATGGTTCAGAGTGTATCAGTGATACATAAATTGCATCAGAGTGTACTTCACAAAATCATCAGTTTCCATTTGATAATAAATATTGAAATCCGAGTATTTTCGTTATTCATATATATCTCCCCTATGAAATTTACCCACAGAATTAAAATTCTAAGAGCATCTTATTTGAGACTAAGCTGATCCTCTGGCAGCTGTAACCACAAAAAAAAAATTTTTGCCACCAATAATCTGTCTTTAATTAAAAAAAAAAAGGAAAAAAAAAATGAAAAGTCAAATACGGGAGATCCAACACTCAACCTAGAACGTTCATCTTTTGCCAAAATTCTTTCCTCCATCCAATCCAACTATTTCAGGTGCGGCCTATTACAAAATCAAGAATTTTTTTTTTTTAAACACTAACATACGATGTAACGCCGTTTACCGAACGTTTTATCACTTTCTCATTTGATTTTCATTCTCATTTCATTTTATTATTTTCTAAACTGATTATCGAATAGAATATTTAGAGCATCGATGTTTTAGATGTGTGGACATGATATACATTTTTGTGTTATCTTTTACAATCGAATTTTCTCGAGCTACGGGTTATTTCACGAATTTTCCGACATCGCAACGTCGCGTCGCGACGTTTGCATAACGCTCGACGTTGCTGCAAAACCCTTCGACCGCTTGTCACGTCGTACGACCGAGGGTTTGGGTTACGAGAACGATAGCGAATCGGAATCGCGAGAGAAGTCCGAAGACGGAACTATCCTCGTTGCTGATACACCGTCCGACGTGTCCCGACGACGTCTGTCGTCGGCATGTTTCCCAGCCGCGAGAGCGGGGTCCACCTGTCGATATAACACGACCGAAGAACTCGATGGAATTCACGACGTTTCTCGGGAAGATTCTTCGGCGAAATAACTTTGACTCTTTTTCCCCCGTACTTGTCTCGGCCTCGCGGGGTTGAGTCTCGACGCGATTCAACGGCGAGACACGGAAAAGATTTTATCGAAATATTTGGATTTTCACGGGACGAAATCTCGTTCGCGATAGAAGCAATGTTTTCAAAGACGAATCATCGTCCTGTATCATTTCGACGCTGCTTACGAAAACTAGCATGTTTCAAATTTCTTACGAAAACAAGCACGTTTGGCATCACCGCGAAAACTAGCACGTTTCGGCTTTTGCCACGAAAACTAGCACGTTTCGGCTTTTGCCACGAAAACTAGCACGTTCCGATCTTCACCGCGAAAACTAGCATGTTTCGGCCTGCTTATTTTAGGGGTCGAAGCCGAAACATGCTAGTTTTCGCGGTGAAATTAGAAACGTGCTTGTTTTCGTAAGAAATCTGAAACGTGCTAGTTTTCGTAAGCAGCGTCGATTTGTAGTGAACGTCCACAGCAATTGCGATGAATGTTGCGTTTCGGTTGCTCGTGGGTAGGGTAAGATGGGGTTGAATCGCAATTTTTTCTACTTTTCACGCTGTAGAAACTGCATTTATTGAAATATTCTGAAACATGATTTTTTTTCTGAAAATATAAAACCTTGGCTACAAAATTTATCTTGACGAGTTTGATGTAACTTATAGTTATTATTTAGCACGGTCGTTTGAAAAAAATGTGGAAAGTGGTTTTTTTACCCCAACTAGGGGGGTAATGAAACCACTTCTTTTCAGGTCAAATATAAATGCAAACTTGTTGTTCCAATGTTTTTTATTATTCATAACGGTCACAACTTATTATATTAACCTTTCAAAAAATAATAAAAAAACAGTTTTTAGCATTAATTATCGCCGTAGTCCTCGATGTCTTCAACGTAAACAAATTTTTCGGGACGACCACGCTTGGGGCGGCGAGGGGCAACTTTTTCTTTTTCAGCTCGTGATTTTTTTGCCCAACACCTTCAACATTTTTTTCTCAGCTCGTGCAGCTGCCCACCGGTTGCTTGGTTATTCAACCCCACACACTCTTTTGCGCGAAAAGCCACGTGATCCGAAAACAAATGCAAATATCGGAAAATCGTTTCAACATTCGGGTTAGTGACGAATCGCTGCTCCAAGAAAACACTTGACTAATTTTTTGAAGCCGAATTTTCACAACTTTCACCAGCCATCAAAAGCCAGAAATTTTTTTTTTCACATCGCTCAAAATGCTTATCTCACCACGAAAATTGTAAAAATGCGGATGCGGCAGTCCAACAAAGTACAAAAGTTGCGCATTATCGACCACGAATTATCTTATAAACGGCTACTCTTTCTATTGATCCGGTCAAATATGAGCGTCAAATGGTTATCTTACCCGCTGGCGATTTAATCCCATCGTACCTTATAGCTTGGATGTGTCTTTTGGTCGTGTTATGTTGATGAATATCGAGTATGTATGACTGAGAAGTTGACGAACTTTTTGCTTCCTTATGCAGGAAAATATTTAGGTCTTTTATACGCGGTTTCGCCGATTTCGGAAGGTACTTTTCTAGACGCGGTTACAAAAGAATGACGCATGTATTGACAACATTTTTTGTTATAGATCATTCATGCACATGGTTGAGTATGTGTAAAAAAAATCAGAAACATTAATATATGGCGGAGATAGTTCATAATAAAGCAATGTATTTTTTTTTTTTTGCGCGCGCGTTGATGGTGAAAGTTATCGGCATCGATGTGGGTGTCTGAAAAAGAAAATGAACATATTTATAATTGCGTAATGCATGTATCTTCAGTGTGAACCAACAATATTATTTTTAAAAAATTATTATAATAAAAATTCGAAACTTAACAATTTTTTTACTCAATTTTCTGTCGGTATTTTATTTTTTTAATTTTTTTTGTGTCATTGAAATTTTTGTTTCTGTGGTTCACGCGATAGGTGATGATCCTAAAAATATGTTGTGATAATTTCAAAGCGATTTGAACCTTCGTTCAAAAGTTAGAACATTCACAAGGATCAGCGATTGTTTTACGATCATTATTTCAGGAGATACAGGCTCATGAAGTAAAAAATGTGTTTTTTGCTTTGGGAGTGAATAACTCGGTTAAAAAAAATCGCACAGCAATAAATAAAAAAGCGTTTTGTACAAAAATAAACAAGCTATCGAGCGGTCTGAATAAATTTTCTGTAAAAAATGTATCGGACACCGGACACTTTCCCGAATTTTCATAAAAATTGCGAGAACAGTTTTTCGTTTGTTTCGGCCCTTCCCACAGAACAGCAGGGCATGATAAAAATTGTTCAACCTTTGATTCAAAAAGCAAAAGCTTTAAGCTTATAAACAAGCTGTGAATTATCTAAATCCGACTATTTTTCGCGGAGATACAGATGCCTGAAATTTCGACCAATTTCGGCTGTTTTCAAGTAGTCCCTTAATTTTTTTTGACGGGTGTACGTAGGAAATTAACTGAAGATTGGTCGAAGCAATGAAATTGAACAAGCTGCGAGTTAAAACTTGCAAATCGCTTCCGTCGAATTTGAAGCAATGCACAAAATCCTTCACGCCGAAGACAGAACTTGATAAAGATCATTTTAGAAAAGTTCATTATCTAAAATTCGGAGACAGTTCCACTCGTTTTTTTTTTTCATTTTCATTCTTCATCCTAAACTCATTAAGGCACACTAGGGTAAAAACGATTTGTGACGAATCCTACTAGGTGTTGGAATTAATTCGTAGCGCTTTTTTGCGAAGTTTCGTGATTTATTATGAGAGTATCATAACAGTACCTTTATTCAAAGTATTGTCCATCGTTATCCACTACTTTCTGCCATCTTTCTGGTAAAGCTCGGATACCGCGTTGAAAAATTTCTTTTTCTTTAGATTCGATGAATGAATCAATCCAATTTTTGGCCATTTCGTAGTTTTCGGAGTGCTGCTCTGACAAGCTATGCGCCATGTATCGGAACAAATGGTAATCGGATGGAGCAATGTCCGATGAATATGGCGGGTGCGGCAGAACTTCCCATTTCAGCGTTTCCAAATAAGTTTTTACGACTTTGGAAACATGGGATCTTGCATTGTCATGAAGCAAAATTACTTTGTCGAGACGATCTTTATATTGCGGCCACTTTTCGTGCAATGCTCTGTCCAAACGCATCAATTGTCGTCTGTATACGTCACCAGTGATGGTTTCGCCCGGTTGGAGCAGCTCATAATAAATAACGCCCAGTTGATCCCACCAAATGCAAAGTAAGATCTTTTTTCCATGAATATTCTGTCTGGGAGATGCAAACCACTTTCTGCATGTTTTCTCAGCGAGAGCATGTTCACCGTATACCTCCACTAAAATACGATGACTTTCTGCGGCACTTTTCTTCATGTTAAAGTAATGAAGTAACACTCCCCGCAAAAACGATTTTTCAGGCACAAACATCGACATGTTTGATACTGCACAACAAATGCTACGAACACAATAACGAAATGTCATATACTGGTAAAGATGCGCTGTGTCAGTAGCTTCCAGGAGAATATTTACTTTTGTATGTGCGACTATGAATAGTTGGCTAACGCCATCTTCAGTAAAACGCTACGAATTAATTCCAACACCTAATATTTAACGTTAAGCATGCGACGCTTGTCGCGTTACGAAATCTCGAGCTGTCCCATACCGTTTCCCTAACCTCGGTGTCTTCTTGGTGCCATGCTTCGTGAATTGTCGAGGTTCCGTCACGCTTTCGATGTAAAGCACGAAATCATTCCCTGTTTTGTAGTAATTTCGATTGTTCGGTGTATCAATATTCATGTCGAAATTAAACGTGAGTACAAAGTGGATGTAACGGAAGTCTCGAAAATAGCGAAAATCGTAGTACACAGCGTTGTCGAGGATATGAGATAGTTATCATGTTTGGAATGTTATCAACAAATAATCATTTGAGATTTCATCGATGAGTCTGTGAGAGCTCTAAGTATGCTCTACCGATCCTATTTTTACCGTAAAGCTTCGCATCTCTTCAATGGTAGTTTTACGATCAAAGGTTAATTTTGCAGTAACTTTTAGGGATGTCAGTTAAAATCCTATATTCTATTCAACCACGTTTCTGTTAGAGAAATAGGTTATTTCTTTCAAATCCGTAACATTGGCGTGAGTTTTTACATAATACAAATTAGCGTAATGTTGTCCGGTGATATCAGAATTTCAGACGTTTTTGTTGCGGATAATAATCCAACGGTCAGAGTCAGATGGATAGATAGTGATGAACGCTACTTGGTTTTTAACCTACCAAAAGGGCCCCATTTTTTAAACTATGCAGGGTTCATCCTGTCAATGCGATCGAGAAACACTTGAAGTTTTCGATTGACTGTCTGACGATCGAAATGATGCATATTAGCGATCAAACGGAAGAGAATAATTGCTCGTTGGATATTTGACCGATGCAAACGAAAATAGAAAAGTCAATGAAAACAATTGTTGTATCTCAACGGGGGGAAGGTTAATTCGATTTGAAAAAGCATATTTTTGGTAGTTTTCGTCGACGACACCGTTAATATACATTCATTTCTATAATAACTACTCAATAATGGAACATTTGAAGAATGTTCTATAAAATTTTTATCAACTTTTATGAACAAATGAGCCATTGACGAAGAAATCTCTGCTTGACCTGGACGTTTTAAAAAAAAAAGTTTTATTGCGCTGCCCATCATAATTCATCACTGGATCATCTGAGACCAAAAAACTAAAATGATTTTATTAGGTGATAAGTTTCTGCAGGTAATGACATCGAGTTTTTTTATTTTTTTCTATTTTATCGTATTTTAAAATGGCAACATTTTCTATTTTTTGGATGAAAAATCATTATTTTGACTTCTAAGTGCTGTAAAAAATTGAAAAATCAATTTTTTTTAAATACTCGACGTCATTACCCGTAGAAACTTATCACCTAATGAAACCATTTTCGTTTTTTGGTCTCAGATGATCCATTTATGAGTTACGATGGGCACCAAAATAAAACTTTTTTTTTTAGACGTCCGCAGAGATTCTCCTTCAATGGCTCATTTGTTCATAAAACTCAATGAAAATTTTATAAAATATTCTCCAAATGTTACGTTATTGACTACTTATTACAGAATAAAATGTCTATTAACTGTGTGGTCAAAAAAAATTATCAAAATTATGTTTTTTTTTTATATCGAATTAACCTCACCCGCCCCTTAAACAACCATACATGTCCGTAACCAAAAATAAAACTCCACCACTGCAGCATCTCAAAAATAATAGAACTACTATAATTTTTTCCTACGTCATTGGAATCCAGTGAATCGCGATTGTTTAAATCTCATCCGACCGAACAAACAACAAACCCGTTGAGATTTTAATTTAATCGTGCAAGCATGCCTTTAGCGCAAGAACGTTTGACGAAGAAAATTAGCGGTACATGCATAACGGAGAACAAAGCGAGCGGGGTAGGGTTGAATCGGCGCTGGGAGTGGAAGACGTTACCGTAGATCCGGGCTGTCAAACGCTCGTACTAAAGGTCAGAATAATGGAGCCGTTGGCGTTGCATATTAAACGTCATTAAATTACTGCTGGCTCGTTGGATAAGCCGGCTTGGGCCGACGAGCTAGCAGAGGCTTTACGAGGAGCCAGGCTACCGTCGCGCCGCTATACATCCCCCTATCCGCCGTTTCATCCCCCGCCAAAGCTTTCCCACCGCGCAGCATCCAACCTCACGGGTGTTTCTCCGTTCGTGGCTTCCTATTGGCCATCCGGAATTGCGAGTGTCAAATAGAAACGGCGAATTATCGTTTGAAACTTTGCTCGTAAAGAAATTGGTACATAAAAAAAATATTATACGGTTTCTCAGCCAATCTCACTCGTTCCGTAGGAGAGTTTTTTTAAGATTTTTTATAAACTACTTTTTCTACAGGGTGCGTTGTAATTTTTATTGGAGGAACGAATGCGAGGCTACATTCTGGTGTTTTTTGAGATTTTCCGCATCGATAGTTCGTGGAAATTGGCAGGGTGGACGTTCTGATGACGAGAGGGATGAAGGGATTGCAGGATAAGGGATTATTAGCTACAGAACTGTGAAATGGATCCGGAGTTATAATCCAGGTCGTCTAGAGCACCCTCGAATATGGAACTTGCTGATGGAATCTGGGTTGGAAATAAAGCAATTTGCTTTGGAAACCAAAATCTTTTGTGAATGGTCGAAGTTTAATTTGAAATTTTCATTGGTTGACGAATTTCCAAATAGGAAATTCGTTTTTTCGTCACGTTTTGCGGTTGATTATTAGTTATTAATATACCGAACGATCAAAATGGTTACAAGAATCTGATGTCGACGAGATGGCGTCAATAAAATGATAAGGACGAAGATAATATTCAATTCTCCGTGTCATTGTTAAACTGACGTCTTCCCGCTTTACATCAAAAGATTGAGTATAACTGGCTGCTTCCAAAGCATGGCACAAATGGAAGACCGAAACGGGGTTGTAGCACAGAATACCAAGTGTAGAAGTATGTAACCGGAATTTTGTTGTAAAAATTACACGTCTGTTGTTTGAAAATGATAAAAAATATTTTATTCGAAGTGTTGCCCATCGCTAGCTATACATTTTTTCCACCTGTCTGCCAATTTGTGGATGCCACGCCAGAAAAATTGTTGGTCTTTTGAGGCAAACCAGTCATCGAGCCACTTTCGTACATTTTCGTAAGAAGTGAATGGCTGCTCAGCAAGTGCTTGTCCCATCGATGCAAATAAGTAGTAATCGGACGGAGCCAAGTCTGGTGAGTAAGCCGCATGCGAAAGTATTTCCCAACCAAACGCCTCAACCGTTTTCTTGGCCGCTTTTGTTGTGCGTGCGGGTGCATTATCACGAAGCAAAATCACTTCGTGTTGCCTTTTTTGCCTTTTGGATCTTTCCTATGGCTTTTAAACGTATGGAGACGGCTTCTCGCGTTACGTTTAACTGATCTGCGAGTTGTTGTTGCGTCTGAGCGTCGTCCTCATCCAACAATGTCTGCAATTCGCTGTCTTCAAACTTTTTCGGTGGTCTTCCACGTTCTTCGTTTCTCACGTCGAAATCGCCACTTTTGAATTTTTCGAACCACTCGAAACACTGTGTTTTGCCAAGAGCATGTTCACCGTAAGCTTCGACAAGCATTCGATGCGATTCTGCAGCAGTTTTCTTCAAATGATAACGGTAAACCAATGCTGTCCGCAAGTCGTAGTTCGTAGGCACAAAACTCGACATGTTTAAGGTTATAGAAAAATATACCGGTGTACGGAACATGGGTTGTTGTGTGTTGAAAATCTTCGTCAGCTGTTAGAGGGAGATGATGGCGCTGCGGAAGCGGTCTTACGGTCCCTAAACCGATGGCTAGCACCATCTATCGGTAAACTCCAGTTTCATACTTCCAAACCTGGTATAGGAGGTTTTCATGATGCGACGAGCGCTGCATGCCGAACGCTACCTCGAATTCACAGTGAATCGTTTTTGCACTACAGCGAGCCTGACGAAGTTTCATTTCTTTCACAAAAGAAGGATTACCGGTTGCCCGAGAAACTCGGACGCGAACGGGAATAAAAAGGAAAAGATAAAGAATTTTTTAAAGAATGGATAAATACATAAATAAATCATTCGAGATGAAAAAAAAAAAGAAGAAAAGCGTCTTCGGAAACACGGAAACGGAGAAGATATGGAGATGTACCTTCGCGTAGAAGGGGGGGGAAGGATGAGCGAGAGTGGGATTTCAAGTTTCCACGCTAGGTGGGCGAATAAGATTCGGTTGGAAAAATGTTTGTAAAGTGAATTTTACGATTTTACGTAGTAAAATCCGTACACCCAACGTCGGAGCGGTTTCGTAAGAAATACATGGAAAATGAGGGAGAAAAAGCGTTACAGACCGGAAGAAGAATGAAGAATATTAGTAAAGTAACAAATAAGAAAAAAAATAATACTCACATACATGCGAGGAAGAAAAAGAGAGAGAGAGATAGAGAGAGAGGCAGGTGGAAGCACTTTTAGGATGGAAAAACATAGGCCGAACGCGTTCGGTTGCTTCTGGATGGAATGAGTAAGGAAGAGATATAGCCGGCACGCCGGAAGAGAAACGCAGATTTATTCATTCGCGAGGAACAAAATTTCTCTCGCAACACCTGCCCTTCTACCGCTTAACCCCCCCCCCCCCCCACTACGTTCTTTCTCCCTTAATACTCATGCCGGTAGAAACGTAGTCCGGAAGCTCAAGCTTTTCGTGGTACTTCTCGCGCAGCCTCGGGTTTTCATTTGTCTTTTCTCGCTCGCTCCAGCTCGACGAAACCCTCGCGAATAACCAATTCTCTCATCGCGCATGAACGCACACACACCGCATCTACGTGTATGCACCAACTTGGTCCGGAAAAGCTCTTCTACAGTCATCGACGTTGGCGGGTGTGTGCGACCCGTTCGAATCTTCTCGTGCTTCCTCTTTCTCTCTTTCTTCTTCTTCATCTCTCTCTCTCTCTCTCTCTCTCTCTCTCTCTCTCTCTCTCTCTCTCTCTCGTTCTCACCCTCCCATATTCCACGAACCTCTCGAACACCCCGTGCTCTCAACTTTCTCGATGAAAACTGCATTACCAACTTTCGAATCCGCCTCTGGCTCGAGCCAAGTCGCGCGACGTCACCGCGACAGCTACGGAAACATCCAACCGCTTATCCCACGGGTGAAGAATCCATCTCATTGTCAATATTACAGTACAGTCGAAGCTTTTGCCCGACGTCGAACGTATCTGCGTTGAATCGACGTATAACGTTCGTTTCTTTCGTTCGATTGGAACGTGGAGTTGGAATATCGTCGAAGGAAGAAAACGATCCGCGAAGATCGAACGCGTACGATTGAGCACGGGGTAACAGCGTGCGGGGAACGTAATCCGTGCGGTATTCACTCCACAAATCATTCGGAAGGAAGCACCGGTGGTGCCGGCATTTCCCAAACTCCGAAACCTTCGGGGAGAACACGAGCGAAAACTAGAATTCTACACTCGGCTATGCAGCCTATGTATTTCAACGGCGCGGTTACCTCGTATATATTTTGCATGAAGCTTGAGAAATTT
>OZ020170.1:4145651-4296694 GCA_963971145.1 Sussaba pulchella
GAGTCGAAACAATAAGACAGAGAGCGCGGGGTGGGCGTCATCCACTCGAGTGTGACGGTCGTGTAATTATTCGTGGGAAATAGTACATTGTGTATCAAGGGCGGAAAGTAGGCGATACCGCCGTGTATGAAGTTGCCACACGAGGGGAAATCGCTTTCCGCCCGTGGTGCACATCGTACTTTTTGTCCTACCCTTGTTGAAAACGAGAGGTTCCAGGGGGGGGGGGGGGGGTGGAAGCCTCCGTGACTCGACCAAATGCAACTCTTGATTTTCTATGACCAAGAAGGAAAGCAAACATGGAATTTTTTATTTTCTCGGGAAATTTATTGAGTTTTCTCTTCTGAAATAGAATGAAAGGATTTTCGACATCGGTGACGTAAATTCAAACTATAATTATACACTCGGATGTTTTCCGCCCGGCAGTAGCGGGCGGAATAGTATATTAAGCAACGAGTGCGGAAAGCCGGCCATAACAACAATAATAATGATAATAATAGAAACAATAATAATAACAATAAACGTTAACTCGCAACAAAATAGTCCGTCTTTTTACCAGTGAAACTTCTTTAGGCCAACTCGTTTTGAAAAGATTCTTGGAGAATCCCAAGTAACGTTCGTCATGCAACGCTCGTCTCGTCACGAGATCCTACGTTACTTCATGCTATTTCCCTATCTTCGGTCCTTCCTTTGATCTTGCTTCCTAGATAGTCGTGGTTTCCTACTTCGTCGATGTCAAGCACGAAGGCATTAGCCCGAGACTAACAGAGAAAACGGAGTGTTCTCTTTGACTTGCGGAATCCAATACCGCTACCGGATTTACATCAGCTATGTTCCAGTGACTCTTCGGTGTACTCATATTCAGACCAAAATCATCAGCCGAACAGGAGGAAAAACGAATGTACTCGGAGTCCCGAAAATAGCAGAAACCGCGGCACAGCGTTGAAAAACAATACCTTATCTCCATTCTAGATTTCATCAGTAAGTTTCACTTTCGCAGAGCGTGCCTAGCATGCCCTGTTTTTTCCCCCGTTTTCTGATAACAACCGGCAGCGTGGCCTCTGCATTGATTCCCTCGGCTGGTCTCCCAGCTCTCACTCTTTCAATCTCCTCGCTTGCCCATCGGTGGGTTAGCTTTATCTCCCTCTTACTCTCTCTCTCTCTCGTTCCCTCGTATTCGTTCTACGTTTTCTCGGGTTACGTGTTCCACGAGCGAATACGTGATTTCAGTTACGATACGAACTCACGATCGTTCCACATCCGTTGCAAATATGGCCCCGTTCTAGGGCGCCACCGTATGCAACCCTACCCACCTAACTCTCTTGCTCACAGGCTTCGAGTAACGAACGGCCTGTTTTATCCACGTACCTACCGACCCATTGAATTCTACTCCGGGGTAACGTCACACGCTTCACGTGTGTTTCTAACGAGAGAGTAAACTTTTAACCCTTCACGACGGCGAGCGCACTCGGTTCCATTGTATCGGCACTCTGTCAATTTCCTCGCTCATTCGCTTTGCTCAACGAAACCCGGTTTGTTCCGCGATGACAATACGTACAGTTGTATAATTAATCCGTACCAAGTTTCTCCAATTAATTTACAATGGAAGAAGGTTGGATCGCTTGGGATATAGCTAATTAGCGTTAATAAAGAGTCAGAAGTCAATAGCTGTTAAAATGAGGTAAAAACTTTTTAGAACGGTTGAAAAGAAACTCTCGTTGAGACCTCGGATAACCGTGGAGCAGTTGAGTTTTTGTTGGAGCTGATTACGAGGGGGTCTTTCGAATTGGTGAAAGAATGAAAAATGTTGACTGTAGAAGAGTCGAATCGTGGAAAAAAGTGAGTAACGATGATGGAGGGGGAAGAGAAAAAGAGTTTTTGTTATATCTCGATGCGGAAATGAGAACTGAAACGTTCGGTAATGGTGTGATAAAATATCAAACTCGGTTTTCATGGGAATAAGGAAAGTTTGGATAGGACGAGTTCGACATTTCGACGAGGATTGTCGATACAGTGAAAGAAAGAATTGGAAGGCGAGACGTTTAGTTGGTTGTGGTAACCAACTTAGTTGGACATTGGAGAGCCGTCCCATTGGTCAGCTGATGCCACCATTTTTAATGGACAAGATGAAGTTGGTCGTATTGCCCGTCTCAATAGGCTGCCTCAGCCAACTCTATCGGACCATACGACCATGCGATTTGTCCTAACATCTCGCTCGAAATGTGGTCATGTCATTGACCTGCCTGCCTATCTCTCTTGGACGATAATAATCTGCGTGTGAGGACGGTTTTAGGTTAGGTTCGAAAGTTTTTCGGGGCTGTTCCTCGCGCAAATTGAAAGTGGATAAAAGTTTCATTAAAATATATTTTATTCAAATTTACGGATAAGAAAGATGTCTCACAAATGTCAATTTCACACTGCACACCTGAAAGAAATATATACTTCATTCACTGGCATTCTAACGCATATGACGGGACATGCATGAGGAAAGTGGAACACCGGTTAGCCATCGCAGTTGATACACTACCTTTTTCTCCAGTTTTGGCTCGTCCGAAGACTTGCGCTGCACTCTGCTGCGCTTCTGCACTAAAAAATGTCCTCTTCTTCAATTTTAATTTCCCACTTGATTGCTGCTGAACAACTGCACCACGAACTGAACGAAAAATAACGCGCGTGCAATGGCGATTCACGCGCGAAGACCGACCGACGCGCCACTACGATGAATGTTGCATGATGCATCCGTCTAAAGAGTTGGCTGCTATACCAATCTCGTTTTCCGCGCCGGCTACAGACTGGATACAGGAAAAAACGCACTGATTCCATGAATATTTAGGACGGCACAAATAATTATGGATACGGTCACCATGCGTCATGGCTGACTAATCATTCTGAGTGAGTGCTTCGATCGACTATTCAACGATCACGAAAAGATGGTTATGCCGGCCAATGTTTTCGTTCAGTGTAGTACGACGTACGCGTCGTTTTCGGGGTCAACGGATTTCTTTGTGTCAACTCAAATGCCATCGAGACAAGCCCGAGAGTTTCGTATTTTTGAGTAGAATTCGCTACATACAGCCTACATTTTTTTTTTTTTTTCAGAAATACCTGATTGTACTCCGAACAATGACCGCCACTTTTTTCCCCCGAAACTCGAACAGGGACGAGAAATGGGTCGAAAAAAAAAGCTTTTCAAAACTCGCAATTTTTAGGAGAGAAATTACGTGTCGAGGTTTATCAACGCCAACTGTTGGGTCATCTTTGTTCGCCCGCCGTTCGTTCGAACTTCGATGACCCAATCGGTAAGGCCTGGATTTTTTTTCCCGCTGCTGATCGTCAATCGCCCGATGAGGTTTTTCCGTGGAAAGGGTGAATGATTGGCGGGTTAATTTTCGGCGAGCAAAAGAACATTTTCATCACAATGTCGTGGCGAGAAGCTCCTGCCAAAGGCCTCCAGTCGGGGTTGCATCGGACCTGGGCAAATTTACGCTGCTACGGAATACGTATCTACAGATATATGCATTCAATACATACATGTATGTATATTAGGGTGCTTCGAAAAGAAAAAAATTGATTTTCCAACGGGCTACACCTGAAATAGTTAGCTTAGATAGAAGGAACATTTTTGGTGTGGTTCACGTGTGGCGCGTTGAAAAATCAAAAATTTCTTCTTTATGAAACACTAATATATATGGGGCATTCCATGGCAAACCGGATAGTCGCGTACCCTTGACTCAAAAATGTTGACCCGCGATTTATTATATCGATATACGTCGTGAATGGAGAGACACGTTTTTTGGGGTTTGCCGTTTTCAGCGCCCGCTATTGAGATGCAGTAGAATGAGGGTTTTCAATTGTTGACGATAATTCGTATTTGAAATCGATATATCTCAACAACTCCCAATGATAATTAAAAAAACCAAATGAACTTTTTCTTTTGTTTCTACACGGTCTATGCGATAAAAATAAGTACAATTATGTTGCACCGTTTGAACTATTATTAATAAACAATTAATCGACTAAAGATCAAATATCTCAAAAAATACCTATTTTATTTTTCTTATTTTTTTTCTCTGAACTCTTCGAATAAAAACAAAACGATTGAGACCTTTTTTAACTTGGCTATCGGCTTAGTTTAGAAGTTACAGCCTTTTTGTCATGAAAATCACGTTTAATTTGATTAATTTTAGGTTAGCCATGGAACGCCCCATATGTATCTATTTTTGTCGTTGCAATTATTTTTCTGCTGCTGCATGTGTAGCAACATCCAGCAGTTCTACGTGAATATAGAACAGTACGGCACAGTACCGCGAGAGGATGAAGGAGTGCTTGAAAGCTTGG
The DNA here is from genome assembly GCA_963971145.1 of Sussaba pulchella. Taxonomy (NCBI): domain Eukaryota; kingdom Metazoa; phylum Arthropoda; class Insecta; order Hymenoptera; family Ichneumonidae; genus Sussaba; species Sussaba pulchella. The sequence goes on from OZ020170.1 coordinate 4,149,987, forward strand.
AACTGGAAAGCAGAAAAAAATCGAAAAAAAGAAAAAACCCGGCCGGGCCGCGTGAAATCTCTAAATGGACAACCATTGTTGGACAAAAGGGCGAATCCCTCTCTGACCGTACCCTCAAACCCACGCAACGAATTTTCCCCCGCTAACTCGTAGTCCGGTACTTTTTCGCGGTCGACCTTTGATTTTCCCCGTGCCGAAATGGGAAAACTGAAGAGGGCAAAGAGCGCGTGGTTGGTCTGTGGCAAATTCCACACTGCTGCTAAAGCTCGTTCGTCCTATTTTGTTTCTCATCCGAACACCGCGGAAACATATCCTTTCCTTTGCTCTCATCCCCTTCTTTACTTTCGTTTTTTTTTTCATCTTCTTTTTTGCCATTCTTATCTTTCATCTTTTTCACTTATCCTTCCCGAGCTTTGCCACGCCGCACTGGAATTATGTGCATTACGCGTGATAGGGCCGTGATTTAACCCGTTTTCGCGACTGCCGTGTTTGTTTTACCTTCCTATGTTTTTGTTTTGCTGTATGTTAGTGTTCGATGTCCGTTCGAGATGAATTCGTTGGATCGTTTGATTGTTGTTTCTTAGTTACGAGAAAAAAAAAGGAAATAGTAGGTTAAGACGTTTTAAGATCTTTTTACGATAAAGCGGACCCTTCGGAATTTGATTGAAGAAGAAAAAGGGTGCGCACACACGTTCTAAGGAAGTATAATTATTTTCATGGAATCTGGGATAGGAAAGGATTACGTTTTTCATCGTAAAGTATCCTGAAAATAGTTTCATTGGAATTTTTTATTGATTGACGACTTTTCGGGCATGATACCCCGATCTTACTCTCGGAAACGTTGTGAGCCGATTTTTGCTACTTCTGGTATTTCCGGTACATCCGTTTTTCGTCGCGGTTTGACGCTGATTTCAGCGTAACTATTAGGACATTAAACAATTGATTTGATATAACATTTTATTCTCTTTATCATTCTCAAGATGATGCTTCTCAAAAGGACGTAGAAACAATAGGGTAATATCATGAGATAGCGTAAGATCTCGTGAAGTGACGAGCTTTGCATGCCGAAAGTTACATAGTAAGCCTTAAGGGGTTTGGTCACTCTAAAGGTCGAAAAAATAAGCTTTTTGGGAGATTTTTGTCCAGAAAAGCAACGGAATAAAGCGAGATTACAAGAAAGGCTGTTTATCATACATTTACTGCATATAATAATTTTTTTGAAGCCATTAATTTCGAAATAACAGCTCCTGTAATTTTTGCATTATGATAAGCCGATGAATTTTTTTTCGATTATATATAACAACGGCTATAGAAGTGCGTAGGATTTTTTCGATGTATTAAATTTTGGCAAAATGGCGCATTTCTGAAGTAAAAAGTAAAATTTGCCTGAAAAATCGTCAAGAAATTGTTAATAACAACTATGAATTATGCAATAAAAAGAAAAATCCTACGCATTCCCATAGACAATGTATTTTTAAGAATAGATTCAAAATTTCAAGGGGATTGGTTGAAAATTTTCTGATTTATATTTCCGGCTAATTTGAAAAATGCAGTTTCGAGATTGACGCGTTTGAAGTTTTGAGCTGCAGTCGCTGCGGACCAGGCGGCCTTGAACTAAAATTAAAAAACCAAGTACTCAAAGATTTTTCCCAGCCACAGTCTTTTAGGACATCATCTTTGACGTCCTAAGGGACCATTTGAAGAAAAAAAATCGATTTCTCGAAAATTCTAGAGTGGCTTAACCCTTTAAGAAGTTTGATTTAAAAAGAAGACAATCGATACTTTCAATTACTCCTTTATCGATAAATAAAGTAGAATAAAAGCTCTCGACGCATCCGCAATGTCCGCAGTTTCGATTGGAAATTTCCGTCGTTCCATTTCGAATCGATCCTGACAAAATTGAGAGCCACCGACAGTTTTGTCGGAAATTCCAACGGAAACCCGCGGGTATGTGTTCACGGGCGTCGGTGGTACAGAGTTAGACCGGAAAACAGAGATGGAGGACAAGAGCTTCCGGTTTTCTCGTCGTCCGAGTTAGAGGACTCGAACCAGACAGAACCGGACAGAAATCGACGGGAAGTTTCCACTTACGATAGTGCCTCGTGCAAAAACGTTTTCGATTGATCAGTTTCGCATCGTAGACTGTTAAGGGGTCTACCCTAATCAAACGCGCGAAAAAAGGCTATTTTGACGATTGTTTTTTTATGGGTTTAAATTATAAATATTGATTTATAAAGTGTTAGACCTAATGAATACACTTTTAAAATACACAAAAAAAAAATTTTGAGATTTATTTCAGTCAGTTTTTGTAGAGAAGAATGGGGGGGGGGGGGGAAGGTCTAAAAAAAGATGGGTGTGCCTGTTGATGAAATCTCTAGAATGGATGATCCGAACAAAAAAAATGGTTTTAGATTCAATAGATTAATAGTTATAGCGCATATCGCATGATTTTTGGTTTTTCCAAAAATGACCAAATGGCGGCTATTTTTCGAAAAACCACGAAAAAGTACGTTTTTTTTTCATCGTTTTTTGCAAAAAAAAATAGTTCAACTCAAAATTTCGAAAATCGTATGATATGCGCTATAGTTATAGTCATAAAGAACATGTGGTACATTTTTGATAAGTATCGGTTCAATTGTTTCAGAGATTTTATCAACAAGCTCGTCTAAAAACGTCATTATGAGAAAAACGCGTTACCGCTCCGAGCAGTGCGTATTAGCGCGCTCGAGTGGCTAAGTAAACGTCGCTCAAAAGTACACTTAAGCTGCTCAGATCATTATAAAATTTTAGGATGATACTTTTAAATATGTATACTTTCGAAAAATGCAATTTAAAAAAAATCGATTTTTTGAAAATTCTAATCAGAGTAGACCCCTTAAGCTTCACGTTCTAATTGAGATATTTCGGACTCGTCACTGCGAGTACACTTTGCACTTGAACTCATATTCTCTGTAATAAATCTCTAAATACGAGCGAAATCGTGTTATCGCGTGAGTCTGAAAAGTGACGACTCATTGAATTTTCTCGGCCGGATGGGTAGATTTTTTTCGCTGCGATGGGTAGAACATGATTTCGTACGTGATGAACCTGTGAGCATAGAATAAGGACCTCGCATTGATTAGCTACCATCACGTAATATCTGTGGTTTGGAATCAAAACCGATCAAGAGCTTGAAACGAGGTTTCGAGACACAACAACGATTCAACCTTGCGAACGCGCTAACATAGCCTACAAATGTATTTTAAAAATAATGATAATGAGGTTACATTTAGTTTTTGGTACTCTTCGAGGTAAGATTTTGTAAGATTTGAATAGTCCGTTCGAACTTGTTCCGGTTTCGCCTAGAAATTGATTTATTTGGTTAGGTCCATTTCATTCGCTTCCTCCTGTATGGAACATTTTCGGCTTTCTCGTGTCTCAGAACGTCGCTTATAATCTAAATCATGAGACTATTACTCAATGTCAATATTCAAAAAAATGGACTAATATCGTTTTGGGTCCAAACCACAAATATAAGTCCGATGCAATACACAAATTTCGTGAATCGGTGAAACTTAAGTTACCGAAGTTAATCCACGTCATTCCGTCGGCCATATACATACGTATCTATGTATATAGAGCAAACCATGACGAATCACCGGGCTGAAACCCTTCTATCCCCCGATGTGGTCCATCATTTTTTTTTTTAGTATCTTTTGGATCCTACGACCTCACTAATTTTTTTAAACATTTTTCAGACCCCGCCTTTCTTTCCCGCCGCCGCCATATTTTTTTATCGAGAGGTAACTGCTATTTCCGTCTTTTTTATTTGGATGATATTTTTTTCCCAGGTACTCTATTGAAATTGAAGAACTTTTTTCATAAAATTGGAGTAAGTAGCGCGATTATAATATATATTTGTTTTCAATTTTGAAAAAATTCGAGTATCCCCGAAATTTCAATATATAAAAATTGTTTCTGATCAAAGAAAAAAAATTGAATCTATCGTGCCAAAAGTCAATATTTCAATTGACATAAAATAAATACATAAATATAAAAAAATAAATAAAATAAGTAAAACAAAAAATAAATAAAATAAAATAAGATGATAAAAGAAATAAGATGAAATAAGATGAGATGTAATAAATATTCATAGTATTGAATATTCGAATTTTTTTCGATAGAAAATCGATTTTTTAATTATTTTTTTCGTAATCAAATCGGTTCATACTCAAAAAATCGATTTTCTACCGAAATAATCGAAATATCGATTTTTCGCTGAACAGATTTCATTTTTCTTTTCTTTTTTCAAATGGGAAACCATTATCATACAATGACATTTCGAAAAAACTCGAATTTTTGCAAAATTGGAAAAAAAAATATTAGCAACCCGCTACCCACTCCAATTTTATGAAAAAAGTTCTTCAATTTCCATAGAGTATCTGGGGATAAAATTTCATCCAAATAAAAAGTTACCTCTTAATTTTTAAAAATAGCGGTGGGCGGAGGGGAAGGAGGAGCCCAAAAAATCTTTAAAAAAATTAGTGAGGTCGTAGGATTTAAAAGATACTAAAATAAAACCATCGACCTCATCGGGGGATAGAAGGATTTCAGTCCGATGACTCGGCATGGTTCGTCCCATACATACGACAGATCATGATCACTTCGAGAAAGCTCTCGTACCAGGATTATTCTCCCCGAGATCCATCCCCCAGCCGAGTTCCCGGGTTTAATTAGAATCCTGTCCGAGAATAAGACCAAGGTGGAGTTGTACGATAATTCTCCGGTCGAAATGGAACTCTCAGGCGCAACGTAACGAACAAGCTTTTGCCCCTGAGCTTGCGAACGGACTGGCGTGCGGCTACGAAGACACTCGGACCTCGTGGAACAGAGTATTAGACCGGCCACGGGAACGATGGCGCGAGATTTGGAGAAAGTGGGAAGAGTTGAGTTAGTACTCTGCGAAAATGGGCGGTGGCGCGAGACGAGGGTGGGTGGAGAAGAGGAAAGGGAGTCCAAAGGATTAGATTGTATGGGACCAATGGACGGTCGTGCTGTGAACACGGTACAATAGTCGACGGGAGGCAAAGGACGCTGACCCTGTACTGTGAATTGTGGCCATCCCGGTGGCCCAACGTTCCAAGGTGGAGTCGCCGAAGGCACGACGACAGGAATTTTCGCGGACGCGTTAACCAGGACTAACGTCACTGGGATCCTCCCCAGGGACTACAACGACAATCCTCTACGTACCTCGTGTCGGCCCGCGTTGGATCCTTCCTCTGGAACCTCTTAACGTTCTTCATTCCAACCTCGGGCCTTCGGCATTCGAACCCTCGGAGACTGCATCGTCTCTGGCGGGATGAAGTACAAGCAAGGATGAGATCGTCGAAGATTTTACTCGTGAAAGGGATATGTTCGTATAACCGAGTAGAAATTTTATGAGGCAATGACCAGGTCCAAGTCAGGCTGCCTTCTTTTCTTGGTGGGGTCCTGACAAGGTAATCATTACCGGGTCCTGATCCGAATGCAACGCAGCGCATGACCAGGATCTAATAATATAGCCTGTCAAGGTCCTTAACGCTATGAAATAAGATTTTTCTGTTCATAAAATTTTTTATTTCTCTGCTGAGGAGAAAAGAATTTGAAGTAAACTGAGTCAACTTAAAACCAAATCTAAATGGGGTATTTAAGAGAAACAGGGATTAACGATCTTATTGTTATTGTTATTAATCTTTACTTGAAAATAATTTGAAGTAAGCTAAGTCAACTTGATACCAAATCAAGTATGGGATATTCAAAAGAAACGTGGATTGAACGGCGGGGACTGAAGTGCTGTTATTACAGCTGTTCAATTTCTAGCAGGCCTACGAAAAACTCTGATTAGGCCCTGATATGATAAAATAATGGCATGTCTTATTTAAGGTTGCCGTTGATGCCGCTTGTTAGGCTCCGACGTGGTGAAACTACGACATAACTCCCTTAAGGCTGCCGTAGATACCACTTGCCAGGTCCGGGTGTGGTAAAATTACGGCAAGCCTGATGTAAGGTGGCCGCAGATGCCACATATTTATGCCTGATCCGACCAATATCCGGTTTCGCCTTACATAAGGTTGCCTGAGCTGAATCTTTTCCGGGCCAGGTCCGGTTAATGTCTGACTTGCCTTATATAAGGATGCCTTGGCTGAAACTGATCCAGCCCTTGTCTGACAACAGGCAACCCCTTATCAATTTGTACTCGGGTATAGTCGCAACAATGTTCGTCACCGTGGAAGAATTTTTTGAAACTCTAACGGGGGGAACGAATCACGCTGTAATTAAATAGAACTTATTGATAGAAGCTGAGATAGGAAGGATTTTTACTTTCACAGCACAAAATGGTCTGAGAATGTTTAAAGTTTTATCGGACATTTTTATCGAATGACAAACCTAGAAATTCTTGCGAACGTTGTACCGCACTTCTCGCTATTTTTAGAAATTTACGTGACGACATTATTTGCTTCCGTTTTGCCGTTGATTCTGGCATTATTATTAGTACACTGAACAACAGTCACCAGAGTCGAAATTTTCATCTTCGTTTCAACTTATTTCGACATCACTTTGAGAGTGAAGGATGTTGAAAGCCGGATGAGATTATGAGCGATTCTTATGCGCGTTTCGACTTCGCTTCGCCCTAAAAACGTGCAGTTGTTTCCCGTTTTACGAGATTGGATGGTGAAACGAAGATGAAAATAATTTCACTTTCGTTTCGCCTTATTTCAACTTCCTTTCTATATTACACAATTATCATTATTATTTGCTGTGTGAAGTTTGGCAACCCGCGACCATATCTTCATTTTTTTATTTTATTACGTTTCGCCCCTAGATTCGGGGCCCCTTCAGATAGGGACGAAACGTAATAGAATAATAAAAAAAGATACGGTCGTCCGTCGCCAAAGCTCACGCAGCAAATAATTGATGGCGGTCGAAGCAACCCAACATAATTATCATTATTATTGATTCTGGATTATTCATCATTATTGATTCTGGACTAATTATAATCAACAAATTAGAACGAGAGAACAACAAATTAAAATGAATTTTTATTGATTCATAAAGGACGGAAAAATAACGAAAGCAAAGATTTCACCCTCATTCGGAAAATGAAACGAAGGTAGAATAACAAAAGAAAAATTTCACCCTCACCCGGAAATTGAAACGAAGTTGAAAAAGATTTCGCCATCACATTGACGTTGAAACGAAGATGAAAAAATATTTCAACCTCACTTCACCTTCCAATACGGACACACAAGGTAAAATAAGTTGAAATGTCGGGTAAAAATTTCGACTCGGGCAAACACGAAAAAACCAACCCGATATTATTGCAATCGCGGCTGTATAATAAAAAAGACATTAAAAAAAATCATTCTGCTGAGCCTCGCCTAAATTTCGACTACCCATGTTTGCGGATAACGCCTAAATATTCACGGCAACAAGTTTTTCTTCGTTGCACTCGCATAACCGGGGTCGTAAAACAAGCGAGGTCGTCGGAGATTATTATTTTTACGAGAGCAAATGCATCACATCGCTTCTCGTTGGGAATACGTCGGCTGTTCGCGGTAAAGATGCGGAGTGGGTTGGGGGAGAGAACGCCGGTCCGTCGGTCGGTGCATTCCGCAAACGATCAATTCTTCGAGCCCATAACGCCCCCACCCCTACGCCTCCCCCACTTCCCGTAGGAGAGAAGGCCTACTCCGATAACGAGCTTTTATTTCGCGGATGATGTACAAGCGCGTGCCGGACGGCTCTTGTCATTTTTATTATTTTACGTGAGGTGTTTGGTGAATCTGCGAGATATACGTTGATACTCGAAAGAGTGAGTGAACGATAAAGCCGGATGGAAACCGGTAGAGAGGCGGAGGGCGAAAAAACGACGAGGAAAAAAAAAAAAAAAAAAAAAAAAAAACGTTTCGGATTGTGGCGTACGTGAGTCGAAGCGGGAGAAAGAGTGGAAACGCGAGAGAAAGATATATGGAACGTGTGGAGGGTGGAAAAGCGAGTGAAAGAGAAATGAGAAAAGGAGGAGGGTAGCGTTGGATGCTGGAGAGATACAGAGAAAGAACGAGAGAGAGAGAGAGAGAGTGGGAGGAGGATGAAGAGGGAGAGATGGAGCTTTGTAGCCACTGGCTGCGCCGCACGAGTAGTAAATCAATTAGCTAGCATTGTAAATAAATCACCGTTTTACAACTCCGCCGGACCGTTTCGTGCGACATTCGTACGAAATTTATCGTCGCTTCGAACGTTTTGTTTTTTTTGTTTATTTTTTTTTTTTTTTTTTTGAGGTACCGGAGAGACGCGACAAAAAGGGAGGTTCGATTGGAAAATTGGGATGTTCCAACATGGACGCTTTTCGCTGGATCAATGTCCTCTTTTGAAAATCAATGGATTTTCAATCGGGCCTTTTATGGATTGCGCTGTACACGCGCTAGCAGACATGACCAGGCTGCGACGGGATTGATTGCCGGATTTCTTCCTGATGAGAGAAAAAAATTAGAAAATAAATACGTTTGCATGATTGAGTTGGGATAAAATTTGGTGATCTCTTGAAAAATATATTATTGCGTGGCTAATCTGCTGTCGCGTGATAGATTGGATTCCGTGGAAGAAGATACATTGTTCTTTGATTTTCAATAGCAATTACGGGACCGTTTTAGGATGAGGATAGTTTGAAAATTATTAACCCTCCGTCCGTAATCCTTAATTGAGGGACATCGTCCGTAATCTGGGTCGTTAATGGCCTGTTGATTTTTTGACTCGGAAAATTACGCTCAATAAATCTGAAAAAATTCTGTAATACTTATCTCAGATCCCATTTGATATCTCAATAGTTTTTTTTTTTTTGGATTTATGATAAATAATATTTTTTGTAACAAATCTTTTACAACGAAATCGGGAAAACATCGATTTTCATGCAAAAAATCATATCTTAATGAAAATTTCTTTAAAATGAGAAATTCTGACGGGGTTTTACAGTGAAATATATGTACTTTTAGGAAATAAAAACTTGACGAGGGTTATTTATAAAAAGTATAATTATTTTGACTATAGAAAATTTCGCTTCTGACAGGTAAGGAAAAATATGAAAAAATAATAGTTCTGGTATTTTTTTCACCTTTATTTATCAAAAACTTTTACAGAAGTCTTACATATTATATGAAACGTGATTATCATACTCATATACATTAGTCTGCAAATTTTTTAGTAGCGCATGATAAGCCAAAGGCAGTTCGATGCTTTTCGCACTACTTTCTTGTTTTGTTTTTTACATTTTATGGTTATGTTTATAAAGTATGCATTAGACCGGCTTGAAAAAAAAACTTTTTTTTTTCTTTCAATCGAATTACATTCACGCCAAAGTATCTTCCATCAAGAAAATCGTGTCCAAAGAAGAGCCCGATCGGACCATTTTTAGGGGTCGCGCAAGATTATTCTAGTTTTCTCATTTGATTAACATGGGAAGAACGAAAAGTTTCCATTAAAAAAATCGTAGCTCCGCCAATTTTATAGGTACATTGATCCGGTTAGTTCCATTTGAAAGCTCTTGAAAAACTGCTTAAAATGGCGTGCAAACCTTTGAAATCCGATTGCAACTTCCGTCGATAATTTCTTACGAAACAACAAAATTGTATTAATATATAATAATATTCCCAAATTTCTGGGTACCGTAAATTTCTGAGTTCCATCATGAAATTTATACAGTAGCTTCAGAATAATCATGGGAATATTACAAAAAATTGGGACCAAGAAAAAAAATAGTCTTTTCCAGATATGAAGTTTTTTGTATTTTTTTGCCTCAAATCATAAGAAAACATTTTTGATACTGAGGTCTCATAATTTTATCTGAAAGAACAGGAAAATTCCGTTCCAAAACACGCGTGACAACATTAATTTAATTCAAAAATAAAGACTCACCACGCCTCGAAACCTTCGAAAGTAGTAAAAATACTCCTCATACTTCAACTCCTTTCAATTTCGAGAGAATAGAAAAACATCCGCTGAAAAGGGGGTTCGGTTCGTATGGAATACTTCATATATCATTTTTGGATATATTATTATATTATATCAAAAATAATTGTATTACTCATCATTTTTATCATTATTATATTTATCTTTGGATTTATTTTCTTTTAATCGCATACACCTAGACTATGTATAAACTATATATGCCCAATTCGATATATAGTAGATATATAGCCTATGCACCATTTTTTCACCCGGGTGTTCATCGTTTCCATGCAGACCCCCAACAGTTACGATCCAACCCAAGTCGATGACACAAATCGTTCAAGAACTCTTCCATCCCCGTTCATAAGCTCGTAACCAACAGAAGTCCGTTGTAAACACGTATTGAAACATAATATAGGAACCGAGTTTCATTATATCCGTTGTAACAGTTGCAAAGTCGCTCGGCGAGGAACGTCGGTCGTTCGGTGTCTCGGCAACAACGGGGAATTCAAGTAGAAACGGTACGGCTGGCTGATTGGAGGTAGAACCGGTGAAAGAAGAGTACGGCGACGGGGGGGGGGGGGGGGGGCGGAGGTTGGAAAAACCTCAACGAGACGGGGTACGACTGGCTCGGAAAGTGCGGGTCGGGCGAGTGTACGGCGAGGGGGGGTGGTCGGGGGTTCCGTTGTAATTTCTGAAAATAGCAATTTCCGGGCCAATTAGTGCGCAAAATATTGCAAAACAATGCTCGGGAGCTTGACGCAAGGACAATGTGGCCGGTACACTTGCACGGTCTCGCACAATGCCACGTGTATACAAACACACGACCCTCATGGAGTTCGTAAACGCGACGTACCGCACGTTGCTGTATCATACGGGGGAGGGTCGAGGGTGGAGATCGGTCGGTGGTGCGGATGCCGGGCGGGTCCGCGCGGAACGTGCTTTGTACCCCCCGTTGTCCCAGGCAGTCGGCTCGACATCGTTTCCTCAACCTCCCTCGAGCTGTTATCTCTTCAACGTACTCACGTTGCTTTTCACGGATCGCCGTGGCAACGCCTGCAGTTAACATCGAACCGAACCGATGTACGTTGCTTCGGGCAATGACGACGACCCGTTTTGTCGCGCATGCGCGCGTGCGCGTCGATGACGACCCGTTCGCGTTGGTGTGTACACGAGAACTGCGGGAAAATAAAACGAACACATCCGGTTGTTGCGCTTTATATCGTGGCAGCGTTGGATGCTGGGGTGGTTAATCATTCAATGGAATATTGTTTGTAACATTTTTTTTTTTTTTTTATTGAATATCATATTTTATTACTGAACGTGAGTCGTTGTTTCCATTGTTGAACAATGAATTATCTGAATCGTCCATGATGACTGGTAATATGTAAAAGTTTTTGTTGTTTCGGATTAATTAATACCTGTTGTTTGATTGGAAATGGATTTCGAATGAATTTTATCGGCCGTGGTCGACAGTGTTGGGATGAATGTAATTTGAAGAGATATCTGTTTTACCTTTAACGTTAGGTGTACGGGATTTGTTTAATTCGAAGATATTTTTATGTCAAACACGGGAAAATAGTATCGATGTTCAATTATATTTTATTACGAGCAGATTGGCAGCTTTTAAAGATTGGTTCATCGATATTGTAATAATTCTTATCATTCTACGTTTACACTCGTGCGTAGGGACGCACCGCAATTGCTCCATTGTTTTTTGTTGGAATATTATTTCAATTCAACACTGCAATATTTTTATGATTGTACGAAAAATGGCAAAGAGAAAAATGCATTCGTAGGAGGGCTGTAGATATTTGATTAGTTGAATATGTATGCGAAGGAAGGAAAATCTTCGAATACTCTACTAATTCATTGATAATTGTCGACCTCGTTTGACGTTTATTTTTGCAATGAAATGGAACAATTACTCTTCTACGATTGCGTATGGGCCATTCTGCCAAATATTGGTACAAGCTGTACCGGGTCGTCTGAATCTTCAAAAATAAATTGTACTATTCAAAAGTCCTCAAAAAAGAAATACTTATGATTTGTTTTAAAATGTTTTGCTTCCTCATAGAGGAAGCTTTGTTTTGGTGACATATTTTCGTTGAGATGTTGATGAAAACGTGTTCAGAATGACTCAAAACATCTTAAAATGACATTCAGAACTAATTGCCGGATGTATGTGTGTGTGTGTGTGATTGTGTATGTATGTAACATATTGGTTGAGCGTTCACAGCTTGAGAACGGCTTGAGATATCGAGCTGAAATTTGTCACACAGGTAAAGGGTTCAATGCGCATAGCATGATTAAAATTTTAGAAAAATCCATCTAGTTCTTTTGTTTTTACGCGATTTAAAAAAATTCAAAAATCTGTTTTCGCACTCTAGCTCCTACAATTTTAGAGATATCGAGCTCAAATTTAGTGGAATGTTATACTACTATGGGGAGATGCTTGTTACTGAATTTAAAAAAAATCCATGCAGTGATTTTGTTTCAAAGAATTTTGAAAGGAGTCAAAAACCGCTGTGCGCTCTCTAGCTGGCGCAATTTCCGAGATATCGGCCTCAAATTTGACACAAAGTCGCACTATTAATAAAAGATGCTTCGTATTAAATTTGGGCAAAATCCATGGAGCCATTCATATTTTATGTCGTTTCGAAATTTTTCAAAAATAGACGTGCGCGCTCTAGCTTCCACAATTTTCGAGATATCGGGCTAAAATTCGGTACAAAGTTGTACTACTGTCGAAAGATGTTTGGCATCAAATTTGGACAAAATCCATCCAGATGTTCGGATTTAATGCGATTTCCAATTTTTTACGTTCAACATGGAATTCGCTGTATATTTATTCCAGACTAAATAGATTTGCGAGCGGATTTTATATGGAAACAAGAGTACGAAATCGAACCTCGCACATTGCTTCCTCATAATTTTACATATTTGCCAAAGCTTTCTCTATGAGGAAGCCAAAATTGATCGACACATAGTTCCGCATAGAGGAAGCACTGGCAAATATGTAAAATTATGAGGAAGCAATGTGCAAGGTTCGACTTTGCACCCTTTTTATTTTGATCAATGTCAGTTTATCTTCACGCCGGTCGAACGAGCGTGCCTGCATGTACGTTTTTGGAATTTTGATCCGTCGGGACATTAATCCACCCTAAAATCGACCCGTCGATGTAATACCGCTCGGGACACAAGCTTATATCGGAGCTGTGACATTCGGGGCATTCATTTTAGGAATTTTGGGCTGTCAATACATTTATCAGTCCGAATTTCGATCTCTACCCCTAATGATGTCTAAGTTAAATTTTTTTGAAATTTCCGTTTTATGAATAAATTCAAGTAGAAATTTGATACTAAATTATACATTCGATGCTTTATATTCAATTTAATTCTATTCCCGCTTTATTCATAAGCGCTCCAACCGAAAAAATTAAATTTCGTAAGTAAAAAACTTTGAATATTACGGAAAAAAATTATTACGAAGACGAAAATTGTGGGACAACAGCCGATAGATCAATTTTGAATGATTCAACGCGATTTTTGGCTGTTTTAAAGGGTTTAATATTTTTCACGTATGTTTTCTTTCGAAGTTCATGATTTTCTCGATAAAACAAATTCTCAACATCTTTATATGCAAGCAATGAAAGAACATGAACGTTTGAAAAGTTGATGTTTTTCAAAATGTACAAATTTTGAGTCGACATTATTTAAAAACGACTAGAGAAAAAAATCTGACGAAAATGCGGATCCCTCTTTTGATGATGACTTTTGAAGGCCATAATTTATTTTTGGTGATTCAGACCACCCGTCTGAAAGACCACAACTTGTATCAATATTTGCCAGAATGGCCCATATATGCCAAAGCGCCAATTATCGCGCACGATGTAGGCTGCATGTTGAAAAACCGGATTCAAAATTTATTCATTGTTATCCGATCATTGGCGGTTTGGCTCATATATGTCCAGCAAAATTTATGAGAAATTAATAGTAACGATTTTTGATTTTCATATATTTTTTCCGTGACATTCAAAACCTGCAAAATCAACGGGACTCGTGAGCCTAATATGAAACAGTTACTTCACTCTCGTAATTGCTGTAAACTCGACTCAACGAATAACCAAGGATGTTTGACCTGAACAAGCTATTTCGTTCAACATACTGTGACAGGAAAGTCAGATCGTACGTTTCTCGACGTCGACGCATCGAAAATACCCCTCGAGCGCTACGCGAATATCGAGCGTAGTTATGTAATAAATATATTGACAACCGCTGTCAAGATCCACGCTCGGTTATCGACCGCGGATTTTGACGAAATTGTCATAGAAGGGAGAATATTGGCGTTAGCGTACTTCGAGGGCCAACGAGGTCGCGATCAATTATGGAAATATCACTTCGCGCCCGGCTACCATCTGTAGTAGACCGATTGGCAGGAGTCAGCCCTCGAGGAGGTCATTAAGGGAGTCTTCTAGTGTATATACCGATTTTCGAGGTAGTTTTTTGGGAATTAAATTTAGAAAAACGGTTAAATCTACAGTGTTAATATTTTACAGTTATATTGATACATGTTCGAAGCAGCGTCTTGAATTTTTTCGACGGATTTTATTCCAAATGAGACAAGATATTCGATGTTGAGCAGGTCATGTCACGAAAATTCTTTTTAGTCGGGCGTTGAGATTGTTCCCGGCCTGGTCATCCGAAACAATCGTTTTTTTTAAATTCTATTCTTTACGAATATGGTTATCGTTTAGCGATATAATAAAAAATTTTTTGAAAAATTTTAAAAATTGTGGCGCTTCGAAAACTGTACTCTGATTTTTACAGTAAAATTTTTACTTTTCGTGGCCCGTAAAAATAGTATTTATAAAGCAATGATAAAAATAAAGGAACGGAAGATAGCCCGTCATGTACCTCTACATGTGTGCAAAATTGAGAGTCGATCGGCCCAGCAGTTTCCGAGAAAAATGCACGCTCGATTTGGAAAAACGTAATTTTGAGAAAAACGCGCTTAAAGTTTCTGTAGCAGTCGACGCGCTCTACAGAGTCGCATTGGCTAAAGCTTCATAGCTCGGCTATTTTCACAAAAATTACCTTAAAATTCTTGAGATACATTCTTAGGACCCCAAACTATAAGAATATGAAAAAAAAAATTTTTTGTTTTTGACCAAACACACTAAAAGACTTCCGCAAGATGCGTTCTATAATTTATATTGTATCGTTGTGGGTGAGACAAAGCTGCTCATCGAGCAGGAATAAAAGAACGAACCGAGAAAATTAAACGACCAAGGAGAGGTCACGAATTCGTCAAATCGTGGAAGGACGAATCCCGTCAGAACTAATAAAATACCAGAGTAATTCCAAGTAAGTACTTCCATCTTGTCTCAAAACTTTCCTCTGCTTCCTTCGGCTATCACAAAATGTCAAAAGGGTCGTCCAATCAAATCCCCCTGTACGAATATACGGGACTTGACGAATTAATATGAGTGCTAGTCAAAATTGCTAGCTCGCGCCCAACAAAATAATAAATCCATCAACATATAAATTTTGTCATAGAGTCCCGGCAGCTCTTGACCCAGGCCGCGACGAGTGTGGAATTTCTCGAATATAAAACTCAACCGTCGTTGAACGTAAAAGTAGAATCCCTGTCTCGATACGTACAATTTATCGCAATTGCATTTGGCTTCAAGCGGTCCAACTTTGTCGAAGAATTGATGAGCCCCTAGCAACGTTTCACCTTTCTCATATTTACGAGCCTCGATCTTACCGGCTGCGATTTCTAACGAAGATATTCTTCCAAAAGAGAAAGAGAGAGATCCGAAAGACGTTGAATCGTATCAAGGTACGTTAATTTACCAAAGCTGTCGCCGCTGGAGTGCAGAAACACTCTCAAACAAGCTTTCGTAAATCAAACTACTGATTTAGTTTCGTTGTACAGTCGACGACGAAGCCACTCGTCAAGGCGAATAAGCAATCGTGAGAGGTTTTTTACCCATCTACCTCCGGCACTCGACTGGTTAATGCCGTTTTAATTAGCGAAATATGGTAAACAAGATATCCGTTTGTTCTGTCCCATATTTGTAATTGGAACGCGCTTTGATCGTATTAGTTACTTCAGAAACTGTAACACCTATTCTCGACTACCACACTTCGTTTGAAAGCACCGGAAATTCAGAATATCGGACTAGGTTGTGAAATATCGTGCTGTTATTACAAATTGTATCTTACAAAGACAAAAAAAAATGCATCATTGACTTGTTCATGAAATCAGTTTATCGAGCAAAGTATTGTAAGTAATTGTACGAAGAATCGGAGGTTCTGATGTACGAATCTGGGATTGCTGACTGACGTTTTCTCGTCGTAAGTTTAGATAAAAACACTTTATATCATGACGTAACTATAAACGCGTTTTCTCCAAAATCATGTTTTTAAAACGGTGTGGAAATTTGCAAGAAAACCACTGAATCGATTCGCAAGATTTTATTTACCAGTTATAGAAAATACTTTTCTCTAGTCCTTGACGTCCTTATTTTTTTCAAAAAAATTTTTGTTCGATCATTTTTTTGCGAAAATAATTTGTAAAAATCGTTTTTTTCAAAATTGACGTTATTGTGGGAAATTTTTTTTTTTTCGTTTCAACCAAAACCGTCAAGGACTAGGAAATACAATAATGTAACTAATTGATACCAACTTTTTTGATATAAAAACATTTCCTGAGGCGCTATTTTGCATATTTTTAGTGGCTGTGCGGGAATTTTGCGAAATTAATCATTTATATGATTATACTTATGAAATACTATAAAATTCGAAATTTTGGTCGTTCTATTACTGCAAATTTTTTTAATCAACGTTTAAAATTGAGTTACTATTTAGGCCGTCTATATGTTATTCCCTCCTCAACAAATTATCATAGATTTAAAGATAATAATAGCTAAAAAGAAATGAAAAATATGTTCGCTATAGATCGGGTTTATACGTCGTTCTGCATTAAAAATTTTCATTCAACTCAAATATGAATTTCCGTCACTGATGATAGCCAAATTCCTTCCCGAGGTTGAAAGGACGATGACGTAATGTGAATACGTGGGCAACATGGAGATAGTTCAGATTCCAGCCGTCGTGGATCTCAGTCCGGCGATGCGAGGTAGAAACCTGTCGCTTTTGTCCCAATTCCCAGGGAGAAAGAGATCGAGCATTCGATTATTTTCGGCACCTACGCCTCGCATTTAGCGGAGGGCGTGACACGCACGATAGCCACCCTGATTGCCCTCGCCCTCGCGAACGGGAATTCCGAATCGCGATATAGAAATTCGTAGCTCACAATAGAGATCAGATTCGACAAACAATCTATCTTTAACTTTGTTTTGCTGCTCGTACATGCGATGAGCCGTTTAAGCTACTTATCAGTCACCCGGTGATGAGGGACATGAAATTTATCAAACAAAAAATAATTTCAATTCTGCTCCAACGAACAACGTAAAAAAATCACGTTGCCAAATTAAACCTGATGGCTCGAAAACTTCGTTAAAATCCTTTATTTTCATCAGAAACGTAATTTCTACGAATTTTACACTCGAATAAACCCTCGACATCCATTGTGAGATGATGTTCCTATCCGGCCTTTCAAGCTTGTCCATTCAATTGCAGCCGAGGGCCCCGCAATTATCGAAAAATCCGAATCAAACCCCGTCCGAAATTATTTTTTCCCAAAACGAAAATTTCTCCGTAAACCGACACGGAACGAAACTTTAATTTCGTAATTGTAATTAAAAAAGAACATACGGTGAAGTTTGTTTTCAACAATAATTAATTAGTCGCCACGTTCGCGAATTTGCGATTCAGTTCGATGGTTGAAATACACGTGAAGTCGAAATTTCGATCGGCATAATGGTTTATTCATTAAATTCAATTATTTCCATATCGATCAATGAACCTAGCACCTATCGCCGCATTGCAAATACCGTTATACCCCGACGGCTGGCTCGCAGCTGGCGTCAATTGTCCTATACGAGCCTATCATTGTGCCCATTGGGTCAACTCGCACCCTGGTACCGACTGACGGCTCATTGTCCTTTTTTTCCCTCCCTCCCCACTCCCTATTTTTTATTTCACGAGCATAGACCCCCCCCTCTACCCCCCTTCGCCACCCTGCCCGCATCTACCGGGTGTCGCAATAATACGCAACGGTCGACGGGATCGAAACAAAACGCGACGAAGCGAGACAAGAACGTTACACAGATAAAGACAAACAAGGAATCGAGATACGTGCGTTGATGACCGTTGATTCCGCGACTGCGAAGTGTTATCGGATTATCGACGATATTCGACGGGCCCGCCCGAGTTTCCTCCCCCCGGGTCAGTCCGTCGAACCGTATTTGGATAGATTCGAATAACGCCGAGTTCATTCAGCCACGAAGGCTTCGCGCAGTCATCATCGCGACGATGTTAGTTGCCGCGAAAGTGGAAAGGGAGTTGATGTTAATGCGCTTACCGTTGCGCGAGGCGTTAATGCTAATGCTAATACCGATATTAACGACACGACGAAGTGTCCGGTGGTGCAATAGCAGACACCAGCAGCAACGGCAACAGCAGCCGGTGTCGCATGGCTTGGCATGCGGTGCGATTCGGCGTGTGAAAGCATTGTGCGGGGTTGGTTGCGGCCGCGAGATTTCCACGCGGATCCAACGCTGAACGACCAGCCCGTTCGTGGACCGATTGTGTATATGTATATATATGGAACGTATATATGTTACCGTGGATTCGGGCGAAAACGGCGCTACGCGGATACTATATGGATAATGAAAGCCTGTGGGCCAGAGCGGAAACCGTCGGGTGCCCGAGTCGAATGGGAAAGGGGTGAAATAGCGGAAACCGGGAGAACGTATAATCTCTCCGGCATCGCGGGCTGCTTTTGCCTGATGGATAATTGATTATTGGCGATTCGTATAATTCCGATAAGCCAATTCATTAAGCGGCCCGGGTCATCTTCCGTCATCGTTTTCGGCCGGGGATCAGTCGTTGCCGGGGTTGGGTTCACGCCCCATCCACTGTGCGTATATGGTACAAAATTCGCCCCCCAACGTACCTGCACATATCGGGGTAACTATGGATGTAGATATGTATATGGGGTGAAGTTTGCCAATTCGCCGAATTGAAACCCTTGTATCCATCGATGGGGACGATGATTTTTTTTTTTTTTAGTATCTTTTGGAGCTTGTGACCTCACTAATTTTTTTTTTTTTGATTTTTTAGACCTCTCCTTCTCCTCCTCTCCGCCCCGCCATTTTATTTTTATCAAGAGGTAACGGGTATTTGTCGCTTTTTTATTTGAATGAAATTTTTATCCCGGATACTTTATTGAAATTAAAGAACTTTTTTCATAAAATTGGAGCGGGCAGCGGGTTCCTGATATTTTTTTTTTTTTTTTTTGAAATTTTGCAAAAATTCGATTTTTTCTGAAATTTGAATGTATGATGATGGTTTCCCATCTGGAAAAGAGAGAGAAAAATGAAATCTATCTGGCAAAAAAAAATTAATATTTCGATTATTTCGATAAAAAATCGATTTTTTTAGCTTGAATTAATTGTTGCTATCATCAGGAGGTATCTCCTATTTTCCCCCTTTTTATTTGAATGAAATTTTTTTCCCAGATACTCTATTGAAATTGAAGAACTTTTTTCATAACATTGGAGTGGGCAGCGAGTTCCTAAAAAAATTTTTTTTTTTTTTTTTTTTTTTGAAAAAATTCGAGTTTCTCCGAAATTTCAATATATAATAACAGTTCCCAGTCTAAAAACAGGAAAAATTATATCTATCTTGCCAACAATTGATATTTTGATTCTCTCCGATCGAAAAAAAGATTTTTCAATTATTTTTTTCGTAATCAAATCGGTTCATACTCAAAAAATCTATTTTCTATCGAAATAATCGGAATATCGATTTTTTCGCACAATAGATTTTATTTTTCTTTTCTTTTTTTAGATAAAAAAATCATTATCATATATTCAAATTTCGGAAAAACTCGATTTTTCGCAAAATTTAAAAAAAAAAAAAACAATATTAGGAACTCGCTGCCCACTCCGATTTTATGAAAAAAGTTCTTCAATTTCAATAGAGTATCTGGGAAAAAAATGTCATCCAAATAAAAAGGGCACAAATAGCAGTTACCTCTTGATAAAAATAAAATGGTGGGGAGAGGGGAGCGGCAGGAGGGGTCTAAAAAATCTGAAAAAAAATTAGTGAGGTCGTAGGATCCAAAAGATACCAAAAAAAAAAAAAAATCCCCGACCACATCGGGGGATAGAAAGGTTTCAGCTCGGTGAATTGGAGAATTTTGCCCCATATATACGTAACACCGTATACCGGCCTATGGCGGTAGCTGGCGGAGTTTCCAAATGCTGAATATCGCCTAGATCGATATAACAGGGATTGGTGGGATAACACCTATATGCGTCCGGATATTTGCATATACCACTCGTAACTTCGAGCCTCCCTCATCTCTCGCTCCTTCTCTCTTACTCGTTCTCCCTCTCTCTCTCTCTCTCTCGTCCTCTTCATTTTGGCCATCCCTTCGATAACGCTCGAACGATCGCTCCAGTCTCGTTTTGTTTCACTCTGCGTTTAAAAATGTTGCCGTGAAATCAATTTCTCCGCGGGATATATATACTTTATAGGTGGTTTTTATCATCCCCGTTCTCCCTTCTTTGCCACATGTTTTCTCAACCATTCGTCAAGCCTACCGTGAATTTATTTAACCGCGGGCATGCCTTATCGCTCTCTCATCCCCTTCTTCGGGGGGGATGGATGATACAATTTGTCGTTTTCCTGTGAATTTTTGGATGGTGACCCGAACATCGCATGCTGTATTGCCTATCGAAGATACTTACGTGTGTATAAGTGATTTTTTTAAATTAACGTGTGTAGATTTTGAAGAAGCCGGGCATGCTCACGTGTCCGTGGCGTAGGTGCGCACCGGTTTCGACGAATAATTGTAATGAGCAGACCATAGGGGATGCTGGCGAGGCGATCGACGATTTATAAAGATTTTGGAGACGCTGCATTTCGAGCCACCCAACTAGATAGTCCGGCAATATTTATAATTTTACCTCGTTCTATTGTGTCTTACAATCATAATTCAACTCAATCCTTTTTGACACGAAATCCCTTACATACTCCTGTGGCGAAGATAAAGATCCCGATTTGAGTAACAATAAGGTGACTAATTATGACCAAATAAGTGACTGAAATAAGAATATTGGTGCAAATTAAAATAATCATTGTCACATATATACCGGGTGTTTTACCTAACTTGACCACCTTAAATATCTCGGTAATTATCGACGTCACAAAAAATGTTCCCGACAAAAGTTGTACGGTGCGAAGGGGGTCATCAAATGCGACCAAGTTTTTTTCATTAAAAAAAACAATCGGGGCGTCAGAGTCGTTCCAGGTCATTCAAGATGAAATCAATCAGGTCAATCAATTACTGCAGAACAACTTGAAAATGTACAGCAAGAATTTATTTACCGTCTCCAAAAATGTATCCAGGTCAATGGTGCACATTTTGAACAGCTTCTAAATTCGCGATTTATAAAATCCACTTATCCGCGATTTATAAAATAAACAAAAATGATAAAATTATGTTATTCATCGAACGAATATTTCTTGTATTCTCATATTTCTCAAATCTTCTTCGGCTCGTATTCGTGTTTTCTTTGGAAGACGAAGGATTCAACGGAAAACTCAAAAGAAATTACATTACAAACGTTACCAAAACGCCTCTGCTACCGCTAGAGAATTTGGCTTTCGTTAACTATCGTCGCAGGATAACATTGAAAATAACAAATGAACGATCCTGAATTTGTCGTTGAGTTTCGAAGGTTCACAGACCGATTGCATAAATCCGCCAGAAAAAGGATTGCCCGACGCGATTAATTCGCCCACACGATAGTCCGCCCTTCGAGACTCGTCCAGGGAATCAGCAAAGGTCCGGTTTAAGTACCAGCGTCCAACGTGGTGTGCTTTGCGTTGAAGAACAGACGCATGGGCTTAAAATTCAAGGTGAAGACGGGATTTCGTTGTCCCTTTTTTCGCGCAATGCACCAGGAGATGCAATCCTGGTCGACCCCACATTGTTATCGGCTTATGGATTTACTGTTACGCTCCTAAAGATGCTGGGAGGCCACTCGACCAGGAGGGTAGCAGCTGTCGGATAACTCTCCAAGAATATTACGCAAACTTTGGGTACAGAAATTGTTGCCGAGTACCTACCCTAACACAGACCACCGGTTCAATCATTAGCTTTCGCTTTCGTATCTACAGTTTTTTTTTGTACACCGCGGTCCCGAAAGTACAACGTGACACGCTGTCTCGCTGTCGCGAAAAGGGTGGTTGTCTCGCTTCCACCCTTGCCGAGTGATCTTGTATAGAGTGTTTCCATGTTGTTGCTGTTAGTGCGTAAATGTTCTGGGATAAAAGCTTCCGTACGTGATCTTGAGTAATATCACGAAAAAAACGTTCTTGTAATATTTTCAATGGCGATGATTCCGAAGCTATTCGTCGGTAAGCAATGCCGACCCTTTGCTATTGGAACGTACAACCAGAGCGACCCTACATTACCGAAACCACGTGCTTTCGCCACTGCATTTAGTTGCGTTGGTCGGTTTTTGGGTGTTCAAAGATCGGCGGCCATTCTTTGCGATAAGTTTGCAAGGTCGCGGCCTTGGAGTTTGGGTTTGAAGGAGTCGAGGTCCTTTGTGGGTCCGAGGTCATTGGCAACAGCCGGCTTGCGGCCGTGAGGCCGCAGGATCTCCGCTGCTTTCCGTGACGAATGAAAATACGTCACAATGTCAATATGTATGTTGCATGACATGTACAGCTTGGCATTCAAGTTTTTTCCTCTCCCTTTCATCCTCCCGGAGAACTTTCCTGGAGAACCTGCCCCCCTATGGATTGGTACCATCAGCTAGGGTTTTTACAGTAACCTACTGTATCCAGATTTGCACGATGGTACAGGTTAAGTCAATGAAACCTGGCTGATACAGGCGGCTTCGTTCCCACTTTATTTATGTTATTTCCGTTATTTATGTTATTGATCAAATAAACGGCCTCGAATTTGAGCAATAAAAAGTTATATGTTATAATTGTGTATTTTCTTGAAATGATTCGATGAAAATATTCTTGTTATATTACAAAGTTCATGAGATGAAAAATATATGGAGTAATCACCAAATGAATAATACGTCGAATTAAAAAAAATAGATCAAAATACGTTTCCATGTATTATTTTGATTTTTCAGTTGCGATATACTTTTTCGTACCTTTCTACACTTGTATTTATAAGAAATATTCAATACGACAAAAAAAATTTCTCAGCTTCTTCGTGGATAGAAACAAAGAATAAACAGTATAATGTTAGGTAATTAGCTATGAATCTATCCAGAGAAATTCATTATGTATTCATTCTTCATGAACCAATATTAGTGCCTTCCAAACGTTCATATTTGTTTCATTAGAGGAACGATCATGGTGAATTCATGGCGAATTCATGGGGAATTCATGCTGCATTTATCTATTTTCAGTGGTCTCCCATCCAAGTACTGACCACGAGTGTGATTGATTCGCTTGAGCAATTATCCGGGCCACACCCCAGCCACGTACTTCTCTGCGTTCGAGGGCTGCGGAGGTATATATTCCAAACGAGACAATTCAGTTGATATTTGTAGCGTCGTGAAAAAGCTAGCTCGTGACGTAACCTTGGTGCAGTGTGGTAAGTTGATGTAGTGCGATGACCGTTGTGTCAATTGATAAGAATCCACGGACGTCAGGCTGCCGACAAACCTACACGTATGAAGAATTAGCCGCCTCGGACCTATGCATAGATAATATATGAGTACTAAAATTGGCGTTAGAAAAAAAAGTTCGCTTGCTCCTTGAGAAATCTGGAGTTAACCTTAGAAAAAAAAAAGATCTTCCAAATTTCAGCTCTCTATCTTAATCCTAAGGTGTGCTTGTGAATTTTTGTTTCTATTTAATATTTTTTTCAAATAAAAAAAATAACTCCTGCTTAAATAATCTAAATTTGACCTCAGCAATAGAAGTTTCTTCAAATTTCAGCTCTCTATTTCGAAATTAAGGTGTACCTGTGGATTTTAAATTTTATTTCTTATTATTTAAAAAGATAGGTGAATAATTGGGTAAGATGAAAAATTCACAGGCACACCTCAATGTTAAGATAGAGAGCTAAAATTTGAAGGATATTCTTTTTTTGAGGTCTACTTCAGATTTTTCACCCGGCAGGAAATTTTTTTTCAATTTGGAAAAATAAAATAAAATTTTAAAAAAATTCACAGGTACACCGTAGGATTAAGATAGAGAGCTGAAATTCGGAGAATCTTCTTTTTTTGAGGTCAACTTCAGATTTCTCAACGAGCAAGTCACCCTTTTTGTTAACGCCCACCCTAATGAGTACATAAAATCAGGTAAATTTCAATTCCTTCCAAACCCACGGCTTCCGGTTCCGCGTAGCCGTCATCTTCCCCGCGATGGCTTTTCTCGCGAGGGTTGCGGCTCAAAGCGGAATGAGAGAAGCCGATTAGCGTGAAAAGCCGTTGATAGTGAGTGTCTCGAGCAATCCTCGTATCCACCCACCTTCGCTTGCCTCGTTCGTCGTCGATCAGCAGCCGGTAGTCTCTGGCAGATAGCTCGGAACCGAACCCTCAGCGAACAGTCGGATCGCGAGTAGAACCAGCCAGTAGATACGGCCGGATGGGTCGGACGAGTGCACCCTCGGAGCTGCAGTAGCTTTTGCCCCGACAGTTCCACGAGCTCTCGGCGCTCGGTTCCGTCTCTATTTCCGGCTGTGTGTATGCGCCCCAAGGCTGTACCGGGTAACTCCGCGAAGCACTTTTCGGACGGCGAACCTTCTCGATTAGCATAGAGATTGAGTCGCAGCTGTTTATGCAAATGCGACAACCGTGCTGCTTGCGGCGTTGCTAGCTCCCTGTCCTGCAGCTTCTGACGGTATGCCATTGGCGAATTCGCGGCAGTTTCGTCCTTTCTCGCGTGTCACGCAGCATCGAACAAGAACGGTGAGGTCGGCGTCGTCGATGAAGGGTTGGGGGAGAAGGTGGGAGGTCGACTTGGCACGACTTTGATTCAAGTTCTCGGCGAATTCGGTCGCGTGCTTTCCAGACACTCCGGGGCTTGGTTGAACCGTCCTTGACACGCTGGAAGAAAAGGTTTGACTGTGTGCGTTGGGTCAAGTGGAAGAATGGCTGGAAGGGCGCTTCAAGGGCGAGTATGGGTGTGGAATTGAAAATTCGTCGGGTGTAGGGATGTCAATTAATTTGCTTCTGAGGAGGTGGTGGGGTAATCAGACCTGAGGCATATGGTCGAGTGCTCGGTCCAATGAGAAAAGTGGATGGACCATTTTTAACTGGAACGGTTACGCTGATTTTGTGTTATACAACGGAATTTTACTTTATTTCGAGGGGCGGACAGGTGTGACGGTCCGAAAATCTGACTTTTTTAACAGTCTCTTCTAGGCATTTGATGAATAATGTTTTTTTTTTTTGCATTTAATGGGTCTATTCGCGCCGAATGCTGATAGTTGTTTACGAGAAGTTTTTTTTATGTTGCGTTGTTCAGCAACAATGGCGGCTCGATAAAAATTTGTAGACGGCCTTCAGGATAAATCGTTACGGGATTGCCGGGAAAAGAAACTACTGGCATCAATTATCAGTGTAAGTTTTATTACGCCATGGGGAATTTTTTTGAAAACACAATAGTGTCAAATTGAAATCAAAATGTCTAATTTTCTCTGTTTTTCAGCGGTCATTCGTTCAAATGAATAATAAATTCTTAAGATAATAAAAAATATTCCAGAGTAAAATAGAAAATATCATAAAGAATGACATGCTCAGCTTTAAAAATAATATTTCAAAAATCTATTTTTTTGTACAGTGCGCGTCGTATTTGAAAAATCCGTCTTGAGAAAAACGCGTTCTTTTAGCTATTACAATATCAAAAATTGGGATTCCTCAATAGACTTCTCACGGTGTTTTTAAGGATGCAAACTCCAGAAAAATGCAAAGGAAAATTATTTTTCGTTCGAAAGTTTTCAACGACTCTGGGTCCGTAATCTAACGTCGATCTTAGCTTCTCGAATTAAGGACGAAGATAAATAAACCTTGGTAAGGTTAAACTATGTATTTATTTAGACGGTGTAACGACTATTGTAATTCGTGAGACTATGCTGGATGTTGAACTACTTAAGGTCTTTATGTCGCATTTCAAGCGTTGCCTCTTCAAGTAAACAGATTGTTAACGCAGACGTGGAACAACGAGCGAATAACCTTAGACACATGTTTGAGCTACGACAAAGGCCGCTCTGCTTACAGGCACTGAAGAGGAATAGCCAATTCCACGTTACCGCTCTCTCTTACCTCTGTATTTAATTCATCAAATGGTTAGACGAGGAGGACATGTAAATCGCATCAGCAGGAATGGAATCCGACTACGAATACGAAATAGATTTCTCCGGATAACTTCTCTTGTTCTTCTCGTTTCTCCTGAACTGTTTGTTTTTTGGGTCTTAGGCTCGAGTGAGATACGGTTTCGTGTACTCTTGCGCTTTGATTGGCGGTTTTAATTCCGATTTTTCCCAAAGTTTTCTCTTTATGACCTTGTAGTTCAATAAAACAGTCTGAACTCCTCACTTTTTACGTATTCGAAAGGTGGCAAACAGAATTTAACAAACATATTTTAATCGAATAATGGTGATGATAATAATAATAATAACAATAATAATAAAAATAATAATAATGAAACTGATAATATTTAATTTACTAAGAGATATCTATATATTCATATATATGAGGTAATCCATACCAAATCGAAACGTTTTTTCCCTGACCGATTTTGATTGAGCTAATTATTTTATATGTTTTTGTATCAACTAAATGAAGTATTCACGATTTTTAAAAATTTTTTTTATCGAACGGTTCAAAAGTTATGATTTTTTTTTCGCAATCCTACTTTTTTTTTTAAACGCTCGTAACTTAGGAAATAATGGCTTAATTGGAATTTTTCTCTCTTTTCAAATGTGAGGTTTTTGTCCAAATTTTTCAAAAAAAAATACTCGAAAATTTGAAGAACTGTCTTTGACCTCTATTTTTGCATTTTTGAGTTTTTCGAATTTTTTTCAAAATGTATGTCATATTTGATTTTTTTGAAAAATTTATATGTTAAAGAACACATAAATTAACGTATTGTCTGTAAGTTTCATGATGGTATTCAGCCACGTTCTTTTTTTATTAAATTTTGAATGTTTCAAAACCAAATTTTATTGGTTTATAATAGCCTAACTATTGAACATTTTGAAAACATTCTTTTATAAATTATAAGTTTAAAATATGGTTCATTTGAATGTACCGAAAATTGGTCGAGTTATTCCCTTTCAAAAGTATAATATCAAAATTAATATATTGTTTTGTTGTTTTCAAATTTTGAAAAAGTTTTCTAAAAAAATTGTTGTTCTTTTCACATTTGATCCTCCATATCTGTCAAACAATTATCATCGCGTGCTTTAATTTCTATGACGATCAAATTTGAAAAAAAAAACCACAATTTGACGGTAAAACGTTTTCTAAATATATTCTACTAATATATATTCATACATATATATCTTGCGGAGCATCAAGGATCATGTTATAATTTATAAAGCTCGAAGCACATTGTTCTGGACCAACGGAGTAATAGTCTCGTTACTACAACAAGTCTTACGACGATCGAGTTTATCGTTATAATTTTCCCCTCACATTTCCCGTAGCCTTATCTCCACTCTCACAGCCCCCATCTTCCGGTCCTCGTCTCTTTTACGACCGTATCATCATCCCCGATGTTGGTTTACTCTATAAAGAAAATGCACCTCTTCTTCCTCCACGCTATTAAAGCTCGGGAAAGTCGTGCAACATATATATATCCGGGATAAACGAAGTTTGATCCAATGGGACTTTATCATTCCCATAAAAAAAAAGAAAAAAAATCTTTATTAACCAGTATAATTTGCAAAAATTGACCAAATCCTCAATAACAATCTTATCGCGGGATGCAATTGTGGGGTGGAATAATATAAGATGATAGGACTATGAAAAGAGCGAACAGGTTGCGAAATCATCCCGAGGGAATGATTTCTCCGGTCGGACAGTGCGTTTATTCTTTTCGGCCGAAGTACTATGGGTACCCTCATCTCAATATGCCACACACGTGCATGACTTTCGGTGGATTGGTCCAACCCCGAGATCAACCGGGGAAAATGAATGGAAGCTGCTCTCCCCTCGGCCCGTATGTCGTTCTTTCTCGCTCTCTCTCATTCTCTTTCTCTTCGTTGAAAGTCCACCGAACGTCCGGGACTCGTTTTTTCGGTCCAGAACAACCCTCTCCACTCGACTCGTCCGGAGGATGAACTAGGGTGCTCCCGGTTATCATTCCGCACTGCTGTCACTACGGGCTACCGGTATTTCTCGGACAAAGCACTAGCGTAGGGTTCGTCGCATCCTACGTTGGAAACGGTGAATTATTTAAGTTTTCGAGATCCCTACAAGCAAGTCCATGGCTTTTCCACCCTTCGCATATATGATCCGTATTATTTCCTTCTGTTTTCTCCCCACGACACGGTTGAATGATAACGATGCCAAGGTTGGAAAATTGAAGAACCGTATCTAAGAACGTCCGTTCTTTAGCTGTAATAAAATATCTTTCCACCCTTCTCTGTCGCTGTTGCCTTATGGTATATTTTTGTCAAAAATTCGAATTTGGACTACTTACCGAATACCACGAGTATTTTGTCGGTTGCGCATCGCATTTTCGAATGTTTCAAGTTCCGACGGTGCACAAATTCCGAAAATACAATGTTTATACCGAGCACGGCACCGAAACGCCACGGATTTGAGCGAGCGAAGCGTCGAACGACGTCGCATGGACGGGTCAAAGCTCCGAATGCCAATGTTTCGAGCGTGCAAAATTCCGAAGAGGTATACAGTTGTGTAGTTTGGTCTGGAACCCGGCTGGCCAATACTTTTACTTACTTTCGACGTTGTGTGACTTTATATTATTCGAGATGCCCAAGTGGCGCCTGGGAAAATCTTGTCCCGACGGATTAAAATTCCGAAAACATACCGAAAGCGGGATCAAACTTCCATTCTCCGTATTATTGCAGCCATTCGGGTGTCTGGAATAATATAAGACGACCAACGCCGAGCGTAAGTAAAAGTATTGTCCAGTCGGGATATCGAGAAAACTACGTAACTATACCTATATATACGTTTTCGGGATTTTCCTCACTGGAAATATTGGCGTTCGGAGTCTTCCCCTCGTTCGAGACTTTGTTCGTTCGGACCCCGAGGCGTTTTTCGGTAGCCGTGCACGGTCGAAACATCGACTATCGAAACATTGCATTTTTTGTATTTTGCACGGGTGGAAGTTTGAACATTCGGAACTTCGATCCGTGCACATCCTGTGACACGGATGTGATCTGCATTATAAACTTTTTCGACGTTTGGGTTTGACTCCTCGACGTCTGACTTGACCATGCGCTATGCATGAAAAATCCATCGATAAAGGTACACTGAGAGAAAAATCCAATAAAAAGTTCTGAGATAACACATGGAAAATTGCTAAGCGGCGCTGTAAACCTGCGGCATCTCGTCGGTTCCTTAAAAAATAAATCAGGCTGAATAATTTTTCGGTGGAGTCTAGTTAAAATTAGATTTGGATGAATTAATGGAAACATTCTTTGAAGGAAATAATTGAAAGGAATTAAATGAATACAATGTTTCTTAATGAAGCTTTTTTAATATCGAACAAATTTAAGGACAATTTAAGATTATGGTTACCATCAATTTTTATTTAAATTTTTTACAATTTTTTTTCCATTCATGGTTCGCACTAAATGAGTAATAGTGCAGCCAATCAAATCATTCGAACTCAGTAGATTTCACGCGTATATCTCACTGGCAAGAGCGTATGAACGTGTATGTTCATCCAAATAGGTCCGACGGTCCGAAGAGATTCTCTTGCATTGAGAATGAACGAAACTAACCACAATTAACACCACTATTATCGAAACGTCAATCGTTCAACCGCAAGAAATCGCGTCTTTGTTTCCGTGGACCCATGAACGCGTCACGGATCGTATCGGATGTTACCGGTGACGTTGGGCGCAATTCGGCAACCGCAGACAAGCGTCAACTATTTTCTTTCGTGAAAATTTGTGAAGCAGTGCACTGTAATTTTTGACAACAATCAAATCAATTTCACGCGCGATCTATGATTTTTTGTATAAATTCTCGTTGTATTCTAATTTCTCTGGAGAAATTAATGTGCAGCAGCTTGAAATTCATTAAACGAAATAGAATAATCCGACCGACGTTCGTTTTATTTTTCGACCTTTCATAATAAAAATACACAGAAAAAACAGCATGGATCAGGATTCCCGTGCCAACTTAGTAATTTTTCATAGATTTTTCTTTCAGTATGCTGTAATCGTAGGATATAATCTTCGCACGAAAAATCTATGCGTCAACTGCAATCGTACGTCATTTTAAGGTGACTGCTGGTTCTTTTGAGTCCAAAGAAAACGTCCTCGCCTCAGACTTCTATTTAAAATGGCGTCAGTCGATCAAATCCACTTTTCATAGCGTACCAGTCAATCGAAGTGAAGTACAATATTCGTCACTCGCCAAATCCGTTCAAAAGAATTCACTCGTTCTCGCGAACGAATTGGCGTCCATCACTAATCAAATACAAATTTGTCACACTAAAAATAAGAGCCCTGACAGCTGTCAGCCCAGGTCACAACCAGACGATGGCTCCATAATAATTAAATTACATATTCGAACGAAGGAATCAAAGTTCGTCTCAAATTCCACTCGTTAAACAGCGCTATAGCAGGATAATTTCACGTCGTAGTGCCACAACGAAGTAACGAAATCTCCCATAGCGCGACAAGGAAGTAACGAAATCTCAAGCTCAATTAACACGGATCAAAATATTTTTCGAGAAACCGATAAAAAAGCGACCCATGACCGTCCACGAATCGTCGTTTCTTCCGGCATCCATTTTATTTCCTGCGGAATAAGTGAAAATCTGACGATTGCGGTTAACAGGATGACGAAGGTCGTGGCTTGTTGCACGGGAGTCGAGGGAACAAGGGTGGTGTAGTTACCCCAGCGCGACTTCATCCACGTCGACGAGTGTCTTCGTCTCCGTGGAGGGCCTGCTAATTCCATTAGTCCAAAAGTTACTCGACTCCAGCCCGGCCAAGTTGTGCAGCCTGTATTTATCCATATACATATATATATATATATATATATTGTCCCGGTGGTAGTTTAGCGCCGCGATCGTCGACGGGGTAGGAACGAAGAAGTGTCTAACGTTGGGTAACGTCACGACGGTAGATAAGTCAGGTGGGGAGGTTGAGGACGAAGGAGCAAACCCGGAGTTAAGAACAGTTTCTGGTAGTATGGCTCGATCGAAAATCCAATCGAGACCCTTACCACTTTCCAACCCTCAATCTCTCGTCTTTCGCTTCTTATTTATCGTCTTTCATCGAACCCAACCGCTTCATCGTCGCTGACAAGTTTTTTCGTTGTAATAAAAAGACTTCTCGTACGCGTGTGTGCGAGCACGCTTCGCTATTGATGTGTGTGTGTGTGTGTGGGTGTGCGAGAGGGCTTTGAAAAGTTGCGGAAGCGCCCTTTGCACGGGTTAGAGACCCGGAAAGTGTGGAGAAGGTCGACGTTTTTTTTTTATTTTTTTTTTGTTTAACCCGCATGTTGGGTTACCTTGTCGCGGCCATCGTTGGAAATCTCCGGGGATTTCTCATCCGCAACCGATGAAAATATCTTTTGATGGAGGTAATGAGTTTCGTCGGTTGAAAGCGTGGTCGGAAATCAGGTATCGATATTAACTGTCCCTGATGAGATCGCGTAGATGTGTCGGGCAATCTTTTGGAAGAAGCTTTACGGGCTGCGAAATTGTTGAGATCCGTAGTTGGAGACGCGAATTGATGCTGGGTTCGATCTTTATCGTACGGTTTTTCTTTCGAGTGCGATGATTCGACCGACGGACCGGAAAATTGATGGTTTACGTGTTGTTTTTTTTTATGAATGAGAAATGTGATCGGTCTACATTTTTTTGTTCGTTGAAGTTAGTTATGGCTTGTGTAAAAATGACTTTATTTTTCATCTTGATATTTTGGATTGAAGGTGGTGCCTGATTTTGGTCCTACTCGCCGCAAAATTGTCTGGCACGGAAAAATTATGGCACGGAGCAATTTAAAAATTGAGTGTCGAGATAACCAACATTGCCGACATTTTTTTTTTCAGCGGAAATAAAACATTGGAATGAAGACGAAGACTTGACAGTACTCGAAGAGATAACGCGAAAAGTACTGTCGATAATTTGAGGGCTTCGACGGTTTTCAAAAAAGCTTTTAGAGGAAACGCGTTAAAAGTTTTGAATATTATATTTTGATAAGAAATGTGTACTTACGGTGATTTGATGAAGCCGAGCCAATGCAATATCTCTTCCCCTTTACCGAGATGTTCGTTGTTCGTGAAAATTTCGTTTTCTCTGATTTTACACCAAAATTAGCAATCCCTCAACACTAATCTTTCGATAATAAATTCACACTTCTGCTAAAATCCTGATTAAATTAGAATACGATTATCGGCCGCACATTTCTGTTCCTGTTTATAAACTTAATTACTTTAATAAATTTCTCAAGAACTACGCAGACGATTTATTTGAAACTTAGCATGATCAATCGCTTGATCTTAAATCTTGATGATATAATATTTTCAGAATTTTCTGTCATTCAGTTCCATTCGTTTTGCAGCCATTAACGTCTGCAGAAGCTTTTTTCTCATAAAAGCCCGTGTTAAATTCACAAATTTATAACTACTAAACCATTCGGTGAAAAAATCTGAAATAATTCATGTATTATTATTCAATCAAAAACTATCATTCCTCAAATTTTCAAGAATTCTTAAAATTTATAGACATCCATCCAGTAATACTTCAATACAAATAATCACCTAATCATTCGATTTACAACGATTTCACCCGATTCTCCCACAACTCGGCTCAAAACCAACATAACGTCGGGTAAAAGCTTTGCCGAAAGTGCGCAGAAATATGGTTTAATCATCGTTAAAAGCCCCGATTCATTCGCACTAACTTCAAAATAGCCCACGACCCAAAATCAGTGAGGACTTTGAAGTATTAAAAGGGGGTGGAAAAAAACATTGTCCCGTTTTCAGAAGCAAACCAACGTGAATGGGTTCGAGCGTTAAGGCCGCGAAAGTGTTATTACAACGGAATATGAGTGAACGCCGTCCACACCTCCGCCTCCGTCGAACAATACATACGGTAGCGTAGTACGAAGGGTGCGCGATTCATCCGCCACCGGCGAAATATTGGAATTGCGAGAAATTTGTACGGTTCGCGAAAAAAGATTTCCAGTGTACTCCTGAAAACTGCCAAATGATCACCAAAACTTTAGATATATTTTTGTCGGTAAAATCTGGAAGTAAAAAGAAAACAATGAGAGGGTAGTTCTCCCGATTTTGGAATAAAAAGGGACTTTTTTTGTTCTCGAATTGTTTTTAACGATATTTCAAATGTATAACGACCATAAGTTAGGGTTATACCATAGATAACCAAATGTAAACGGATCAGACAAAATAATAGTAAACATTTATTTTATCGCTGTTTTTTAATTTTGAGAGGACAGGGAAATGAGAATACGTACAGGAAAATGAGAATGAAATCGAAAGTTCTATTAAAATGGATTTAAGTAAGGTCAATACATGAAAATATTTATAATGATTAATTTTTATTTATTTAACAAGCCGAAAAAAGCTCACATTTGTTCTTAAAGGCATATTTTATTTATTATCAATTTATAAGAAAAAAACAAAATTCAATTGAGCTGTCTGTTCCATAGTAGGAACTTCGGTAACAATCTTAATTAATTACTTTTTACCAAATACGGTGACAAAGTTGAACATTCAACAAAAATGAATTATACTCAGTAGACACAACATTAAAATATATGAAATCTATAAATTTGACGGTTCACAGTCACCATCCGGTTCAAACCGCATAATCAAGAAATGTACTCTTTGATAAAAACATTGCTTTTCATCAAATTAAATTTAAAAAATGCATGCTTATGGAATTTGTAGCCAAAAATAGTAAATTTGAAAAAACTGAATTCACACGAATGAAAATGCATCCATTCGGTCCAATAAATCGCAATCTTATCAGAATATTGTCTTTACCGACTGTAAATTCAAGCCCGATTATAAAACAAAAATATTATATAAAGATTCGATCATATTTATCACTTTCTTGTAAAACTCTCATTCGTTTGTCTACGTAGGGGCAGGAAAATGATAGACAGGAAAATGATAATTTCGGTGTTTTTTGCAAAAACCAAGAGAATACAACATTTTATAAAAAATGTAATGGCCTCCATTGATTCATGCAAGTTTAACGAACAACTTTTATTGAAATTATTTTTGAAAATATATAATGATGTTCATGAAAATACGTACCAGGCGTCGAGAATTCGTCTGACCCGGACGCGAAAAACAGTAATGACAGCTCGATCACGACTAACCTATTGCTGATTATCCGGAGCACGACCGTCGTTAATGAGGGGTTCACTTAGTACGTTGAGACGTCACCATGGCAACGGAGTTTACTATTTATTTAACGGGCAAATTGAACGTGTTTTGAGGTGGCAGAGAAATGATATAAGATTCATGTCACCTCTCTTCAGCGACGAAAAAACCGGTGAAAATTCGTAACTTTTGAATGTTTTTCCAAATTATATTGAAGTTGCACTAATCGTTACTCCCACTATTGCGACATTTTCAAATAATAAATTTGTTAAACCTTATTATTCCGACTTGATCAAGTCTCGAGTCTCGAATTCTGGAAAATCACCACACAGGAAAACAAGAATTTGGGGTATTTCGAGGTATTTTTGTCCAAGAAATATTTTTTTAACCAAGCTGATCTTCCACGACCAGTTAGATGTCGATCAAAACTCTACCGTAAATGTCGAATAAACGGTTTTCATTGAAAAATGAAGGAGCTACTCGAGTTAGGGGAATAAAAATTCCAAAACCGAAAGAACTACCCGAGAAAGAGAACAGTTTCAACTATCGGATAGATACAATGGATGGATGGATTGATGAAGAACGCACGTGGAGCGAATGGGAAGACCAAAAATATGCGGAAAGAAAGAAGCAATGGACGGTGGTGAGGTTTAGCGTGCCTCATCCGTTCGCCAACGACGTTGACGACACCGTGCACCGACACCTCGAAAAAAAGGTGCGCGACGAAACCGCACGACCTCCTCACCCTCCACCTCACGCCTTCTCACGGAGGGTTTGGGGTTGTTTTTAAAGAATGCCCACTTTTAATCTGGCAGCTTTCACCCTGTGTTACAACGCAACCCCGAGCGGAATAAAACGAAATGGCACCGTAGAACCAGCCGTATAGATCGGAACCGTAGACCAAGGGAAACGGAATGAAGGAGATGGATGATTCGACAAGCGAGAAGGACATAACGTTGGGAGTAAATGAATGAAGCAGTGAGGACGCAGCGACGGTGTCGTGGGGGGTTGGGACGACGGGGCGTAAAAGAGAGACGAGGGGGGGGGGGGGGGGGGGAACGAAAAAAAAAACAAAATCGCGAGGATGAGAAAGGATGCTGGAGAATGGGACCACTTTTTACCCGGCTGATCCGTCGCCAGGGCATCCCTGCTGGATCTATCCTACCTTCGGACATTTTTTTTTTTATTCCTCCCGTGCCCGGGTTTGCTTTACAGTCCCTACCATCGCTCCCGAGTTCCGTTCGTCCATTTTTATTTTCTCCCTCTATCCGTCTTTTTTTTCGTTCTTTCCAACCCGCTTACCATCAGGTATATAAGCTCGTTCGTCCTGGTGGAAGCTCCTACGAGCGAGCATTTAAAGAAAGCTTTCAGGCGAGAGGTGCCCTAAATCCTCGAGACCGTTCACTTCGGGTTGCCTTCATCGAACGTTTATGGCTGGAATTGTACGATTGCGCTTGTTGCAGTATTGATGCGACTTTTTTTTTTTTTGGTGGGAGGAATTCAAGCTCTTGCTCTTGTTCTTGCTTCTCGCTCTCGCTCTCATCCTCCTATTAGGACGTCATTGCATAGATTCTATGAGCGACTATGTCAGTCTCGCGTTTCTCGTGCGATACACGCCAAGGTGACCTTGGAGAATCCTAATACTCCGGGAATTGTCACCCTTAACGTTTTCTTAGCGCTTTATCTTCGGAATTAGGCTACCTGTTTTTTTATGTTCGATCAGTCTGGGCTCAAGTAAAAAAATTATGCATAGTCCATATATTAACTATATATAGAATTAGGCATATATAATTTATACATAGTCTATACATGTCCAATTAAACAAAATCTAAAAATAAATCTAATAACGCCAATAATAGAAATTATAGATAATTCTTTCTCATGTAATGCAATAATATATCAAAAAATTATATATATAATCTAAGTATGGAATTAGGGATATATAGGATATAGAATTTATTTATAGTCTATGTATATCCAATTGAAAAAAAACTTTAAAAAAAATATAATAATGCCAAGAATAATAATAATAGATAATTTTATACAATATAATATAACAACAAAAAATCTAAAAATAAATATAATATGACAATAATAATAATAATAGATAATTCTTTTCAATATAATATAATAATGTATCCAAAAATTATATATATACAATCTAAGTATGGAATTAGGGATGTATACGCTATATATTGTTTACATATGGATTACATATGCCCAATTCCATGTATAGTTAATATATAGACTATGTATAATTTTTCCACTTGGGTACCGATCGATGGAAATCTATCATGCAGTTTCCTATCACTCACAGAAGTTCACGAATCATCAAAATTATTTGTGACGAAATAATTTTTGTCCGACGGTCCTGTAAGGCCCTGAACATTGTTATGATTATTTTTCCAACGAATGATATCAATAGGAGGCTTTAATTTTTTTTAAATCAGTTATGCCGCGTATGAAAAACTCCAATCTTTCTTGTTCATTTTTGAAAAATATTTTTTCGACTGATCTAAGATGATACCTAAAAAATTATGCCCGATGGAGGAAGTCCCACTGTAAAATTATCTAAAAAAAATTATGCGGATTATTGATTAGTCTGAAAAACTTTGGAGCGATGTAGAAGATCACTTTTGTCGCTATGAATTAACGATAATGGTAATTTAAAAACTAAATGTCGACGTTGGCCTCCCGGCGGACACTTGACAGTTTTTTATTTGGAGAAATATGGAATTTTCTGTGTAAAAATAAAGTTTCTAGATCATTCTAAGGAATGACGTGAATAATTATGTGTCTTAATTTAAGACGAAAAGATGAAGAATTCTTCTTGTAGGGGTTCGATCGTTAAAAAAAAATATTCCGAAGAAAACGCGTTCATATTTCCGACAAAGAGATTGTGATAATAAATATGTACGTACGTTTAATCGGCGATGCAAGGATTCTTAAAACAGTCTGCATGTTTCGCAAGCGCAGTCACGTATTTATAGATAAAAATAAAACAATATGGAAAGTTATTCGACGTTCGGAAATTAAGAGGATCCAGAAGAAATAACCATCAACTTTCAACGCTGCATCCACGAGTACCATAATCTCCGGATGATTTTGTGCCGGTACATTTGGAACAAAATGGCTGAACGTATTTACACGCGAAACCTTCAGTTCAGCGTACTTTAACAGTAGGAACACTATAAATTTTGTAATTGCCAGATTTTCCGTCGTGAAAATTAAAAGAGCTTAAGCTTTTTGCGGAAATGTCCGAGGGCGAGGAAAGAATAAGAGAAAAAGAGAGAGAGAGAGAGAGAAGCGTCTTATCTCCCAGGCGTTTTCACGGCTCCGATATTCCACGAATAATCCCCGCTGTAACGAGAAGATTTGCCCCCGAGCGAAGCGCTAACCCCTCACGCAAAAGCTTCGAGCAACCGGACGAGTTGGAGGGGTTGGAAAATCGTCGGGTTAAAAAGTTCCGTGTTGTCACGAAGCCGGGCGTAAAAATATTGTATCTCACATTAATAATTCTCTCGGCTGGCTTCACATTTTAACACTTTTTACACACCATACCCGACAAAAAAAAAAAAAACCCCCCCGCCGCCCCGATCCGTGTATTATGCGGTTTCGCGTATCTGCAAATTTCGTTACGTCCGTTAAAAAAAAAAAAAAATTGCGTGATAAACTGAGCGATAAATTACTCACTGAATCGGACGGTTGATAAATATGAAATGAATGATGTAATGCGGGCGTGAAAATCATATCAACAATGACTGGACGTTCGGAGTGCTCGTGTGTGCTGATGAAAATTCAGTAACGTATTTTATTCTGTTCATTGGAAAAGCACTGACGAAAATGTTAAAATATCGGAGTCACAAATTCCAGCATCCGCAAAAAAAAAAAGAAAAAAGAGAGGCACAAAGCACGTTATGGGGAATCGGGACTTGTTGATGGAATCTGGGATAGAGGAGGTTCTTTTTTTTTCATCGCAAAATTGTCGAAGACTGGTTGCAATATTTATTAATTGATAAGATTCCAAGCACAATACCTTGCTTATATTCTCGAGACTGTTGTCTCGTACCTTTGGCAATTGTCGGGATTCCCTTTACGTCCTTTTTTCTTCGCGTTTTTCCGTAAAATTCGGCACAACTATCAAGACACTGGATAAAGTTAGGAAACTCGAAATGACTACAAAACAACTTGTGTCAATCCGATAGCGGGGCTAGAACAAATCAGAGGAAACATTTTATTTTCTTCGTCAGTCTTAGGCTCACCTTGCCAACGTGCGTAACATTGAGGGGGTGAATAACTACGGCTGCCTACGAAGCACGGCACAAAGAAGACCGAAATATGGAAATAGCATAGGATGAATCCATAAATCGTTTTTACCCTACTGAGTTTCAAGAAGTTCCACCGTCGAAAAAAAAATTTAATTGATCGTTCTTTCCACCGGCAATATGGGATCAAGGACGAAATACATCCTTCCGACGCCATCTCGTGGCAGTGGATTAATTTTGAATTCATTTAAGCATTCTGGGTTTTGTGATCGCTCCTCATTTTTTATCGCGTAATGTCCACATAATTCACGTGAGAGACGTTTTTAAACCCCCGTAGTCGAGGAACGTTCTAATTGCCGTTGAAAACGTATGGTAAAAAATTGTGAGAAGCTGTGAAGAAGATGAGAGTAGCGACTGAAACGTATAGGATTAGTTACTCTTCTTCTCCCTGTCACAAAAAACTTCTGATGAAAATAATAATAATAATAATAAAAATAATAATAATAATAATAATAATAATAATAATAATAATAATAATAATAATAATAATAATAATAATAATAATAATAATAATAATAATAATAATAATAATAATAATAATAATAATAATAATAATAATAATAATAATAATAATAATAATAATAATAATAATAATAATAATAATAATAATAATAATAATAATAATAATAATAATAATAATAATAATAATAATAATAATAATAATAATAATAATAATAATAATAATAATAATAATAATAATAATAATAATAATAATAATAATAATAATAATAATAATAATAATAATAATAATAATAATAATAATAATAATAATAATAATAATAATAATAATAATAATAATAATAATAATAATAATAATAATAATAATAATAATAATAATAATAATATTATTATTAAAAATTTATTATTCTATTATTATATAAGAAAGGTCATTATTATTATTATTATTATTAATAATATTAATATTAATAATAATAATAATAATAATAATAATAATAATAATAATAATAATAATAATAATAATAATAATAATAATAATAATAATAATAATAATAATAATAATAATAATAATAATAATAATAATAATAATAATAATAATAATAATAATAATAATAATAATAATAATAATAATAATAATAATAATAATAATAATAATAATAATAATAATAATAATAATAATAATAATAATAATAATAATAATAATAATAATAATAATAATAATATTATTAATAATAATAATCATGATAATATTATTATTATTGTTAATAATAATAATAATAAATTATTTTTATCATTCCCCGCTTCCGTAAACTCGGAAGCGTTAATCCCATGACGGAAATGGCGCTTGATGGTTAAACACAACTATCGTACGCTTCTTTTTATCTTTCCTCTCTCACGAGCGCATGTACACCGTACATACGCCCGTCGGGAAATGAAAAAAAATGGCGACGGTAGAATGGAAGCTGACGCACGACCGTCCGGCCAGATGAGGAAGAACCAAGATGAAGATGGAAAGACAGAACGCAGCGGAGAGATGCGGCAAACTAAAAGTAGAAAAGGTTTTCAACTCCGGCTACCGGGGGTCGCTTATTACCGTGAAAAACTTTTCTCATTCCGGCATCCGGAGAATTTAGAATGTATCGCGACGTATGCTACGGGGGATGGACGTCGTACGGTCTGTTTTGCTGGTGGAGCGTAGCGTGTACCAACGGAAACGAGATAAAGCCGAACGTGGGAGACTGGAAAGTCCGGAAAGCGCGGCTCGAATAGAAACGTGGCGCGTTCTCGGCGCGAAGTCGGCCCCACGGATTCAGCACTTGGTCAAGGGAGAGAGGGGCGGCGGGAGGGGGATTGTATTATCGTTTACTCATAGATATATACATTGAACGTACAATAAAATGTGTGACGGTTGGGATACGGGAATTTCCGCATCGTTCTCGTGTATTAAAATGGGTCGGAGGACGAGTTTGAGTTAGACGTTCCGGCGAAATAAACTCCGCGGGATTGGAAATAAATAAATGACGAAGCGTGGATTCAGTTACCAAACATGGTTCTCAAATGGAAACTGTCGCAGGGGGAAGGGGAGGGTGGAAGCAGTTACCGTGTGTTTTCCTACCTTCTCCATCTTCGTGTTTCTTCTTCTCTTTTCATACCAAGGCCGTTTTGTACACGTCTACGAAACGTATGCCGTACAGTATTTGAAGGTTATTGCGTTTGAGGGTGGTAGCTGACTGATTTCCGTATTACCGGAGACAAATTCGCAGTTCACGAGCCGACTGGCAGTCCCGGAATCTCAGCGATAAATATTTTTGCGCCACGGAAATAGCTCTTACGAATACGTACGGTGCGTTATATGTACAGGGTGTCCCAATTGACTTATAGACAAAGAGTTGTTCGTTTTCCACGGGGCGAAGACTGTCCAGCATGCAATGATTTTCAATGTCATCGGTATTATATTCAATAGATGTATTTTGATTATGATGACTCATGACACAAGCCTGAAAAACCAAACGACAATTGGACACAGTATATGTAATGTGATAATGGTAAGTTTTTCTGTTACAGTTCAAATAATAGAAGTTAAAACTGTTTGTCAATAAGAACAAGAGAAACTTATTTAGTAGCATTGGCTTGGGTTAATGACAGTGAAGAAGTTTCGCGTATCGTGCACATGAAGTATGGGCGCCCCCTAGCAAGTTTAAACGCGTCTCGTGGGCAAACTATTCGTGATTTCGACTTCAAGAAAATACTAGATACTCTTTGAAACGTCTCAAATAAGACTCAACATGTGTCATAAACTTTTTTAAATATTATAGGATCGGAAAAAAATCATTTTCCAGATAAAACTTCACGAGAAAATTGAACTAAAAAATGTAATGGGGTAATTCATGCCCTCAAGGCACGAAAAAGGTTGAAGAAATCTTTCCAGTGTATCAGAAAAAATCTGCATGATCACATCACGTTTAAAATCACGGAAATATTCCCAATTGTCCGTGCTCGAGCTCATGTTAAAGTCATTGCGTCATATGTTCATAGAACCATTTTAACAGCTGCTATTCCGCTGAAGTGAAAATAACCCTAGTGCCACTAAAAGAGATACTGATGACCTTGAGGTCGCAAAAAGTCTACCTCAAATCACAGAAATGTTACAGGATAGTATGGGCTCCGAACAATTCTGGTC
Source organism: Sussaba pulchella (assembly GCA_963971145.1). Lineage (NCBI taxonomy): Eukaryota > Metazoa > Arthropoda > Insecta > Hymenoptera > Ichneumonidae > Sussaba > Sussaba pulchella. Next base: position 4,192,106 of record OZ020170.1, read on the forward strand.
GATAATATTTCTTTCGTTCATAAAAAATGAGGGTAAATATTGAAGATAGTCCAGTTAGTTGGGACACCCTGTATACGTTTCGTACAATGTATTGCACGCCTCAGTCTTTTTACGCCTGCCCCAATGGCTGCCGAAGCGAAGCAGCGACCTGTCTACCGAGTTCCGCGAACGGAGATAAAGCGAACGTTACCAGTTCCAATACCGTCGCGTTTCTTCTACGCCTTGGGCGCGGATGATTGCGTAATCAGCGAAATATATTGGCTTTCGAATTGGCGAGAGTAAAACGAACGGTGAGAAAAAAAAACGCACGAGTGAGAACAGAAGCAAGGATGTGGTATGAATCGGAAGCTTATGTTTTGGTAAAAAAGACGAACATGAAATGGAGAAATCGTGAGATATGAGCACGAAGACTAGAGAACAGGAGACAAAACTTCACTAGTGAGGGTGGGGACAAATATGGACGCTTCAGATGTCGCGGCGGTCGAGCGAGGACCGACCAATGAGGTACTCGCATCGACCCGCCTAGTTCAAATCACCCGCGAGGATCTCTACGGCCAACGCATTTCGAACTATAATAACTATTACAGTTGAATTCTGTGTATAAAAAAAAAATAAGCTAACGGTATATTTCTAACTGTCGAATACTCCAAAATTGTATTAATCACAACTTCCTGCTCCAACCAATTTGCGTATAAAATGACATCGCGTCACACACAGGGGTTATGTTCGTTTGCCCTACACGAATCTGAGGGAAACTTGGCAAATGGTGAGCATGATAGCACCGCATTGGTCGGTCCTCGTTGTACCGCAGCGCCACCATGGCAGTCATATACGGGCCCACCTCGAGCATCAGGTTTGCATCGGAGTTCGGTCTTCTGTTCTCCAGTCTTCTCGGATACGAGTCAACTCGAGCCGCTAGGGACATTTTGGGACAAGAAGGGTCGGCGAGAAAAGCCGAAACGGGACGCCTCCGGGGTGTGACCGTGAGACCGGGAAATCGGACCGGAATCGCCAGATATAACTGACTCACGAGGTCGAAGGGATGCACGAGAAATATGGTCGGGATTTCAGGTGGAATGAACTCCGAATTATGCGTCAGACAAATGCCCGGCCATGAAAACTAAAGTTTGCTTCGAGCTTCGAGCTCGGACGGGCACACGGGGATGCAAGGAAAGCTTGGGGTGTTCCAGGTTTTGCGTTGTAACGCTTCTCCGCCACTTACCGTCGGGCGTAATTTAGCGAGCGTACCTCGCTTGCTACTCCCCGGTGCGCTACACCGAGTCACCGCTCTATCTTCATTTCTTTTCCTCATCGTGACTACACATACAGCGGGAATTTCCGCTTCGCTATAGAACGCGACTACGTACATATATGTTTATATATTTATAGAGTATGCAGGCACCTGGTCGTATACCTGTACAAGGGCACGTCGTGGGTATTTCATCGACTGTCACGGCATGCGCATACTCGTGCGTGCTATAGAGGGACGTATTACTTCATGAACGATTTTATGGTGTTCCATTGGAAAATCATAGAGGAAATTGTTGATGACGTGGATTTTTATGTGATACATAAGACTGATAATCGATTGAATTTTTTTTCTTGCGTAAGATCGGTTATGCTTCTGACTGATCCAAGATAGCCTACCTCAAAAAATGGTACCTGACGGTGCAATTTCTCTTACCTTCTCAGAAAACTGTCTCAAGCAAGAAAATTATTTGGATTATTGATCGGAATAAATAGCTCTAGAATGGGTTGAAGGATTTTTTTCGAATCAGAATTAATAGATTAGTGGCCTTTTGAAAACTGGGTGTCCAGTTTGGAGTATTCTCACGACAGTTTTTTTATTAAGAAGAAAAAAAATTCGCGACTAAGAAGAAAGCTTTTATATCGCTTTAAGGAATAAAATGATGAGTAATGTGGCTTAATTTGAGGCTGATGGTCTCGAAACCCCTTCAAGAGCTTTCGCAATTAAAAAAAACGATGTTACGAAGAAAAAAAAACACATTCGAAGTTTCGTAAGCATGATTTCAATGAGAAGTGCGTACTTACGATCAGTTTGCGGTACTAGATCCATATAATATTCCTTCGGCCCTCCGGAACATTTTGTATTTTCAGCCAAAATAACATTTCCACTAATTTCACACCAGAGCAGTGCCTCAACTGCCATCGGAAGTATGCACGAAGGCATGAATCATCTTTGACACAACTCAACTCTAATTGATAACGAAAAAACACGTACGTGGTTGATAAAATGTGGTGTCTTTATTAATATTTCTCGGAATTGAAATGTAATGTAAATGCCTATTCGCACGAGGCGGTCCGGGGAACCTTCGGAAGAACCGGAAATTGCGATTGGCTGCAGGATCCGGCCGCTGGCAGTGCGTTTCAACGCAGTGGTTACCGTATTTCCACCCGTGCCGTCGGGATGGTCTCAGTATGCCTCGTCACACTCTGAGTCGGCACAGTCTGCCTCGGCACAGTCTGCCTCGTTACAGTTCGACTCGGCACAGTCTGCCTCGGCGATTTTGACAGGTCTCCAGTCCGTCTTACCGACAAGAGATATGTTATCGTTCCTGTTTGTTTAATCTAGATGCGCGCGCCATCAACCGAGCGTGCCTGACGACGCGTCTGATCAGTGGATCTCAACTAATTATACATTATACTTATGCATTATAATGTATGTACGAAGGGACGAAGTTGACACCCACTGATCAGATGCGTCGTCAGGCACGCTTGGTTAATGGTGCGCGCATCTAGATTAAACAAACAAGAATGACAACATATCTCTTGTCGGTAAGACGGACTGGAGACCTGTCAAAATTGCCGAGGCAGACTGTGCCGCGTCGAACTGTGGCGAGTCAGACTGTGGCGAGTCAGACTGAGACCATCCCGTGCCGTCGAGCACCACCTGTCGGTCTAGGAATTTCGGTTCGCCCGCGACGCACCTGATAACTTCTACGCAAACGGGTACGGATCAAAGTTCCGAATGTTCCAGTTTCCGGCGATGGAAAATTTCGAAAACTCAATGTTCTGACCTCCGATATTTCGACCGAGCATGGTAGCGACAGTCCACGACGTCGACCTGGCAATGTTTCGAAATGGCATCCACATCTACAGTGCCGGGTTCCAAACGCCAATGTTTCAAACCTGGACAATAATTTTGAGTGGCGCATGTGAAAGTGTCGGCCCGCTTATGGTTGGTTCGTCAGAACTTCGATCGGCATATGTAATACTGTAAGCCGCCAAACGCTCAAAGCAAGCTGAATCATTGTCCGAACGAGCCCTCGAGCAGAATTTTGCACCACCGTAACTTCGAATATTCGAAACTTCGATCTGCATCCGCTCAAACACGCATGGCGCGTCCGATATCTGCCGTCACCCGGCGTTTACCGTGCACGTCCGTATTTATGTCACAAACGGGACACTCGCCCTCATATACATTCACCGCCGCGCCCCAAAAGCTCATACGTGCCTGCACGGGACGGTAAAAGGATATATATCGAAGCGGGCTACAAGGTAATCGGATTGCGGACCAACGGATCTCTTCGTACGTCCGGTCGATTCGCGAGGCGATTCATTTGTCACTAGCGACGACGGTTGAACGTCACTGGACCCCCCCATTCTCTTTCTTTTACGGAACTCTCGCTTCGTCAGTTCATTCCTCACTTCTATCGCTCACTCACACATACGCATACGCCCCCATAAGCCCGTGCTGTCGATGGTATTCGAATTACAGGGTTTCTCCGTAGATATTTCCCGTGTCCTTCCGTTTCACTCGCTCCCCCAAACTTCGGCGTATAGCTCGGGTTTCCCACTCGCGCTGGCCCGAGGCGCCGTCGTAACATCGATTACACGCTCGTACGGTACGTCTATTCCCGTATACGTCCGGAGGCCGATCCTTCCACGTCCTCGTCGACGACACCGTCGTCGTCGTCGTAGCGACGAATCGTGATTACGGCGATACTACGAGCACGACTACCCCGAGGGGCTTTCTGACCAGTTCCAGACCCACCGTGAATCCCCCCCCCCCTTCACGGCTCTTATGCACCATCGATGGAACATCCCCCTGTCACCCGGGTGCACCTGACCCCAGGCTCGACGATATATCGATGTTTCGTAATTGACTGAGGGTTATCAACCGCAACAGCCAACACAAACGCCTCTGTCTGCTTCGGTCTCGTACGGGGACCTCGTTCTGCACGGATGACCTGTTGGGATTTGCTGATTACGATCCGCACGCGGATTCCGTGTGACCTGTGAGGACGAATTATTGAATTTCAATCGTATATAACGGTGTTTATGTAATTGATGCCCCGTCGATGGAATGTTTGCTTTTTTTTTTCTTATTCCTGTTGTTTTATTTTAGACCTTATCTTATTGTCCACAGAAATTAACGGACCGAGCATTTTTATCTGAAACTGCAGAGAAGAAACTTGCAAAATATTGCGAATCCCAAATCCAAAAAACATAAATTGAATTTTGTGACGATTGAATTTTGAGAAAAAAAATATTGTTAGTGTTCAGTGAAACTTGTGATTCAATCCCCTTGAATTGAATTTACAAGTGGAATACACATAGATTACTATAAGTACTATACAGAATTCATACATTTGTAAATCCCCCGGGATGGAGAGTAAGTAATGGAGCAAGCTGTGATTATTACGTGATAATGGTACAAAAAGCACGCGATTTTCTCGCCGAGACAGAAGAAAAGCAATTCAGGAGTTACGTCGATATGGAGGGCGCGTGAAATGAGACGAGTCGAGTGTGTGCGCGAGTGGAATTCATGGCGCCGAGTGTCTGGCCGAATACGAGAGGGAAAAAACCCCAGCGACGGCGGTAATATCTTTCGGATAATCCTTCGCCGGGGGATTTGGAGCGGGAACCCTTAATCTTCGTTGCTCGAAAAAATGAAACTTGCCGCGGAAAAAGTAAGAGGAATATCGGGGCAAAGAAGTTTGAACGGTGGGATATAAAGATTGGCGAAGAATCAAAATCGCCCGTCAATGGCGAACGCGAAATGGGACACGAGAGTCTGAAGCACGCCGTGTGTGCTTTATTTGATTTGCGATATTGATTTTCACGTCAGATTTCAATATGGCTCAGCAATATTTCCGTGATGCATTTTTTTTCACAAGATTCTTAAGGTTTCATGATTTAGTCTCGAGAAAAGCGCGAGATATATACACCCTGAGAGGACCTTTCAAGGTCAAATATCCAGACTAGCGTGACGGTCGAGATATGGGTCGGTGTTTACGAATCTTTTTATTCAAAGAATTCAATGAAAACCGATGCAGCTTTCTGAGCATTCAATGAATCCATCCTTGCATAAGAGCCCGAGAGGCCGTTAACAAGAGCTAAGAGGACGTTTCAAGGTCAAATGCCCAGACTAGCGTGACGGTCGAGATATAGGTCGGTGTTTACGAATCTTTTTTTTCCGAGAATTCAATGAAAACCGATACAACTTTCTGAGCATTCAATGAATCCATCCTTACACAAGAGTCTAAGAGGTCGTTAACAAGAGCTGAGAGGACGTTTCAAGGTCAATTGCCCAGACTAGCCTGACGGTCGAGATATGCGTCCGTGTTTACGAATCTTTTTTTTCCAGGAAATTCAATGAAAACCGATGCAGTTTTCTGAGCATTCAATGAATCCATCCTTGCCCAAGATGGATCAACAATTTTTTTCTCGATTTGGACAATGGAGGAGTTAATATTTTTTTTCTTGGCCTTCCGATCTTACAGAATGCGGCGATATTTTAGAGTGAATCCTTTTGTGGCTCAGTAGAGTGAAATCCATTCACGAAGAATGGTATGTGACGGTCAGCCTGCAACTCTCGTAACGTTGGAATCTCCTACGACCTCCTTTTCTACCTTCGCTATCTTCGGTCTACGTTTTGTGCAACGCTTCGTACACAGCCGTGGCTCGCACCGTGACTCGCTTTCCCGTTCAGTGCAACAATGATTCTGTGTGGTTCGGCGGCGAAATCGTAAAAGTCCATAAAACGAACTCTCGAGATATAAAGATTCTACGTTGTGTTCTATCACAGCGGAAAAATTGATTCCAACCATGATAATTATCCGGTCACACTTGGTTTTTGGTACTATTCAAGGTGACATTCGGTAAGCTTTGAATAGTCTGTAACTTGTGAATAAAAAAACACCGCTGGACTTATTCGTTAATGCTTCGAGAATGGAATTATTTTGTTTGGTTTATCTCGTTTATTTGTTTCTGGATGGACAACTTCCGACATGTGGGTGTCGTCCAACGTTATCCAGAGTCTAATTTTTGAGAAGCTTACTTAATTTCATTTATCGAGAGAAATTGACTTATCCGGTTTGCCTCCGAGACACAGAAATATACTGAAAACAATAGCAAAACGTGAGGTTGAACGAATTTACGTCGAGTTCTAAAAATAACTGAAAGTCCAGCACAATATTTTCGGAAAGATAAACTGGGTACCATGTTTGGAAAATTGTCAGTCAATGGAAATTTCAGATTGAACTTCAGCCATTCTCGGAATAATCAGCGTTGAGGAATAAAACCCTGTCCCGTCTTTGATTCGATCAATAAGTTTTATTTCCTCAGAGCATGCTTTTGTCCTCTTCGAATATACCAGATCCAATCGTATAGATATATTTATCTGGATTTATCCACGACATGTCATCGAATCGCAATCATAATTATTTTATCGACGCCGAAAGTCTCCACAAAACAATTGTTGGTTTCAAGAACTCGCACCAAAACGACAAATATTCAAAATCTAAACCCGCACATCGTCAAAACCCTAATTTTCGTCCGTTCATTCGTCACTGGACATCATATCAAATTAATCGACAGATGAGCTGATAACAAAATTGTCTATCAAACCATGGAGATTACCGTGATCCTGGCGGAATTTTGATCTCGACACTTTGTTCATTATTCGGTCAAACAAAATCAGAGAATTTCCCATAGTCACATTTGAAATGCTGCCGAGAGAAAATTGTGGCGCATGATTAACGATCGGTCAATTAACAATGCGAATACATTGGAGTAGGTCGTGTAGGTAATATTGATCCTCACGAATCGCGTGTCCGTTGCCGCTTTGAATGGCCTTGAAACGGTGGTTCATCGAGTGATATGTAAACGAGAGTCCACTCATCATAGACGTGAATGTGAATTACGGGGGGGGAAATCCAGCAATGCAAACTCGCATTAGCGAATGGAAAAAAGCTCTTCATTTTAACTCTCGACGTGAACTCTCTCATTCTCCCACCATCCGGACATTTGAGTACGTGCTCGATCCGGCAGAGCCCCGGCGCGGTTGGAAGCTCATTTGGTAGCTATTTAACTGTGCGTATGCGAACGCGAGCGCGAGATCGACGCCACGCGGAAGACCGAGAGAAAACGCGAGGGTGATTTCCGGTTCAACCTGAATCTGTTAGAATTTTCCTCTTGAACACGATGCCAAGTTGGTTTGAGCGTCGAAGCGAGCGCTGTTTGCAAACCCCTTGGATTTTTATTATTCGCTCGTTAAGCGCCATCACCTTTTCATATTTCTGGGTTTTCGGCGAGCGCGATGGTTTGGAAATCAGCATTGGTAAGAATGTTTTTACCGACGTTGTACAATGGATTCGACGGACTTGTTATGATACAACAATCCGTTTCGCTTGAGGAATTGTTATGGTTTGACGGCCTTGAAAATTGATGATTTTCATGGTTTTTTTAAGATAAATGGGATTAATAATCAGCAGCACTTTTCAAAGTAGAAAATAGAAATTCGGTTGATTCAGTAGTTCGATAAATCTTTAGATACGATTTGATACTGTCCGAAATGCGTTTTTGGTTTGTTCGTAAACGTTCGATAATTGTTTAGTTTCACCGAGAGTTTTTTAGATGTAAAATGGTACTCATATCTCGTTCATCGTATATCGTTGGCTCTCTCTCCTCTGGAGGGTTTGTAGATCATGCAGACGAACGAGATTTTGGTGGGATTCGAACGAAACGCGCTTGAAGACGTGGATTTTTCTCCTTGAGATATTTCGCCACGTGTTCCTCGTCGTTTTTCCAGCGGACATAGACAATACGCTCCAGTCGATGTTCTTCGGTCGTCCCCAGAGAGAAAGAGAGTCAGGCCGCACCGGTCTTTTGCACATTTGGACGTCGAGTAAATTTTGGAGCACGCGCAATTATAAATATTAGTAACCGCGTGCGCGGAAGATCACGGTCTCGTATATTGGTGAAAGACCAATTCTTGAAAAGCGCGAATATATAAATTCTTCGAAAACCTTACAAGCTGGCTCGCAAGCCTGCGCAAGGTTCTATCATCACTGGAGGTACGAATTTGTCTTAAAACCTAGGAATTGAATTACCGTAAAAAAATCGTGTAACCGATATAATCAGTGCATTAAAATTGATGAATTAAGATTGACGACATGACAAGAACTACAAATTCAACCTTATGTCATTCATTTCCGTATAACACCATTCTGGACTCAAATTCATCTATTTATCAATCTCCATCTAAAAAATTCGGGGCTCATCTGTGAAGCAAGACTTCTTGATGACAGCAATCCCAGGTCAAGATGGAAAAGTGACTTCATTCCGCTAGACCCCAACCCAAGTTTGTAACCTTTGCCGCTTCGAGAAAGCAGACAATTTCCACCACCTGTTCTCCGGCTGTGTGGCACTAAGGCCATTAAGGGATAACTACCGCCACTGACAAAGCACTTAGGTTTTTCCATTCATTTCTAACGTCACATCTGCGAAGTCATTGTCGTAACTTATACATAAGTAAAGGATACTTCACGCGAGTTTTAGAGTACTTTACATCGTCTCAACCTTATATAATCCTGAAAACATTGCTTGTATATACTTTGTAGATGTTGTTTCTCAAGCTTGTCTACTTTTATCTTTACTGACATGTTGGTGTATTTTGCTTCCTCACCGAGGAAGCTTTGTTTTGGTTTGTTTTTTTCGAGATGTTCATGAAAACGTGTTCGGAATGTCCCAAAACATCTGAAAATCACATTCAGAAAAAATGTCCGGAAGTATGTGTGTATGTGTGTGTGTGTGTGTATTAGGGTGGGTCAAAAAAAAACTTTTTTTTTTTTTTTTTTTTAATGTCACCCACGAAAACTAGTTCCTAGCTACCTCTCCAAAGTACTCACCGAGTATAAGCTCTTAATATTAATGGGAAGATCTGGCTCATCGTCGTTTTCCATTTTCAATGTAGTCTCATATAAAAATGGTCATATCTTATCACCAATAAACTGTTAAACCAGTTTCATTATGAATATTTATAGGAAATTAAACGCTCTACAAAAATGGTCTCTTATACTTTTTTCATTAATCGAACCATTTAAAAGATATTCAAGGTCAAAGATTGAAGAATTTATGATAAAAATAACTTTTTGTTTTGAATTTTGTAACTTACTGAAAAATAATTATTGTCAAATGGGTATCAATTATTTCTGTAGGAAATTAAACGTTCTACAAAAAAGGTCTTCTACGGTTAATCGATTACTCTAACCATTCAGAAGATATTCGCATTAGAATTTCAGTAAGCATTGGAATTCTAATGCGAATATCTTCTGAATGGTTCGAGTAATCGATTAACCACAAAAGACCTTTTTTGTAGAACGTTCAATTTTCTACAGAAATAATTGATACTCATTTGACAATAATTATTTTTCAGTAAGTTACAAAATTCAAAACAAAAAGTTATTTTTTTCATAAATTCTTCAATCTTTGACCTTGAATATCTTTTAAATGGTTCGATTAATGAAAAAAATATAAGAGATCGTTTTTGTAGAGCGTTCAATTTCCTATAAATATTCATGATGAAACTGGTTTAACAATTTATTGGTAATAAGATATGACCATTTTTATATGAGACTACATTGAAAATGGAAAACGACGATGAGCCAGTTCTTCCCATTAATATTAAGAGCTTATACTCGGTGAGTACTTTGGAGAGGTAGCTAGGAACTAGTTTTCGTGGGTGACATTCAAAAAAAAAAAAAAAGTTTTATTTTGACCCACCCTAGTGGGTATGTATGTAACATTGGGTGAACGTTAACAATTTGAGAACGGCTTGAGACATCAAGCTGAAATTTGTCACACATGTAAAAGGTTCAAGGCGCAAAGCATGATTACATTTTTAGAAAAATTCATGCAGTTTTTTTGTTTTTACGCGGTTTAAAAAAAATTCAAAAATTTATTTTCGGTCTCTAGCTCCCACAATTTTAGAGATGTCGAGCTCAAATTCAGTAGAATGTTGAACTACTACGGGAAGATGCTTGTTACTGAATTTAAAAAAAATCCATGAAGTCCTTTTGTTTTGAAGAATTTTGAAAGGTGTCAAAAATCACTGTGCGCTCTCTAGCTGACGCAATTTTCGAGATATCGGAGAAAAAATTGGCACAAAGTTGCACTATTATCAAAAGATGTTTCGTATTGAATTTGGGCTAAATCCATGGAGCCGTTTATATTTTATGTCGTTTTGACAGTTTTCAAAAATAGACGTGCGCGCTCTAGCTTCCACAATTTTTGGGATATCATTCTCAGGTTCGGTACAAAGCTGTACTATTCTTAAAAGATCTTTGGTATTAAATTTGGACAAAATCCATTCAGACGTAGTTCATAGTTCCTCACAGAGGAAACTCTGGCAAATGATAAAAATTATGATAAAGCAATGTGAAAGGTTCAACGTTGCACCCTTGTTTTTATTGCAAAACACTCATGTAAAAAATTATTGTTAATCGTGCAAATTGCATCTTACTATGTAAATTAGGTGGAACTCGCTCGAACGTGTGCCAAGGCCAATAAAAATGCAATATATATTATTACATTCGTCAAATTACTGAATAGTTGGAAGCCACTCCAGGTTTTTTCTGTTCGTGATGTCGAAGGAATAGCAAAAATCGTTAAACGACGGTACTAGACCTTTTTCCCCTCGAGAACGTACTGTATTATGCGCTCAACCTTTCGTATTATATGTACAAGTCGTAATCGTGTGAAGGCCGACGTATCTGACAGCCCGCGGAAGTGCCGGAAGACGGATGATACGTCGTTTCGCATTTCTGTACAGCGTAAACCTCCGGCTAAGCCGGCTGAAGTATCCGTGAATGCGCGAGCTCTCGATGTCGACGAAGCAAAATTATATCGGGCTATCGTATCAGTTCATTCATTAATCCTCTGTATTTTCGTATCATATTACGAAATTTTCGTACTTTTTTCTACTTTTATTTTGTAGAGTTGCTGTGTAATATTCGCACGCTGTTCGACGTTGAAATTATAGTTTATACATATATGTGTGATGTTTATAAATGTGTGAGAAAAGTATTTCATTCATATTTCGTCAGTTGACACGTGATTATGTTCAACGATCCGCGTGTGATCTTTTTTTTTCATTATTATTCTGATATTGACGGATAAGCGAAATAACGTGAGATTACTGATATATTAAGAGTATGTAGATGAATTCGATTACATGAGATCATTCAGCTTAGTATGCGCTGAATAATTTTATGCAATTCAATTTATTTGCATTATTGGAATACATAAGTAATCTCACGATATTTTCTTAATTTGTCAATATAAAAATAGTAATCAAAAAGAAGATCATCCACCGATTTTTAAAAATAATCATGAATCGAATGACAAAATATAATTTAAGGTATTACTGGATCGATATTAATAAATGCCAGAAATTCTTGCAAATTTAAGGAATGATAGTTTTTGATTAAATAATAATACATGAATTATTTCAGATTTTTTCACCGAATGGTTTAGTAGTTAAAAATTTGTGAATTTAACACGGTCTCTTATGGGAGAACAGCTTCTGCAGACGGTAATGGCTGCAAAACGAATGGAACTAAATGACAGAAAATTCTGAAAATATTATATCATCAAGATTTAAGATCAAACGATTGATTATGCTCAGTTTCAAATAAATCGTCTGCGTAGATCTCGAGAAATTTATTAAAGTAATGAGGACTATCGCTTTTTTTCGAATTATGCTGTGTAGACGTGGCAACGTTGTAGAGTACTATGATGATTATTCTGACGGTATAGTAGAAACACTTTGTTATACCGTGGTGTAAATACTTTCCACCGATATACTTTGGACATTTTTTCTCAAAAATTGCCCACGCTATTTAAGGTTAGAGTTACAAACAAAGCAGCATCAACACAGGAAGCACAACATATGTATTGACCGGTCGAGCAGTGCTGCCACCGATGAAAAAAAAAAATGTCAGATTGCGGCGTTGTCGCGCTTAGCAGTCAATTTATAAAACAGTAAAAATTTTAATCTAACCGTTAATTAATTAACAATCATTGAAAAAATCAATATATATTGAGTTGCTAGGTAATTATTGATAATAATAAAATGATCTGAACGTATTAATTGAATTTGTAAATTGAGAAAATTTTTTCCCGGACAGTTGTACAGTCACTGATAAAACCTTAGTCAAGCACACGCTAATATCGTCGGATTTGACTTCAATTCATATTAAAAAAAGATAATTAATATTTCTCAGTGTTAATTTAATATGACTTTAGCTAATTGTAAGCCAAACGTATACGGCATGATCTAGAATTGTCAATCCACGATTCGCCGATTTTGGACTAACGTTTTGCCCGATGATCCGTCCAGTAAGACCTTAAATTCATGCTCTGCCGTCCATTGAATATAACACCCTGGGCTTACAAATTATCACTACGCTGAATTATCCGTCATCTGCGTCAGTTACTCGGATCAATTCCGTGCATAACGAGGTTTAATTTATACATGGAAATTACTTACCTTATGAGTCATAACATCAACGGTGAAACGTCAGCTCAATTTCTCCCTGGGGATGAGGGCTCGTTGTCTGAAAATATCTCCTCTGTGCGCAGCCAGTCGACACGTGGCAATATTACATCACCCGTTCAAGAAGAGACTGTATTCTGCGACGAGAGGTCGGAATGGACCGATTTGCCTTGCATGCAGCGTACCTGTTCTCTCGCAATTAGAGGGGCAAAGCGACATGCGCAATATTGGACAATGGCTCCATACACTCCAACAGATATCCATCTTTTGACAGCTGGAGATTTAAAGAGTTTATACTCGATCTTACAGCTGTTTAGAAATTAAATATATATCTGTAGTTTGGTAGCAAAACCGAATAAGTCCTTTTTCGAAAAATGAGATTAAATAAGATTCATGTAATTTGGACTTTGAACGACGTTATGAGAAACAGGAATGCCGAAAATTGCCTATATGGGGAAAAATAAACGGCATGAACCTAACCAAATACGAAGTCCATTTTGGAATAAGTCCGCCGGTGTTTTTTTACCCATAGGTTAGTTAGCAGCTGTCGTGGCTTCATGTCCAATGTGAGAAGTAACGACTAAAAGTGAGCCCCCCCCTCCATCGTTTTTGGCGAAAATGTACATAGCGGCTGCCGAAACCTTGGAAAGAGGCATTGAACCCGAGTAGATTTTTGTTGAGGGTTGCCTGTTGTCACAGAAGAGCCGGACTAGTTTTACCCAAGGTATCCTTATATAAGGCAAGCCAGACATTAACCGGACCAGGCCCGAAAAAGATTCAGCTCAGGCAACCATATGTAAGGCAAACCGGATATTGGTCGGATCAGGCATAAATATGTGGCATCTACGGCAACCTTATATGAGGCTTGCCGTAATTTTACCACACCCGGACCTGGCAAGTGGTATCTACGGCAGCCTTAAGGGAGGTATGTCGTAGTTTCACCACGTCGGGGCCTAACAAGCGGCATCCACGGCAACCTTAAATAAGACATGCCATTATTTTATCATATCAGGGACTAATCAGAGTTTTTCGTAGGCCTGCTATAAATTGAACAGCTGCAATAACAGCACTTCAGTCCCCACCGTCTAATCCCCGTTTCTTCGAAATATCCCATATTTGATTTGGATTCAAGTTGACTTAGCTTACTTCGAATTATTTTTAAGTAAAGATTGATAACAATAACAATAAGATTGTTAATCCCCGTTTCTCTTAAATACCCCATTTGGATTTGGTTTTGAGTTGACTTAGTTTACTTCAAATTCTTTTCTCCTCAGCAGAGAAATAAAAAATTTTATGAACAGAAAAATCTTATTTTATAGCGTTGATGTCCTTAACGGGCTATATTATTGGGTACTGGTCATGCGCTGCGTTGCATTCGGATCAGGACCAGGTAAAGGCTACCTTGTCAGGATCTGACCATGAAAAGAAGGCAGCTTTACTTGGACCTGGCCTTGTAAAATTTCTACCCGGGGAAGGAAGGCTTTAAATGTACTTACAGACGAATGCAGCCCGAAAACTTGCACACCAGTCTCTCTCTCTCTCTCTCTCTTTCTGTCTCTCGTTTAAGTCGGGCCGGCATACCACTTGGTTAGTTACGGAATTCGGCGAAAAATAACGAGATTCGGTAGCCAGGAACGGTCGAGAGCCAGGATCTACAACATTGTTTTCTTCTCCGGTCCATTCTTCTTTCTCCGGCTCGTTTTTTCATCTTTCTCAACCGCACCCCGCTCATAGAGTTTCTAACCCCTGCGCTCAGTCGAGGGTTTCAGCCCTACGCAACCTTTTCCCGGAGGACTAAACCACTCTCTTTTCTACTCTCGTTTAACCATTCGCTTTCCTGAACGCCGAGAATTCGCACTATCGCACGCGGCCCCCTTCCTTTCTCCAGCTCTCTCACGTTCTCGCTCTTGATCTCTTTTTCTCTCTCTCTCGGAAAACTCCTGAACTTCCATTCTCAGCCGTCTGTTAGTTCGTTCGTCTTCCATTCTTATCCCCCGCGATAACGGTTCTTCGCTCGTGCTGCCTCCCGGTGAAATTTAAGGCCGCAAGTGCATTATCGGGTAATTCAGAGCATGCGGGAGAAACGAGCAAAGAGAGAAGAAAAGTGGTTTTGTGGATGCGGCGAACAAGCATTTGGTTTGGCAAAGGGCTGGCGAACATCGGATACTATCTGAAGATGGGAACCCAGCAGTCGCTTCCGGCGGCCAATGAATCGTGCGGTAGATCTGGCTCTCAATTGCTCTGTGTTTGCTCAATAAGTCATCCATGGATAAAGTTTTCGCACGAGTGAACTCGTGTGAATTTGTCTCGGAGACTCTTAGATATGAGAAAATGAATAGAATTTACGTCGCAACCACTTGTTTGATTATCGAATTAATTTACTACGTGACGATAATGAGTCTTTAGGTATTGATAAGAAGCGTTTGCGGAGAATGTTTCAACTAAGGGCAACGCATTGAGGACGAGGGATTTCTTTTTTCAATATAAAATCGTCTGAGTATATTTGAAGTGTTATCGAAAATTTTAATTCGTTGACAAGCTTGGAAATATGATACCTAGTTCTATATATATTGTCGAGATCGAAATGCTGCAATGTTAACGATTTTCAGGCCTTCCTGTACCTTCGTTTTTTTAACGTTGTTTTCGGCATAATTATTAGTATATTACCCGAGTTTGAGAATGTTTTTTTGGCACATTTAGCCTGAAAACGTCGCTCGCTTACGTCATGACGTTTTTTTAAACTGTTAAAGTGCTGCAAAAAATCTAAAAAAATTCACGAAGGTTTTTTAAACCTTGAATTGAAAGTTTCAATTATAAAATCGTGAAAAATACATTTTTTAAAAATATTATTTTTACAAAATAAAAGGCAATTGAGAACAAAGTCATTGGTTTACTTCAAAAATCATAACTTTATGAAAAATAATGATATTGGAATGATTCAAAATGGATGTTTCAGGGGAGTAGCTGGAGGAGAGTGTAGCTTTTAGAAAAAAAATATGACATTCGATTCTATTAAAATTGAATGCTTAATTTTTCTAGCTCAACATTGGTAATAAATTAGCCCCATATTTCGTAAAAAAAACAGTGACCAATGTATAATAATTAAAAAATTATCAATGAAATCAATAATAATTCAATCTGGATATGTTTTTTTATCATACAGAAGTAGAAAATTAAATCATTCAATCATTGATATCAATAACACGTCACAAAATTTTCTCATAAAACTCTACAAAAAATTTTCTGTAATTTTTTTTTCAGTTTTTTTGATTCAGGATCAATCAGCCGATGTCGATCCAAGACAGAAACAATATCCCATTCAATTCGTAATTCTTAAGCATTGTACTTGACATCGAAAAAGTAGGGAAAGACGTTTCGTAACGCAACAAGAGCTGCATATCGCGCATTAGATAAAAATCCCCATGATCCGTTTTTATCCTAACAAGCCCAATAAAGTTTCACCTCAACCGATTAGCAAATATCAAGTAAATACATGTCGATTCGACATCACATAACGAACGAAAATGTAGCCCTGCAATCAATCAATAAATATACTCATCAAATATCTCTCGTTTCCATCAACATCCGAACCTGTGTTCCACATTCAACCGATTTTCGTAACCCAATACCGTGCGTTAACGGTTACGAGCTGGGAAAACCGTAACAGACGAAAAAACACCGCAACCCACCGTACAATATTAATGTTTCGATCGGAATATCCGAAGCCAATCGAGTAAATGAAATGTAGAAACATCGACGGGGTAACGAGCATAAGAGAAAACCGGATGCTAATACCGAACGCTCCAGAAACGACCACACTGCGCCGATTCTACCCCAGAATCGAGCGAATGCACAGAAACTACCGCGGAAATTCAAAGAGCGGGTTAATGCCAACGTGAAAATCCCCCCCTTCTCCTCCTCCTCCGCCAATCCCGCGCTTTATCCGAGCGTTGGGTCATTTCGATAACCGAGGCGTGACGTCAGCGCGAAAGCCGCGGACGATGGTTTTGTACGAGCTATATTCGTCGTATCTCTACGGCAAAACCCACCCGGCAAGTTCAACAAACAAACGTTTACGCGCGTTCGTTGTACATACAAACGATTTGTTTTCAACCGAACACAACGCGGATTCGCAACACGTACGGTCACACACACGACGCGGAGAGACGTTTCGCAATCTCATGCGCGCCATCTCTTATCGGCGGTCGGTGAGCATAAACCATCGTCCACTGTCAGTTGGGACTTTGGGTTAGCGGTGGAATCGTGTGTGCCTGTATGTACAATCACGGTTTGGGTTTTTGTCCACGTGGATGGTTTGTATATGCATGGAGATCGCGGCTATCCAGAGGCTCGGCCTGCAGCATCCACCGGACCGGGTTCCCCTCATTTTCGTGACGGATTAACGTGTTACGGCAAATAAATGATGGTAATAGGGCGTGGATAAATAAATAAACCGAGTGCTCGCCAGGGATAGTACGTAAAACGACGGAACTGGTACGAAGTGGGGTTAAACTGGGCAAGAGGGGGGGGGGGGCTGGGTTGGCAGTGGAGGGTCAGGAATGACATTAAAATGCTTAACAAATATTGTGAGATCGGATTTTATCTCTCTTCCTCGCTCCAACCGTGTTCGAAGCGGATTCATCTCTCTCTCTCTCTCTCTGTTTTTGAACATAAAAAATCGACGATTAAAAGGGTTTAAACAAGCACGGAATTACGATCGGATTTTCGAAACACGGGAATAATATTTTTTGAATATACTTGAAAGACCATTGTTATGTGCCAGCTCGAAAAATGTTTGGATTTCATGGATTTTCGGTTCTATGAAGAAGATCAATTGTAATTGGATTTTCGTCGATTTCCGTATTTCTTTTCAATTTGTGAAAACGTGTTTACACAATTGTTTGGAACGAAATATTTTATCAATCCGTATAAAAAATCAAAAAGATTTCGTTTAAATGATGAACAAATATTTCAAAATTAAACTTCGAATTTGGCGTTTTTTTCCGACCCCGCTTTGTCTTTTAATTTTTTCTCTGTTCTACAGCAATTTTGGTAATTATACAGAATGTGAACATCAAGTTTATTTTTGTAAGACTGACAAATGTTGTAGAGGATCTAGTCATGAATAATTTGATTCATCGGTGGTTTGGAAGCAAAATAGAATAAGTCTTGGGCTGAAGGACTGCGGTCGATGGCCCTTTGGCAATATGAGGCAATATGAGGAAAAAAAAAATGTCTACGGCAATACGAGAAATAAGAAAAAGTGTACACCATATCGTCAATAAACATCTTTTACTACTACTACTACTAGAATAAGTCAATTTTTTCGAATTATGAGATTAAGCGAAAAATAGAAATTGCTTATATGGAGAAGAAAATAAGATTTACTTAACGAAATTCGTCTAATTTCGCGGCAAAACCGAATAAGTTCAACGGTGTTTTTTTTATTCATAATTTACAGACTATTTTAATTTCACCAAAAGCTACCTCGAAAACTACCAAAGACTGATTATAATCTCATACTTATTATTTTCGAAATCGATTCATTCGGTGTAACAATGCGTTCTCAACAACGAATCGTTGCATCCGGAAAATTCATTGAATGCATTAATTTGGTCTTGCCTACAAACCACAGATCGAATACACACACGATAGAGATTAAGATCAATGATCGAGATGTTGGGCGGGAAAGGCGTCTTCGTATAATTGTATAATATATAATTACGTATAATATAATTACGTGTCGGTCGTTGAAAGTCATTGACATAACTTTAAGCAAAGAATGTATCGATTATGGAAATCAATCGATTAGGTTTGTTCGAATTGTGTATTCGATATTGAGCCTAAAAATCTATCTGTAATGTGACATGCGCGATACGAAGCCACCGCTTGGACATAAACAGGCGCATTGTCGCCTATATATCAGCGAATTTTCCTTTCTGCAGGGTTTTACTTGCTCACGTTTAATTGACGATTTTTTTTATAAAAAGTGTCGCCAATCTATCATCTGGACATGAATGATGCTATAAAAAATAAATGAAAAATGTGGAACTCCTAAATAATTGTTGGTCTCGAATGAATAAAACCATTCTTGATTATTTATCTTTCCCTGAATTATTGTTGCATCTTCATGGCTTCGACTTTTTCCGACAAGGTTAAATCCTTGCAAAACGTCGATTTCGCGTCTCATACAGGGTGCGCCATCTTTTATGTCGGTATGTAAACATTAAATAAATTTGACATTTATCAACCGATTGACTTGAGTAGACATGTTTTTAAAACGTCAATCCAGTACAATTTTAGTCGCAAAACATTCGCTCGAATTGTTGACACTGAACCTGTTTTTTGGAAGCAAATTTTGATGACCGACGAGGCCCATTTCACACTCTTTGGCGGCGTTAACAAGCCAAATTGCCGCATTAAGGGAACGGAAAATGCACGCCATGCCACACTGCAAATCTAAAAATGCAGTTTCTGCAACGAAAATTCCTTGGACGTGTGCTGTCAAAAATATCGACATTGACTGGCCACCCAGATCTCCAGATTTGACCCCTCCGGACTTTTTTTTGTGGGGTTATTTGGTAAGCAAAGTGTGCCCAAGCAATCCTCAGACCATTTACGAGCTCAAGACAAACATTCGTGTGGACATCATCGCTATACCGCCCGAGATGCTGAAAAAAGTTACGAAAAACGCAGCAATTATATTGATGTATTCTGAAGCTAGTCCAAATAAATTGGAAACGGCCAAATGGAATGAAAATACTTCATATCCGGAAATCGGTTGATAAATGTCAAACCCATTCGATATTCACATATGGACATAAAAAATAGCGCACCCTGTATACATATCCAGAGTTATTCAAAATCACCCCCAAAATCACATGCTTCAAGGTCACATGCTCTTTTTCGTAGCCGTCCACTTACCGTATGATCACCAATTACGATTACATCCGGTAGTTCTCAAAACTTCTCATTGAATCGGAGATAAACGTTGAACTACCTCGGTCACGAAAGTTACTCAACACGCGGACAAATCGGTAACGAATCTACCGAGGCTCCAGTTGGTCCAGATGGAGGCACGAATTCTCGAAGTTCGCCATGGCATTGGCGATCGTGATGGTATACCGATGATACCCGGAGAAACTTCGGCCAACGAACTACTATTCTTTCTCCGAACAATCGTTTCTTTCCCTCAACAGCACTCCTCACTCTTGTATCCCACTCTCACCTCCGTCAACATACTGTCTCTCTCTTTCTCCCTTTTTATCCAGCCCTTGCGTTCCGTCAGTCAACGTATTTGTTCGGAATTTTCCTGACACCAGTGCATGAATCCCTGTGTGTGTGCGTGTGTTTCTTTACACGCAGCATCCAGTCTGACCGAGCCCATCCCCAGACCCAACCGCAGTCTTCTCCCGGTCTCTCTTCGCCTCTTCTCCCTTGGATTGACTTTGATCGAGTTAGCTCACCGCGATTTTTATCCCCAATTTACGAACTCTCTTCTCTCATACTCCGTGCTATCCTTCTCTCTCCGAGCAACGATCCCAAGATCGTGCAATAACTTTCCTCATGCGCCGAGAAAATGAAAAATCTGGATCGGAAAAAGAAAAAGAAACGAAATATCATTCAAAAACTTCGTCTTGTTGAAGTAACGAAATGGCTCCAATTACCGGAACAACGCGCGGAGAGGGCAAAAAGTGGGTTGGGAAGGAAGAATAGAATCGAGAACGAGGGCGACGATGGGTCGTGTGATTCACGCATTAAGCAACGCCTACGGGGAACGAAGAAAAGACCACCCAAATGATCGTACGTCGGATACCAAGGGTCCGAGAGTTGTTGGCTTGCCGTGTAACCCGTTCACTGCCCACTCGGAAACAACTCGCGGCATTAACCCTTATTCCCTTACTCTTTTAATAACGAGCGTCACGCACCCGTTGAGTTCTAAACGCCTCGCTATATAACAACGAATAAAAAAAAAAAAAAGGAAGAAAGTTTCGTCGGCCCAACGGTACGGCGACACTACTTTCCTTCGCAAGCTATTTTTTATTCCTCCCATCATAGCATACCTGGGTCGTTTATCCACTTACTTACTCTCCCTTCTCGATTCTGGGTAGGCACGATTATATACCGGACGAGAGAGAACGTTGGGGCGGGGGGGGAGAGAGAAGGGTAGGAAACTGTGGGGCGAGAAGGACGGACGTGCGATCACGTGTGGGGTGAGTTCGCGGCACGTACGGGGCATGTGCAAAGTGCTTGAGGTAACGGTGCTTAGCAAAGCTCGTGGGTTGTGCTTGGGACTGGTGCTGGTTGTATCGTGTGGCGAGGGGATCGATTATTCGTGTTGAATCGGTGAAACCGTAGCGAACCCGCTGGCTCACGGCTTATCGTTGTACGTCGACGGGGTCCTTACGTCTATCGCGACAACGTCCAGCGTGGACGCGGTCATCGATCAAGTCTACCGGCTCTTGGAACTACGCTTTCTCAACCGTCAGCATGTGGGTATGTGCATACGTGTGTATCGACTACGAGGCAGCGGTAGGTCGGGGTCGGTATGCGCAATGACTCGATAGGGCTGTACGGGAATCGTAACGATTCACCGCAAAATATGGCCCGAAAGCAAGGTGGGGGACACTCGGATTCGACTGTTTGTACGACGTGTGGGGACCTCGTGGTTGATACTTCATCGAGCCTCGAAGGTTTCGCCAACGTTGAAACAATGCGGCTGATCCGGGGTTATTACCTCGCGGAAAGTGGACGTACAACCGGGGTAACAGTGTGGCTTGGACACCGTCGACATATTAGCGTGGTTCTTATTTTGGTTACTTTCGAATTACGCGCCAAAACTTCTGACTCGAAACATACTCAAAATTATTATTATTACGTGAGATTATTCATCGAGTTTATGAACATATTATTGTTAATAAAAGAGGGAAAAAAATTCAACAATAAATTTCAGTTCACTGCCTCTGAAGTCATACAAAAAAAATGTTGTGATCCTCGATGACTTCAATTGTCCTCTTCCCCAGCTCGGCGAACATGTTTCATACTAGAATTAAGAAGTCTCTCGCTGATTCGAGCGCGACGTGTCAGCAGCGTTGTATATGTATTGCGATGCAATGCTTATGGAATATGGACAAAAAAATTATGAATTTTAAACCATTGTTGTAGACATTTTCGGATATGAAATTTGATTCCAGGGGCCCAAGAACGGCGTATACAATCAGTTTTATGCGATCTTGTGCGTGTTTGATGAGTTTCGATTCCTTAAAACGCCCTATTAGGGCTGCCATATTGAATCAAATCAACAATTGATGAATAATTGAGGAAATAATCGAATGAATAAAGTAAGGCACTCGTTACACGTGTTAATATTGAGGTAGAGCGAGTTACTTTCGGAAGACTTTCTTCAAAGTTATTGGAAAATACGATAAGAGACGCAGTTGTGAAAATTCGGAAGATACCTAAATAAGAGCCATCCTAATCTATATCTATATACATAAAAAATGGGGTTTTCTATACAATCGAGGGACCATTCTCGTGTAATTGCACTCAAAATGTCTGGTTTTGTTAATTTTTAAAATAATAAATATGATTAATAATCGATCAAACTTTTTCCTGTTGACTTCTGTGTTGTAGCTTCTCTAGAAATTGTGCGAGGCAGAAAAATTATACGGATTATTAATAAGAATAAAAAACTGTAACGCGATGTCAATCAATTTTGTTCCCAATCGAAATTTAAAAAAATAGTCGCCATTTTTCAGTTAAGTGCCGGATTTGTCCTCTGTTTCGAACATTTTTTTCTGTAAATTAATATTAAATTGTGGAAATAATGAAACAGTTTCATATTGCTCCCGGAAAGGACACGAAGAATGCGCGGTTCAACTTGGGAGGGAAGGCTTAAAAGTTCTTCCATTCAGAACTCCCGTCGTTTTTAAAAAGGCGTTTCTGCAAAAACCGCATTAAAAGTTTTGAAACCGAAATTTTGTCAAACAAATCTGTACTTACAATATCCTTTCGGCTTTTTCAATGTTATTACGGTCAGCAGAAATTTCACTCTTACTAATTTCCGTTCTATGAATAAACGGACGGAGCAAAAATGTCCGCCAAAGAAATGGCCGATAGAAAAAATGGTCGATCGAAAAGATTGCTCATCATTCAGGTTATTTGTTTAGATAATTTATTTATTAAGGTTATTCGGGTATTCGAGTGATTTAAGTTATTTATTTATTTAGGTTGTTTGGATCATTTAGGTTATTTAGGTTATTTAGATTATTTATTTATTAAGGTTATTCGGGTAAACTAAAATTGTGCACGTTTTGGGTTACAAACGTTAAGTGTACAATTTCCGTATATCAGAATAATCTTAATAAATGAGTAACGTAAATAACCCAAATAACCAAAATAACCTAAACAAATAAATAACCTGAATCACCTGAATAACTAAAATAAATAACCTAAATGATAAGCAATTTCTTCCCGGACATTTTTTCTATCGGCCATTTTTCCAGTCGGCCATTTTTGTCCGGCCATTTTTGCCCCGGCCGTTTATTCATAGATCCACTAATTTCACACCAGAATAGTCCGTTGCCCTACCTCATCGTCCTTATTCCCCGCTCAGGATCTACCTTCTCACCGTCGCAGCTATTGATCATGATAGCTCCGTAAAAAAGTAGCTGTGGTTTGAAAAAAAAATGTTTAATAATAAAAAAAACATAAACATCGATTCATAGGTTACGTTGATCGTATGGGGTTCGCAATAGCACCTCGGTGTCACGGCTGTTAGGCGCGTACTCGACCGCACTTCAGACGCAGTAGATAAACCGCGTTATGCTCAGACACGCCGCTAGCGGCCACAGTAGCTACACACCTTCGTGGCAGACATATCAATACACATCATCTGTGTGTACGTGTGTACGTCTTCCATAGGCGCGGTGTTCTGTATGCATACTATACAGAACCACTTCGATAATTTCGAATTCAAGCTTGGAATACGGAAGAGACGATCGTTTCCCCGGCACACAATGGTTGGATACGTACGTAACCGCGGTTGTATTTTGTCACAGAGTCTCGCCGATCATTGTACGTACACCATTATCGTCCTAACTATCCTCACAAAATAACCGTGTTTCGAGGCGTATTCCGCGTCGTACTCCACGGCCGATAGTTCCACGAGAATCGCCGTACTACTACGCTCGCGAATGGTATAACCAGACACCAGAATTCTCATAAATAAGTTATTTCCCTCGGGTGAGATCACCGCGATCTCCACTTCTGGCTGTGTTGCAGGGTTTCACGTGTACGTTGCACTTGAGCATTGTGTATTATAACGCGCTGAGAATTGTGTACGGATTCATGGCCTGCGCGGTCTGTGATATGGCGAATTTCGTTGCCTTCGGGCATTCCCGTACCTCCCCAACGACGTCTCTACTACTGCGGATGCGATACGTATCGAAAATACATGTATATCAATTCGTTGTAACCACAATGGTGGAGTACGTATATGTCTCGTGCGCTTTTACTCTCGTCAATCCCTTCCACGTAACTTCGGTCGAACGAATATCGAAAACTTTTGCGAACGGTAATCGCTCGACTTCGGATTCAACGTTTTACGACTGTTCCGTACTGCGGTGCCTCGTGGAACTCCATCACGAACGTTCGGGGAAGAAGATCGAGCGGATTCTATCCGGATTCTCTGTTTGAAATTCCCTCGGGATAATCGCCAGAGCTTTCTCGATATTTCTATCCGTTTCTCGTGAAATTCTTGTTTGTTTTTTTTTTTTTGTTTGCGATAAATCGTGGGGTGAGATTTGGGAGACGAGGGAAACTACGATGAGTTTTATTATTAAGGGATGTCAATTAACATGATTATATTTCGACGGAGATGTAAGAAGACCGATGGGTTATTTTTTTTTTTTTTGTTAATGAAGCGAAATTTTGTTGATATGCTCGTGTTTCCGGGTTGACATTGCTCGTCGTGGCTAGACGATCTCCTGGTTTATCCAGAGATTTTCCGAATACAGACAGCAAGCGACTGTTCGCATGATCGCTATTCTCAAATGATGAAGTATATTGAGTGACATAATACTACAACATGATTATTATTTGGCGGCAATATTTTTTAGTGCAAGCAACAATTCTATAGATTTTTTTTTGTGCCATGGAATTCTGTGTACTCACTGAGGATCATAATCCTGGTCGGGATTTGCGTTGCAATACGAATAAAATCAAACTCGTTTTTCATGACAAAAAAAGCTGTAACTTCTAAACTAAGTCCACAGCCAAGTTGAAAGTGGTCTCAATCGTTTTGTTTTTATTCACAGCATTCAGATTAAAAAAATAAGAAAAATGAAATAGGTATTTTTTGAGATATTCAATGTTTAGTCGATCAATTGTTGATTGATAATAGTTCAAACGGTACAACATAATTGTACCTATTTTTATTATAAATATCGTCAATAATTGGAAACCTTCAATCTACTGCATCTCAATAGCGGGTGCTGAAAACGGCAAACCCTGAAACACGTGTCTCTTTATTTTCGATGTAGATTAATGTAAAAAATCGTGGGGCAAAAATTTTGAGTCGAGGTGTACGCGACTACCCGGAATGCCATGGAATGCCCCATAAATTCTCGTTATATTCTACATTGTCTGAAGAAATTACTGTGTAGCAGCTTAAAATTCATTAAACAAAATAGAATAATTCGACCGACGTTCGTTTTATTTTTCGACCCTTCATAATAAAAATACACAAAAAAAACAGTATGGATCAGAATTACAGTGCCAACTTAGTAATTTTTCATAGATTTTTCTCTCAGTGCAGTACTGAAAGATCCGTAAATCTAGAGGCAAATAGGCAGCCCTGGCAACACTACGCTCATATCAAGTCCAAATCACCGAGACGATGACAACCAATCGCAAAAACTTCGTAACAAGTGTACCAACATGGGTCATACGTGTGCTTACCACAGTTTATCTAATTTTTTCTCCAAAAACGTTGAATAAAAACGTTGCACTACGAAAAACCTTGCAGGCTACAGGCGGTTGGTTCGTACGGACTCGTTCCATTCCACCCGTAATTGTGTTGTTCCATTTTTAAGCTGGCTAGAAGGTTGGAGGTGGGTCTATCGTGATTCCGTTTGTTCGGGACGCGCCTGGACGATTCTCCGCACGTCTTGGAAAGGAATCACGTCGCCTCCCTCTCCCTGGCAAAATAAAAACAAATAGAGAAGTTGGCACGTACCGAAGATGTGCAAGAGGGCAAGGAGGTCAGGGAGGAAAGGAGCGACTGTCAAGAATCGAAAGAACAAGAGTATACGCTAAAGAAGGTGGAGGAGCGAGTGGGCTGTTGGGGTTGTGGCCAATAAGCGGCAAGTGCGAGCGGGAGACAAACGTCTACGAGCGCGGACGATGCAAGTGAGAAAGAGAGAAATTGGGTGGAAAAATAGAGGAAGAAACGGGAGACGTTGGAACGTCGGTAAGAAGACAAATGATGATTGCGACAAACTTCTTAAGGACCTTGTGTACACGTGTGTTGTATCTATACAAGTTATGTCGTGTGGGAGCGAACAAGAGCCAACACAGCAAGTCCCAGCTGAAAAACCCGCGCGGAGAGAAGAGAGGAGTGAACCATCGAACGATTTTACCGTGGCCGAGTAGAAGCATCGGGGAAATAAGAAGAATAAAGATGAAATAGAGTGCAATCTTTGGATGATGGTGCGGGTGATTCGTTCGGAAACAACCACTGAGAAAAATGGAAGCTGCTATCACAAATACAAGTAGCAGTTTCGAATCTTCATAAATTAGGATACATAATATTCGTATATTTTTCGCTCCCTTGTGGAGGAAGCTGCGTGATGATGAAGAAATTGGGATTTTTTAAATTCCCAAACGTGTCTGTTGTTGCCATTCGCGAATTTCGATATATTGATGTTAATAGT
Source organism: Sussaba pulchella (assembly GCA_963971145.1). NCBI lineage: Eukaryota > Metazoa > Arthropoda > Insecta > Hymenoptera > Ichneumonidae > Sussaba > Sussaba pulchella. The sequence continues at coordinate 4,218,842 of OZ020170.1, forward strand.
TCTTCACGAATGAAGTGATCTTCCATGATGTCGGCATCGAATTATGTCTAGATCCTTCATCAAGTGGTTAGGATTCTATGGGAAGTAGAACTATTGGAAAAAATTTAGTTTTGCTCTAATTCAGATGTGCTTTGAATCATCGAAATCAAATTTGCTACAGATATAAAATATCATTGAGTCGAACAGTTTATGAAATTCGGTGCGAGTTGATTAGAAGGATCAAAGTTCAAAAGAATTTGAATTTTTTGAGAAACTTACGGACATTTGTCGACATATATATGGGGCAGGCCACGCCAACTCAGCCAGCTGACAACCTTCTATTCTCCGATCAGGTCGATAATTTTTTTTTAGTATCTTTAGGGTCCTACGACTTTACTAATTTTTTTTCAGATTTTTTAGACCACCCCTTCCCCTCGCCCCACCCGATATACAGAAATGGGGCAACCCACGCTATTTCAGATGGCTGATTCCCCGATGCGGTCGATAATTTTTTTTAAGTATCTTACGGATCCTACGACCTCACTAATTTTTTTAAAGATTATTTCGACCCCCCTTCCCCTCACCCCGACCCCCCCAATTTTTTTTATCAAGAGGGAACGGCTATTTCGCTATTTTTCAATTGAATGAAATTTTTTTCCTAGATACTTTATCGAAATTGAAGAACTTTTTTCATAAAATTGAAGTGGAACTATTGTTTTTAATATTTTATTTTAATTTTTTTTCCATTTTGAAAAAATTCCTCTTTTTCCGAAATTTTGATATGATCATGGTTTCCTATTTAAAAAAAAAAAGAAATATAAAATCTCTCCTGCGAAAAATCGATATTTCGATTCCGTTAGAAGATATTCCGATTAGAAATCAGAATGACAGGGTTAGCTCGTCTCACGGGGGAGAAAATGGATGTTCTATAGAAAATAATCGGAATATCGATTTCTTGCAAAAGAGATTTCATACTTCTTTTTTTTTTTAAATAGAAAACCATGATCATATATTAAAATTTCGGAAAAAGTGGAATTTTTCAAAATGGAAAAAAAGTTAAAATAAAATATTAGAAACAATAGTTCCACTTCAATTTTATGAAAAAAATGCTTCAATTTCGATAAGGTATCTGGGAAAAAAATTTCATTCATTCGAAAAATGGCGAAATAGCCGTTCCCTCTTGATAAAAAAAATTGGGGGGGTCGGGGTGAGGGGAAGGGGGAGTCGAAAAAATCTTTTAAAAAATTAGTGAGGTCGTAGGATCCGTAAGATACTTAAAAAAAATCATCGACCGCATCGGGGAATCAGTCATCTGAAATAGCGTGGGTTGCCCTATTTCTGTATATCGGGTGGGGTGAGGGGAAGGGGAGGTCTAAAAAATCTGAAAAAAAATTAGTAAAGTCGTAGGACCCTAAAGATACTAAAAAAAAATTATCGACCTGATCGGAGGATAGAAGGTTGTCAGCTGGCTGAGTTGGCGTGGCCTGCCCCATATATATATAAAAGGGCAGGGATATCTTTTACTTGATTGATGAACTTGAGATTAACCAACGCGTTCGACATCAATAAAACGTCTAATTCAGTCAGTTTCAGCGAAGGCATCTTTATGTACGGCAAACCGGATATTCGTCGGCCTGACCGAGAAAACAAGGCAGCCTGACTTGGATCCGGCCATTGCCTTGTACAATTTCTACTCGGGATGTGCATAAGTACGAAGTAGAAGACGTCGTCCAAAATTCTGAATCAATATAGTTCAGTTTCGCGTGAATCGACGTTGCCACTTAGGTGTACTATAAGTTTCCTGACTTTATGCGATCCCTAATAATTTTTATATCTGGAGATGATTTACGGACGTTGATTGCAAACCATTGAAAATGAACGCTGTACAATAGTATAAGAGGAAACCAGGTGCGAGACGAAACTTGCAACCTGCTTTTCGGAATTTGAAGGGAATTGCCTGCACAAACCCTTTCTTCGTGAAGAAGCCAGAATTGACAGAAGACAGCTCTTTATGGAGAAGTCAGTAAGATACTTTAAATTCAGTGGAAGCAATTGGCGAGCTTTAACTTATTGCGGCTTGTTTCTTTTTCTACCGTCATACAACATACGTTTCTCATTCTCTCAATTTTTCCCCTGCCACCGTGCAATATCGAAACACTGATATCTCTGCAAACGTGTTGAGACACATTCATCACCGTGCTAAAACCATCCTCTGCCTCCACGTTGAACCCCTGCGGCGGTTAAACATGCTTCACCAAGACCCCCGCACGTTTCTAGTAAATACAACGTACATATAGGCACGCATACACGTGTATATGGGCCAAACAACGTCGAAACACCGGACTGAAAACCTATCCCCCGATGTGGCCAATGATTTTTTTTTTTTAGTATCTTTTGGATCCTACGATCTCAGTAATTGTTTTGAAGATTTTTTAGACCCGTTCTCTCTTCCCCCTGCCGCTATTTTTTCTTTAAATCAAGAAGTAACTGCTATTTTCCCCATTTTTATTCGGATGAAAATTTTTTCCCAGATACTCTATTGAAATTGAAGAACTTTTTTCATAAAAATTGGAGTGGGTAGCGGGTTCCTAATATTTTATTTTATTTTTTGGAATTTTGCGAAAATTCGAATTTTTCCGAAATATCATTATATGATAATGGTTTCTCGTTTGAAAAAAAAAAAAAACAGAAAAATGTGATCTATCTAGCGAGAAATCGATATTTTGAGTATGAATTGATTTGATTACGAAAAAAATAATTAAAACATCGATTTTCTATCGAAAACAATCAAGATATCGATTTTTGGTATTTTTCTTTTTTTTTTTCAAATGGGCAACCATTATTATATATTGAAATTTCGGAAAAACTCGAATTTCTCCAAATTTTGAAAAAAAAAAAAAAAATATCAGGAATCCGCCACCCACTCCAATTTTATGAAAAAAGTTCTCCAATTACAATAGAGTATCTGGGAAAAAAATGTCATCAAAATAAAAAGGGGAGAAATACCAGTTACCTCATGTTAAAAAAAATGGCGTCAGGGAGAAACGGAAAAATGCGTCTAAAAAATCTATAAAAAAAAATTAATGAGGTCGTAGGATCCAAAAGATACTAAAAAAAAAAAAAAAATCATCGACCACATCGAGGGATAGAAGGATTTCAGTTCGGTAATTTGGCGTTGTTCTCCCCATATACATACTCAGACGACGGACGTACGACATGAACTCGTCGCACCAGCATCAGTAGATATAACTTCTGTAACTTCTGTCACTCCCGAGTCCTCTGCCATTAACTCTTCCGTCCCGTATCTCGCAGCCCTTCTTTTCAGGCTTCCCGCGATATGTGCTTCAACACATGGTTGTATACGTGTCATATATATTTTCACGAGACGCCATATAACACGCTGCCCCTTGCTTTTCCCCGTATACTCCTTATTAGCATAGGCCCCGAGGCGATCCACTCGAGACTCCGAATCTGCTTGACTCAGCCTCCCACCTTTGCATTCGTGTCATCCATTTTTCTCATCCGGCACTCGCGCACGAGTCGTTATATCCGTGTATCTCGGTTTTACCATTTACCTTCTCGGTTTAAGCTTCGGGGATATCGCAGTGTCATTTCAGCCCCCGAGCGATGAAAATATTTGTCTTCTGTGCACGGTACAAACACGTTTACGTGTCGCGCAGGCTCACAATCCCATCGAGACGCAACCAACCCACTCTCACGCTTGACGACTCTTCGCTTTGTCACCGACGCGAACTTATCCGCTCGTTTGCTCATCGTCCCTCGGAATTTTTTTTGAAGAACGAGCAGCGGGATCAAAGTGCTGAATTTTTTTTAAGGTCCATCGGTCGGGAAGTTAAAAAATTTCGGGTTTCTGTGTGTCATGAAAAATGATATTTCCGGATTGCAAGCCGTTCACGGATCAATGTTTTGAACACACGAAAAATTCTGTCACTACTGCAGCTATTTCCTATCTTTTTTTTAGTGAAATCTCCTCGAACTTATTATTAACTTCTCGTTTGAAAACGTTTTTTTGGCACCTTTAGCCTGGAAAGGTTCGTCGTTTACGTCCTGAAGTTTTTTTTAATTGTTGAAGTGCTGCAAAAGATCTGAAAAAATTCACGAAGGTTCTTCAAGCCTTGAATTTGAAGTCTCAATTATAAAATTGTGAAAAATACATTTTTTTATGTATTTTTTATACAAAATATAAGGCAACTGAGGACGAAGTCATTAGTTTACATAAAAAATCTTACCTTATGGAAAATAATGATATCAAAATGATTCAAAATGGATATTAAAGGGGAATAGTGTAGCTTTTATAAAAAAATATGCCATTCACTCATTTTTTAATTAAATGCTTAATTTTGCTATCTTAAAATTGTCAATAAATAAGCATATTTTGTAGAAAAAACAATAAAAAATGTATAATAATCAAAAAACTATGAATAAAATCAATAATAATTTAATTTTTATGTGTTTTTTACTATGAAAAAGTAGAAAATTACATTATTCAATTGTTGATTGCAATAACACGTGACAACATTTTTTCATAAAACTGTACAAAAAAATGTTGGTAATTTTTTTTTCGTGGTCGCGTATTTTGGTGACACTTTTACGGTCACAATGACCACTAGGGTGGGTAAAAAAAAAACTTTTTTTTTTTTTGAATGTCACCCACGAAAACTAGTTCCTAGCTACCTATCCAAAGTACTTACCGAGTATAAGCTCTTAATATTAATGGGAAGAACTGGCTCATCGTCGTTTTCCATTTTCAATGTAGTCTCATATAAAAATGGTCATATCTTATCACCAATAAATTGTTAAACCAGTTTCATCATGAATATTCATAGGAAATTGAACGCTCTACAAAAATGGTCTCTTATACTTTTTTCATTAATCGAACCATTTAAAAGATATTCAAAGTCAAAGATTGAAGAATTTATGAAAAAAATAACTTTTTGTTTTGAATTTTGTAACTTACTGAAAAATAATTATTGTCAAATGGGTATCAATTATTTCTGTAGGAAATTGAACGTTCTACAAAAAAGGTCTTTTGTGGTTAATCGATTACTCGAACCATTCAGAAGATATTCGCATTAGAATTTCAGTAAGCATTGGAATTCTAATGCGAATATCTTCTGAATGGTTCGAGTAATCGATTAACCACAAAAGACCTTTTTTGTAGAACGTTCAATTTCCTACAGAAATAATTGATACCCATTTGACAATAATTATTTTTCAGTAAGTTACAAAATTCAAAACAAAAAGTTATTTTTTTCATAAATTCTTCAATCTTTGACCTTGAATATCTTTTAAATGGTTCGATTAATGAAAAAAGTATAAGAGACCATTTTTGTAGAGCGTTTAATTTCCTATAAATATTGATGATGAAACTAGTTTAAAGATCTATTGGTGATAAGATATGACCATTTTTATATGAGACTAAATTGAAAATGGAAAACGACGATGAGCCAGTTCTTCCCATTAATATTAAGAGCTTATACTCGGTAAGTACTTTGGAAAGGTACCTAGGAACTAGTTTTCGTGAGTGACATTAAAAGAAAAAAAAAAGTTTTTTTTTGACCCACCCTAATGACCACTTTAAAACAGAAAATCAAAAAAATCACTGACAGTTTTGATCAACATTTTCTGGAAATCTGGGGTCATTTTCGTCCGGAACAAAATTGAACTACCTGGTGCAAAGGGCAGAGAGGAACTGCCGCGCTAAAACTAGGTAGGTAGGTCCTTGGGGTACCTAACTTTTTTTTACAGAAGCATAATAGCGGTCTCTCTTGCCGTTTTCAAAAGATACAATTACATTTCATGTTTGCTCGGACGAAAATCGACCCAGGTTTACAGACCAAGGGCCAATCAAACGAATGAATCATTGATAATGGTCCAGCTACTGCATTTTCGGACTTTTGAATCGTTGGACGTTTTCGTATTCGCCAATTCGATATGACCCCGAAAACACGATTCCTCGGTGACACGTCTATACGTCGTCTGGTCTTCGAACCGAGTGCGAACATTTTGCCGGGGTTTTAAGTACGTAGGTAGTGGCTTTACGTGCGATAGTCCGTTGAATAATGTCTCTTTCGTACGGTTGCCGCTATCAGTCCAGGCTTTCTCAGCTCTGGTATGACTCACCCTGCCGTTCTCCGTGCTAGCTCTCTCGTCTTCCACACCCTTCCTGGACTCCCCGGAGAGCTCATAACTATTACGTCCGGATAGTATAATACCTTATACTATATGCGTTGCCGAAGCCAGTGACGTAGGCCAGAGGTTACTGGACACTCGGGAATCCAGTTAATATGTCTTCTGGAAGGATGAGGTGTGCATATGGTGTACGACGACGGAACCTGCTCATACATACGTATACTATGTACCTATAGTGTTGTATATAAGCTCGTGTACACCGATAAGAAAGGTAAGAACTTTTTTCCGGACAATTATCATGATAGACATGTCATGATCTTTTATTGAATCATCAAGGAAACTAACAAGTTTGGACTCAATCTTGCACACTCTCGTTTCTTTTTGCTTCTTCATGAAGGAAGCTTTGTGACGGTCCAAAAAGTTTGGAGTGGGATTTTGATGTTGATAGGTTCAAAATGTCTGGTAACATCGAGAAATAACATTTCGGGAAAATGTCCGGATGCATGTGTGTGTGTGTCTCTGTGTGTATGTAACGACTCTTCAAAATTCAAATGACGATAACTCGAGAACGGTTTAAGCTACAGCGTTCAAACTTTTTATACCCGTGGTGCCTCAAAATCTCTACATTATCTGTAAATTTTGCAAAAATCGACGCAGCCGCTCAAATTATACAACGCTTTGAACTTTTCAAAAAATGTTTGTACTCACCCTAGCGTCCGCAAATTTTGATATATTTCTCTGAATAGTTCTCCACGTGTAGATTTATGCACACTGATTTTTAGTCTTGCATTTGAGCCGAATCCCTCGAGGAGGTGGAATTTCATGATATTTTGAATTTTCCGAAAAATCAATTTTTTCGTTCTATCTACTGTTAACATCAACCAATCGAACCCTTATTCTCTATAAGTATGTAATATCATTGATATATGATGAAGATGAAATGTTGCAGAGATCGGCTAAAAGGATCAAATTTTAGAGCGATTGGAAATTCATAAATTCCCACTTCTGAAAATTAACAAATCCTTGATTGATCATGTTAAAGTTTATAAACGTGTATAAGCTAACGTTTAAGTTTATTCGTTACTTTTTGTTGCTTAGTTTGGTAGATATTGAACGACGCGTTCAAATTCTAGAAACATGCTGGAAATTGAAACTTGCAATTTGCTCCCCCGAATCGTAAATAGTCAACGAAAATTCTTTCATGAGAAAATCAGAAGAAAGATGCTTCCTTATTCTGGAATCCGCATAAAGCAATCTCCGTACACTTCTTACGATTCAGAGGAAACAAATTCCACGTTTCAACTTAGAGCTTTTTTTCTTTCTCAGGGAAACGCGCGCTTGTGACAGAAATCGTTTTCCCGGTTTTTTATGTTACCGATAGTCTTGGACTAGGCCTTTCATTACAAAAATAAATCGATTCCCTACCTGCAAAGTTTGAATTGTTATTACGGTGCGAATGCATATTTTTTCACTGTATCCGTGTGACCCGAGAACTTCAGGTTTCGTCGTGTTTATTTCACTCTTCGTCTTTCACGCTGCTCTGTTTTTGATAGACTGCTATTGTTTACCGTCAATATTGGTAGCAAGCGGTACTATTCAAATTGGATCCAGGTTATGTTTGAAACATTTTTACAATTCACAATGTGAATCGTGGAATTGTATCCATATATTATGTAGAAACAAGAGTGCGTAAATGAAAACATAAACACATAGTACATTAATGATAGAACTTTATCGTATATATTTCATTAATGGCATTTTATACAGAGTCGAACTGTATTTACACTCATCAAAAAAATCAAGGGAGCAGAATTTTTTTCCATTTTTTTACGTGATTTTACCGTAACTGTAACTTCGCGAAAAATTGGCGTATTGAGATGAATTTCGAACCATTTTAGAGCTTGACACGTCTAGTTTTGAAATCTCATGATGGCATTTTTTTCCCGGCCATTGATCATGGCACAATCAAGGAAAATTTCGCGAGAAAAAATTTCCAACAATTTTTCCGTTTTTCAGAGTTGTCCGTCCCCGGGAACGAGAAATTTTTTTTCCGACTTAATCAATGCCAGTCACTTAGCCTGATTCTTTCCCTTCGATTCGATTTTTTTATTTTTTCTGTAAGACAATTTATCGCTGAGATATCGGCCGGTGAATGAAAAAAACATCTTTTTTCGTTTGATCATCGATTTTCGGTAAATTTTTTTTCACGAAATTTCTCTTGATTGTGGCATTATCAATGGCCAGGAAAAAAATTCCATCATGAGATTTCCAAATTAGACATGTTAAGCTTGAAAATGCTTCTTTATTCATCTCAATACGACAATTTTTCGCGAAGTTACAGTCACGGACAAAATCACGTAAAAAAATGGAAAAATGTTCTGCTCCTTTAATTTTTTTGATGAGTGTAGATTCGATTTTTCTCTGTACGCACGGGTTCAAGTTTCTTGCTGTTCCCTTGCGGCCTTAAAGCGAGCATGTTGCACCCATAATTAATATCGAATTATGATAACAAAAAGGAAAAAATGATGATTGGAGATTTGCCGGTGACAGATTGGCGTATACTGAAAAAAGAGAGCGTGCCCAGAGAAACAAAGAAAGTCAGAGCCGAAAGAGCCCAAAGTTCGCTTGGCAAATGAACACGGCACCCTGAAGGTGTATTTTTGTAGGAGGACGGGTTCAATTTCAGGAGCTGCCCCACCCTCACTCACTGTGCAAAGCCGAGCGCCCTTCGAGCGGCTTTCCTGAATAATTTTCCGAAAAGTCATTCCGAAAATTAGCGCATTTTTCTCGCGGAACGTCATATATGTTTAGTGACAGTCCACACGCACTAGCTAGATTTAAAAAAAAATACAAAAGTACGTTCTAAGTAAGTCAAACTTTTCGATGGACGGAAACTTATGAAGTGTTCTCTCCCTCAGGAAAAATTCTTCGCGAAGCTTAATCGAAATTGCCATTGGTTGACAAGTTTCGGGAAATATCGTCCATTTCTGAAAAAGTCGTGTTGCACTTTTTGCTATTTTCTGAACCCTGGGTACGTCCGTTTCTTCCCCACGTTTTGCGATCGACGTTGGCATGATCATTAGTAGACTTAATGATCAAAATGATCATCAAAAACCAATATTATTTCGATGCCGGCATCAAATTGAAGCAGACAGAGAAAACATTTCGTTTCCTCTATCACTCTTAAGCAGACGTCTCCATGCTCTGAATCGAAGGAATGCGAAACTGCGGCTGCCTACCAAGCATGGCACGAAAGGGAGACCGAAGATAAGAAAACGGCATAGGACAGCGGAACAGTTAGTGACGGGACGATCTTTTCATCTCGAACGTTACATAAAAATCGTCTGCTCCCTCGTGAGCCTATAAAATTGTTACATCAAAGATGCTAGTTTCGCTGCTCAAACAATTTCATTTCTATTTACATCTTAACATCCGACGAGACACTGCAGAAACAACAATAACCTACCAAACACGGGTTGTGTAACGGGTGGCGAAAGTCCCTAACACAAATGTGTCGGATAATCGACACGGTTTCAACAGTCCGAACATTGGCGATATCGCAGCCAGATAATTCAACGATATTGGCTCGATATTATTGTCGCCAGATGTTGGCACGATCCACGTTAGGTCGATCCGGGTAGATACGTCTTATCGCGAGTAACGGCCGGCAAGACCGGTACACGGTGAGTCCAGTAGTTTATCGGCGTTGGGGTGGCATCCCCAAGCCCGAAACTTGGCAGCCGAGAATGTTCCAGTTCTGTATCGTGTTTGCGGTCACCGACGTATGCAGTCATTCGCACATATGTCATTTTCACGGAAAAAACGTACCACGGTTGTATAACGCGATATACAAGACGTATGTGTGGGGTTGTGTGTAAAGAATACGTATGTATGCGCAATGTGTTCCGTTCCGTACATCCCTGCGTCTTGAAAACGTCCGTCTCACGCTCTCTCGAGCGCGACCAACGTTCGCGACGTGCGATATCGTCAGCTCTTCGTTTTTCACCGATAGAAGCAAAAAGATACTGCAACCTATTGGCTGCACGAACCCCTACCTTTTCCGGTGTGGAATCCTTCTCACGTACTGCTGATTTCATAATTTCGGCATCTTGCCAGAGCCATCTCTCTTCCTCGTATTTCCTCATACATTCCGGCGCATCCGACGTTCTCTCGAATGATGCGTTCTTCCCTCGTTCCGAATACGTGACCGAACCTTTTTGTGAAATCGAAATCGACTTGAATATCGGCCAGGGTTCTCACTCTTCCGGCCTTCCTTTCCTTCTCCCCGTACCCGTCAATGTTATAATAATTCGCACGTCGATTTCAACGAGTGGAAATTCGTTAAGGGTTGCCTGTTGTCACAGAAGGGCCGGATCAGTTTTAGCCGAGGCATCCTTGTATAAGGCAAACCAGACATTGACCGCACCAGGCCCGGGAAAGATTCAGCTCAGGCAACCTTATGTAAGGCAAACCGGATATTGGTCGGATCAGGCATAAATATGTGGCATCTACGGCAGCCTTATATGAGACTTGCCGTAATTTTACCACACCCGGACCTGGCAAGTGGTATCTACGGCAGCCTTAAGGGAAGTATGTCGTAGTTTCACCACGTCGGGGCCTAACAAGCGGCATTCACGGCAACCTTAAATAAGACATGCCATTATTTTATCATATCAGGGACTAATCAGAGTTTTTCGTCGGCCTGCTAGAAATTGAACAGCTGTAATAACAGCACTTCAGTCCCCACCGTTAAATCCCCGTTTCTTTTAAATATCCCATATTTGATTTGGATTCAAGTTGACTTAGCTTACTTCGAATTATTTTTAAGTAAAGATTAATAACAATCACAATAAGATTGTTAATTCCTGTTTCTCTTAAATACGCCATTTGGATTTGGTTTCAAGTTGACTTAGTTTACTTCAAATTCTTTTCTCCTCAGCAGAGAAATAAGAATTTTATGAACAGAAAAATCTTATTTCATAACGTTAAGGTCCTTATCGGGCTACATTATTCGGTACTGGTCATGCGCTGCGTTGCATTCGGATCAGGCCCAGGTAAAGGCTACCTTCTCAGGACTTGGTCAAGAAAAGAAGGCAGCCTGGCTTGGACCTGGCCATCGCCTTAAAAAATTACCACTCGGGCCGTTGAGAAAGATTTAACAAGTTCCAAAAATAAATGCCCTACTATCAAACCCAATGCCCCCCGGAATTAACGTGTTTACCACGCTCGGTTTTCCGTCAGACGGATAGGTGAAGGTAATGCGAGCTCAAAACGGGCTGCTTTCAGCGTTTTGCTCTCCTTTGGGGGCCTTTGAAGTAGCTTACGAACTCCCTCGCATGACAACCGATAGCTTATGCGCAGCTACGTATATACATACTGTAACAAGTCGCCCGGCCTCCAAGTGGAGTTCAGCACTCGACGGCTGGATAGCCGTGTGTCACAGCGTCGGTACTCGCAAGCAACACCATGGTCCGCCCTATTGTTTGAGCTCTTCATTCAATCTCGATTCCGAACCACGCACAAATTTTTCAATTCACGTGCTGAAAGGCTGAAAAAATTGGAAATACTCTCTTTTACACAGTGTTCATTGAACCCGGAGCTTAAATCCGTTCCATCTACAAAAAGAGAAGCCATTTCGAAAATCCTCGGTTTGATATTTGATTACCGTGGAGTATTGAATCGATTCAATATATATACGACGAGGTGTACACGTGATAGTTATAGCGAGGGAATAGAAGCAAATAATAGCGTCTATGGCTCTCGACCGTTATTTTGCGGGGGATTTGATATTTTGCTAACGAAGTGCGACTGTAATTCGAGAGCTTCATGAAGAGCTGAAAAAATACCTCCTAGTTTGTTAACCGGCATCAGCGGCGGGTGGCTTCAATGATCTCCCAAGTCAAGCAATTCCATTGCAGGTCGGCAGTTGGATTGGTGACCACTCAGACATATGCTAGTTAGCCGTGTTTCTATGCCCCCGATGTATTTTTATAACAATGGAAACCCAGTTTTCGCAGTTTCTCTCTGCCCTTGTGTAAATGGGATTTGAAAGCAATGCATTAGAAATTGCGTGGATGCAGGTAACTTTCTCGGGATAAGCTCTCAGAACGGAGAAATAAAATCGAGAGGGAAAAACGCACAAACGAGGTGACATACAAGATAATCCATATAAAAAACCAACTATTAAAAAAATGTTCACGAGTTTGTAATCACTGCATTCACCTTTGTCATCATCCCCGAACGGCTTAGTGTCACTGCGAGATCTCCATCGTTTCACTGGATTTTCTTTGACCAAACCACATTGTTCCAAACAACGTTTTTCATTCTCGCGTAAATGAAAAGCATTGTAATCAACTTGCCCCTGCCCGAGAGATCAATGCCAGTTTCTCGTTGGAAAAACTCAATGGAAGTAATGCAATTGTTCGGGTGGAACAGCATGGCTATCGATTTTTCAGTTCACGACCGAAGAATACGGCTCAAAACGAGAGTACACGTGATAATCATCTCGAGTTTAATTAACGAGAGAGGTGCAATACCCTTGACGATAATTCGCGGACGTTGCGGATTCGACAATGAAACGCACACAGATCCACATCCGAGGTCCCGAGATCCCATCAGACCTATTGCGAGATTTTTATAACAGAGTTATGTCCCCTCCAAGTAAGGTTTCACGTAGGTGTACACTATTTTCACGAATTGCGTCGCTTTTGCATGTCGAAATGTGCCGAACTAAATTCATCAACGCAATGGGTAATTTTCAAATCACTATTGATCACATAAACCTTTATTAACCCTGCACAACGTATCAACGAGTAGATATAAAACCGTGAAACGTTATTATAGCAGTGCAGCTGCTGCATCGCACTTTGTCCGTTTATTTACTCGATAACCGTGTCCTTGTTCCTTCTTTCCTGCATCAACGCAACATCAGTGCTTATTTTTTGTCCAATAGCACTCTGACGTACAATCGATATTATGAATGAAAAATAATTTTATGGACCTTTCGTGGTACACGATGCCCGAAACAAAGGGTAATTAATGAGACACGACCAGCCGGAGCGTGGTATCAACGGGTTGAAGGGTAACAAAAGGACGAAATTGGGAGTTCGATTCACAGCGCTGCCATCAACAGTGTTTGGTACACGCGCCACCATCATTAACGTTACACCCTGTCCTCCGAATCTCTTATTTCGCTATACCTATAGCCTACGTCCGTTTGGTGTCATTCTCGCGGAACTCCGACGAGCAGCGGCACTCAATACACAACGACGCATGATTAATGATAGGCAATGCGCCCGCTAGCTCGTCCCCTCCCCGCTGGCTTTACATATCTGGCAGCCGTGGTTAAGCCGAGCCACCGTTCGCGGATTTACTACCAACGCGAGTGAACACTGGCAGCTGACTCACCGGTAATATACGAACTGATAGATGGATAGATCGACGTGAAAACTTAAGGCTATGGAGATTCACGATTTTCCGAAAATACCCTTCGCTGAGTAAGAGAAAAATGGAAATAAGGTTTCGAAACTCGTAGCTCGGAGTTTGTCTTCGCACGGCGTCTTAATCCAATGGCTTTCAAGGCACTTCGTGCGATCGAACGTTTCAAACGCATGCCGTGTGCGAAATGTCAATGGTGACCGATGCGCAACGGCTTCGGTGCCTCCGGGGAATTTCCAGCGGAATCGGTGATTCCCGTCGGTTGGGTTGCCAAGGAGAAATGTCCGATATATCTCGACCTAGTCTGCCACGGCACGCAATAGGGTAGCACTGCAGTTCGGATTCGCTGTTGCAACGTCATCCAACGGCGGGGGACAATCAGCTGGAGATGCAGGCTCACCCTTGGCACGATGGCGGCTATGCTTCTGTTTCAACTCTCCGTCTCTGTGCTGTGCTATTCGAGCTTTCGTTCCCACGCCCGATGTACATCGGAACCTCGACCGAGAGAATTTCAGCCGTTGAGCTTCATGGCCTCTGTGTACTATCTCTCGGTCAGAATTTTACAATTCCGAGAAACGCTTCGGTTCACCTCAATCAAGAAGCTTGGAACAATCAATATCGCTCTTTTAGAGAAATCACTATTCAGAGTGGTAGCCGATGCGGTTTAATTGTGAAGACAATGGACGACTCCATTAAGGACGGCTCGATGAATGCTGGAGGGAAAGCTCGAGTTGACTTTGGTGACGTTTAGGGAAAATGGAAGGGAATATTGTTGGACCACGCCTGGGGAAAATTATGAGAATATGGGGCAACGATGGTGCTTGTACGAGATTCGATGTCACGATTGGGTTGATCCGAGTCTTCTTGTTCCGTTCAACGATCGACATCGACCCTCAGTCACCCTCCGCGTAATCGTAGGCTCTTTTTTATACTTTCCCCTTGCTACACTCCAACCTCGGTTAGCATATCCCTGACCCCCTTGCTGTTCGTGCGTGTATACTCCGTAAATACACTGCATAACGAGGCATGGGACCTCGGAAAGTAATCGAGCTCGTTGAAAAACGTATATAGCGTTCACTGTTCCAATTCTACACGGACATGCACGAAGAATTTGTTATTTTCGGTGAAACCTTTAGTTTCAACGAGCCTTAAGAGTCGTAAGATGGCTATTATATCCGAAGATCTCCCTTGAGAGACGAAATCCAAAGCTTTGGTATGTTTCCGAGACTCGTCGAATTTACTTTCTTCATTTTTTCTGACCTCTCAACCTTCGACACTTTCTTGTTCTTTTTGTTGGTATCCGTATATGATCCCATGTTAGGGATTCTTGCCGAATCTTCCACCGCTTTCAGATATACGAAGATGAAGCTTTATAGTCAAGAGTGTGGCGTTTAGGAAAGTCTTCTGGAAATTTTCTTTCTGGAATCAGAGGGTCTGTGGTAATCCGAAATAAAGATACGAAGATGCTGGTGAAGGGTCGGACCTCCGGACCGTGCGGGATACGGTAATTCTTGTGATAGTAAGCCCGATCGCACACGGTATACATGTATAGCGCGTATACATTGTAATAACCTACAATGATTCTGATGTTTTCGAATTATCTCATGGATGGACGAAAGAAAAGCCCGGGGAAAGTCATTTTTGTGCGAACCTTTTCTCGAAATGTTACGATCAGAGCAATCGTTATTCAAGCGCTTGACCGTCCTGATGTGTCCTCCATTTTTTGGCTGACCTCGTCCCCTCCTCGTTGATCGCCCGGCGAGGTAATACGCTGCAGTACTGCGGAAGGACCTTATTTTGTAGGATGGAACGTGCAACGTTGAATACAAGCTCGAGGTGATATTGAACTTTGGTATCTACACCACGAAAGGTCTTTATTGTATCGGAATATCGCATGCGACGGAATTTAAATGGTAGATGATAAAATAAATAAATAAATGAATGAATAAATAAATAAATAAATAAATAAATAAATAAATAAATAAATGAATAAATAAATAAATAAATAAATAGATAAATAGATGAATAAATAAATGAATAAATAAATAAATAAATAGATGAATAAATAAACGAATAAATAAATGAATAAATAAATAAATAAATAGATGAATAAATAAATGAATAAATAAATAAATAAATAAATAAATAAATAAATAAATAAATAAATAAATAAATAAATAAATAAATAAATAAATAAATAAATAAATAAATAAATAAATAAATAAATAAATAAATAAATAAATAAATAAATAAATGAATGAATAAATAAATAAATAAATAAATAAATAAATAAATAAATAAATAAATAAATGAATGAATGAATGAATGAATGAATGAATGAATGAATGAATGAATGAATGAATGAATGAATGAATGAATGAATGAATGAATAAATGAATGAATGAATGAATAAATAAATAAATATATAAATAAATGAATAAACGAATAAATGAATGAATGAATAAATAAATAAATAAATGAATGAATGAATGAATGAATGAATGAATAAATAAATAAATAAATAAATAAATAAATAAATAAATAAATAAATGAATGAATGAATAAATAAATAAATGAATGAATGAATGAATGAATAAATAAATAAATAAATAAATAAATAAATAAATAAATAAATAAATAAATAAATAAATAAATAAATAGATAAATAAATAAATAAATAAATAAAAAGAAAGTGAGTGAAGTGAAGTGAAGTGAAGTTACGATCTCGATAAAAATTCTGTCACGTTTGCCCGAGGCAGAAAAAGACTTCGACAAATAAAAACAAAAAATAAAAACCCGGCATTCTCGAAAACCTCTAACTCCCGATGGTCAATTATACCCGAGGTCTCCGTGAGTTACCGCGATCCGGCTGATTCACGTGTCAGCAACGCAAAGAATTCGTTCCGAGGTAAGTACATTCAAGTGGAAACTTTAATGACGGAAACAAGGCTCCGGAGTTTTTTTTTCCCACTTCGCAAATCCTGCCGCTCGATGTACCGAGTTTCTCGCGAGGCCGAGGGGGATTTATTTTTCTAAGCGGGTATATAAGAGCAACGGAAGTGCCGCTGGGCTCGCACCGGCGAGGTCAAAGTCGATACCGAGCACGCGAGCTTGGCATTACGACGTAAACGCGGCAACCCCGTGGAAAGGGCGGGCGTGGAAGCTATAACGGCAGCGAACGTTTCTTTGAGGGTAACTTCCGACGGAAACAGGTCCCTCGCGCGGTCAGCTCCCCCGTTCGTACATCGTTCTTTCGTTGATCGTCGGAGTTCTCCCCGCTCGCAACGCTCGGCTATGAACGACCATCTTACGGTATTCGAACGATAGCGAATAGCGGCTATTCGAAACGATGGATCCATATTTTCTCGTGAAATTCCTTTTTCCCCGGTTGAACAATAGCAAGACGACTTTTTTTTTTACCTTTTTTCCCGCTTGGGTTTGTGTGACGTATCAACGGAAAAAAAACTAATGACAATGAAACACAAGAACCAGTTCTCTAACTACGTGCAAATGCGCGATCATTACCTCTCGGAGTTGTAACGACCCCGACGATTAATGATCATTTACAAGATTTTATGATGTCGGACACTGTGAGATTTCTTGTATTGATATGTATATTCATGTCGGAACGTGAGATACGTGTGAAGGTGGGTATTTAATCCGCTGCGAGTTGTAGCAGCCAGAATAATTCGTGGACTACTTCGATACGATTTCGGTTCACGCTTTTTTTCGAGACGTTGTCGTTATGCATTTAGGTGCCGTCCATGTACGTGAGACAAGTTGGCTGGCAATGTTCAACGGATGAGACTGAAGATCTGAAAAATTTTGTAAAACAGCTCCCGTTTGGGCTTTTACTGAAACTCCAACTTTATAAGAATGCCGACCCACTAATACTATTTTCTGAATTCAAATTCTGTTAAGAATGATAATGACAGTTGCTAATTTGTAATCGACGTGGAACTGACTGACCGGATATGTGATGAGCTCAAGTACCAATCTAATGTTAAGGCCCTGAAAATTGCCCAACCTCTATGCTTTATTTACTAAATAATAATAATAATTGGTCTTAATTGTTTTATTCATTAAAATCAACCATGCCCAGTTAGGAATGTACTATTCTAAATGTTGCCAGGAATAAAAAAATGATACGGAATGTTGATCGGTGTGGAAACCTCCAGACCAGTATAGAGGATTTATTTCCCGATAAAAGCTACCAAATTGGTGGCTAATTTCAAATCGAATGTCGAATTGAGTCTGTTTTCCGCGGTATTTCGTGTTAAAAATAAAATTTTTGAATTAAAGAAGAGCTTCCAGACCGGTCTTAAGAATGACGTCAAGAATAATGTAGGGTAATTTGAGACTAATAGCTTGAGAACTAATCTTCAGATTCTTCGGCCCTTTTCAAATCAATCGACAATATTAATCAATTCAATTCAATCCGTTCAATTTTGATTTTAATTTTGATTGAAATTTTTTGACAATTTTTTTTGCGAAAAAAAAACGTCAGAAGTCTTAAAAACGGAATTTTGACAATACATGCATTCTTGCAATTTATCAGCTATGCCGAGTTCATACATTTCCGTTTGGCTTTTTCAAATTTTTCACCGTCTCCAAAAATGTTATTTCTACTATTCCTCTACTAAAATCCTAGTCCTTAATATTTTCCGCCCCAAAATGCGGTTATGCGATTGGAGAAGAAAGATTTCATCTTCGAAATAATTCAGTGACTCAGGTGCATGCGAATTCGATCAGTATTCCTGAACAAGAAAATTCGTTCGTCAAGGAATCGCTATTTTCCGAATAATTCATGGCCTCTCCTGGAGTAAGATTTATTTTATCGATTTTAATATCCATAAATGTGCGTGCCCGCATGTATGTGAGCGTGTGTTTGTTATCGAAGCTCTTCTTCGAAGCGTTATTGCTGAACAATCGTGCGGAGGTCAGTCGGAACAGAGGTGATAGCGCAGTAAAGATGCGAATTCTCGTGGGAATTTGAACAAAATTAGATGAAAGTCCGGAACATAATATTTCGAGCGTAACATTTATTCACACTCGCGAGTCTCTCTGATTCACAGGGGTGGGGGGGGGGGGGGGGGGCTGGCAACCAGAGTTTCACAGCATGGTAATGAAACACGAATGTTGGGCTCGGGATATGGAAGACCGGGCAGGTGGTTGCTTAAAATGGATGAGATCTCGGATATCGCACGAGTGGATTACGCCCTAGTCTCTGGGCTATCCGTCAAGTCTCGGCTCGTGTTGGTTCGACCGATTTCGGAAAAAGCATACAACGTAAACGCTCGCAAATATGTAGAGCGGGTCGGGAAAGAATGAGTATATGGAAATCGAGATGGAGCCGAGACTGAACCGTAAGATGTGGCAGCGGCGGAGGCGGATTTTTGCTAGCGTTTATTCGGAATATCAAGGAATATCGAGAAATTTCATAGAAACACGGAAATACTTGGGATTCCACCCGAGACGGTAAAATCGCGATAGAATAAAGGAATGTTTGAGATAAACATTTTATGTCATAAGCATTTAAAAGTCGAACTTTTTCTTTCAAAACTGTATTTTTTGTTCGACCCCCGTTGAAAACGCGCCGTTTCGCGCATGTGCTACGGGCGGAAAGTCGCCGTTTCCAGCGAACTCCGCCAGCGGGCGGAAAAATTACTTTTCCACCCGCTACCACCGGGCGGAATCGCCTACTTTCCGCCCTTGATACACAATGTAGTATTCCGTGATTCCAAATTCATTGTAATTTTTTCCCAATGAGACTAGAATCTTTTTTATGATGGCGCGATAGTCGAGGTAAAGACTTTACTGCGAACCATAACGTAATTACCTTCATATGGTGAGCGTGGAGCTCCGAAATGTTAGTTATAAAAATTGTGTGACGCGTGTATGATGACCCAATCCTTTTTTTCTTTAAAATTTCATCTTTGACTGAGTTCAAGTTTTTTCTCATTGGTTTGTTTTTACTCCGAGGCTGCTGATCGAGTAGTAATTGGTTGGAGCATATATCGAGGACTTTTTTTCGATATTCCTACGTCAAGATTTCGCCACCTAAAATCTCACACCACACACAACGAAGTTAATAAAACAAATGACGGTCTTGCCTTATCCTGGATAAAAATATGACGATTCATTTTTGAATAATTCCAACAGCAGCACAAGCCAACCTCAACGAAGTTGGTTGTATCAGTGTTGAGTCAATTAAATAAACGATAATTTGCGATCAATTATGGCTCTCATCAATTATTTTTTATCGAGTTGTCGTTCTTTATGCAAACTCTAGACTCGTATAGTAAAAACGTTGCAATGTTTTTTGTTTCAGGTGAGTTTTTTCGTCGAAACGTTTCTGAGGACTGGAGTCGCTTTTTTACAATCCAATTCATACTAAAAAGGTAACGAGATTATTTCCCGATGTCGATTAGTTCCCAAAGTCGAAATTCTACCACAGCATCTACGAAGATCGATCAGCGCAAAGAATAGAAGTTAAATGGAAACCTAAATCGAGTTGTCGCTAAAGACGACGGACGAAGAGTCAGAGGAAATCTTTTTCGTAAGCCTTTTAAAGGAGATAATTCAGCCTTCCAATGATATACGGTCAATTATTGTACGATCATTATTTCCGGAGAGATAGTAGGTTGAAGTTAAACATGTGTTTTTTGCTTTGATTGTAAATAATCCGGTAAAAAAAAATCTTCAAAGCAATGAATAAAAAAGAATTCCCAAAGGTAATGAACGAGCTTTTAAACGGTGGCAATTAAATTTCCGAAAAACATTTTTTCTTTTGTTTCAGCCCTTGACACAGAGTGGCAAGGCACGATTAAGATTATTGAACTTTCGATCAAGTAGTACAAGATTTGAGTTTTCAAATAAGCTGGGAAACATCTGAATCCAACTATTTTTCGCAAAGATATACATGCGTGAAATTTTGACGACTTCAGCTGATTTCAAGTGGTCCATAATTTTTTTTTTTTGAGAGTGTATATTCTGGCAATTACGGAGCTTATAGAATAGATTCATTAACGGACGAGTCATCGGTCCAGAATAATGTTGATAGCTTAAATATCATCCTCCCATTCGATTTGTTTCGATGTATAATTTGGGGCGCCAAGAAATAATGTAGACTAATTTTTTTTACGTGCCCGAATTCATATAAAGGGCATGAGACCATGCTTCGAACAAGAACCGTTAATTTAGGTTATTTAGGTCTGTATTTGAGCATGTATAAAAAACCACGAGTACCTCGTTTTTCTCTGACGGACTTTGGAACGTTCCGAATCATAGGCGGATACTTCAATTAAATTTTACATGAACTTTGAAATATAAAACTATGGATAACTATGGATTCCATAATAAATCAATCATCGAAGGAGTTGAAATGGAAATTCGTATTTTCCAACTTTGTCAACCATGCGTTTAAGAACAAATTTTCGTTACTGATGGCAACACACCCAAGTGAAAAATCTATTTATAGTCTATACATCAACTATATATAGAATTGAGCATATGTAGTCCATATATAAACTATATCCTGTATATCTCTGATTCCATACTCATTGTCAGATTATATACATAATTTTGTGAAGCTATTATTACCATCGACGGGGGTGAGTTTGGGACACTGGGGCGAAGTATGGGACATGGTAGATTTCATGGTAAATGTTTTGACTCGGCCATGGGCCAAAATGTACCTCAAAATGTTTCTATCAATTGGCGCAAAACGTCATTGGTAGACATATTATATGAACGGAGAAAAAAAATCGCGAAAAAATAAAAAAACCGTCGAAAAAAATGTACGTCCGGCAAATGTCTTACTCAACCGACTTATTGGAAAAAGTTCTATAAAACTTGTCACACACCTTTGTAAGTATGTTCGCGAGATGCCTGCAATTAGAAAAAAATAATTAGCTCAAAAACTGATTTTAGACGAAGCGCGAAAGAAAAAAAGGGCGATTTTTGTCCCAAACTCACCCTAATTGACGGTATATTATATTAAAACGAATTATCTATCATTATTATTATTCGCATGATTATACTTATTTTAGAATATTTTAAAATTAGCCACGTATAGACTGTGTATAAATTATATATGCCCAATTGTATATATGGCTAATATATGGACTATCCATAATTTTTTACTTGGGTATATCTAGCTTATATACACTCAATTCTATGTATAGTTAATGCATAGACTATGTATAATTTTTTCACTTGGGCACCAAACTTCAATCAGGTAGGGCGAGGGGGGGGGGGGGGGGGGGGGGAGTGGGGTGGTAAGCAGGGTAAATCGTAAGACAGCTCGCGGACCCCTCACACAGCCGCCTGCGACCGTAAAAACCGTCAATGGAAAAGCTTCGGTACAAAACAATTTCCATCCGAAAAATTCGTCGGGGAGTTACCACGTGGACACTTTGTCGTCGCGTCGACGATGGCCCAGCCAAATTGCCGAGGAGCTGTTCCAAAGATGAAGGCAGAAGCCGAAGAAGTGAAGGAGAATGCGAAAAACCTCTGGAACAAAACCTGGCGAAAACGCGTTGCGTGCTCGGGGCAATCACGACCGTCCCATTCAATTTAACCTTCCCGGTCTGTCGAGGAGAGTTCCCCGGGCTCGACGGTGGCGGAGGTAGGTAGGATTCCGTAGTGTGCCCGTGAGGGTCGTCGTCGCCGACTCCCGTCGGGGACCGAAATGGGGCTCCAGGAGCGAGAAAGGCTTTGAAAATTTTTTAGCTAGCATTTCGTTAAGGGATTCCGGGACGGGCCGAGCCATCAGGGACTGCGGAAAAAGAGAGACTACCAACGCCGTGCGCCTCGGCGTCGTTGGCGATGTCACGAAATGGGGTCGTTTCGAGCCCCTTGGGGGGTTGGACCCGTGCTAGAGTGAGCGGTAACACCACGACAGTCACGTATATTTATACGAATACAGTCCGGTGTCTCGCTTACTCGTCTCTACCTTCCAGCGTTTTCTCCGAATCCGTTCCGGACTCGCGACATCCACACTCGTATAGCTTTTCCTCTTGCTTCCGCTTTGTTTCACTTGGAGTGCCGAATGAAGAAAGCATCACAGAGAATTATAAAAAAATCATCAAGAGAAGAAACGAAAAGAGACGAGAAAAAGGGAGGAGTTGAAAACGTAACGGCGCGGGTTTTGCCGAGAGAATGGCGAGAGAACGGAGTGAAAAAAAAAAAGAAAAGGAACGAAAGTCTGGAGAATCTTCGCAGTGCAGCGGTGATCCCTCGAGGCTCGATGAAGTTGATAAATATTTACGATTTATGGGTCGTACGGGACACAAGGGTGCGTGCGTGTCTTGTGAAAATACTCATCACGGTTTTTTTTTTTTTTGCGCAATATCATGATTCACCGAGGTATGGACTTGTCGAATCTAGCTCGGGGATGCGGGAGATTCACGGGTTCATCCGGAATAAGGAACCTTTCCGATGTTGATGGTTCTGACGGAGGAAACACATTGCCGGAATCTCTTTCGCTGCGAAAATAAGACCAACGACGTAGCGAGGATGGGTTTCGGGAGCCGTATGACCCTCTAGCTCCTTCTGACGCTGGATATAACCCAGCTTCTCGCACTTTCTCATGTACCATCGAGCCTTAGAACAGTTGACATCACAGCACGTTTCTAAAAAATCAAAACTACTTCGGGTTCTCCAGGGTTAAATTGTTTCAGCTAGAATCCGATGTAACGTTCGGCATGTGACGACCATCGCGTTACGAACTCCTACGCTGTCCTATATTTCTCGTTCTTCGGGCTTTAACCCTTCGTAGGGTGCCGCGGTTTTACGCTCTATTGATGTAAAGCATGAAAGCGTTGGATATGATATAAAAATGACGAAAGGTGCATCGCAATGGTTTAGAGAATATGAACGTCATGTTTGGGAAATTGTCGACCAATGGAAATTTCATATTGACCTTCATTCATATTTCATGTATACTTTGCGTTGAAAAATCGAATCTTCCCCTATCCCTGATTCCATCAATCAGTTCCAGTCCCCTGGAGCGTGCTTCGCAAAAATTGTTTTTCCCGATTTTATACATTCATGCCACATAAATAAATTAACGGGGTAGTGCTGCCCAAAAGCTTGTTTTTTAAGTCATTTTTAGGAATTAATTTCGTGAAAACTATGGAACCTACAGTGACGGGATTTTTTACGCATAATAAGTCATGTTTCAACTTACAACACAAATTTTTATAAAAGATTTTATTGAAATTGCAAAGAAAAAAAAAAGAAAATCGATTTTTTTTTAATTTCTAGACATCAATATCACGTTAAGCTAACTGTTCGTCGCATACACGACCGTTGTTCAAACCCCGACAACCATCCGACCACAAAGCGCAATTAACCGATTCATTCCGTCCGTTACAGATACGAACGCACAGACTCTGGACCAGTTGAAATTCAAAGAGAAATTCTAAGGCTCAAACCCCATTAGCAAATATGTAACCGTGCAACGTGCACGAATTAACGAACTTTTGTCAGGACTTGCATTTGGGTAGACAATATACCGGAGAGTATTCAAAACATCGCTTATGAAACACTGTAACAAACGCATGCAAAACGAATACCTTATAAACGTGCATCACAACGGTTCTAACAATGACTCTACGCAAAACGAAGTTTAAATACGAACGTAAAAATCAACGACGTTGACGCGAGAGCTTTCAGGCAACGGGTTTGAATGTACCGAGAGGCATTACGTTAACGGTATGAATTTCATCCGTTCGTCGACGCGAAACCTGCAAAAGAATACATCGAATATTTCATGAGCAAAAGCTCTTCCATATTCTGAATTTTCAAGTGTTTCTATCTTTCGTACGGACGGGGTTGGTTTCTTCGGCTTTTATCTTCCATTCTAGTTCGTAAGTACATTGTTGCCTACACTTTAACGTACAACCGACGAGCCCGCGACCTTTATCTATTCTTCTACCTTCTCGTAACGTATATATTTCCTTCAATTTTCGCCGTTACGTCAATGCCGGGAACGACTTTGTTCTTCGCGCAGCATCCACGAGCTTTTGGACTTCCGTACCTGCGCGAAACTTCTCTCTTTTCGCCCGTATAACTGCACATTTACCGGGCCGTATCTTACTTTTCCGTAACCCGCAAGTGTCCGTGAGGATGGCCTCGCGTTTCCTTCGCAAAATTC
The DNA here is from genome assembly GCA_963971145.1 of Sussaba pulchella. Classification (NCBI taxonomy): domain Eukaryota; kingdom Metazoa; phylum Arthropoda; class Insecta; order Hymenoptera; family Ichneumonidae; genus Sussaba; species Sussaba pulchella. The sequence continues at coordinate 4,243,572 of OZ020170.1, forward strand.
GTTCTACGTAAGCTACGATATAATGTACACCGTTACGTTACGTAGAAGACGTATTCACGACGTTTTCGTATGCCACGCACACGATGAATATTACGGCTCGCACGTGCCACGCAGTTTTCCCTTTCCACTTTACCGACGCTTCTACGTTCTCACGATCGTGGTATATAACAAATTTATGTATAATACGTATGTGCACGAATATATAGGCCCGGTGGAATAGTACCGGAATACCAACGTGCGAAAGAGCTCGCTTCATCCCTTGAACACAAAACCGATTCTCACCGTAATTCGCAGCCCCCTCTCCTCCGCCCATTTCCACGTCTGTCTCTCTTTTGCCGTGTGTAGAATCCGTGAAATAGCGTTTTGAAATGGCGCGGGCTTAAACACGTTCGTCATTCGGCGCACGCGGTCACGTACGAGTGAGAAGTGCGAGGCGGGCTTACACTCCCGGGCTGCCATTCGTCAACGATGTACGTCACTCGTGGCGCCGGGCGATTTCCATTCAATTCGCATTTCAATATTTTCACGTGTACATCTAATAATGTCCGGGACGAAATTTTCCGTCGTTCGATCACGCTTGCGCGTCATTTGATTAGAGATCGCAACGAATTACGGGAGATGGGACAATAGTAACTATTTTTCATTTGTCGTCGTGAATTGCGAAATGATTTTTTTTTTTTGGGAACGTTGAGATAGCGTGTTTATTTTTTTTTCCAAGATAATTTTACGTTGAATGAATGGTAGAACCAGCGTAGCGTGGGGCTATGATACGGATTGTATATTAGGTTGGGGAAAAAGAAATCCATTATTTTTCGGTAGCTGGATCTAGTGATCGATATTTCGTGAAGTATCGATGAAACCATTTCAGATTTATGCTCGTTGGAGAGGTGACATTTCGCATTGAAAAAAATGCCCTTGCAGTTTTTTGTTCAGCCCATTCAGTTGTGAGTTACAGGGCGCTAAAAATAAAAGTCAACAAAGAGAAAATTCGGTACATTTTACAGTTTGCCTTTGATAAAGGCGAAAATGCAAGCCAGGCGGTTGAAATTGTCGATGGTGTTTATGGTGCCGATACTGTATCAGCCAATTTCGTGCAATTTTGATTTCTGCCATTCCGTTCAAGTATTTTTGATGTTAAAGATGGACCTCGCATAGGTAGGCCCGTCATCGAAAATGTCGATAGAATCACAGAAATAATCGAAGTTGACCGGCATGTCAGCAGTCGTAGCATTACCCAGGAACTGAAGATCGACCATAAAACAGTTTTAAACCATTTGCACGCAGCTAGATTGAAAATGAAGCTTGATGTTTGGGTGCCACACCAATTAACGCAAAGAAACATGATGGATCGAATTTCCATCTGCGAAGCCTTGGCCGAACGGAATGAAATCGACCCACTTCTAAAACGGACGGTGACTGGGGATAAGAAATGGGTCACATACAACAACTGTGCTAAAACGATCGTGCCCAAAGCAACTAACGGCCAGGAAGGTTCTGCTGTGCATTTGGTGGGACTGGAAACGAATAATTTATCATGAGTTGCTTTCATGTGGCCAAACACTAAATTCGAATCTCTACTGTCAACAACTGGACCGTTTGAAGCTAGCGATTAACCGGAAACGTCCAGAACTGGCCATAAGGAGAGGCGTTGTGTTACATCACGACAACGCCAAGCCACACAAGTCTAGAGTGACTCGCCGAAACCTTCGGGAGCTTGGTTGGGAAGTTTTGATGCATCCGCTATATGGTCCGGACCTGGCACCATGCGATTACCGTATATTTCTTGCATTGCAAAACGTCTTTAGTGATAAGAAATTGGCACCGAGGGAAGATTGTGAAAAACGATTACTAAAGTTTTTCGCCAATAGGAACCAAGATTTCTGAGATAGAGGCATTATAAAGCTACTTTTTAAATGACAACGAATCATAGACCAAAACGGCGCATATTTGATCTAAATCGGGCAATCCGAAACATGTTAAATAAAGTCTCGAAGTTCACGTAAGAAAAATGGATTTCTTCTTCCCCAACCTAATATTATAATAATAATAGCGCGCCAATTAGTTTCTACGACAGTCATGAACCTAAAAATGAATGAATAAACGTTCCTAATTCATATTGTTCGACTTGCTCTTAATTTTGCAATAAAACTCCCACAATAGAATTGAACAGGAAGATGCAAAGAAAGATCAATATTTGCAGTAACCAATAGATTGTAATTCAGAAAGCAGTTAGGCAAAATACGATTTTTATCAATCAACTCACGTGGAATCCTTCGTCTTCTTGGTTTGACAACATCAATTAGTTCGTCGAGATTTTCGTGCAGCCTGAATCCCCTTAGACAAAATTTCTGATAATGTTTACAGTAAATGTATCAGGATAAAAATCGGAGTCTTCAAGCGCTGACTTCTCGTCTCTTGATACTGTCGGAAATAAAGTATCACACGAAATAAACTTTGGATTTCAATTGCGGTGTCGTTTTGCTCATGCAAAACGATAACACGGTTATCCTCTCCAGCGCCGTCTAAATTCACGTTCAATTTCTAAGCTCGGTAAATAACAAAGTACTCGACGAGTACAGCCGAACATCAACGTCAAGATGACGACCATAATTCTGTTTCCTGTCACATTGTACATTTTTCAAAATATCAATTTACCAGCTAATCAGCGGTAGATAGAAGCACGATAAGATTTTCACTGATACGTGAAAATCGCAATCGAATGTTATTATGATACCACACTTTTGTTTTATTCAATAATCATTATTGAGAATAATTGATAGAACAAATGACCGCCTTGCGGATGCGCATGAATTGATGAAAATGTCGATGGTACAGAGTCGATGGCCGATAGTAAAGTTCGCAACATATCGTCAATTCCCACACGGGCTAACTGAACGTTGTAGTACATTCAATGGAATTAATTCAACCCTCGACGAGTTCCATTTCAATTGAATTTTTCGAAAGCTGTAGCAATCTGCACAGTTATTGAATAAGCTCATACTGAATTGTTGTCATTACCAATGCGTCATTGGCATTGTTAGCGAGCTTTGTCCCTTGTCACAATATGCATTTTTTTCTTTCCTTCCATAGAATAATTTTTTGTTGAACCGCAGATGCTATATTTAATTTATGAAGTTTCAACCTCGCAGCGCTTTTGATTCATCCACGACAAAAATCGGTGTAATTAAAAAATTCGTTTCCTACAATTCCTATTCGTTTCCTAAAATTCGTTCTTCTGGATTTTTCCCAGGGATTCGTTGGTCGAGTATGAGAACAAACGATGGAAAAATTCTTTGGGGCTATTTTTCGAAACGTTCAACATTTCTGGAACATTTTTTTCATTGACATTTTTAAATTTTTTCATTTCATTCAATACAGTTTTTAATTACGAGGGTAAAACCGCAGTGCAGCGATGGTAATTTAACCCAAAGACCCTAGGCGAAATTTTCATCTTTGTTACGACTTATTTCAACATCACTTTGAGGGTGAAGGATATTGAAAGTCGGATGAAATTATAAGCGATTCTTATAATAACTGAAAATAATTTCACTTTCGATTCGCCTTATTTCTATATACTTCCTTCTTATATCTTCGATCGACAAATTGAAACGAGAGAATAACAAATAAAAATGGATTTTTATTGATTTATAAAGGACGGAAAAATAACGAATGTAAAGATTTCACCCCCATTTGGAAGATGAAACTAAGGTAGAATAACGAAAGAAAAATTTCGTCCTCACCCGGAAGTTGAAACGAAGTTGAAAAAGATTTCGACATCACATTGAGGTTGGAACGATGGTGAAAACAATTTCGACCTCACATTGAAGATGAAACGAAGATGAAACCCGTTTCGACGTCACATTGAGGTTGAAACGAAGATGAAAAAATATTTCAACCTCACTTCACCTTCCAATTCGGACACATAAGGTGAAATGAGTTGAAACGTTGGGTGAAAATTTCGGCTCGGGGAGGTACGGGACGAGAAGAAAAGATCTAAAAGCCGATGTTGACAACACTGATAGGTACATGATAATCTGAAAAATATTCATAGACTTGCAATTAAGGGCAAAACGATGTCAACATATCAATCGATAGAAAAACGGAACCATCAATAAAACGATACGCTACGTGCGTTAGGGTTATTGTTTAGTTCTGGTCAATAATTATCGATCGTACAATATTGATGCGTAAAAGATTGCCGTCAAATTCCAACCACGTCTTCAAATGACACTTAAGGTCGTTGTGGGGTCTAGCCGTCTGGGGTGAAGCATGAGGGGGGCGCCCTATGCTTATGCACGGAACCGATGAATGGTTCTCAACTGTTTGTCGTCAAGTTATCGTCGTATTTAATGTCATTTTTCGAGGAAAAAATCCACATCAGTTAAAAAGAATATGCATTTTTGACAAAGTGATGGTTAGAGGAATGATTTTTATTAGTTTAGGGCATTGTTTTCGATAATTCGTTACAGATCAATTATTGCAAGACTAACTGGCAACAACGTAAATTATGACCCACGATAATATGCTTGGGTTGAGCAGCAGTGTCACACAGCTGTTATATACGCGCCCCGTTCCTAGCCTCAAAATCGAAGTGTTTGTTTATCAACCATGAACATCGGTCCGGGAAACATGCATAATTATCAAATGTCGCTAAGGTAGGGAGCGCTTGTGCCGGCTACGTTGTTGCCATGCTTCCGAAGCATTATATTTTGTGTGTTCAATTTTTGGAAAATTCGCGATTAAAATCATGAATAACTTTGAATCGGTACTGTAAATTATTATTTTCAAGGCACCAAAAGTTAGTCCGATATTCCATTTAACCGTATCTGATTTTTCAACTCCGTGGCATCGTTTTCTCGGCAGATATATATAATATACTGAAAAATGTTTGGAACATTCCCATAAACATAATGCGATGAGCGCACCAAATACTCCAACTTTGCGATTTTTTTTCTAAATAACTGTACTGTGGATTGTTTCGAAATTTGACAGGTTGATTAGTAAAAGGATCATGAACGTTCACAAAAAATTTCATCTCAGTGACATCGTTCCGTCCTAACCTCACAACAACCTTAATCCCCTGCATTAATCGAAGATCCGACGATTCGCACAGTCATCAATGATGATCGCTTCGCGGGGCTATTTCGGGGTTTCTAGCCAAAACTCAGTGTCAAAAAGAGCGGACGGGCGAGAGCCAGCCGGCGATACTGCCAACAGTGCGTTCGTCGCAACCAGTCAAAGACAGCCCAGCATTAACGTCGAAAATACCCGATACAAATCCGCAAAACAAGCCACGATTGATAAACGAGAGCGACCGAATATCAATGGAAATATGTGGATCAAATGACTTTGAACACTCGGATGAGAGCTTGCGGATGTTAGCGGCGCGTATATCCATCGCCTCTGTGCCGATAATATCGAGAGGCTTCCCACGTTATTGACTCGAATACGCGTAATACATGCATGAAACACAAGCACGAGCTTTAATACCTCGAGATTCGGGCGGTTCGAGAATGTTGCGCGGTAAAGCTCGTTCACGATAACGAGCACAGTTCGAATTCACTTTCACCACCGTTGCCTGTCGACTATATCCGTCTTACTCGCGCTATTGCCTCGCTTTCCCAACCCTTTACCGTTTCACTTACCCGCCCCCTCTAGACTAAGCTGTATCGACGGGCAAATAAGCCAACGAACCATCGAAAGCCCAACCCCATCCTACCACCCTCAATTCGCACAGCCGCGCTTACATCGTGGATTCCACGGGAATCGACTTCCCGGTGTAATCAACGTTTCCATACGATCTATTATGAAGTACCTAGCACGGGACGCATACACACACGCGCCTCAACCAACCGGGCTACGATTTTCCAACCCCCGAACGCGCATTAACTCGCGTTTCGATGTGTTTCCAACGTGCTTCGCTACAACGTTTCAGCCGTTGCCGCCCACCGTGTTATCTTATGAACCACGGAAGACGCATTCTTGTCTCGATATGTTATGGAAATCTGTTGACGTTTATGCTCGTCGGTGAACCGGAAACCCATAAGTTATGTTCGTAGGGGGTTATTGCGCTCTTTCGAATGTCTCGTGTGATTTAATATGTGTACGGGAAGAAAATGAAATTGTCCGTGAGAAACAGATGTCGAGAGGGTCGTGATGTCGCGGGGTCGTATGCTGTATATAAATATATATATGGGGCAAAATTTCCCTATTCAGCGAACTGAAACCCTTCTATCCTCCGATGTGGACGATGATTTTTTTTTTTAGTATCCTTTGGATCCTACGACCTTACTAATTAAAAAAAAAAAATTTCAGACCCTTTCTTTCCCTTCCCTCCCCCGGTTATTTTATTTTTATCAAGAGGTTACTGCTATTTGCCCCTTTTTCATTTGAATGAAATTTTTATCCCGGATACTCTATTGAAATTGAAGAACTTTTTTCATGAAATTGGAGTGGGCAGCGGGTTCCTAATATTTTTATTTATTTTTTTTTAATTTTGCAAAAGTTCGATTTCTTCCGAAATTTGAATATATGATAATGGTTTCCTATCTAGAAAAAGAAAAAAAAATTAAATTGATCATGCAAACAAATCGATATTTCGATTATTTTTATAGAAAATCGATTTTTGAGTATGAATTAATTGTTGCTGTCATTAGGAGGTAACTCCTATTTCCTCTATCGATTTTCTGTCGAAATAATCGGAATATCGATTGTTTGCAAGATAGATTTTATTCTTCTTTTCTTTTTTTCCATGGAAAACCATTATCATAAATCCAAATTTCGGAAAAACTCGAATTTTCGCAAAATTTCAAAAAAATAAATAAAAATATTAGGAACCCGCTGCCCACTCCAATTTTATAGAAAAAGTTCTTCAATTTCAATAGAGTATCCGGGAAAAAAATTACGTCCAAATAAAAAGGGGACAAATAGCAGTTACCTCTTGATAAAAATAATATGATGGGGGGAAGGGAGGGGAAGGAGGGGTCTAAAAAATCTAAAAAAAAATTAGTGAGGTCGTAGGATTCAAAGGATACTAAAAAAAAATCATCGTCCACATCGGGGGTTAGGAGGGTTTGAGTTCGCTGAATTGGGGCATTTTTCCCTATATATATATATGGGAGATTCCACCAATTCGAAGACCGGTATTGGGCGTCGATATCAGCGATATCGCTGTAATCGTATGGGCAATTCTGTGAATTTTTTATGTTTTTTTTTTCATTAATTTCTCAATGTGTTTTGATAGAAATAAAAAATTAGTCTCGGCCACGTTTTGTATGTAAAAAAACTCAGCTTTTCGAAAAAAAATAGAAAAACATTTTTGAGCCTTAAAAAATTACTTAAAATCGAATTTGAAATACGAAAGTCAATTTTTCGGCCAATGTGTATTTTTATAAAATGTTGAAAATATTTTTTTCAAAAAGCTGAGAAAATTTCAGATAATGTATGTAGGAATCAAGTTGGGATCTCTGTAATGACTCATTGAATCACCAAATGTTTGACAAAACAACTAAAACCTCAATTTATATTTTTTCATTTTCAAATGATTCGTATTACTGTTTCTACTACAATTTTACAGTGACGTAAGACCGTGTTGTACCGTAAATACACCGAAACCGTATAATTAAAGATAAAACTTAGAGTCATGTGGTGATGCTGTTAGTTTCGCAAGTGCGCCATCTACAACTCAAAACTGAATTTTACCGTCAAAAATCGAAACACATAATTTTTTTTTTGAAGGCATGATTGCGAATGACATGTACCTATGTACAGTAATAATCTCCAGAGTTTGTGTGCAAATAAACAAAAAGGAAATTCTTTCAAAAAATCCGAAAATCATAACTTACTAATTTTATGTACAATTATTATTTTTTTTTAAATTTACTCACTGAATCAAATCTATAGGGTACTTCTGGTTGACCTAGAATCTTAAAATTTGGCACGAATGAAGGTGGCATAGGACGAGTAAAGAATAGAGTCCGAGAAACATAAATGTATCATCGATTGTAGAATTATTATCATTATTTATTAACTTTTCACAAAATTACCATCGAAGGGTTTAGGGTACTTCCGATCTACCTATAGTCCTGAAGTTTGGCACGAAGTGAGGTCACGTAGTACAAGTTGAGGGGAAAAATCAAGAATCATAAATTCCTAATTCTATACAAAATTATTATCATTTATTCTTTTATTCATTGTATCAAAACCTATAGGGTACTTTCGGTTGAGCAATAATTGTAAAATTAGGTTATCGTATCAATTATCACTAAAACAAATATGGTTCAAATTTGATGGATAATTATCAAGTGACTACCTACTAAGTTTCACAATAATCAAACGGTACGAAACCTTAACAGCGCGAGTCAGACTCGCACATGCCCTGGCTCGTTTGTTTCCGTTTTGCCATTGATTATAATGGCAATCAAAATAGCTACTAAAAAATTAATATCAATAAGATAGTGGCTTGAGATTGTGAAAGACACCGAAAACATGCCATACTTTCTGTAATTTTTGTCGCAGACAAGAGACTGGATTTGCGATAAATAAGAATTTAATTCCTCGGAATTCGATCATTCGATTCGGGCCGACAGATTTTACTTCAGAAACTATTCGGCCGCTCATCTGCATCTCAAATTGCTCCGCGTTAAACACAGGCTCGAATATAGGAATTTGCCTCACAAGAACTCACTATTTACCGCATCGTTTCGTGATAAAATTTCTTATTGCTGGGTCAGCGTCCAGAAACAGTTCGACAAAGCGGAAATGTGCGCCCTTAATGTTGGTAGTTCCAGCAGGATTTCGTGAGTTTACCACGCACCTATAAAATATACCGACCCGTCGGAAATCCGACGGGCGCTACACGACGTAAAATAAACAGTTATAAGGACCGAATGACCCAACATCGGATTTACATGTTCTTTCCCGAGATCCCGACGTACATGACCACGAGCGGACACCATTATATACACGCCGAACGGGAAGGACACGGACATTGCCCGTCAGGATGACCGGACGTGTATGGCTATTTCGTGTAGACGGCATTTCACGCCAACTCGACGATCTTTTTTTCATACAATTTTTTCTTCCTGCTACTTTTTCTCGGGGTCTTTCTAAATTCTGGCAGTGTTTATTCGAAAGCACATACAGCTCTCGCAGTTTTTTTCCTGATTCGTGAAAAAATTCTCTGTTGAGTAATCCTATTTAAAATTAATGGGAAAATTAATGAGGCGTAGATTTTTTTAAATTTAATATAATATTATATATGTGTAATATTATATATGTGTAATATTATATATGTGTAATATTATATATGTGTTTTACCAATCTATGGGATTTTCTTGAAGTTTCATATAGCGTGTGTAGAATCAATTGAAGGAGTTTACGGCAACAATTCGTACGATGAAAAATTTCTGCTGAGGACGATAAAAGTAATCCCACGACATTCGATTTTTTATTCGACGAATTTTATGATCTCTAATTTTTATCGAATGTAGGACTATTTAAATAGTACCTTAAATATATTAGGTTTAATATAAGCCTTGAATATAATAAATTTAAATAGTAGTAATTTAAATAGTAATTTGATAGAATTCGAGTACAAATTTGTACTTGAATTCGGTGCAGAACATTTGGCTATAATTTCACAGGAACATGAAATAATGTCAGCCGAGTTGACGTGAAGTGTCCTATATGGGAGGTGGCCTTATATCTCGAGGTTGAGAAATCGCAGGAGCCGGACGGAAAGGGGGGGGGGCTTTGGTCCGAAGAATCACGAGGAAACGGGACGCTGGAGGTCTGTGGCTTCGATATGGCTGAGAAATGGCTGAGAAATGGCTGAAAATCCGAGGAGGCTGAGAGGTCGAAGAAGAAAGACGGAAACGTGTGGCTTTATCGAAGACGGGAAAATTCCACCGTACGATCGTTGCTGCTGTCGCTGCTATTGGTGTTCCCTCGGGGTTCGACAACTACGTATATTTATTCACCTATTAGATACATACTACAAGCGGAAAAATAAAATTCAAAGAAAAACAATATATCTCGTTTCGGACGATAAAATTGTTTATGGCTTTATCGAACTGCAGTCGGACCATAACGAATTTCAAGGACGAATGGTAGAATCGGAAAATTGATGATTCTCACAGAATTTTTTTTTTATTGATTTGTGGTTTTTCTGAGCAAATCGATTGAAAAAATATGAGGTTTTACTTACTTTCCGGTGATGTTGAAGATAGCATTCGGTAAGATTCTAATAGTTTGTAATTTATGGGTAAAAAAATATCCTCGGACTTATTTGGTTTCGCCTTCAAAATGGACTTATGTGGTTAGGTTCATGGCTTTTGTTTCTTCGTGTAATGGTAATTTCAGGCATCCTCGTGTCTTGAAACATCTTATGCAGTTAAAAGTACAATAATCTCACTGGATCGAATTTTTCAAAAAAATTTAACCCGTAGACACCACACTGGTGCAAATTTGCACCCACGAAAATTTCAAGTGTTTTGTTATTATTATTATTGTTATTATTAATATTATCATTATTATTGTTATTATTTTTATTTAGGTTATTATTATTATAGAGAATAATAATAATAATACTATTAATAAGAGTTTTATTATTATTATTGAGGTTATTATTATTACTATTATAATAATAATTATTGTTATTATTATTTAGGTTATTATTATTACTATAATAATAATTATTATTATTATTATTATTTTTTAAATTATTTTCATTATTATTATTATTATTATTATCCCTATTATTATTGTCATTGTTGTTGTAGATGTTATTGATCATTGATTATTGATAAACATCAATATTATTACACAATGCTCCATTACACAATAATTACAATAATTCACACCGCTTAACACCAAATATCTCAACGTTTCCGCTAGAAATATTGAACGTGTCCTTGCCGTTATCCCGATCCCACCCGAATTTTTCCATGATCCAGAGAAGTCAGCACGTTCGTACCAAGCTGTTGCGATCCGTCGAAACGCGCGCACGACGCGCCGATCATAGATCACAGCGAACCATCCCCAAAGTTACGCGCGTATGTAACGCGGATACACTCGTGAAAACGCAAATGACGCATCATTTATACATACACGGGCTGCGTATGGATATACGTATTAATGGTATATACGTCATGCGAATGCATACATGGACCCCCGAAGAGAACGGATGGAGAAGAGTAGACTCCTCGCGCGCTTCCACGGTTGCTCGGTCTGCGAAACACGGATGCGAGTGCACGAATGTGAATATGAATATGAATGAGAGTGCGACGTACCGTGTACCGGAGCTGCTACACCCTCACTCCTCCCCCCCCCCCCTACCACCCCACCGACATCCGTCATACGTCTAACGTTACTCATACTCTTCGGGCTGGCCCCCGGGGGGCTTTTCTACGTCCCTATTTTCGCAGCGCCGAACGTTTCCCTCGTCACCGGTAGTAATCCATGTATCTATATATTATTAGTTTTGTTGCATCGCTTCTCCGTTGGTTATCCGACGCGATGCGAGTAGCCCCCGTCCTCTTTGCTCACCGTAACTCGCGTCTATGATTTCCCGTAATACCCCCGGAGATTCGAAACCGAGCTTCGCGCTTATCCAAAAGTACTCGAATTCTCGCGGGTCGTCTCACCCCTTCGCACCCTATCTTTCCGGGAAAATTTTGGATATCTCACGTTTCAAATATTGCCCGGAGGTTGGTGAGTGCGGAATACACGCGATTGGCCGTGAGGGTGCTCGTATGGAGCCGCTGGATTGGAGTGAAAACAGGGTGAAATTGGTTTTCGTCGAATGACCGATGGAAAATTCCGACTGTGGAGAATGGTTGATGGAAGCTTTGGCCCCAAGATTTATTTGGTTATCGACGTTGATGTTCCGTACGTTTCAATTATTTTGGAAAATATTTTTGTAAAGCAAAAAATCAATCGTTTCTGTTGGGGCATGTGCGCGGAAAATGCAATAACTCCGCCATTGAAACCTTTTTCCTCCCCCCCTCCCCTCTGAAGCCACTCCGCTCACGAGTTATGATCGAAGAACAAAAATCCCTCAATTTTTAGAGGTGGTTTGCACCCTCTAAACATGCCACTCCGGCGATTAAAAAATGGCGGGTTGCATATTTTGACCGACTCTACAATCGCCGATTTTCGAACGTACTTTTCTAGACGCGGTTAAAAAAAAATGACAATGCAATAATATTTGCAATGTATTTTTTTTTCGCGCGCGCGTTGATGGTGAATTTTTTCGGCATCTATGTGGGTGTCTGAAAAAGAAAATAAACGTATTTATAATTTTGTAATTAATGTATCTTCAGTGTGAACCAAAAATATTATTTAAAAAAATTTATTATAATAGAAATTTAAAACTTAAAATTTTTTTACTTAATTTTCTGTCGGCATTTTATTTTTTATATTTTTTTTTGTGTGATTGAAATTTTTGTTCCTGTGGTTCACGCGATAGGTGATGATACTAAGAATATGTAAACATTTATTAACGATCTGAACCTTCGTTCAAAAGTTAGAAATTTTACAAGGTTAAAAAAAATACATTGCTTTATTATGTAGTATCTCCGCCATTTGGTAATATTTCTGACTTTTTTTTTTACATAGACTTAACTGTGTGCATAAATGATCTGTAAAAAAATGTTGTCAATATATACGTCATTTTTTTTTAACCGAGTCTAGAAAAGTACCTTGGAAAATCGGCGAATTTACGTATACAAAGCCTTAAGGGGAGGTTGACAATTAAAACGAATCGACAGGAGGTACATTTAAAATAATAGATATCTAAAATCTGTCCTGACACAGTACAATAACAATCCGTCTTATGACGATGTACCTAAAACAATTCTTCTAAAAGCAATTTATCTAATAACAATTCGCCTAACAACAATTCATCTAAAACAATTGGTCTCAAACAATTTATGTAACGACAATTCATCTGAAACAATTCGTTCAATAAATATATGCCCAAAAATAATTTTCCACTAGTAATTAATTGAAAATCGTTCCTTGGGACCGTGAGATAAATATTTTTCGGCTTTGATAAATCTCCGATGTTTGCTGGACCGGAAATCAGCGATCGAGGACCTGGCGGGTATCTGATTCCATTTTTTGGACTTGAAAAAAATTTTTTTTTTTTGAATTTATTGTAGATTTTAACTTTTTTATATTTTCTTTTAACATATCAACCGATCCACCAAAATGAGTACCGAGTTTGGGCTTTACTATAAGCGATTTTTTTGTAACTTTCAGAAATTAAAATCCTCATCGAGAAAGAAACTCTAAATTTTTTTCATATTTATTTTCTGTGTGTGAAATAAAAACTGATTCACTGAGTTTCTGATTTGATGATTGATGACTCATACCGAGCTTATAATAATAATAATTATTATAATTAATATTATTATTAATTAATTAATTATTATTATAATTATTAATTATTTATTATAATTATTAATTATTTATTATAATTAATATTATCATTATTAATTATTATTAATAATTAATTATTATTATAATTAATATTATTATTATTATTAATTATTATTACAATTAATTATTAATTATTGATTATTATTATTAGAATGAAAATGCATCATCTGGTGACCTAAATAAAAGGACATCCACATACAGCCGGAATATCAGCCGAGTGGATATCCATTCAAAAAAAATGTAAACAAACCGTTTTGAGTGGATTTTCACTCGATCCCGAGATGAATGCCGAGTGGAAATAAATCCAGTATTTGAAGTCGAAATAAATAACGAGTGAAAAGCACTCAGTATTTCAAATCGAAATGAATAACGAGTGAAAAATCACTCAGAATGATTTTTTTCCGCAAGTACATTCTGCCCATCCATGCTGTTATGTGCGCTTGCGCGCGCGCGCGATCGGGTTCAATACAAGGGCGCTGATATTGTGGGTTCAACGCCCCATTCTCGAAGCTCTTGACCTTTTGTCCGTGGTACAATGTTCTGGACACTTTCGATTTAGCGAGCCGGCTGTCGTACATCGACATGGTTCCGCGACATTGGCGAATATATCGGTAGTTCTCCCGATTTTGGAACAAAACGGGACTTTTTTTGTTCTTGAATTTTTTTTTAACGATATTTGAAATTCAAAGCGACTATAAGTTAGAGTTATACCATGGATAACCAAATGTAAACGGGTCAGACAAAATAATGGTACACACTTATTTTATCGCTGTTTTTCAATTTTGAGAGGATAGGGAAATGAGAATACGTACAGGAAAATGAGAATGAAATTGAAAGTTCTATTAAAATGGATTCAAGTAAGGTCAATACATGAAAATATTTATAATGATTAATTTTTATTTATTTAACAAGCCCAAGAATGCTCACATTTGCTCTTGAAGGCATATTTGATCTATTATTGATTTATAAGAAAAAAACAAAATTCAACTGAGCTGTCTGTTCTATAGTAGGAACTTCGGTAACAATCTTAATTAATTACTTTTTACCAAATACGGTGACAAAGTTAAACATTCAACGAAAATTGATTATACTCAGTAGACATAACATTACGGGTGGGGTTCAAAATTTTGAATGGAATAAATGTAGAACGACCGGTATTTCGAAACGGAAATAGTCGAGCATTCAAATTAAGAAGAGTGATTTATTTGAACGTCTTTAAAGTCGAAAATAAAAATCACGAACATCAAAATTTGGAAGCAAAATTTATAACGAAAAAAAAAATTCGAGTGTGCACATTTGCGAGAGGTTATATTTCGAATGAACTTGAATATCGAACACGTTTCGGTCGAGTTTTCATGGATAAATTAGTAAATATTGAGACCGTTCATAATTTCGAATTTCATATAGCGACAGACTAACTCAACGAGTGATCAAAGTAGCGAGAGACAAGAAAGTCGAACGGCCGAAATGTCGAACGCTTCGTGCAAAAAAATTGGCGATGAGAAAGACTATTTAAATGTAATGTTTAGCTCTGGTTCCATTCTTCGATTCGTTACCTCAATGTTCGACATTTTGATGTTCGACATTTACATGTTCGACATTTTTATGTTCGACATTTTGCCCCTTCGAAATTTCAATTCTCGCCAAATGATTTTTTGACATGTTGGGTATTCGAAATATTAGCTGTTCACAATTATTTAGCTCGAAAATATCACCTTTTTAATTATTCAAATCTCTATTATATTCTTTCCAAATATAGATCCTCTAAACAAATAATTTCGAATAAAGGTCCACTCGAATATAGTTGCTTCGATATAAAGAAGATTCGGCGGCATCGTGTGTCGAAAAAGAAAATTTCAAATAACGAATCTTTTGGTGTTTCATATTTCGGTTCTTTTTTTTCGAAATACCGGTCGTTCTACATTTATTCCATTCAAAATGTTGACCCCCACCCAACATTACAATATATAGAATCTATAAATTTGACGGTTCATAGTCACCATTCGGTTCAAACCACATAATCAAGAAATGTACTTTTTGATAAAAACATTGCGTTTTATTAAATTTAATAAAAAAATGCATGCTTATAGAATTTGTAGTCAAAAATAGTGAATTTGTAAAAACTGAATTTACACGAATGTAATGCATCCATTCGGTCCAATAAATCGCAATCTCATGAGAATATTGTCTTTACCTACTGTAAATTCAAGCCCGATTACAGAACAAAAATATTGTATAAAGATTCGATCATGTTATCACTTTCTTGTAAAATTCTCATTGCTCTGTCTACGTATGGAATAAGTTATATAAATATATCTATAGAGCCTATTCCATACTGCTTTGATCGGGTTTTTGCGTGACCATTTTCGATTTAGCTGATATTTTGGTATGTTTCTGTACTAACTAAAAGAGAAGTTCATGATTTTTTTTTTAAACGATTTAAAAGCTACGGATTAAAAAAAAATCTCATGTTTCTTTCATATGCTTGAAACCCGATAAATAATAGTCTAAATTTAGATTTTTTCTCAAAATGTTTGGTTGTTTTCCGAATTAAAAAAAAAAAACTATCGAATTGTAAGAACTGTTTTTGACTTTAATATTTGAACTAAACCATATTTTTTTGAGACACTGCTCCCTTCGGATTTGATTTGTTAAATTACACCTGATTTCAGGTAATGTCTAAATTATTCATGAAAGGCTAGCTTTTCGATTTATTTATTTTTTTTTTTTTAATATTTCAATGAGAAAAAGAGCTATGACTTCCAAATGAAACGTTGGTCTATAGTGGTACGGGTCGTAAAATTTTTATTTTTGTTCAAGGAATTCAGAAATAAATAAAGAAAAAAAAAAACTCGAATACGTTTTCTCTTTTATTCAACTTTTAATTGTGTAACTGTTAATTAATAATGGTTTCATCAGTGTGGCGTAATTATTAGTATTTATATTGTATAGCGCGCCCAAAAACGAAGGGAAAACGTCCCTCTTCATTCAATTTATCGATAAATGTTCTCGAGATATATCGATTTGAATGCCTAACAATCCTCAATAATTAAAAAGTTTTTTTGACGGTATTATAATGGTGGTCATGGAAAATGAAAAAAAAATCCCTCAACCGTTCGAAAGTGTCTGAGTTCCGGCAAAATGCCTCATACATATTTATCCTATGTGTATATCAAACGAAACAAAAGGATACGTAAAAACAAATATATCAATACAACTCGTTTAAACGATAATACTATATTGTTCGTATTTTTAATTAATTTTTTACATATCACCCACATGCACACACATTCACGTAGCCACATCACATAAGGTTGTTGCCACCATGTGTGAGGTGAGTCGACGGTGAATGGGAACAGAGCGACAGGCGGTGAGGGTAATTCGGTCTCGGGGGAGTTTTCCGAGAGGACAATGGCTAATAATTGTCGACGGAGCGTAAAGCTACGTCGACGTCGTTCACCGGCATAACCGCCATGACCAACGCCACCATCGCCGGCTCATCGTCCGAACCACCGTTGTCGTGGCGAATAAACGTACCGAGAGAAGTTTGCGAAAAAAAGAAAGAAAGAAAAAAGAAAAAACGCAAATGTGTGCAAGCGCCCGCGCGTTCTCCCGCGAGTATTGTTATCGCATTTCAGTAACGCACCGACATTCGCACACTGTCGTGAGTCTATGGCTTTTTCGAAGGCTTCTTTCGTCGTCCCATGAACGACGGGACAAAGTGCGATATATACCGCGTCAACGGTTTATGCCCGAGGGATGAGAAGAAACGAGAGACCGAGGAAAAGACGGATAGACTCGGGACATTGCAGAGGGTGTGTCGGGAACGGGGGATGTTTTTTTTTTTTTACCCTTAGCCGTGCTAGTTAGTCCACCGACGGAGAGTCTCATATGTATTTTTGCGTCTACCGCGTTGTACATTGTACCGAAAACGTGTTTTGCTTTCTTTGGTACGCAATCGAATGGGGCTTTACGGGGAGCTTTGGAAAGCATGAAACATGGGCTAATGCGCGTACACGTTTGACCGACGACTGTTGTGAATAAAAAGGGTTGAAATAATTTTATACTTTTACGGAGATCCAGTGCGGGATTTTTATGAGTTACTTTTGTGGAAAAGTCATTGTCTTGTTCGAAACGTGTGAATATTCACGGGAGAGTTAGGTATAGGGATTGAATAGGGGTTGAAAAAAATGGCTGTTGGAAAAAATAAAGCACGATACGAATGAGTGTTGATCGTTATCGGTTATTTGGTTATCAGGGCCGGGCCGATGGCCACGTAGGATTTGTCGAGTTAACGGATGCGGCCAACATTCGGGCCACTATCGGGCCGAGCCTGGGCCACTAGCGGGCCGAGCCTGGGCCACTAGCGGGCAGAGCCTGGGCCACAAGCGGGCCGAGCCTGGGCCACTATCGGGCCGAGCCTGGGCCGATACTCGGCCGAGTATCGGGCAAACATGACTTCGCCGATAATCGTGATGTGAATCTTCGGCCGATGCTCGTGCCACAAATGCATTGCCTACCCTCGGCGCAGATCTTTGGCCAATGTTTGGCCGATCCTCGGCTCTGGTGTTTTTTTGCAATAGCTTATAATTCCAAATTGACGGGAATTCAAAGAACTTCTTTTCACAATTTTCCGGACTTCTTTCTGGTTTTGAAATAGAGTCAAGCTTATTCCAATTACGTCGTTAATTTCAAAGATATTAACGGATTAACAACATTCTTTGCATGTATATTATTATTTATTATAAAAGAAACATAGACATGAGCACGTCATTCTAATTATGTATTATAATTATTGATTACTATGATTAATGAATATTATTATTACTATGTATATTATGCAATAATAATAATGTCATTTATTTATGATAATAAATAATTATTATAATATATTATTGTGTATATTAATTCACGATTAGCTTATAATATTACATATACATTAGGGTGGTCCTTATTTGGGGTAGAAAAAAAAATCCATGCTGGGGCCCCGCCAATCGGTTAAAAGCAATGAAAAATTGATTCCCTAATTTTTTCAGATTTTTATTTCATTCCATCGTCTCCCTATTTTAGGGTGAAGTTTCAAATTAGGGATAGTACTATATTCGTGGCGCCACGATTTGATGCACTTTCCGTATAGAATATCCCAAAATAAGAAGAAAACCTAGAACAACATTTTTCGATATCTCTCTTTGATTTCGAGTTACCGAATTTTTTGTGTTTTATTTTTGTCCGAATTTTTTTTTCTTTTTCTTCGTCCGGTATCTTTGATGCACTTTCTGTGTAGAACACCCCAAAATAAAAAGAAAAAGAAAAACAAAATTTTTCGATATCTCGCTTAGATTTCGAGTTATCGAATTTTTTTGGTTTTATTTTTGTCTGAACTTTTAAATCGTATCCACCACTTAGAAATCGTATTATGAGAAAAAAATAAAAATAATAATAATTAAATAATTGAATAAGATTAACAGTCACACCTTAATGTTAAGATAGAGAGCTGAAATTTGAAGGATATTCATTTCTTGGGGTTAACTTCAGATTTTTCAACTGGGAGATTTTTTTAAATTTTAATTTAAAAAAAAATTCAAACTATCAACTATCAACGGATGGTAAAAAATTGCGTTTTCAGGACTCGGGATTACTCCGCAAATAATCGATAGACTAAAGATTTTTTTCCTAACCTCGAACTGTCTCAAAAAAAGCCTCAATTCTATTCTAATATATGAAAATTCGAATGATGACAAAAATTCGTAGAGAAATCTCGAAATCCTCAACGGCAATGAACATTGAAAATAAAGAATATAACCGTTGCAACCGTCACGTGACGGCTGCGCAATAAATCGTCTTTCAGACTAAAATCCAAACGATACCGAGGTCGAGCCGAATCGATTCAGATCCATTTATAATCTTTCGTCAATGCCTAAACGTCATACGAACACGTTCAATGCCCGAACCTCATTGAAATCTTTATTTTTCCAAAGACAGTCGAGCCCCACGAAGTTTCCAACTGTTTGCTTTTCTTAAACTAATTTGAATCAACTCGAACCGTTCTCCGATACGCACAGTGCATTTCAAGCTTTTCAAGATAAAATCACCGATTGGAAACGAGTCAACGATGAACCGTGGTTGAGCGAGAGAGGGAATGGAGAAACGCGAGATGGAGCAGCGAAGAATAATAACGAAGACTGGCAAAGGAAAAGTGGAAAGGTGGAGAGATATAAGAAGACGAAGTAGCCGAACGCCGCTACGGTGTTTGATCATTCTTCACGTGCATCTCGGCTCGTCTACTCGCAGCATCCCTTCGCCTCGTTCTCGTATATATATATCACGCGCCACGTTATCAGATGAAACGCGATTCCATCGTCTCCCCGAGGCCTTGGAAAGAGTTTCGTGATCGCTTTGGAATAAGCTATTCTTCAAGGTTTACATATGGAAACAGTTGCCGATGGGAATGAGCGTGCGCGAGTGCCGCCTGTGCCACTGGTGCTACCGAGTATACGAGCTTTTTCTTCGCTTTCCCGGTTTTTTTCCTTCGTTCCAACGTGCTCGCAACCTCGACGCTCGTGCAACGATCAATTATCGAGCATAAGTACGCACGTGTCGTGCAGCACGAGGGTTGAAACGATTTGCTGAATTAATTTTGTAACATTATGAAATTGTTGAGGGATCATTGCAGTGTTACGGCCATGAAAATTGTTTTATTATCATGAATTTTCTATTTTAATATCGTCCACGGGGGTGAGTTTGGGACAAAAATCGAATTTTTTTTTCTTTCGCGCTTCGTTTAAAATCAGTTTTTGGGGTAAATTTTTTTTTTTGATGCAGGCATCTTCCGAACATCCTTAGAAGGATGTGTAATAAGTTTTATGAAAAAAATTATTTTTTTGGCGAAGTTACATCGATTTGAAATTTGGCCTATACTTACTTCTCAGAAGGGGTAAGTATAGGACAAGTTTTGTCATCGTTAATAAAAATTAATGAATAAATTTTTTTTGGCTCTGTATCATATGGATATCTTTATGTAGTTATCGTCGAGTAAATTGAGACAAGAATAATTGAAAAATGTTCATTTTTAGGAGAATGGTTACAAAAAAAAGAAAGAAAAACATGGAAATTTTTTCGAAATTAATTTTATCGAGAAATCAATCAGACGGATGTCATAGAAAATCCTTTTACCGTTCGTTGTGGAGAATCTATGATGTTCAATATGACCTCTGGGGAGATAAATTGTTCGTCCACTTCATGTAGCCACCTCCACGTTTTTTTTGTTGCCTCCATCAGGGAGACAGCCGCCCGAACTGAATTAACGGAAGTAATTTTTCCGGGCAATCTTTTTCCGACTAAGACGACCATCACGTGGTCGTTCACCTCATCAAGATGACGAGCTACGCGGAGAATATATCCTCGGCATCTTTAAATTATAAAATAACTTGCTGTTATATGGATAAGAACATTTTCAATCTATTTGTCGGCCTCGTTTACACGAGAAATTCGTATAAACAAGGTCGAAAGATTTCGAACTGTCATTTTTGAGGTTCGAATGCTCCGCTGTAAAATGAATATTTACGTACTTTTTAGACGGTAGCATCAATTAGAAACTTTTACATACGAAAAGAAACCGTAAAAATCCACTCTATTGCATGCCAAATGATTTTATTTTGAATATTCAGTTTCAATTTTGTCCTATCCTTGTCCAATCTTTCCGTTCTTCACACTTTTCTTCGAGAATAGTGGTCAAAAAATTACGAAACTGCGCGTACATCATAAAAACTAATTTGTTTACACTTACCTTGCAGAATTTGATATTAAACTTGGTCCAATAAGTCGGTCGAGTAAGAAGTTTGCGGCACGTACATTTTTTCCACCGGTTTTTTTTATTTTTTCGCGATTTTTTTTCTCCGTTCATATAATATGCCTACTAATGACGCTTTGCGCCAATTGATAGGAACATTTCAAGGTACATTTTGGCCCATGGCCGAGTCAAAACATTCAATAATTACGATTCTAGCGATATAAATCTACCGTGTCCCAAACTCACCCCCGTTGACGGTACATAAGATTAATGATTGAATTTATTTCATACATTGTGCTTTTAAAAATTGTCTCAGACGTAAAATTAATACGAATCCGTATAAAAAACTTTAGAACGATCCGAGGGATTAATTTTCTGATGGGAATTAACAATCAAGTACTGAGTTTTGCCTCATTTTCGAACCGTTTTTTGCTTCAAAATGAATAGAATTATCGAAATAAAAAAAAAAAAAAAGGTTTCATACTCCTCGAAGCAATGACGTAAGGAATGCTGTAGATACATTTAAAACAGATGCCTCAAAAACTCTTACGCTGAAGGCTTTCACTGTTTTCAAAGACGACGTCCCGACGTTTGAAATATCGAATGCCCGTTTTTTTATACGAAATTGTGATCCAACGATCAATGAGTTTGATGAAATTTAATTTTTTACTAATTTTACTCTAAAATAGTCCCTAGAAATAAAAACTAACGCCGCTCAGTTCAAAATCATTTTTCAAAAGCCTCATCGAAAACATAATTACCGGATCAAATGTCAAATACATTTTCCTTTTTTTCTAGTTCACGCGCTAGATTTTTTGCTTAATTAAAACCAAGATCACGTTAGCGAACGTTTGACGAACGTCATAATATCGTAAACTTATTGAAGAAGCGTACTTGCGAACAATTTATCGTTATATTCACCCGCTTATTACTTATTTCAACGTTGTAACAGAGAAAAAAAAAACAAACAACAACAAAAAATAGAAAAAGCTTCGAAGAACGTTTCAACGTTGATACTCGTAATACCTTCGTTCCAGAAGGAAATACATTTCCTGCGTCATCGTGAAATCTCTCTGTGTACATTCTCCTGTACCAACTACCATTACGGTTGTACGTATAACATTATAGCGGGTAAATATCCACTGCGCCGTGGAAAAAGACTTCCCGAAACGCTCGTTCTCTTTCCCGTCATTCTTTCTTTATTTCTACGTTTTCCGTTACTATTTCTGTAACCGAGCGACCGCGCGCGACAGCAATACCCTCGCTTTTCTCTTCTCGATATTAAAAAACAATTTCACGAGCAGCTAGCGGGCGGTTCTCATTCGCCGTGAGTCACGTGAGATAGAATGAGAAAGAACGTCACGGGAAAATATTGCGAGACAGAGAAAAAAAAAAGAGAAAGAGAGAGAGAGAGAGAGAGAGAGCGAATGACATTTCAGAATATTACGATACCACCTGCTACCGATCCCCACCTACGAATAAATCACAGCTCCGCGCTTGGACCGCTCGCTACATCGACGAGCATAAAAAATAGTAGACAGAGACACGGAGAATCGAGCTTTTTCTTCCCTTTCGAATATAATATCGCCCGGCCAGAGGGTTCACTTCCACAACGATCCACACAACACTGCGGTGGACCCGTGGAACGTCCGACCATCGGCGCGCGTTGCTTCTTTGAAGAAGAAGAAGAAACGAAAAGAAAAGAAAAAAACGAATGCGAGACAAATTTGTACGTTATGGTTCGTGGCAATAACGGTTAGAGCTCGGCGAACGTTTTGCCATTGAACGATACGATAGACGAGAAAATTTCATATCGGTCGATGCGAAATTGCCTCGCTGAGATCACGGAGTGAAAACGGAACCCGATGAAATTCGAATGAAGTTGTCTTCTTTATTCGTCTCTTTTTTTTTTTTTTATTATTATTTCGGGGCTGGTGAAATGTCGTGATTGTGAATTTTTATCGAATGTGTATTTATGTGTATGTGTAGGACATTTGTGCAGGAGTATGAGAAGGAGGGAGGAGTTGTTAATTGTAAGCCGAACTGTATCATAATTTGGCGTAATCTCATGAAACTTTATTGAGTCCTTCTTTATAACCTTATTACTTTTGTTTCGTGCGGTATTAGGGCGATTGGGGTGTCGAGGTATAAACTCCTTGACAACGGAAGTGTTAACGTTTCAACGCATGATGTTGTTTGAACAGAGGGCACAGGCTAATGCCTCGTAAAAGATAAATACCGTGCAGGTGAAAAATGACCGGTTTGAGTGCAATTTCGCCGATGTTATGTTTACGATCGTAACGATCATATTTTGTCGTATGTTTTTAGGACCCAAGAGACATAGAAGAACTACAACTTCCGTTTTAATACAATGTAGAATAAAAATTGTAAAAGGTATTTAGAGCGATCCCCAATGTCTTGATGGTCTTTCGACGGTTTTAAGGGCAAGGGGGGAGGGGGGGAAGGTTAATTCGATATAAAAAAACATATTTTTGATCATGCCAAAGTATTTCCCAATCAAACGCCTCAACCGTTTTCTTGGCAGCTTTTGCTGTGTGTGCGGGTGCATTATCACGAAGCAAAATCACTTCGCGTTGCCTTTTTTGCCTTTTGAATCTTTCCTATGGCTTTTAAACGTACGGAGACGGCTTCTCGTGTTACGTTTAACTGATCTGCGAGTTGTCGTTGCGTTTGAGCGTCGTCCTCATCCAACAATGTCTGCAATTCGCTGTCTTCAAACTTTTTCGGTGGTCTTCCACGTTCTTCGTTTCTCACGTCGAAATCACCACTTTTGAATTTTTCGAACCACTCGAAACACTGTGTTTTACCAAGAGCATGTTCACCGTGAGCTTCGACAAGCATTCGATGCGATTCAGCAGCAGTTTTCTTCAAATGATAACGGTAAACCAATGCTGTCCGCAAATCGTAATTCGTAGGCACAAAACTCGACATGTTTGAGGTTATAGAAAAATCCACCGGTGTATGGTACTTGGGTTGTTGCGTGTTGAAAATCTTCGTCAGCTCTTAGAGGGAGATGATGGCGCTGCAGAAGCGGTCTTACGGTCTCTAAACTGATGGCTATCACCATCTATAACGAAATTCCGGTTTCATACTTCTACACCTGGTATATCGAAGGATCTGTGATCTACGACCGTCCACAAAGCATCGTAGGAGGAGACGAAAGTAAAGAAATAGCACAGGATAGCATAGAATTCCGTGACGCGATGAACGTTTACTGCTCGATGTTTCATTACGTTCTTCATGAATCGTTCTTACCTCAATGACCGTAAAGAAATTTCACCTCAAAAACGTTCAATGCGATTCGATCAAATCCATTCGCCGCAATTACCGCAGACCGTCACAATGGTTGCCATCCATCGGGGTGTTTTCCTTCGAACCGAATTACTTACATTCGCCTACCAATCCAGTTTATAATTCCCAAACAATTTACCGAGCTCCATTATTCGGAGCTTCGAAAAAATCCAGCTGGAAAACCTTTATTCCGACCTTACGGTGGTAGCGCGCTAAAACGACGAACGTTCATAAAGCTCGGAAGAAGACTTCCAGTTCGCTCGTTGACGCTAAGCCTGATAATAAAGCTATAGATTCACAAACCAAATTACTTCCGTGCGTATTACCTCCACGAAACTCTTCGCAGATTTTATCAACGCTCCGCTTTTTCTCTTCGTACACATTATCATTACCTTTTGTTATTTTTCAGGCCCTAACGTTTTTTTTTTTTTTTTTTTACTTTCGTAAAACGCAACTACGTTCCATCACTCTCATTCCGTTTTTTTCTTTAAAAAAAACCGCAGGCGTCTACGTTTGCCAGAGATTTTCTCTTGGCAGCGGTTCGACATTCCCCTTCGTACCTTTCACCCTCTCACCTTCACCACCGCGACATTGTACGGTCCGTCGGAGTGGAGACTCGGCCGAGGTCTTCGCGTTCTCGGTTCCAGTGGCTGCTGCATCGTCGGTGACCCGCTCGACGCCGCACCCTCGCCAACCTCGATAGCTCTTCGGTTTGACGACCGTGAACATGAAAGAGTTTCGCGAACCGTACCTAACGCGCGTATACCTCCGTCCCCCGGCCTCTCGTGCTTCTATTTATTTTGGCTTTGTGCAATCTATATGCATATTCGCTTTTATGTGCTTTTTCTATTTGAAAAAGAAGAAAAAACGCACGAAGAATGCGTCGGAGCACAACATTTTGAGCATTCTTCTCGATTCTGCGCGTACTTCTTGAATTATTATTCGTAAGAAAACACGAAAAACAGTTGGGTTTAACATTGTTTATTCAATTTAACCCTAGATTGGGTAACTGGGGTTATACGTGACCCCACTCGACATTCGAACTACGCCTTCAGCTCAGGGAGATTTCTATTCGGTCTGGGAACTTAATCATAATTCACTTCAAGTGTACGACTGTCGCTTTCGGTCGGTGAGCAACGAAACTAGTGCTTTGAGTGTAATGTGCACAATAAAGAAGACTGGCTGGGGTGTCTCAACACCCCGGTTACCCAATAACGTCAGAGAATTTTTTTGGTCAAAGCGTTTTTTCGTGAAATAATTTTGTTTGGGCGTTTTGAACGTGAATTTGGCAGTTCAAATGTGAAAAGTTATTTCATTTAAAAAAAATTTTAACTTTTTTATTTTTTATTTTTTTTTATAACACAAATCACAATAAAAATTTTTTGTGATAACAATGGCGAGAAATTCGATCCAACGAATATGTACCTTCCATGCATCATCAAAAACATGAAAGTTGAAACAATATCCAGTGAGAGATTTGTTCCTCACAATAGGCATCTAATGTAATTTTTGTATAATTTGACATGTTTTTCAACATTTATAATGAATTTTAATCGAAGTAATCAATTTTACTGGTAATTTTTAATGATATTTTTCAGTCGTCAGTTTCCTGTCATTTCCTCTTTTTCATACGTTTGAATAACTATATTTTTTTTTTTAAAGGAAAATTCGGCCAGATACTTTCAAAGGGTTTTTATCTCCTAAATTCGGTCGGGATTCTAAAAATCGCTAGCATTGTTGGAATACTACGGTAAGTTTTATCAAAAAAGTTGAATGCGCGAAATTTTTAGGTTTTTTTTCGGTTTAGACAACTTAGTCCATATGTTTCCGGAGTTAACAGAAATCGGTACCACTGCCTTCCTTATTAAAAAACGAAGAGATTGCACTGCTTAAAAGATGTCTTAACCGAATTTGAGCCATCGTCCCACGCGACTCAAGTCTGAGGTGTTGAAACACCCCAGTTACCCGATGGCGTATGAGCCAGATATGTTACCCAATCAAGGGTTAATCATGAGTTTGTTTTAATGAATCAAACTTCAGTTCAGGAGAACCAACGATCGATGGGTCGACGAGTCAGAAAATGTTATGAGAAAATTTACCTAAATCTACCTACCTATTACTTACTGATCTACGAGAAAAATGAGGGAATTAACACACAAACCTGATGGTGCTCACTTTTTCTTTCTCATGTCTGGACAGTAAACGTGAAAGCCTTTTCAACCAATCTTTGACCTTGAACATAATAATTGAAAGGCTGTTTAGAAGCTTGTTTTTCAAGGTTTCAAAGTCATGTTTAGGAATTAATTTTGTGAAAACTATCAAACCTACAGTGCCGGAGTTTTTTACGCATAATAAGTCACGTTTCAACTAACAACACAAATTTTTATAATAGATTTTATTGAAATTTACACAAGTTATGCGCTGTTACGCAGATCGTGGTGAGATCCTCGTCCAAACCAAATGTATGCAACGTTTACTCTTGTACCAATGAGTAAAGTACTCGGGAGTACGAAGATAAACTACTCGGTACGTCGCATGACATCGCCGGTGTCTAAGTACGGCTTAAGTAGCCACATATACGGAAGTCCGAAAGCAACGCATAATAGAATAGAGAAGTAGACAGCATCGTCAGTGTCGTAGGATAGATGCCGGATGGTACAACGGTGACGGTGATGTTTGATGCCCGACCGTTATTGCAACAACAATCCCATGAAGTACATATGGTAGACACGTCAACTTCCCATTGTATCAGAGAATAGTATAACGAGCGTTAGGGCTTCTTCAATCGGCCATCTGTCACGCTTTTTCGACCGTACGTCGATAGTGCATGAGCTCCCTTTGTCATGTGCATTGCCATTCTCTGCCTCTCGTCTTGACACATTGGACCGCCGAGAGTTTTATTGCATTTCCCATTTGTCTTTTTTCACATTGTAAAAAAGACGATAGTGATGGTGATAGTGAGGTTGGGCGAAGGGTGATGGAGGAATCGAGATTTGGATATTTAGAACTTGTTGAAACACCATCACAAAGCCGGAAGTAATTTTTATTGCAGAAACTTTTATTCGCTTACCAACTTCATTAAAGATTCTTAAGATTTTAAAGTCTGCATTCAAGTCCTGTTAATTTTACTCTAAAATAGTCCTTGAAGTACTCTTTTACAGGCTTGGGCTTGCAAATACTGGCAGTTGTCAAACAAACAATATGCCACATTATTTTGGTGTGAGGAGAATCATTATAGAAATAATTATAACCCCGTGGAATAAATAAAGACATGGTAACCGTTCCCTATTTCAAAAAGGGATTTTAAAAAGATCAAGAGAATATCGGTAAATAATCTTATGAACTTAAGACAATTTCTTATACTAAGGCGTGTCCAATAAAAAAAAATGTTGACCGGGGTCACGGACGACCGTCGACAGCAATGAGGAAAAATTTGTCTGAGTCATAAGGAAAATCTCGCAAAAAAATCAATAAATATATGGGCGAGTAATATGCTCGAAGGAAATAATTGCCACTGAATGAAAAAAGGCGAAGGGGGATATGCGGCTGGGTGCCTGCACGGGCGGGGCAAGGGAAAAGCTGTATATGGGGAGGCTTACCGGTTATAAGGGGTAGGTCTCGAAATTCGTACTGCTCAGTTTTCCTACAACGTATATATAGATATAGTTGCTGGGCTCGTTCGACGGCGTGAAGAGGGATGGTCTCACTATGCCTCGCCACACTTCGACTCGGCACAGTCTGCCTCGCCACAGTTCGACTCGGCACAATCTGTTTCGGCGATTTTGACAGGTCTCCAGTCCGTCTTACCGACAAGAGATATGTTATCATACCTGTTTTTTGAATCTAGACGCGCGCGCCATCAACCGAGCGTGCCTGACGACGCGTCTGATCAGTGGATCTCAACTTCGTCCCTTCGCATATCCATTACAATCCATAAGTATAAATATGTAATTAGTTAAGATCCACTGATCAGATGCGTCGTCAAGGACGCTCGGTTGATGGCGCGCGCATCTAGATTCAAAAAACAGGGATGACAACATATCTCTTGTCCTTACGACGGACTGGAGACCTGTCAAAATTGCCGAGGCAGACTGAGCCGAGTCGGATTGTGGCGAGGCAGACTGTGCCGAGTCGAATTGAGACGAGGCAGACTGTGTCGAGTCAGAGAGTGGCAAGGCATAGCGAGACCATCCCCGTGAAGATGGTTACGCGGTCGAACGAGCCACGCGACTATATCTATGTATACGTCGTAGGAAAACTGAGCAGTAGGAATTCCGAGACCTGCCCGTTATAAGAAACACAAAAGAACGGAATGAGTTGTCAAACTCGAATTCAAACGAACTGAAGGTCAGGTAAATGGGCGACGGTTCCCTTTTCGGGATGTAACGGATCAAAAACTGCACCATAAGACTGAAGAAAATGGCGTCGCGTAACATGACTAACCGTCGGCGTGCGGAGGAACTGATAGGGGCACTGCTTACGACTCTTACGGAATTACCTCGGCAAAACAAAATCACTGAAACGGGGGGAAATAGTATAAAAACACTGGTAAGAATTATCGCTCGTTATTTTACTAATGATTCTACACCAGAATATCGACACTCACGCGAGCAGAACAAGTCGGGGAGAAAACTTGCCGTCGAAGAGGTCGAACGCAGCACGTAGCTTCTCAGAAGGAAAATTGAAGACTACGCCGGTAGAGAAACGGAGATTCTCAAAGAAAACTAAGGTGAAATAAGAGAAGTAGAGGTATGGGAAAAAACGCTACTGAAACAGCTAGTCGCTCGCACAAAGCTCGATCATCTTCAGCTGAATAACTTCAGCGATTACAAAAATAAATCGTTGACGCGTCCGTTGGATTTTCACTCAATTCTCTTACACATCACTCAATTCCTTACATGAGGTTTTAGATCTAAGTGGAAACTGCCCGGGCCTTCGTCTTTGTCGTGGTTTGACGACATTTCGGTAACAACCCGGATTCGAATGATCGGAAAATGGGGTGCCTCGCTATTGGCTGAGAGTTCGTGCTACGCGGATTCATCGTCGCGACAATTGGGGGTCGATATTTTCAAATCTGCAAGGTAGCACCCTCGTTCGATAGATGTAGTGTCCCTAGCGGCAAGTCAGCATTTCGTCAGCTCGACTTTTGGAGATCGGCACCTCGTTGGTTTACCCTCCCCTGCGGAGGAGCAACGCAGAATTGAGAGTTAATAAAGAAAATTTGTAGATCCCTTTGTGAGGGAGCTAACATATTCCAAAGTCGTGACTAGCTCTTCGATAGGTGCGCTGGAAGTGGTCCGATACCTTGCGACGGTTGCGTATATCTGTATATATATCGATCCGAACTTTTGCACGTTCTGAGCATTAGCGTTTGCTGTATAACGCCGTCGACGTTACCCCGTTCAAGGCTTTGCCCGTTCGGACGCGTAGCGCTGCGGTGTTGTTGTCTGTCGACGCATCAGTATTCGAAACATTGCATTTTCGGAATTACGCTGCGTCACAAATTTTGCAGCTTTAGCACCCGCACCCTGTAAATATTCAAATTTATATATCAACAATGGCTGGCCGTTTCCTAAAGATATAACCCTATAAGAATAGATCTATTTCTACACATCGAACCACGGATCTCTTGACTACGTTATACTACCCCGCTGAAAGCGATTCACCGACGAGAGTTGAATGGGTCTTAACATCAGGATACATACGAACGAATGTGGAACGTGCACGGTCGAAAAGATCCAGGCAAAGAGAGAGGGAAAAGGGAAGAGAAAGAGAGAGTTAGAGAATCTGCAGTGTCCTGAAAGGAGCCGGATTCTACTGGTCACCGTCGAATGGTGGTGGTCCAAGCTCGTAGAGCGAATTCGCCGGTGGCCTGTAACCCACAAGCGTTTCGACCCCGCTGGCCCGGTGTACGACTCGGGTATACGTCGCTTTTGCAGACCTGCGGGTGACGTACGAACGGCGCTGGGGCGTAATTTCGCGTTGTAAATCACGTGTGCCCGCGCGGGCCGAACCGGCTTTCGTATCTCGGTTGGGTTATGAGGTTCTATAAACGTTTGGCTCAATATAGTATTCCAGACGGGTGCGGCGCGTCATCGCTCTTGCATCCTCGAATCTCGTTCGGGTCGTCCGGCCACGCCAATGGCTATTGGTCTGCACACGGATCCCCGGTATGCCGAACGAACATCGAGACCGTTGACTCCAGCACGGCGCCTCCGACATCAACGAAACAAAAGGGTTTTGTTTATAGCGGATGCGAGGAGGAATTGAGCGTAATGCGGAACCTGAAGAATCGCGATGTGAACACCTGGAATTCAACTCGTGCTCGAAGCAGCTTTTCTGGCATAGGGTCCCTAGTTTTTCTTTTCTTTTTCAATTGCTTGACTTTTTTTGCAAGCGTGAAATTATCAGGTGTAGAAGTATGAAAACGGAATATTTTTGTTAAAATTACACGTCTGTTATTTTAAAATGATGAAAAATATTTTATTCGAAGTATTGCCCATCGCTAGACATACATTTTTTTTACTTGTCTGCCAATTCGTGGATGCCACGCCGAAAAAATTGTCGGTCTTTTGAGGCAAACCAGTCATCGAGCGATTTTCGTACATTTTTGTAAGAAGTAAAGCGCTGCTCAGCAAGTGCGTGTCCCATCGATGGAAATAAGTAGTAATCGAACGAAGCTAAGTATGAAGAGTAAGCCGCGAAAGTATTTCCCAACCGAACGCCTCAATCGTTTTCTTGGCCGCTTTTGCTGTGTGTGCGGGTGCATTATCACGAAACAAAATCACTTTATGCGGCCTTTTTCGCCTTTTTTCATCTTTCCTATGGTTTTTAATCGTATGGAGACGGCTTCTCGTCTTACGTTTAACTGATCTGCGAGTTGTTGTTGCGTTTGAGCGTCGTCCTCATCCAACAATGTCTGCAATTCGCTGTCTTCAAACTTTTTCGGTGGTCTTTCACGTTCTTCGTTTCTCACGTCAAAATCACCACTTTTGAATTTTTTGAACCACTCGAAACACTGTGTTTTACCAAGAGCATGTTCACCGTAAGCTTCGACAAGCATTCGATGCGATTCTGCAGCAGTTTTCTTCAAATGATAACAGAAAACCAATGCTGCCCGCAAATCGTAGTTCGTAGGCACAAAACTCGACATGTTTAAGGTTATAGAAAAATATACCGGTATATGAAACTTGGGTTGTTGTGTGTTGAAAATCTTCGTCAGCTGTTAGAGGGAGATGATGGCGCTGCAGAAGCGGTCTTACGGTCCCTAAAGTAATGGCTAGCACCATCTATAGGCAAATTCCGGTTTCACACTTCTACACCTGGTGGTTAGTATGTTTTGTCTGGTAAAGCTGAGCTTTTGTTGGATCACTAGCGTAAAAACGATTCATGGGAAATTTTATGTATCATTCGGCATTCGACCCTCATTATCTTATGGAATGCTACCCTTTCTTATGCTATGTTCCGATGTTCGGTCTTCTTTTTGGGCCACTTTTACGGATTCCTCGCTATATTGCTGTAGGGCGAAGCGGTGTGTGCTCGAGAATTGTGGATAACTACTACATGCTCTACAACTAGATGCCGTTACTATTTTTCTCACCCTTACGCTCTTATCTGCTGTGGATCAATTGTTCCGGGATGATTTCGATTAATTAGTGTACCAGCCTCGCCAAAATTGACGGCAAAACGTTAGGAAAAAACGAATGTACCAAGCCCCCCGTAATAGCGCGAATTCCAGTACAACGTTCCTAAAACTATAGGGTTGGTGCGATTCTTGAAACCTGTAAACCAATCAAAGTTCCGGATCAAAGTTCATAACTATCTTCAAGAAAATTTGCAATGGTAAACCAAACCCTCCCATACGCCCATTCCCACGAATGAATTTTCTTTCTCCGATCGTTCCTTTCTAACCCGGTTTTTCTCCTTCGACGAATTACTTTCCCACTCAGATTCAAGTGCAGTTGACTTCGACCGTCGGATCATTACTCATACGAACATCCGTGAATTCGCGTCCAGTTTTTCGACAATATTCAAGTGCTTGTCTATCGTATCACGGCGACGGTCTTCCAGTTGACCGGAGCCCTGGAAAAATCTGGCAAGAGAAATGTATATCCTAGTATCGATGGTGAAACAATTCGTTTCCCGCACCCTCACAATTTCAGACGTAGTCCGCATTGAAGTCGACGCCTTTATGAGAGCCATGAGGGTGCGGTATCGGTGGTGGCTCGTCCGCCAGCTGGTCCGTCCGCAATTTTCCGCACCATAGACCAATGAACGCTCGAACCAAGATCTCAACGACAAAAACTGAGGGGGATGGAAAATAAGGAATTCGACGAAATATAACGAAAAAAAAAAAATCCGCGTGTCTTTTCTCCCTCGTCGTCATCTCAGCAAGTTCCAACCTTGGCGGAGTTGCGACCCCAACTCATTTCGCTGCTTCACGCACGTGTCCGTGATTTTGGACAGTCATTTTTTCCCATTTTCCAGCTGGACCAACGTCCGTGTGACTTTTCGTTCCCCCCAGTCACGCGAATTCTTCGGACTTAGGGTACTGTAATGCGACAGCGGACACGAGATAGCTGAAGCGTCTTCAAGAGGTAAACGATCTTCAGTTTTTCGCAGAGTAAGGGTGGTTACGGCAAATACCCTCTGGGTTAGTCCGTTTGGAGTTTAAAACATTCGCTTTAATACCTTCCGTCGCCTGCTGCACGTTGAGTCTAATTCGTGGGTTATTTTCCTATATTTTGCCCTCCCTCCAGCGTATCAATCCAATTATATCCTTTATAAGCGATGAAAATAGAAATCCTACATGACCGATGCATGACGTCAATTGTATAGATGATCCTCGGATGTCCACAGCATATGTTTTTCATTTGAAAAGAGCTACCGCGTAGATTACACATTATAGTGGTTTTTACCCTTTTCTTCTTTTTACATTTCTGAATGACGTTATAATTAACTGTCTCATTTATTTGTCATTGCAGTGACATGCCAATAACAATTTGTCAAGTCAAACTTCTTTAGGCTCACTAAACTGAAAGATGGAATTGGACGGTGCGACCTTCAGTTGGTTGCGGTAACCAACTTACTGAGTTGGACTCTTGGGAGCCGTCCCATTAGTTAGCAGATGCCACAATTTTTAATGGACGAGATGAAGTTGGTCGTATTGCCCGTCTCACTAGGCTGCTTCAGCCAACTTTATCGGACCATACGACCATGCGATTTGTCCTAACATCTCGCTCGAAATGTGGTCATGGCATTGACCGGCCTGCCTATCTCTCTTGAACGATAATAATCTGCGTGTGCGGACGGTTTTAGGTTAGGTTCAAAAGTTTTTCGGGGCTGTTCCTCGCGTAAATTGAAAGTGGATAAAAGTTTCATTAAAATATATTTTATTCAAATTTACGTATAAGAAAGATGTCTCACAAATGTCAATTTCACACTGCACACCTGAAAGAAATATATACTTTATTCACTGGCATTCTAACGTATATGACGGGACATGCATGAGAAAAATGAAACAC
Source organism: Sussaba pulchella (assembly GCA_963971145.1). NCBI lineage: Eukaryota > Metazoa > Arthropoda > Insecta > Hymenoptera > Ichneumonidae > Sussaba > Sussaba pulchella. The sequence goes on from OZ020170.1 coordinate 4,277,640, forward strand.
CGGTTAGCCATCGCAGTTGATACACTACCTTTTTCTCCAGTTTTGGCTCGTCCGAAGACTTGCGCTGCACTCTGCTGCGCTTCTGCAATAAAAAATGTCCTCTTCTTCAATTTTAATTTCCCACTTGATTGCTGCTGAACAACTGCACCACGAACTGAACGAAAAATAACGCGCGTGCAATGGCGGTTCACGCGCGAAGACCGACCGACGCGCCACTACGATGAATGTTGCGTGATGCATCCATCTAAAGAGTTGGCTGCTATACCAATCTCGTTTTCTGCGCCGGCTACAGACTGGATACAGGAAAAAACGCACCGATGCCATGACTATTTAGGACGGCACAAATAATTATGGAAACGGTCACCATGCGTCATGGCTGACTAATCTTCCTGAGTGAGTGCTTCGATCAACTATTCAACGATCACAAAAAGATGGTTATGCCGGCCAATGTTTTCTTTCAGTGTAGCGTGACAACGGATCATGGATTCGTGGATTTTACGTAACGCTTTGCATGAAACGCTCGCCACGTCACGAAATCGTATCTATTCCGTGCTATTCATCCATGTTCGGTCTCCTCATTAGGACATGCGTCAGAGGCAGTGCTTCTCTACTATTTCGGTAGAAAGCACGAAGGCGTCAGGTCAACGTTGGCATAGTGCATGGAATGATCTCTTCGACTTTCCCCTTCTAACGCTACCCGATTGACATGAATTGTTAATAGTCAGTTCGATTGTTCAATGTCCTGATAATTATGCTGAAATCGACGGCAAAAGATGAGAAGAGAACAGATGTACCGAAAGTACCGAAAGAAAATAGCTCAAACTGCATTACATTTCGAAACTCTTTCATTGGTCAAAATTTGACATTAAGATTTGACAATTCTCAAAAAATGTTTTAATTTCTTCACCGCGCTTTGCACACCCCGTCTATTATTAATTGGTCCCAGCTGCTAAGCCTCATCCGCATGACTATATGAATCATAGCCTGAAAAATTGCAGTTGATAATTGAACGAGGGGTTGAAGTGAGAAATTGGGACTGTTAGAACTGCCATAATACACCATCAAAGGTGATCCGAGTTTATTTCGAGAGGAAAAGGGTGACAAAAGCGAGAGGTCGCACGAACACACCCGTTGAAACTGGAGTGCGACGTCTTACGTGCGTGTTATAACCAACCAAATTCGACCAAGCGACCGAGTACTCTGTTGAATACCCTCAATTCACCCCCGACTACGTTTCCACTCTCTTCACACCCCATTCTTCATTCAATTCCGCGTACACCTTGCGTTATTATTACTTTTTTATGTACGAGGACGCAATTCTGCCAAGCGGTAACTGCAATGGCATGGAGTTTAAGCCCGTCGACCCTTGAGAATCGATGCCGGATAAACGACACAGTTAAAGTTCGATTGTTGCACTCGATGGGGTGCTCCGACAACAGACATAACCCTCGGAATAACCCAAGCCTAAGGGTGCTTCCGTTCGACTCGGGGTCACTACTGGATGGCTGCGCCCCTCTCCTATATTCAGCTAACAGATCTGGGGGGGCAAAACGGCACATCTCGGCACTATAATGATTTTTTGCATGAATTATTAATATTAATATACGAAATATAGCAAAATTAAATTCAAGATGTTTATTTGAATAAGGAAAACGGAAGTATATGTGTGGAATGTGATTAAATTGTGAATATTTATTTTAATGAAGAAGATCGGTGCATATATAATGTAAAATAAGCTGGATGGAATTGTTTTAGAAGTCACATTAATCCACAGAATTTGTCAGTCATTCTCTCACATACACACAGTACATACGAATCGATTTATACATGTATAGAAGCATTTACAAAGTCGAGTATCACCGCGGAGCTCGTTAACGACATCTTTATGTATGCGGGTATGGATGTTTCTTTACTTGTCCGATGATATTTGAGGTGAGACTGTTTAATTCTCATGAAACCGAGCCTGGATTCCCGAACGTGGACGAAGAGATAGTAAATTTGCTTCCTGGTTTCTCCTGCCGGCTTATCAAGAACGTAGACTCGGACGTCGTCTCTTCGAGGATCCCTTTCGAGGATCTCGAGTAGATAGAGGGAAATTATATTTCGGCAAAGTTCGGCGATTTTCGACTGCCGAATCTACTACAGCGCGCAAGGTGTACGCGCGATATTTGAAGATTATACTTTTAAGTACAGCACAAAACGTCTTTGAATGACGACCAAAAGCGTGAAGTTAACACGATTGTTACTGAAAAATAAAATTTTGTAAAATTCTCTAGAGTCTGCTTTGTTGTTGTACATGAAAATCGGATATGCCTTACATTAAAAAATATTTCAATCTTATTTATCAATTTAAAAATAAATATCTTATTGATCCAAGATTATGTCGTAAAAACGGTGCTCAATAGCGCTAGATTCTCTCAAAATTGTTTGAAACAAAAACACGCCACGGATTACGAATATCATCCATCACAAAGTACTCTGGAACGATCCGAAAGATCTTTATCCGTTAAACATTCACAAGTCGATGGTCATTACAAAGGATTTTTAGAATATTACGAATAAAAAAAGCGTCCATACGTGTCTAAAAAATGACGTTAGGAATTATGCGCGAAAATTTAAGATCAGTGGCTCGCAAAACTTTATTTCAAACTACTTCGAACTTTTTCAAAAAAGACTTTATGAAATAATTGTGTTAAAAGTTTCGAAAACAAGATTTTCAGAAGAGATTTGGACTTACGATCGATCGACGATGCAGCAGCCATAATTCGGCTTCGTCGAATGGTTTTGATCAGTTGTTTAATCTCTACTCATTTCACCCCATAATAACTGCTCAATCACCGATTACGGCATCCCATGATATTTTTTTCCACCCTATCACACGTACGAGCACGAATCGTCATATTCGTGACAAAAGACCTTTTATCCTTCGGTTATGCCATTTCGCCACGTATCCGAACGTCATTGGATCAAACCGTTCCGCCCCGGGATCTTTTATGGCGCGGATATCGTCATCGGCCAACAATAAATATTATACTGCGTGTCCGTTTTTCCGCCGGTTCTGCTTTAAGCCGCGTCGATGAATTATTACGGTATAAATGTCGCTATATTGACTCCCGTTTTAACGATAAAGACCGATAAGCCCCTGTTCGACCGTTATTCAACCCAAGCCTTAACGTATTCTCTCCTTATTACATACGCCATTTTTTCTCATAGCTCATCTCTTTCGCTCTTTCTCTCTCGCAACGGCCCCACATTTTTTTTATTTTTTTATTCAACTTTTTATTACCGGGAACGTTTCGCGGAAGTGGGTCGCGCGATAATCACGCTTTACCAATATAATACAATGAGATGCGATATAGTTATACGTTAAAAAAGCAGCTGGCGCCACTCGGTGCAAGCTTCGGGGAGTTGCAGCTTCGGCTGGGATACGACGGTATGGCGGTTCTGAGGTCATCCTTGGCAGCGATTGGGCACTTTTAGGGAGGTTAAAATAGATTATCAGTTATCAGCATTTACCCTCCTGTCGAATGCAAATTCAGTTATGAGACTGGAAATAATTCTGCGGTAATTGATAACGGTGTTTATTATAAAAAGAAGCATATTTTTGATAATTTTTTTTTACGACACAGTTGATATACATTTATTTCTATAATAACCACTCGATAACGTAACATTTGGAGGATATTATATGGAATTTTTATTAACTTTTGTGAACGAATGAGCCGTTGACGGAGAATCTCTGCGGATGTCTAAAAAAAAAAAGATCTATCGCGGTGCCCATCATAAGTCATCGGTGGATCATCTGAGACAAAAAAACCAAAATGATTTTATTAGGTGATAAGTTTCTGCAGGTAATGGCGTCGAGTATTTTTTTAAAAATTGATTTTTTAATTTTTTACAGCACTTCAAAGTCAAAATACTGATTTTTTATCAAAAAAATTGAAAATGTTGCCATTTTTAAATACGATGAGATAAGTTTCTGCAGGTAATGACGTCGAGTTTTTTTTTTAAATTTCATCGTATGTAAAAATTAGCGCGCTCAGGTAGCTAAGTAAACGTTGCTCAAAAGTACACTTAGACTTTTCAGATCATTATCAAATTTTAGCATGATACTTTTAAATATGAATTCTTTCGAAAAATGCTATTAAAAAAAAATTGATTTTATGAAAATTCTAATTAGGGTAGACCGCTTAAATGATTCGTTCTTTATTGAATAGGCTATATTTTAAGGGTGGTTCCATTTCAATTTCAAGATGATATTTCACCTCTTAGGGAGAAAAATTTGGGAATGAATTGCGTTCATTGAATTTCTGCTACTCCCTGTTACCCCTACTTAGCACTCAGATGTAGTTTCGATGTCGAAAAATAAATTTTACGAAGAAAGATAAATAAAAACTGACATTAAAACTTTGTCTTTATGTACAAACTTGAAATAAAAAGTTGAAAAAAATACTTTTTATTACTTTAAAGAAAAAAGCATTAAAGCATTCCCTGGAAATCATGGCTATTGGGATGGTTTTCATTTCGTTCATGCCCAAATTTTGATTTTGTCGGCGTTCCAATCTATTCGAAAAAACCAACATTTAAGGAACATTCAAAATACACGTAATTTTTTCATTCTTCGGTAATTCTATTCGATGGACGACTGATCACGCCTCAAAAAAATCGAAACCGTATGGAATCAATAGGTATGAGCCCTACTCCCACGAAAAAAACACACATATATGGGTAATCTCATTCCACATTGACACCGTTCAGAAATTGCACCGATTTTCGGCAGCAGAACGACATAAACGTTAATAAATATCAACCCGTGCCGCTGGAATCTTAATTCTTCGCATTCAAACAACGCAGGACGTTGATAGAATTTTCGTTCATTTATTACAGCTAAAGTAACAATAGAAAAAAAACATTCAGTCAACATTCTTTCATCCTAAAAAAAATAGGCACTTGAAAAAAAAAACCTTCAATTCTCAAAAACAAAATTTCCGGAGTCTTGCGACAGCTGCGAAAATTAAAGCCGAACAATCAAAATGCGTAACATTGGCTAACTAGGTCCAAAGAAACTAACCAAAACCTTATAATTCTACGCAATAATACACATCCTAAAGCTCCGGCATAAAAAAAATTCAAACCACGCCAGATGTGCATTTTGTTAAGCGCGAAATCATTCGTCATAATTAAAAAATCGGTGAACACCTTTTCTCAATATGGAAACAAAATGAACGTTTTATTCTATTTACTAGCACGTATGTTTTTATTACTAGCACCCATATGCCGTATATTCGGGTAACACAGAATCGGAGAGTCCCAATTGTGTTTTGGGGCGTCACAAGGACCGATCGCCGAGTTAAGCGCATTCAGTTAAATACCCGAGGGCAGGCTGCAACGGTACTGTGGCGATAATTGAAACAACACCGCCGCTACAACCCTCCGAACCGTCATCAAGTGAAACAGCGACGGATCGATGTAGCTCATTGTGCCAACGCTGTTTAGTTTCGCCGGTTTCGCCGATAATAGTTCCATATGCAGTCCGTGATAGTACGTGTAGTACCAATCTCCGCGAATACAGCTTCAGTCCGGAGACCTCTGCGCCTCGAGTAATTTTATTTTGTGAATCCCTCTTCAGCCTCTTTGCCACTTCTCACTTTCTATTTTACTCTTGACACAGAGGTCCAATCGCGTTAGCTCGCAGGACTTCCGAAGCCGGTTATAGAGCTCATTTTTTCAACACTGAATAATATGTGTGATGGAGGAAGTAAGGGGAAAAACCACGTAAGAGTATTTTGTGGGGTACGAGGATTTTGAGCGGTGATCGAGAGGGATTTTCTGTCTATCCGATAACACGTCGTAGTTCATTAACTCGGTGGCGGAATACCTGTGATGGCTTTTGTCGGTGCCGAGATCGCTTACGTGTCCGTGACGTTGAGGCGTTACATACCTACGTCTAGCAGCGACAAAAATGTGGTAAAAGAAACATTTTTTTTGGTAGCGATAACAATAGAAATTAATAGAAATAAATGATATACATTGTTTATTGGTATTTTGAGTTTATGAAAAAATTTATTTCACCTTATTTTTACAAAAATTACTACTAATGAATACTAATAGTAATTTTCATTACTAATAATGAAAAAATCACGTGATCCACAACACTAAGAAAAAAAAGTTGCTCCACGATCGGCATCATATTTCCGGTAAATGTTGATCGATCTGCAAAATTTTGAAATTTTTTTGTAAAATAAAGTTGTAGTTGTGGTAGGTCAAGCCGGAATTTTGAATTTCGAAAAATTTAGCAATTTATGGCAGTTTAAAAAAAAAGTATGCGTTTTACGTCATAAATTTTACATTTCAATTATTTTTATAAAATTTTTAAATCAAAATATCAAAAATCCGGCTCGACATACTATAGAGAAAATGATTTTGAATATTTAAAAAAAAATCGCATAAAAAAATATTAAAAACTGTTTGAGTTATCATGCCGACCGTGGCGGAAAAAGTAGTTTCGAGAAAAACGCGTTTAAAGTTTCAAGTGCGTTTTGCTCAAAGTTGCGCGCAGCTAAAGCAAGAACTTTGTGAATTTTTTCATTTGTTTTGTGAAATTACGTTCAATCTCCCATTCCGGCTTCGTATCGTATGCCTTTCTTGTCGGTAATTAATTGTTTTTGTTTATTTTATGCGGTTTTTCGAAAATAACGGTCAGCCGTCTCAAACAAAGGACAGCTAAATGCGCGCACCAAACTCTCGTCGGGCAGTTACATTTTTTACCATAACTATTTGGACCTATTGGGAATTGTTGCAATCGACTTCGACAAAAATAAGCCAAAAAGTAAAGAGAACAGCAATCTAATTAAAAAAAATCGATTTTTCGATAATTCTGGACGTATGTAAGGCCTTAATGCACGATAGTGTCAATTCACATACTATGAGTCGATGAGCGGAGATATTCGTTAATTTTTTTTTGGTTTCTCATAGAGGAAGCTTTGCTTTGGTGAACATTTTTTTTCAGATTTTCATGAAGACAAGTTCAGATTGTTCCAAAACGTCAAAAAATCGCATTCAGAAAAAATGTCCTAATGTATGTTTGCGTGTGTGTGTATGGAAATATCAAGCTGAAGCTTATCACACGTGTGAAGGGTTCAAGGCGCCTTGCTTGATTACATTTTTGGGAAAATCCATAAAGTTCTTTTGTTTCAACGCGATTTTGAAAATTTTTACACATCGATTTGCGCTCTCTACCTTGTATAATTTTTGAGATATCGAGCTTTAATTCATCAGAATGTCGCGGTACCACAGGAAGATGCTTGGTACCGCATTTGAGCAAACTCCATGTGATGCTTTTGTCTTTAGAAAATTTTGAAATTTGTCAAAAATCGCGGTGCGCTTTCTAGCTCGCGCAATTTTCGAGGTATCGGACTGAAATTTGGTACAAAGTTGCACCATCATCAAAAAATGTTTCGTATTAAATTTGGGCGAAATCCATCCAGATGTTCACTTATAATGCGATTTTCAATTTCTTTGATTTGACATGAAATTCGCCATATATTTATTCTGAACTAGATAGATTTACAGGCGGATTTTATATGAAAACAAGGGTGCAAAGTTGAACCTTGCCGATTGCTTGCTGATAATTTTACACATTTTCCAAAGCTTCCTCTACGAAGAAGCCAAAATTAATCGACACGTTCCTGATAGAGGAAGCTGGAAAATGTGTAAAATTATGAGGAAGCAATGTGCAAGGTTCGACTTTGCACCCTTGTTTTTAATTACGGTAATTATATTGCGCCCTGGGTCATAGAGCTTCTCCGCACCCCGGGATTCAGACCTTAATGAAGAGCACCTTAATAAGGTTCTGTTCCGTGGCACATTGGGAAAATAGATTTTTTCTTTCATAAAACTCATTCCATGGGCAATAATACTCACATGCCTGTACTTTGTTATGAATGTGTTTTGTTATGTTTATTTGTAAAATTATCAAGACAACGTTGAAATCCGGTGGCGTATTTTATAGATGTGTTTTGATTACCATATTTAGACGCATTGTTGATAAAACATTATTCTTCAATTGAGTCATCTCCCACCGGTCGACGAATAAAATAAAAAATAGAAATTGAATTTCCGACATGTCACGATGGAAATTCGTCGTAATAATAATTTTCTATCTCTTTTCTGCTTTCAGGTGAGTCCACTTTGAAAATACGATTCCCTTATGCCAAGCATTCTGGTGAGTATTGAAATTTTTCTTTATCGCGTTACATTCTTGCGATTTATTCTGCGATGCAGATAATTCCCTGTCGCGATGATTCATCTGCAACGGTTACAATTGCTTGGTTAAGGTCTTATCTACGCGATTTCGCCGATTTTCATTTTTTTTTACAGATCATTAATGCACATGGTTGAGTAGGTGTAAAAGGAAAAAATAAGGAATATTAATAAATGGCGGAGATATTACGTTTTTCCACGATTTACTTTTTTGAACCTTGTGAAAGTTCTAACTTCTGACCGAAGGTTCAAATCGCTTTAAAATTTTTACAACAAATTCTTAGTATCATCCCCTATTGTGTGAACCACAGAAACAAAAATTTCAATGGCTTAAAAAAATATAAGAAATAAAATACCGACTGAAAATTGAGTAAAAACATTTCAACTTTCGAATTTTTATTAAAATAACTTTTTTTCTATAATATTGTTGGTTCACACTAAAGTACATTCATTATGCAATTATAAATATGTTTATTTTTTTTCAGACACCCATTTCGATGCCCAGAACGTTTACCATCAACGCGCGCGCAAAAAAAGAATACATTGCTTTATTATGTAATATCTCCGCCATTTGCTAATATTTCTGATTTTTTCCCACATATAATCAATCATGTGCATAAATGATGCGTAAAAGAAATGTTGACAATATATGCGTAATTTTTTTCTAACTGCGTCTAGAAAAGTACCTTCGAAAATCGGCAAAATCGCGTATATAAAGCCTTAAAATAAAAATGTAAGCTAAGGGCTGTTCATCCTCTTGGCATCTCAAACGAAATTCAAAAAGATATGAAGTCTTGTATGTTTTGAACGATTTTTCTAACCTAATTATACGTAAATGAAATTTTATTTGGACGAAGATCAGCAATTTAATAATACTTTTGCCAGAAAAAACATTTAGACCCCAGCTGGGTGATAATTAAAAATAAATATTTCACCGCGATCTCATAATATAAATCAAGCCGTAAAAAGTTTTCACTGCTTTTTAAATAATCGATTTCACTTCAAATCCTATATCTCTAATAAATGTTTGGAAACGATAAAAGTTTTTTTTTCGGTGCTTTCGATCATATTTCAAAAGGAATTAAAGCGTAGGCGCACCCTCGTATCAAATTCCTTGTTAAAATATCGATTACTCCGCCGCGTGTCTCCAAGCCCAATTTATGACTACGGATAAGCATATTCGAGGATAAAGTTTGGCTTACTATCGGATTCCAAGCGCGATTACGGAGTTTGGTTTATTATTGCCCAGAATTGCTTATTCGAGTATTTTAGAAAATAGGCGGTGGCTGGAAGGCCACATCAATGGATTGTTCTTCAATTGTTTTTCGGACTCAGATACCCGAGTAGAAATTTTATAAGGCAATTTACAGCTGTTCAATTTCTAGCAGGTCTACGAAAAACTTATTTTTATAATTAGTCCCTGATATGATAAAATAATGGCATGTCTTATTTAAGGTTGCCGTAGATACCACTTGCCAGGTCCGGGTGTGGTAAAATGATGGCAAGCCTCATATGAGGCATTCCACATCAAAACGACCACTTCGAAACCTTAATATCTTGAATTTTTTTGCAATCGACGTATGATATAGTACTCTTCAAACAAAAAAATATTGATATTTATTAATTCATGGTGGCATGTATGGGGGTCAAATTACAGGCAAATGCGATTTTTGCTTGTTTTTTCTCGCTGATTTTATTACATGGAAATAGTGTGTCGGAGCGAAAAATTGCTGAGAATCAATTTTGTGGTGTTTATTGCGAGGATAACGAAAAAAAAAGTTGAAAGGCAAGATTTTATATTTTTCATGGAAAAAAACCAATTTTGAAAATATAAATCGATTTTTGGACGATTATGACATTTTTAAAAAATTTAAAATATTTTTTTTTGGATTCCTCGAACTTTTTCCGAAAGGAGTACATCTTTTTCCAGATGGAGAAATTCAATCTAAAGGCTCAGCAAAAAAAAAAAAATTGGAAAAAAAAACAATTTATGCAAAATTTGAAATAAAAATCTTATATAATGCGAGTATATTTCTCAATATCTATTTACAAAATATTCGCACCGTTAAGCGATATAATAAGTCGTCTAAGATTCAAATATTTCAAATCAGAAATTTCTTCTGATTTTTTCCACGGTTAAATGTATTTTTCTTCGAGGCTGTCTTCTGTGACAGAAAATGTAGACTGTGTATCTTCGGGATACCATGGGAAAAACCATGTATTTATCCCTACATCACGAGATTGTATGCTGGAGAAGAAATCCTCTTTTGCTGAAGAAGCCTAGAATTTCAAAAAGAAGGAAGAATCTGGCAAAGGGAAAAAGTAAAATAGCGTGCCTAGCGGCCCGATTCAGAACTCGACCATCGTGGACTGTGTATCCTCGGGATACACAGTCTACACAGTCTAAATTTTCTGTCGCGGAAGACAGCCTCGAGGAAAAATACATTCGACCATGGAAAAAATCAGAAGAAATTTCTGATTTGCAATATTTGAATCTTAGACGACTTATTATATCGCTTAAAGGTGCGAATATTTTGTAAATAGATATTGAGAAATATACTCGCATTATATAACATTTTTATTTCAAATTTTGCATAAATTGTTTTTTTTTCCAATTTTTTTTTTTGCTGAGCCGTTAGATTGAATTTCTCCATCTGGAAAAAGATGTACTCCTTTTTGGAAAACGTTCGAGGAATCCAAAAAAAAATATTTCCAATTTTTTAAAAATGTCATAATTGTCCAAAAATCGATTTATATTTTCGAAATTGGTTTTTTTCCATGAAAAATATAAAATCTTGCCTTCCAACTTTTTTTTTCGTTATCCTTGCAATAATCCTTGCAAAAATCGCATTTGCCTGTAATTTGACCCCCATACATGCCACGATGAATTAATAAATATCAATATTTTTGGTTTGAAGAGTACTATATCATACGTCGATTGCAAAAAAATTCAAGATATTAAGGTTTCGAAGTGGTCGTGTTGATGTGGAATGCCCCATATAAGGTTGCCGTAGATGCCACATATTTATGCCTGATCCGACCAATATCCGGTTTGCCTTGCATAAGGTTGCCTGGGCTTAATCACTTCCGGGCCTGGTCCGGTTAATGTCTGGCTTGCCTTATACAAAGATTCTCTGGCTAAAACTTATCCGGCCCTTCTGTAACAACAGGCAACCCTTCACAAATTTCTACTCGGGTAGTTGCCCCAACTTGGTGGACCTTCGCAAGCTTCAAGAGGTGCCATTGTTGAGCCCCGACATCGGCACAGGGACTGTTTCGAATCTTCAAAAGTAATTCCAGTGTGGCACATCAAAATCCCACACTCTAGTATCTCCATATGACATTGATCATTCCACCATTCGATCAACACAACTTTGTATCGCCAGCCATTTTCTCTGGACGACCGAAAACCTTCAACGTAAAATTTCAAAGAGCCCGCTCAGAGATCGTAAAACTGAAAACCCGTTGAGCGATTAAACCATTTCGAGACGTTGATAAAGCACCGTCCATTCTTTCACCGAGTATCGGTCGAAATAACGGTATTTGGGCGAGTAAAAGTAGCAGCTGTGCAGTTAATACCGTACCAGCGTACATAGTAAAGCAAGACGCCGGGCGCATCAATGTTAAGGAAATACAAGTATCGCGGGTAAAAAGCTCGACGAAAGAAGTTGTAACGCGAAACCGGAGAAAAGCTCGAAGAGCCCCATTGGAAGTCTCGAAATAAAAAAGTAATTAGAAACTTTGGAACCCGCGACCCGCTCGCATTTTCATTTACCTTCGTGGATGGGGCATAACAACGGGCTAGGAGTGTTTCGGGACGTCGGTGAACGTCGGTTCGGTGTACGCCGCGTGCATAGCCTCGTTTCAAGCTTCGAGTTGAGGGTCCCTCAATGTTCGTTAGTCTCGTTCGTCAGGATCGCAACTCCTAGCGGTATAAAAGTTCACTACTCGGCTATTAACTGTAGCGAACCCGTTTTCATGTCGTAACCCCCGGAAGGGGACGTTTCGGTAGCGGGCAATTAAAATTTCCTCGGGTGATTGAGTGTACACTGAAATGATTTCACGCAGATTCCTTGTGGTGATCCGCAATTATTGTTTCTTTATACCTAAACCCAAGTAGAAATTTTATGAGGCAATGACCAGGTCGAAGTCAGGCTGCCTTATTTTCTTGGTCGGGTCCTGACAAGGTAGCCTTTACCTGGGCCCTTTACATGCTGTTCAACAGTTGTTTTTCGTGCCTGGTCCGGTTAACGTCTGGCTTGCCTTAGATAAGGATACCTTGGCTAAAACTGATCCAGCCCTTCTGTGACAACAGTCAACCCTGAACAAATGTCTACTCGGGAAAAGGTCCGATGATTCCCAATCATTCAATATCCGTGTCGATAATCAATGAAGGACTGTCGGACGCTGGTGTTCGTCCGGGCGTTCGCAAAATCGATGTCGAAGCTATATTTCTGGATGACCCGGCTGCAAATGGTGCGAATTCGATGCTCTTACCACAGCCATCTCTGTTGCTCTTCGACTCCCCGACGGGTTAGTGTGCGTTGGGGGGGGTCGAAAGGGCCGAAAGAGTGAGAGCGATAGAGCGGAAGCAAGTTCGTGAGGTATATAACGACAGAACCGGGGGACTCGTGGCTAACTCCTGGTGGAGAGTGGAGGTCGAATTCGGAGTCTCGATGGCCCGTGAATGGAGCATTGTCCACCGTGCCACGGGGGTGGTCCGGCACTGACCACCGGTCGACAGCTGCGGGAGTTGCACCGAATCTCCCACCGAAATTACGCCATCCGCTTCTCTGCCGCTGCTGCTGGTGGTGGTGGTGGTGGTGGTGGTGATGGTGGTGGTTGCGCTCGGCTTTCGGATCTCGCGCCCGTCGTGTGTTCGAGCTGATACGCTCTCTTCGTCCCTCTCTAACCATTCTCGGAACCTCGACGTTCCCAACACCTTTGTAATCTACCCTTTGCTCCTCCTGCTGGATCACCCGCAGAGCGTTGGTTTCGGCCTGCGTATCACACCCTACAGTTCTCCCTCGGTACTACAATAGTACGGACTTCCAACACGTACTCTCGGCATGCCGTATACACCACTGGGACAAATGTGACACGTTATATATGTACCTATATAACGAACGCAGAAGTGGTTGACCACCTCCACCCCCCATGACCTCGGTGCATAGTGCCACTTCACGCGTCACCTACAAATCCTACATCCCCATGATATCACGTATGTATTAACGCATATATGTATATACACGTGTGTTATAAATTGTACCAGCAAATTTCGTGTCCTCATAACACGCCAAATAATTGCCGAACAGCGTTTCTGCTGGCGCGAGTCCCACGACGGCATGGAACTTGGGTTCAAGCTCGGATACGAGCGTACACGAAACACAAACGTGTCCTCGACGATCATATCCGCGTTATCAGTACCTTGTTCCTGAATGCTCCTTGTCATGCTAACTCTTTATAACGTAGTCAAGAATTTAACGATGTTAGAAATTTCGTAATTAACCCTTAGTTTGGAAACGTTTTTTTTTGGCACCTTTAGCCTGGAAACGTGGGTCGTTTACGTCCTGAGGTTTTTTTGAAGTGTTAAAGTTCTGCGAGAAACCTGAAAAAATTCACGAAGGTTCTTCAAGCCTTGAATTTGAAGTCTTCATTATAAAATTGTGAAAAATACCTTTTTTTAATATATTTTTTATACGAAATATAAGGCAACTAAGGACAAAGTTATTAGGTTACTTAAAAAATCATAACTTTATGAAAAATAATTATATCGAAATGATTAAAAATGGAGATTGAAGGGGAATAGTGTAGCTTTTATTTAAAAAAAATGGCATTCACTTATTTTGGAATTGAATGCTTAATTTTGCTATCTCAAAATCGGTAATAAATTGGCCCCATACTTCGTCGAAAAAACAGTGAAAAATGCATAATAGTTAAAAAATTCAATTTAGAATTCAATTTAATTTTGGTATTGTCTAAGTACTCAGAGTTCAATCGAGTATTCGACTTCCCCAAAAACCCAAATGAGAGACTACATGTCGTCATCCTAAGTAAGATTATACGCACACGGAAATAAATACGCTGAGGCTTCTTCTGACCTTGCATTGAAATTTCTTAAGGCTCTGCTATTTTCTTCACAGCACAGAGACATCTCCATCAGGTAATCACTAATTGATAACCGATATTGATTTAATATATCTTTTACCGAAGTCAACAATGATACTGGTATCGAACCGATAAGTGAAATGTTAAATATGTGATCTCGACTCCGTAAAACCGCGATTATATTAGGAACCAACGAGTTTGAGTTCAGATTCTGTCATCACCCATAGTTCCGAGATTTCGAATTCGGTATCCCACTTCAACCGAATTCAAAATTGAAATTCAGAGTTTTTAGGAGGATCATATCCACTCACAAGCGGAAACCCTGAGGCTCCTTCTAACTCTCTAATTTGAATTCCATGAAACTGTGCTCTTTTCTTCAGAGCACAGAAAATATGTACTCCATTCGCTACTCATTTTGCTTCTTCATAAAGGAAGCTTTGTGACGATCAAAAAAATGTCTTCCAGGATTTTTATATCAATACGTTCAAATTTGACAGGATTTGACAACGTTTTGAAATTTCCCAAAAATGTCTGTGTCCACTCTAGCATCCGGAATTTTTGAGTTTTCGGTCTAAATAGTTGTTCACGAAGACAATGATGCTCACGGATGTTTGATATCTAATTTGGGCCAAATCCATCTGGGAGTTTAGATTTTATAAGATTTTTAATTGTTTGAAGAATTTACGTTTCGTTCCAACTCACGTCAGTTTCGAACGATCGAACCCGAACTCGGTACATATCAAGAACACCATTCAACCACACTATATATCAAATTTGGTAAAGATCGGTTGAGGTGATCGAATTTTATAGGACTTTGAATTTTGTAGGAGTTTCCTAAACCAGCTGCAAGTTGAAGTTTGCAATTTGCTTTCTCAGCACTTGAGCGAATGGACGAAATCCTTCACGATGAAGCCAAAATTAATAAAGCAAAAGGTACTCATTGGAATCCTCATAAAGGACTTCGCCCGTTGGCTCAAGTGCGGATAAAGCAAATTGCAAGTTTCAACTTGTTTACATACTTCACACTTGGCAGCTGCGACAAAGTTTCATAAATTATTCCATTATTCATTACATTCAACTCCTCGAATTCAACGAAATACTGGTATTCAGAAACAAGTCGAACGTTGAATCCATTACCTTGACCCGTTACAACCTTGATGACGTTGAGCGCCAACGAGGTCACCGGAACGATTTCAAATTGTGCAAATTCTCACTCCGCCGCTTTTTTTTTTTTTGTTCTCTCTCCATCTTTGCCTTTGCTCCATCCGATCCGACCGTTTCGGCTTCGCATTTCCATCGCAGTCCAAGGTCCGTAACGGCCCGGACTTGCCAGAACGAAAACGTCATCCCTTTGAAGTATTCCACTCGTGTCCCTCCCCCTCGAGCCAAGCTCGCACTCTCGTTTTCCACATCCCGCCCGCACCTTTTTCCGCATCGCTCGACCCATCTCTCTTACAAACGAGCGCAAATGTATATGCATATATTTATATCCCTCATCCGGCGAGTATTCAACGCGTTTCGCGAATCCAGCTCTGAGAGAAAAGTTTCATCTCGATACTGGGACACCGTCCACTCTTCGCTCGACGTTTTTTTTTCGACGTTCGACATTTCTTTTTTTTTTTTTTCTACATTAATTTACTTCTGTTACTGACGAAGCATTAGCGCGGCCGTGCCGTGCGAAGGGTGAGGCGTGATTGTTCTATTTTGCGATGCGATGTGATAATTCGTGAAAGATATTCTGCCGTGCGGTGCGAAAAATCACGGTTTTTAATTGTTCGAAGTTTAATGGGTTCCACTGTGAAAAAAGCTTATTTCTTTTGAAACAACTGTTTGGTCTCTGGATTCATGAAACGAGCATAGGGCATTTTTTACTGGAATAAATTTTGCCCCGCGAGTTTTTTGCGTGAAATATATTGATATAATGATATTCGCAATGTTAATTTTCGCGGAGAGAGACAACATTTACAGATTCATCACTTGAAGCAGATGTATCGTTACGACTTAGACTCAAGTTTGCATACGTTCAATTGAAAAATATTGCGCAGCGGAATTTTTATGCATCCCGCGAGACAAGGACGTAATAACGTGAACTGCTTGATTATCATTGACTAATCGTGAATTATAGTTTTGAAGTTTCCTACACTATTCGGAAAATAATCAAGTTTCAAAAGTGAATACCATTTTTGCTTATTCATAAAGGAAGCTTTGTGACGGTCAGAATTTTTTTTTGGGGATTTTGATGTCAATAGATTCAAAATGTTCTAAAACATCCAGAAAATACATACAAACGTTCATAACTCGAGAACGGTTCAAGTTACCGTACTCAAATTTTGCATGCATGTGATGCATTTTAATATCTGTGTAATCTGTGATTTTCGCAATTATTGACGCATTCGATCGGCTTTGACAGCGTTTTGAATTTTTTCAAAAATGTCTTTAACCACCCTAGCGTCCGCAATTTTCGAGATATCCAGCTAAATCGTTTTTTACATATAGAGTTGGGCACAAGGATGTTTGGTATTGCATTTGAGCCGAATCCATCAATAACTTTAGATTTTATGATTTTTTGAATTTTTCAAAAAATCAACTTTTTCGCTTTATTTGTCGTTCACTTCAACCAATCGAACCATACATAATTCTTTGCAAGCTTAGGATGTAGTTGTACTATAATACATATCAAATTTGTCCGAGATCGGCCGAACGGATCAAGTTCTAGAGCAATTCGAAATTTCTAAGTTCCAACCCTTAAAAATTAAAACTAGCTGTAAGTAGACACTTGCAGAGTGCTTCCTCCGTAATCCTCCGCATTTGAGCCAATGGACGAAATCCTTTATGAGGAAGCGAGTTAATAAATAAAAAAGGTACTCATGAGCATCCTCATAAAGGACTTCGTCCATTGGCTCAAGTGCGGAGGATTGCGGAGGAAGCACTTTGCAAGTGTCTACTTGCAGCTAGTTTTTTCTAACCTTTGTTGTGCGCACCTCCGTAGAACCACGTATTATTCACAGGGGTATTGCGTGCCCCAGAAGATTTAAAAGTCTGTTAAGGCCTTATATACGCGGTTTCGCTGATATTTGAAGGTACTTTTCTAGACGCGGTTAAAAAAAATGACGCATTTTTTTTACAGATCATTTATGCACATAATTAAGTATGTGTAAAAAAAATCAGAAATATCAACAAATGGCAGAGATATTACATAATAAAACCATGTAATAATGCAAAAAATGTTTACTCAATTCTCTGTCGGTATTTTATTTTTTATATTTTTCAGGTGTCATTGAAATTTTTGTTTCTATAGTTCACACGATTGGTGATGATACGAAGAATATGTTATAAAAATTTCAAAGCGATCTCAACCTTTCTTCAAAAGTTAGAACTTTCACAAGGTTCACAAAAATACATTACTTTATTATGTAATATTTCCGCCATTCGTTAATATCTCTGTTTTTTCAATTTTTTTACATATACTTAACCATGTGCATAAATTATATGTTAAAAAAATTGTTGTCAATATATGCATCATTTTTTTTTAACCGCGTCTAAAAAAGTACCTTCGAAAATCGGTGAAATCGCGTATACAAGGCCTCAAGGGTAAGTAATTCGTTATTGTTACTCCTCAAAAATACTGCTTGGAGCTTCTTGAATAAATCGCAAGAGATTTTTCTAACTTTATCGAATATTTATAGATCAAAAAAATTATCTTCAAGAAAAAATGTATATACGCTTACGTCATACGGTTGGTACACAACGAAGGAACTCCTTCATGTTTATTAGGGTAGAAACGATGTACACAGAATTCTCTGCAACGTTTCAGCATGCAATGCTCGTTGCGTCGTAAAATCCTCCGCTGTTCCACGCTATTTTCCCGCTTTTCGTCTTCTCTCGATGCCAGTCTTTGCAGTCAACCATTATTCCCCACTCCATGGATGCGAGGCTCGAAGAGCATGACAGGAAGTATAAAATGTTCTTCTCGCTGTTGTCATTCTAACGATGTCATGTGATTGACATCGGCTGTTTTTGAATAATTCTAATTATTTAGCGGACTTAAATTTTTATCCGAATCAACGGTGAAACGTCGGGAACGAACAATATGTACCGGAAGTCCCGAAAAAAACGACGAATGCGTTATAACGCTCCCGGAAATATGAGCTAGATATTGTGATTGGGAACTACTCAACCAATGGACATTAGAGTACATTTTAACCATTCTCAGATAATTTTCCGTTACACAACGAAATCCTCTTCTAGTGATACTATGATCAGTAAGCTTCGCTTCCTCTGGACGTGTCTTGTTCAGGTAATTTGTATTTATTTTCCCGGCAGCAACGGATCATATGGAATACCCGGGGATTCTTTTGAAAAGCCGAGGGATTGTCGAGAATAGAGCGAAGAAGAAGATAAAACCGAATCAACTCGTTGATGATAGTTGATTAGCACACTACGCATTAGGGTCGTTATTAATTGGATGATGTCGAAATTTCTTTGGTATTCCTCGTTAAAAATAATCGACATGAATAGATAAAAAATTGATCGCAATCGGGAATTTGTCCGATCAGTCTAACCCAGGGCTACGAGCAATCTAATTTTATAGGGAAAAATGCATGGATTTGAAATTTTGTTGGGGAAGTTTTTTATAACTTCAAAACTATGCATGATAAGAAAATTTCCTTTAAGGATTTTGTCGG